>JAVIAB010000092.1:140878377-142078377 GCA_032433765.1 Megaustenia siamemsis | reverse complement strand
GTCTGGCATTGGTAGCACAACGTTGGGATGAAGATTGTATTGTATAGTGCTCGTTTTGCCTCCAGAGTTATTTCCTTGTTGGACAATAATGGTGATAACTGTCCAATAATTTGACAAGCTTTGTTGCATCTTGATTCTATCTCTGCTGTTTGAGAATTATCGTTTGTCATTATACTTTCTAAGTATTTGAATTCCTCTACTTGTTTTAGTTGGCTGCCGTCTATAGTTATGTTGATGTTCTGTTTATTTTTGGCGACATTCATGACTTCTGTTTTGTTGATGTTGATTTTCATGTTGTACTTTGTGCCTGAGATGTTGAGTTTGTTTAAGTGTTCTTGTAGGTCTCCTATTGTTTCATGTATTAGTGCCTGATCGTCTGCAAATAAAAGCTCGTTGATCTCCTCTGTCTCTGATGGGTTGGCTAGCTTGCATATATAGTCCATGTATGTAATAAACCGTAGGGGAGTATATGTATAGTTTAAACAAAACAATATGTTTCGACGTAGCTAGTGTTCGCCCGAAAAACTCAAATAAGTCACAAAACATTGCAATGTGTGTGTGCCTACTGCCGATCTTTTAAAAGGCGGGCGATGGAAATAAGTGCTCATGGACTAATGAAAAGCAAGAACAAGTGTTGGTATAGATGCTCAATTCAAAACTGATTTTTCTGTGAACATAACGAAATAATCGATTTAGTGAATGAGAATAAAACTATAAGTATTGTTACTCAGAAGACTAGAACAATTTATCAGAAAATACAAATGGATATATACTCTAGAATGTACAACTAGCAAGTAAAAAAAAATGAAACATGTAATAATGCTACAGTGTGAACACTATTGAATGTCCTTGTCAGCACTGGGAATGTAGAACGCTGTTTGTGCTGCTAATGTTCGCCATCTCGGTCAGCCAAACCTGGATGCTCATGGAGGGCATGTATCTTTACTTGCTGGTACACAGGACAATGACAGCAGAGTGGTTGGGAGTGGCTCCTTACATTATCCTTGGCTGGGGTAAGGCGCTGTAGTTGTGTTGTTCGTAATTGATGTTGCAAATCTTAAAAGTGCTTTGGTGGTGAGATGGCTAGCTCGGAGATTAAATTGGAAAGGAGGGGGTGGGTGTGAACTTGAAGGTTTAATTGGGGTAAAGATTGTGAGCTGGAATTTTAAATTGGGGTAAAGATTGTGAGCTGGAATTTTAAATTGGGGTAAAGATCGTGAGCTGGAATTTTAAATTGGGGTAAAGATTGTGAGCTGGAATTTTACATTGGGGTAAAGATTGTGAGCTGGAATTTTTAATTGGGGTAAAGATTGTGAGCTGGAATTTTAAATTGGGGTAAAGATTGTGAGCTGGAATTTTAAATTGGGGTAAAGATCGTGAGCTGGAATTTTAAATTGGGGTAAAGATTGTGAGCTGGAATTTTACATTGGGGTAAAGATTGTGAGCTGGAATTTTTAATTGGGGTAAAGATTGTGAGCTGGAATTTTAAATTGGGGTAAAGATGGTGAACTTGAATGTTAATTTAGTGTAAAGATGGTGAACTTGAAGGTTAAATTGATGTAAAGATGGCGAACTTCAAGGTTGAATTGGTGTAAAGATGGTAAACTTGAAGATTAAATTAGGGGTAAAGATGGTAAACTTGAAGGTTAAATTGGGGATAAAGATGGTTAACTTGAAGGTTAAATTGGTGTAAAGATGGTGAACTTGAAGATTAAATATGGGTAAAGATGGTGAACTTGAGGGTTAAATGGGGGTAAAGATGGTGAATTTGAAAGTTAGATTCGGGGTAAAGATGGTGAACTTGAAGGTTAAATTGGTGTAAAGATGGTGAACTTGAAGATTAAATTGGGGGTAAAGATGGTGAACTTGAAGGTTAAATTGGGGGTTAAGAAGGTGAACTTGAAGGTTACATTTTAGTTGAGATGGTGAACTTGAAGGTTAAATTGGGGGTAAAGATGGTGAACTTGAAGGTTAAATTTTAGTTGATATGGTGAACTTGAAGGTTAAATTTTAGTTGAGATGGTGAACATGAAGGTTAAATTGAGGTAAAGATGGTGAATTTATAGTATAAATTAGAGTAACGATGGTGAACTAATTAAATTGGTGTAAAGATGGCAAACTTGAAGGTTGAATTGGTGTAAAGATGGTGAACTTGAAGATTAAATTGGGGTAAAGATGGTGAACTTGAAGGTTAAATTGGGGGTAAAGATGGTGAACTTGAAGATTAAATTAAAGGTAAAGATGGTAAACTTGAAGGTTAAATTGCGGATAAAGATGGTGAACTTGAAGGTTAAATTGGTGTAAAGATGGTGAACTTGAAGATTAAATTGGGGGTAAAGATGGTGAACTTGAAGGTTAAATTGGGGTTGAGAAGGTTAACTTGAAGGTTACATTTTAGTTGAGATGGTGAACTTGAAGGTTAGATTGGGGGTAAAGATGGTGAACTTGAAGGTTAAATTTTAGTTCAGATGGTGAACTTGAAAGTTAAATTGGGGTAACGATTGTGAACTTGAAGGTTAAATTGGTGGTAAAGAAGGTGAACTTGAAGGTTAAATTTTAGTTGATATGGTGAACTTGAAGGTTAAATTGGTGTAAAGATGGCAAACTTGAAGGTTGAATTGGTGTAAAGATGGTGAACTTGAAGATTAAATTGGGGTAAAGATGGTGAACTTGAAGGTTAAATTGGGGGTAAAGATGGTGAACTTGAAGATTAAATTAAAGGTAAAGATGGTAAACTTGAAGGTTAAATTGGGGTAAAGATGGTGAACTTGAAGGTTAAATTGGGGGTAAAGATGGTGAACTTGAAGATTAAATTAAAGGTAAAGATGGTAAACTTGAAGGTTAAATTGGGGATAAAGATGGTGAACTTGAAGGTTAAATTGGTGTAAAGATGGTGAACTTGAAGATTAAATTGGGGGTAAATATGGTGAACTTGAAGGTTAAATTGGTGTAAAGATGGTGAACTTGAAGATTAAATTGGGGGTAAAGATGGTGAACTTGAAGGTTAAATTGGGGTTGAGAAGGTGAACTTGAAGGTTACATTTTAGTTGAGATGGTGAACTTGAAGGTTAAATTGGGTGTAAAGATGGTGAACTTGAAGGTTAAATTTTAGTTCAGATGGTGAACTTGAAAGTTAAATTGGGGTAACGATTGTGAACTTGAAGGTTAAATTGGGGGTAAAGAAGGTGAACTTGAAGGTTAAATTTTAGTTGATATGGTGAACTTGAAGGTTAAATTGGTGTAAAGATGGCAAACTTGAAGGCTGAATTGGTGTAAAGATGGTGAACTTGAAGATTAAATTGGGGTAAAGATGGTGAACTTGAAGGTTAAATTGGGGGTAAAGATGGTGAACTTGAAGATTAAATTAAAGGTAAAGATGGTAAACTTGAAGGTTAAATTGGGGATAAAGATGGTGAACTTGAAGGTTAAATTGGTGTAAAGATGGTGAACTTGAAGATTAAATATGGGTAAAGATGGTGAACTTGAGGGTTAAGTGGGGGTAAAGATGGTGAATTTGAAAGTTAAATTCGGGGTAAAGATGGTGAACTTGAAGGTTAAATTGGTGTAAAGATGGTGAACTTGAAGATTAAATTGGGGGTAAAGATGGTGAACTTGAAGGTTAAATTGGGGGTTAAGAAGGTGAACTTGAAGGTTACATTTTAGTTGAGATGGTGAACTTGAAGGTTAAATTGGGGGTAAAGATGGTGAACTTGAAGGTTAAATTTTAGTTCAGATGGTGAACTTGAAGGTTAAATTGGGGTAGCGATTGTGAACTTGGAGGTTAAATTGGGGTAAAGAAGGTGAACTTGAAGGTTAAATTTTAGTTGATATGGTGAACTTGACGGTTAAATTTTAGTTGAGATGGTGAACATGAAGGTTAAATTGAGGTAAAGATGGTGAATTTATAGTATAAATTAGAGTAACGATGGTGAACTAGAAGGTTAAATTTGGATTGATTCTGGCATGATGAAACTAGTGAAACTGAAGTCAGAATGTTGAAGTTACAGTCACACGGGAATTTATATGCTTGATCTTTCCTACGTCACTCTTCATTAAGTGCGTAGTCAAATGACCAGCTGATATTGCTTTGTTGCTCAGTGACAAAGGACAGAAAAAGGGCGCAAAAAAGGGAACAAAATAAATACAGGACTAGTATTTGTTGTTGTTACTTTTGTCTTTTCATTTAGCGCTTAATTTCAAATTAATAGTAATAACACTATCATCATCATCATCATGTACCCTGCCGGTTGGCGTAGGCGATCATGTCCCTCCACAATCTTCTATCTACAGTGCATCGTATCAGTTCTGTTGTTGAATGTTTTCCATGCCATGACACCAAGCTATCCAGTATTTTCTCTCTTTGTCGCCCGCCATCTCTCTTTCCTTTTATTTTGCCAGTTGTAACCAAGTATTCCAATTTTCCTCTTCTCATGATGTGCCCGAAAAATGTTGATTGCTTCTTTCTGATGTTTTTTAAGAGCTCCCTTTTTGTGTTGGCCTCTTTGAGAACTTCCTCATTGGTCTTTTTATCTGTCCAGGGAACTTTCAACATTCTTCAGAGAAATCCCATCTCTGTGGCCTCTAATCGTCTTTCCATTTGTTTGTCTACTGTCCATGATTCGCTTCCATAGGTCACTATAGAGCGGGTTATTTGTCGAGATCCAAACCAGGAGAATAGTAACAATAATAGAGAGTGAGTCATTTGGTGAGCTCCAAACCAGGAGAATAGTACCAATAATAGAGAGCGAGTCATTTGGTGAGCTCCAAACCAGGAGAATAGTAACAATAATAGAGAGCGGGTCATTTGTCGAGCTCCAAGCCAGGAGAATAGTAACAATAATAGAGAGCGGGTCATTTGGTGAGCTCCAAACCAGGAAAATAGTAACAACAATATAGAACGGGTCATTTGTTGAGCTTCAAACCAGGAGAATAGTAACAATAATAGAGAGCGGGTCATTTGGTGAGCTCCAAACCAGGAAAATAGTAACAATAATAGAGAGCGGGTCATTTGGTGAGCTCCAAACCAGGAAAATAGTAACAACAATATAGAACGGGTCATTTGTTGAGCTTCAAACCCGGAGAATAGTAACAATAATAGAGAGCAGATCATGTGGTGTGCTCCAAACCAGGAGAATAGTAACAATAATAGAGAGCAGATCATTTGTTGAGCTCCAAGCCAGGAGAATAGTAACAATAATAGAGAGCAGATCATTTGGTGAGCTCCAAACCAAGAGAATAGTAACAATAATAGAGAGCAGATCATTTGGTGAGCTCCAAACCAGGAGAATAGTAACAATAATAGAGAGCGGGTCATTTGTTGAGCTCCAAACCAGGAGAATAGTAACAATAATATAAAACGGGTCATTTGTTGAGCTCCAAACCAGGAGATCGAGGCTTCAAATCCTGGTGGGGTGAAAAGTATCCCGAGTGAAATAAAATCTCCAACCTGAACACCTCGTATTGACGGCACTGGACAAGCAACTTTTATTCTCCTTTCATATTAATACTACCCTTGGGCCTCAGAATGGGAATAAATGAAGTGTCTTTTTTTTTCTTTTAATTTGTTATATCAATTGGTTATCGGGTGCGATTGAATGCGATGATCATCGCACAATAAGCCTTTTGAGTCATATGACTAAGATATTACTAAGAATCCTCTCTGCGAAGTGTGCGAAACAAAATCAGTCCAGAAATTAGCGATGAACAGTGTGGTTTTGTTAGAGATAAAGGAACAAGCAATGCCATTTATATCATAAGATCTTTAGTAGAAAGAGCCATAGAGGTGAAAACAGACCTATACCTATGTTTCATAGATTACACCAAAACATTTGACAAAGTAAAGCACCAAGAAATAATCAACATTTTAGAAAGTATAAATATAGACAGCAAAGATCTAAGAATAATAAAGAACATGTACTGGCAACAAACAGCGGCCATAAGAAGTGGAAACCAATTGGGAATGTTTCAACAAATAAAACAGGGTGTTAGACAAGGTTGTGTGCTGTCACCAGATTTGTTTAATATTTATAGTGAGATTATTTTAAGATCCATAAGGGACATGCCTGGAATAACAATTGGAGGTCATAATATAAATAATCTAAGGTTTGCCGATGATACAGTCTTAATCGCTAAGAGTGAAAATGAGTTACAAGAAATGTTGGACATTATAGTGAAAGAAAGCAAAAATAAAGGTCTCAGCCTTAATAGCAAAAAGACAGAGGTAATGGTAACAACAAAGAAAAAGACTTCACCTCAGTGCAAAATAAAGACAAGTGGAACAATATTAACACAGGTAAATGCATTTAAATATTTGGGAACTTTGTTAACCTCAGACGGAAGATGTACAAAAGAGGTGAGATGCAGAATGGCTCAGGCAAAAGCAGCTTTCCAAAAAATGAGGAAGATATTATGCCATCCATTTTTGACAACAGAAACAAGAAAAAGAGTTCTTAAATGTTATATAGAGCCAGTCTTAACATATGGATGCGAATCATGGACAATAGGACAACAGACAAGAAAATCACTGGAGTCTGAAGAAATGTGGTTTTACAGAAGAATGTTGAGAGTACCATGGACAGCTAAGAAGAGTAATGAAAAAGTTCTGAAAGAGGTCAAAGCAAAAAGAGAGCTAATTTCCAATATTAGGAAGAGACAATCATCATTTCTTGGCCATGTAGTGAGAAGAGAACAACTGGAATATATTGTAACAACTGGAAACATTGAGGGTCGAAGAGATAGTGGGAAGCAAAGAGAAAAAATAATAGACAGCTTAAGAGAATGGCTTGGCAGAGGGTCAGCAACAGAAATGATAAATAGCTGCCGAGATCGAAAATTGTGGAGAGGCATGATCACCTACGCCAGTAGGCACGGTACTTGATGATCAATTGGTAACAAGAAAATTATGATATATTGAAATGAATATTGAAACTATAATTAAATTAAACGTATTACTCTTTTATTGAAACCTGTGATAGTTTCTGTGGGAAATGTTCTGCTTAAACGAAAGTAATTGATTCAAGAAAATCATGATCCAGTTGAAATGATCTTTTTTTTATTTAAGTCTGTTCACATTACAGTGCAAAATCTAATCTGTCTAAATAAGGTTTTAATATCTCTTCTTTCTAAATGAAAATATTGACATAACGACTTGTTACATTTAGTTTGTGTTTCTTTCTTCTTGTCTTTAGCAAATAATCCTGCCAAACCAATCTCATTATTTGCAAAGACTTTCTGTTATTGAGTTAATGATTTATTATTATAAACTTTCTATTTAATTTAATCCTTTTGTACGTAAATATTGCAAATCTCCTCGTGTTGATTTAGCGTAGAAAAAATAAATTCATAAATTGTCATCTGATCTGCTTTAATATAAAAAGGTCTAAAGACTAGACTGTGAGGAGCCATATTTGATGTTACACCAGTTCGTCAACAGATACGAGCAATTGATTTTCTGTGTAACTTCTCAGACGAAAATATATTTCTTTCAGCCCTGCCTTGGACATTTCTCATACCTTGGATCGTTGTCAAAGTTATCTTTGAGAACACTTAGTGAGTATGATAGAGAGTTTGTTATAGAACATAAACATAGAACGGTATAGAGCAGCTAAACTATAAGACAAACTACGACGTTAACAATATTTGTGTTTATCTCTGGAGAGTTTATTACCTGAAAGTAGATATATGGATCTGATTTTAGACAAATAGGACCTTAGTTTAGATATATTATTTGCACTTTTTTATAGACGCATATGCACTTAACTTTAATATGTATATACACTTATTTTAGATACTTAGATGATTTTTAGACATGCGTATATTATTGACACACGATGATACTGTATTACCATAACAAAATCCTGACCATCTACAACAATTACTTAATTATAGCCAGCGAAAACAATTATAGATTAGACATGAATATAAAAAATACTAAAACTATGATTTTACGTAAGTAAAGTAAAGTAGCCCCGTCACGCCAAGTGGCGTATAGGGAAATATGGTGTTAGTGACCCGCCACGCCAAGTGGCGTATAGGGAAATATGGTGTTAGTGACCCTATATTTTACAGACCTTCAGCACATGATTTTTGGGGTAATGTGGTCAGTATTGCGCCCGTGCTGCTTTACTTTCCCAGAAAAAAAATCCGGTACCCATTTAAGGCTGGGTGAACCCGGAAGCCGTCGGTTGGGATCGAACCCTACCCCTTGTCCTTTGTAGTCCAGTTCACTTACCACTGAGCTATCGCGGCTCCCAAAACTATGATCATAAACAAAGATAATACTCATAACCAACAAGCGGATATCAAAATTGAAGGAATATACCTGGAGACAGTTCAGAGCTACAACTACGTTGGACACACTACAACCAGTGATGGTAAATGTGAAACTGAAATTTAAAAAAAAAAAGAATAGGAATGACAAAAAATAATTTTAATGTCATGAAAAATATTCTAACATCAAAACAAATAACACAAGGATAAAACTAAGAATAATAAAATGTTATATCTTGTCAACATTCCTGTACGGTACAGAAATATGGAAATTAGGCAACAAACAGAACAGAAAATTGAAAGCTTTGAAATGTGAATTTATAGAAGAATAGGAAGAATTTAGTGGAAAGAAAACAAAACAAAAGTCGAAGTCTTAAAACAACTAAAAATTAAAAGAGAACTACTAAACACAATTCAAACAAGACAACTGAGATTTTTGGCACATGTTAAAAAACACAAGTCTACTAAAAGTAATCTTGGAAGGGAAAATACAAACTATAATATAAAAAAGAAGGCAGAGACAGACCAAAACTAACATGGATGAGTAACATCAAAAGATGGGCAAGTCAGTCTATGACAACCTGTACCATCAAAGAAAGAGGCAGCAGAACAGCGCTCCATGGTAGTCAATCTTCGCTGCGGAGAAGGCACTCAACGATGATGAGGATTATTATTAACATATATACACTTATTATCATGTGCCATACCGGTTAGCATAGGCGATCATGTCCTTCCACAAACTTCTATCTACTGTTTATCGTATCAGCTCTGTTGTTGACTGTTTTCCATGCCATGACACCAAGCTAACTATTATAGGGAGATGGATACTTATTGTAGACACATAAGCACTTATTTTACAAATATACACGCGCTTCCTTTGAACAATTGGACGCTTATTTTAGACAAGATAAGTTCAGTAACTTATTTTAGATACACTGATATTTATTTACATAATACACACGAAAGCATTTGACAAAGTAAAGCATGTGGAAATAATCAATATGCTGGAGAAATTAAACATTGATGGCAAGGATCTGCGAATCATAAAAAACATGTACTGGCAACAGACAGCAGCTATACGAATTAACAACCAAACAGGACAATTCCAATATATAAAGCAAGGAGTCAGACAAGGCTGTGTTCTGTCACCGGATTTGTTTTCACTTTACAACGAGTATATTATAGGCTCAATAGTAGACAAAAAAAGGAATTGAAATCAACGGTCACAACATAAATAATTTGCGATATGCAGATGACACAGTCTTACTGTGAGAGACAGAGAATGAACTACAAAAAATGTTAGACATAATAATAAAAGAAAGCAACAAGAAAGGTCTCAGTCTGAATTGTAAGAAAACAGAAGTAATGGTTATATCAAAGAAACAATCACCACCATCATGCAGCATAAAAATAAACGAGACAAATCTGAAACAAGTGCAACGTTTCAAATACTTGGGCACAATAATAACATCAGATGGGAGATGCACAACAGAAATAAAAAGCAGAACAGCTCAGGCCAAAATAGCATTTCAGAAAATGAAAAATATCTTATGTAACAAATCTATGTCAATAAAAATGAGAAAGAGAGTTCATCGGTGCTATATAGAACCAATTCTGATCTATGGAAGCGAATCATAGACAGTAAACAAACAAATGAAAAGACGATTAGAGGCCACAGAGATGGGATTTCTCTGAAGAATGTTGAAAGTTCCCTGGACAGATAAAAAGACCAATGAGGAAGTTCTCAAAGAGGCCAACACAAAAAGGGAGTTCTTAAAAAACATCAGAAAGAACCAATCAACATTTTTCGGGCACATCACGAGAAGAGAAAAGTTAGAATACTTGGTTACAACTGGCAAATTAAAAGGAAAGAGAGATCGCGGGCGACAAAGAGAGAAAATACTGGATAGCTTGGTGTCATGGCATGAAAAACAGTCAACAACAGAACTGATACGATGCACTGTAGATAGAAGATTGTGGAGGGACATGATCACCTACGCCAACCGGTATGGAACATGATGATGATGATATTTATTTAATTAAAAAATAGGCATATGTTTTAGATTCATTGGCACTAATAAACACATGTACACTATTAGACAGGTTTTATTTTAGACACGTGGACACTACATGTCTCAATATATGCTATTTTTCATATGTGTGTGTTTTATAATTAAAGTTTACAATGTGTGTGTTTTATAAATACAGTTAGCAATGTGCGTGTTTTATAAATACAGTTAGCAATGTGTGTGTTTTATAAATACAGTTAGCAATGTGTGTGTTTTATAAATACAGTTAGCAATGTGTGTGTTTTATAAATACAGTTAGCAATGTGCGTGTTTTATAAATACAGTTAGCAATGTGTGTGTTTTATAAATACAGTTAGCAATGTGCGTGTTTTATAAATACAGTTAGCAATGTGTGTGTTTTATAAATACAGTTAGCAATGTGTGTGTTTTATAAATACAGTTAGCAATGTGCGTGTTTTATAAATACAGTTAGCAATGTGCGTGTTTTATAAATACAGTTAGCAATGTGTGTGTTTTATAAATACAGTTAGCAATGTGCGTGTTTTATAAATACAGTTAGCGATGTGTGTGTTTTATAAATACAGTTTGCAATGTGTGTGTTTTATAATTAAAGTTTGCAATGTGTGTGTTTTATAAATACAGTTAGCAATGTGCGTGTTTTATAAATACAGTTAGCGATGTGTGTGTTTTATAAATACAGTTTGCAATGTGTGTGTTTTATAATTAAAGTTTGCAATGTGCGTGTTTTATAAATACAGTTAGCAATGTGCGTGTTTTACAACTAAAGTTATCAATTTGTCAACGCCTCTCAGTATTGCAGGTGAAAGCTCTACATTATAACCATATCAGATACCGGTTAGATCATTGCCTGCAATCATGAGAGATGTTCGATGTTCCTTATTCGTTTCTCTAACCTTTCTCGTATTATTTTCTGTACTTATGTTGAAGTGATAATATGAAGACATGCACCCATGTTTAACCCCTTGTCCTACACTAAACGAGTCGGTGGTATCATTTCGCGTTACTATTTCTTGGTTTGTTTAAGCGATATAATAATACGCACGGGGTGAGATTCAAGAGAATCTGAAAGCCGGCTCTGGGAAATGGGAACAATAATGTAGAAAAAAAGATGTCAAACTAGAGCAACACTAATAATAACAACACTGAGAGGAAAATCAACAACAGCAGGCATCAGCTCCCTTGCCTAGGTTGATAGACTCGTCCAGAACAGGAACGTGTGGTGAAATACAATGCGGGTCCTGTGCAAGGTCTGATACTTGATAACAAATATCGTCGGATATGAAGTCTACAATGGCTACCTTATATTCCGCTTTCGACTCAAACCGATGAAAAATAAGAAAGGAGACTAAATGAAATAATAATCCATATTTTTTTTTGGCAATATATTAACCGGTATGTTGTATGTTGACAAAGGCTGTTGAGCAATAAACAGACAATGTGAACATATTTCTGTTGTATTCTCTGCATTTTTCAATTACGTATGGTATATTAAATGTACGGCCTTATGTACCTGTGCTCTCCAAAAACTAGCCTGAACTATGTGAAGTCAGCATAGTTTGTTCAGGTAAAATGATGGTTTTATATGCAATAATGTAATATAATTAGTAACACATGCATACTTTTAGTGTAAACACACATACAAAATATTCATAAAGTGCAAGAGAGAGATTTACACCCTATTCAATCTTATAAGGTTTGCATCCAGATTTGTATAACAATTTCTAATTGTATATAGTTGCAAAAAGGAGATTTGCGGAGTTACGGTGCCTGATCCTTAATATATGTATAATTTAATCTTGATTAGATGCAGAACCTAATCTTACATACCTGCAACATCGAGTATTGCATAGTTTGGGCACAGTCTTGCACAGTTTATGTGGGATAGTAGCTGTGTACAGTTTACATGAATCATGCAATGCTAAAAAAACTAAATCGTGTATATTTGTAGAGTTCATTCAATCTTAGATATGTTTGGTACCTATCACACATGCTGCAGAGCCCAGTCTTAGATCATTACAGTACTCAATTTTAAATTTATATATATTTTAATGTTATATATATATTTTAATGTTTTATATATATGCACAATAATTGTAGCTAATGTTCATGCTAATGTTGTATTCCAATGCAGCAGAATCAATTTTTATCAGTGTAAATAAGTAAAATACGTAAACAATTTATTCAAAGTTATGTGAAACCGGTCTTGACATATGGATTTAAATCATGGACAATCGGAATGTACAAGAAAGTCGTAAACAAAATGTTATACAACAGAATGTAGACAACTAAAAAAAGAGTAAAGAGAATGTTTCAAAAATGGCGAAAGAAGTTTATCTACTACAACATCAGGAAGAAACAAGCATAATTTTTGGCCGCGAATGAGAACAAGTAAAATAGAGAGGAATCGGTGATAGAGGAAATAGAAATAAAAAATAGAAGACAGTTTATAAGAGTGGGGTGTTATGTGAAGTCAACGACATAATTAACAAATAACTGTAGAGATAGAGTTGTAGAACATGATGATCATCTACGCCAGCAGGCATCGAACTGATGATAGTTGTAACAATCAAAATTGGACAACAGCAGCAGCCTTATATATAATTACATAACTAAATTTTTCAGGTAAAAATACTTAACCAAGGCTTTATCTATCTATCTATTGTCCTTTCGAGCCGAAGACGGCACATAGGGCAGAACCACAATCTCAAAAATAGAAACCTTGCGTGCCAAAATGGCACATATTGCAGAGATCACTGCTTCTAAAATCTATGGTCTGTTTCCATAACAATGCTTTTTACAATGACAGCTTGTCAAGCCATCGATCAACCTCCTTAGTCGCCTCATACAACATGCCTGGAAGGTCACAGTGTCACTATTCTTTACTTCCCACATAATGGGGCCCCGGTAACACACGGGCAAAGGCTTTAAAGGGCGCATTATTTACTTTACATTTTACTTGAAGCGGCCAATAACAAGAAATAACATCCGCGGATCCAAGATATGACAGGCAGGTTACTACCTCGGTCAGCGAATTCTGTAAAATGTTCACTGATAATGAGATGAGAAATCATCGCTTTGCCTTTTCAATTTAAAATAACTGGGTAGATGTGACAGAAAATTGTATGCAGACAGTGACTGCCTTGTTTCTTCTTCTACTTCCGCGATCATGACTCTTTCAGAGAGGGATTCCGGACTTTCTCATGAAGACAGCTGTCTGTTTAAGTGACTGGGTTGCCCCGTATAGTTTCTCTTCCAGAGAGGTGGGTGTGGTCCACATTGTACTTCTCAGATCTGTGTAGTTTTCTGCCTTGTTTGAAAACAAAAGTATGAAAGTGAAACAAACAAAAACGCATAGCTGAGTTTAGCCAACAATCTCATTTGATTGTGGTCTGTTGTCTCAGCTGCTGGAACATGCAGGAGAATCCCGCTTACTTTTGGATTCTGAAGGGACCGTGGACGGCGATAGTCGTGGTAAGTAAATAACGATCATGTTTTCTCAAAATGTTAATTTCAGATATTTGAAATAATCGTTTGCTGTTGTAAATTGTTAATGTAGAATTGTAATGCTGCCATTATTAAGGTGGAATAAGGGGAGTAAATTAACAATGGTTGAAACTGGTTAAGAATTCATTGATCAGATCATTGAGTACTTACCTTTACCCAATGTTGCCATTAATAGTGTCTACAAGTTTTGTTCGAGTGCTTCTTTTGTTTCATGGCTGCTTACAAATAAGAGTAAATGAGTGTCAAGCAAGACAAGACAAACTACATGCTGAGTTTGTTTTTAAGACGCCGTTAATTCACTAATTCAACAAAAAATGTTTTCAAGGGTTTAAACATAAATGTTTGTTCACAGTTCGTTAACCTTCGCTGTAGATAAAGTCGTTAATTCGATGGCTTCGTTTCAGACGTTTGTGACGTTGGTAGCTAAGGACCTAACTTGTGCAAACGGATGGCATTGGCAAGGATCATTTTGAATCTATGAAGTGGGCTCATTGTGTGTTTAACTCAAAAGCATATGTGCTTTTTAACCAAAGACCTTTTTTTTAGGGACACAATGAATATATCCCCGATGGAAGAATAAAATGTACTATTAGTCCCATAAATGATTCTTTTCCAGAGGTTTATGATGTAAACAAAGCAGTTTTGTCATTGCAAGTGAATAATGTCCACACCTATAAATGGTCAGGATTGTGTAGCAGCAGCAGCTTTATAGCGAACACAGAAAACATCACAGGATTGTGCTGTTCTGAAACAGCTATGCCATGCTACCCTAGAATTGCCTTTAATGGGATTACTGTGACCACAAACCACTCTCCATGTGTGTGCCACATATTTACACCCCAGAAAGAAATACTGAATATAGCAGCATCATGTGCCGTCTGTGATATTAATGACCACAGACCAGGAGCCTCCAGTATGATTGATACAACTGTTGCACCAAGCATTTCATCAGCAGAGCCATATCTATGGAATGTTAATCTGACATTGTTCTTGAATGATGTCCAAGTTAATGAGACATCAGAATCGTGTGGCGGCAGCTACAAGAAGGGAGCAGAGAACATCAAGTTCTGCTGCTATAAAGGAGACTTGCCTTGCTATCCCAGAATTGCCTTAAATGGGATCACTGTAGTTGAAAACTTCTCCTCTTGTGTAAACTACACATTCACATCTAAGAGTGAATCAGTGAAGGTCACAAAAGCATATTCTCTCTGTGGTTTTACTAACTACAGGTCATGTGGCTTCTGTTGGATTGGAAATGATAACTTACCATCACTGTGTGTCTATATGTTTGGAATTGGAGTCATCAATGATGGCCTAACATCATCAAGTGCTATGACGATCATCATTTTCGGGAGGACGTGAACTCCCATGGTATATGGTGGATAGGCGGCAGGAACCAATGAAGGCTATGTCTGAAAAGTGTTCCTTCTTGCAGTTTCCTCATATTCCAAGTCCGGCTTGTTGCAGGAGCTACTGAGTTAAGTGCTCTGTGCACACTGTGAGCTGTGTGTCTCATCCGTTTTGATCATGCTTCGATATCCCGCTTGTTTATGATGAATGATGATATCGTATGACAGGGAACAGTTGGCTGTGTTCACTTTCTGTGCGGTTTCGCCTTATGTCTTTTGGCGTGTGCTGAGACTGCTACGATGGGGACTACAGTTACCTTTCTTTGTTTGGGAGATGAGTTAGTATTTCGGATGATTCCACTGGCACTGGCGGTTGAGCAATTATGGATTTTAATTCGTTTGCTGTGATACCGAGGCCTTCCATAACCAATAACCAATTCAACAAAAAAATAATTGCCAGCTATTTCTGGGGTGTAGATAGTCGTATACTCTTTAACCGTCAGATTTCTTAATTAAATAGTTAACTTAACCAACATTATTTCACATGGAGCAATCTTAAATGTGTTCAGTTTTATCTGCAGAATGATTCCGATAGTTACATTAACTCTCTCATTATGCACACACTTTTGGTGATATATTTGTGAATTTGTTGCCAGCAGTATATCGTAGATAAAAGAATAGTATGAAGAATCAATGTAGCTTTAGAAATTTTGTACAAAAACTATGCATAATAAGCAATTTTATCCTGTAGTCAACTACCAACCAAGTAACATCCTATCGTATTCAGTCTGAGTCTCTCTGCCAAACCCAATAATCCAAATGTTCAGTAATCATATTTGCTCATCTCTTGATAAACAAAAAATAACCATACATAAGCAAACTTTCAATCTGATAGACACTTAAGCGAAAATATAAATATTGAAATACAACTATTTCAATATATCTTTTTCGTCCTGTTTATTTTTAGTCGTTTTGTATCCTGTTTTTTTTCGGTTTTTTTTTTTTTTGGTTTAGGTTAAAAAAAGAAATTATTTATTCCAATGTTTATGTAATAATAAAAAAAATTGTAATCAAAGATACGAAACTTAATCTGTATAACGCCTACGAAATATCAGTACTGACATATAGTTGCTGAAGCTGCATGTTGACGACTCAAGCAATTAGAAAGGAAACTTTACGCATTTGAAAGCAAATGTGTGTGAAAACAGCTAAATATCGACTGGGAAACTTTCACATCAATTCAATTCTCAGTCGAAGAAGCCAGCCAAATAAATGTCACAACTTTTATCGGGCTGTAGAGATGGATCTATATCGAGCTTATGCTCAGAGTGTACGACTATAGAGATGGATCTATATCGAGCTTATGCTCAGAGTGTACGACTATAGAGATGGATCTATATCGAGCTTATGCTCAGAGTGTACGACTATAGAGATGGATCTATATCGAGCTTATGCTCAGAGTGTACGACTATAGAGATGGATCTATATCGAGCTTATACTCAGAGTGTACGACTATAGAGATGGATCTATATCGAGCTTATGCTCAGAGTGTACGACTATAGAGATGGATCTATATCAAGCTTATGCTCAGAGTGTACGACTATAGAGATGGATCTATATCAAGCTTATGCTCAGAGTGTACGACTTTAGAGATGCATGTATATCAAGCTTATACTCAGAGTGTACGACTATAGAGATGCATCTATATCAAGCTTATACTCAGAGTGTACGACTATAGAGATGGATCTATATCAAGCTTATGCTCAGAGTGTACGACTATAGAGATGCATCTATATCAAGCTTATACTCAGAGTGTACGACTATAGAGATGCATCTATATCAAGCTTATACTCAGAGTGTACGACTATAGAGATGGATCTATATCAAGCTTATGCTCAGAGTGTACGACTATAGAGATGCATCTATATCAAGCTTATGCTCAGAGTGTACGACTATAGAGATGGGTCTATATCAAGCTTATGCTCAGAGTGTACGACTTTAGAGATGGATCTATATCGAGCTTATGCTCAGAGTGTACGACTATAGAGATGAATCTATATCGAGCTTATGCTCAGAGTGTACGACTATAGAGATGGATCTATATCAAGCTTATGCTCAGAGTGTACGACTATAGAGATGGATCTATATCAAGCTTATGTTCAGAGTGTACGACTATAGAGATGGATCTATATCAAGCTTATGCTCAGAGTGTACGACTTTAGAGATGGATCTATATCGAGCTTATGCTCAGAGTGTACGACTATAGAGATGCATCTATATCAAGCTTATGCTCAGAGTGTACGACTGTAGAGATGGATCTATATCGAGCTTATTCTCAGAGTGTACGACTATAGAGATGGATCTATATCGAGCTTATGCTCAGTGTACGACTATAGAGATGGATCTATATCGAGCTTATACTCAGAGTGTACGACTTTAGAGATGGATCTATATCAAGCTTATGCTCAGAGTGTACGAAAATATAATTCACATCCAAATGATCAACTAGACACCAAAAGAAAAATGGGAAAGGTTTACAAGAAATCCTACATATAAACATCAACAGAGAATGACTAGCTACGGATTTATAAATGTTCAACACCAGCAATAATTAGTAGCACGTCACATGTGGAGAGCAATGGTTGTTCTATACTTCGTAAAGGTAAGGTAAAGTACGAAGCTTGAACCGGCGTCTTAGCATGCGAGTTTACACCCAAATGTGCTCGGCCGCCTATCCAGAAATGTTCGGAGATTTCTGTATAGTGTCGCCACAAGCATCGAAACTCAGTTGCGAAGCAACATTCCTCACATTCCCATGGTAATACACTGGTACCCTTTTCTGCCAACGGCTGGGTCGACGGTGGGGGTATTTTTTTTCTTTTCCAACCACGAGTACAACTCACACTGCTTCCAGCGGGAATCGAACATGGGTTGTCCGAACGTCGGTAGTCCAGTCGGGTGGTTTTGCCCTCGGCTACCGAGGCCCCCAAAGATACATATATATACTTCGTGTTTGACTGAAAGGTAAGAGAATGTTTATCTTTTATTTTATGTAAAACTGCCAAACACTTAATATGTTTTAAATTTACCTTTGAGTTATATGTCTTCCTGTAGATAACTAATTATCAACTAGACAAATTTATGGACTTGCTTTTCTTTACAGATCAACTTTTTCTTCTTTCTTGACATTATACGTGTACTTACCACTAGAGTGCGGAACAACACAAGACATGCTGGTCGATCACAGTACAGGTACTGTATCTATCTATCTATCTATCTATCTATCTATCTATCTATCTATCTATCTATCTATCTATCTATCTATCTATCTATCTATCTATCTATCTATCTATCTATCTATCTATCTATCTATCTATCTATCTATCTATCTATCTATCTATCTATCTATCTATCTATCTATCTATATATCTATCTGTCTGTCTGTCCGGCTGGCTGTCTCTGTCTTTTTGTCTGTCCTTCTGCCTGTCTGCCTATTTGTATGTTTGTCTTACTGCCAGGTTGTTTCACTTATTGTCTGTCTGATTGATCTGGCTATCTTTCTGTCCGCATATCTAGCTGTCTGTCTATCTGTTAGCATATCTAGTTATTTGTCTATCTGTCCACATATGTAGCTGTCTGTATATCTGTCCGCATATCTAGCTGTCTGTCTATCTGGTCACATATCTAGCTGTCTGTCTATCTGTCCGCATATCTAGCTGTCTGTATATCTGAACATATATCTAACTGTCTGTCTGTCTGTTCGCATATCTAGCTGTCTGTCTATCAATCCGCATATCTAGCTGTCTGTCTCTCTGTCCGCATATCTAGCTGCCTGTCTATCTGTCCGCATATCTAGCTGTCTGTCTATCTGTCCGTCTATCTAGCTGTCTGTCTATCTATCCGCATATATAAATGTATGTATATCTGTCCATATATCTAGCTGAGTGTATATTTTTCCACACATCTAGCTGTCTGTCTATCTGTCCACATATCTAGCTGAGTGTATATTTTTCCACATATCTAGCTGTCTGTCTATCTGTCCACATATCTAGCTGAGTGTATATTTTTCCACATATCTAGCTGTCTGTCTATCTGTCCATATATCTAGCTGAGTATATTTTTCCACATATCTAGCTGTCTGTCTATCTGTCCACATATCTAGCTGTCTGTCTTATCTGTCCATATATCTAGCTGAGTGTATATTTTTGCACAAATCTAGCTGTCTTTATATCTGTCCACATATCTAGCTGGCTGTCTATCTGTCCGCATATCTAGCTGTCTGTCCGCATATCTAGCTGTCTGTCTACCAGTCCGCATACCTAGCTGTCTGTCTACCAGTCCGCATATCTAGCTGTCTATCTATCCGCATATCCAACTCTCTGTCTGTCCACATATCTAGCTTTCTGACTATCTGTCCGCATATCTAGCTGTCTGTCTGTCGGCATATCTAGCTGTCTGTCTATCTGTCCGCATATCTAGCTGTCTGTCTATCTGTCCACATATCTAGCTGTCTGTCTATCTGTCCATATATCTAGCTGAGTGTATATTTTTGCACATATCTAGCTGTCTTTATATCTGACCACATATCTAGCTGGCTGTCTATCTGTCCGCATATCTAGCTGTCTGTCCACATATCTAGCTGTCTGTCTATCTGTCCGCATATCTAGCTGTTTGTCTGTCTGTCCGCATGTCTAGCTGTCTGTCTATCAATCCGCATATCCAGATGTCTGTCTGTCTGTCCGCATATCTAGCTGTCTGACTATCTGTCCGCATATCTAGCTGTCTGTCTGTCGGCATATCTAGCTGTCTGTCTATCTGTCCGCATATCTAGCTGTCTGTCTATCTGTCTGCATATCTAGCTGTCTGTCTATCTATCCGCATATCTAGCATTCTGTCTGTCTGTCCGCATATCTAGCTGTCTGTCTATCTGTACACATATCTATCTATCGGTCCACATATCTAGCTGTCTGTCTATCTGTTTGCATATCTAGCTGTCTGTCTATCTTTCCACATATCTAGCTGTCTGTCTATCTGTCCACATATCCAGCTGTCTGTCTATCTGTGTCCGCATATCTAGCTGTCTGTCTATCTGTCCACATCTAGCTGTCTGTCTATCGGTCCGCATATCTAGCTGTCTGTCTATTTGTCCACAAATCTAGCTGTCTGTCTATCTGATCCACTGACATTGTGTTTATCAGCCTCCCTCTGGACAGAAAGATCTCGTGTTCGAATCCTCCCTCCCCCTCCCCCTCCCTCTTCAGACAGATAGTGGCAATTTTCCAGAACTCCATTATCAATGGCTTCGCTTGGGGTTTGAAATTCCAGCTTCTGAGCTAAAATCGAAATAAATTGATTATAAAAAAAACAAGGAATAGCCCCAGCCATAGAACATATAAAGAAACAACAGATACAATGGTAATGCCACGTAACAAAGCAGAGTGATCAAAACACAACACAACGAGCCCTTAATAAACTTTACGAGAACATGAGACCCAAGAGTGGACCATGAAAAAGATGGATCGACTGAATATTAGACGCACTAGGAAACATAACAGTAGCAGTGGCGAACAGAAGAGCAAAGGACCGCAAATTATGTTTCCCTTCGACCCTGAAAGGCACATGAGGAAGGAAAGAAGAAGAATAAGAGCTAAAACAATCATCAGTGCTTTCACTAGCGTGTGGCGACGATGCTGCGCTGCTGGGAAATTTCTGGGAAGGGGATGTGAGCACGGAGCTGTTTGATGTGCAATAAAGTTGATCTGTGGACTAAACTAAACGCTGTTATTTTCACCCAACTCGTTTCTTAAATTCATCATCTGCTTAGTTGGGTAATTTGGGTTCATCGTGTGGATTTGTAACATTTCCAGATGTTGGAGTTCGGATTCTGCTCGTGGAGTCATCGATCGCAGCACACTTGAAATCATGAATTTTTTGCCTTCAACTTTTTACGGAGCCTTTCCATATTCCCAGCGGGACAATTATAAGACGGTGTGATTTTGGAATTGGAGGAAGACCCTGTTTAAGAATGTTGCACCAATGTTGGAATGAAACCGCTTGTGAGAAGTACCCGGTGTGTTGTTCGGTTTATTACAATACCAGATACAATCTGAACCGTGCAATCTTTGTGTCAAATGATTATGTCCAAGGTATAAGGTTTACAAATTAGGTTTAATCACCTAATTTAAAAAATACAGAAATAATTAATTTTTTAATGAAATTTATACTAACTTAGCGACCTTTTATCACGAGCGTGTTTCTAGATGGATACGTCAGAGTTCGTCAATGAGTAGAGTTAATTAATGATCTGACTCTGATAGTTAGGCAAGTAATACAAGAAGTGAACGCCTGTCTACACTTCCAAACTTGCCATTAATTTTGTGAGTTTAAAATACATCAGTGTGCTACAGTAGCATTCTCTGTGTGGCCCGCCTATTAAAGAGATAAGTGCTAGTTTAAAGTTATTTTAACAAGGTTAATGAGAGACCAGATACATAGAGTTAATAGAAGCGAATAAGTAAAATGCAAATGAAGATGCATAAGGTTAAAGTATTTGGAGAAATGCATAATGAATTTATTAGACAAATGTATATATATATCAGTGGCGTATTCTCTAAGATACCGCAGCTACCGCCGGTATCCTGAACATATTAACGAAATACAAAAGGAAATGATAATTTATTATATTTTTTTAAATATTATTATAAATTTTCGAATATTCTATTACACATTTCGTATGCCAATATGATTTATTTGCTTTGATTTGCATTTATTAAAGCAAGATTTACCTCTGGCCACTATAACGTTTGTGAATGAAACCGAAACTATTCTACATTGAAACCTCTTGTAGCCAGCGGTACATTTTTCCTCTATCCGGACCTAGTATTAACGACCTTGACATTCATGGGAGTCAAAACAATATAGCGGCTGTTACCGCTAGAGGAATACGGTTTCATTGATTATTTTTAGCTCTAGTCAATCAGAAACGTCACAAAGTGAAAGTGAAACTATCTCTGATTACCGGAACTTCCTTAGCTATTTATAACTACGTTCTGCACATCATCATCTGTAGAAAGAACTGTTTCTGCTCTCAAGAGAATCAAATCTTATTGTCGCTCAACTCTTACAAAGAACGCTTATCTGGTTTGGCATTAATGTCCATTGAGAAATCATTCCATGAGAAACTTAGAAACCAACCCAACAGTACTTTCAATGACAAAGTCATCGAGACATTTTCGTCCCAAACAAGACGGATAGAGTTTACATATAAATAAGTAAGTAATTTAAAATGTAGTGAAGTCATTAGCAAATATTACTTCATGTTAGCCTACTGAATATAATATGTGTCTTTGTTTATTATGTCAGCGGTAGCCCAGACCCCAAAACCAATGTACGCCACTGATATATATATATATATATATATATATATATATATATATATATATATATGTATATATATATATATATACTGTATATTTTAAAAAGATAGCTGTCTTTTTTGCAAGTAATATTAAAAACTGAATGCCCAAAGAAAGATTGATAATTTCTCTATCCATTAACAGTGGTTTCAGTAGAATCTATTATTGTCTTCAGCTAGTTAAGCCCGGATGCGGGGAAACATACTTTTTCTCATGTCTTTATACGCAATTGTTAATCAGACAGACTCTGTCTTTACCAGCTAAATTCTTCAATTACTTAACGTCTCCGACTCCACTCTTTTTTCAAATGATTCTTGAGTAGTGTCCAACGATTTTAGATTAGGTTTAGATCTAGACTGTGGCTGGGCCACTTCAATACTCCCACACTCTTTTCTTGCAGGCATGCTTTAGTGATGAGCGTATGTTGTAGGTCATTGTCATTTTGAAATAGTGTGCCCATCGGGGTACATGACCTTCATAAATGGCAAAAAGTTGTTCCTCACTAGTATGTCGATGTATCATTCTTTTCGTGAGAATTTTTGTGAAAAACCACAGTGATTTGGCATCTCTTGCTGATACACCTCCCTAAAGATGGCATTTTGTGTCCAACATTCTTGGCCGCACACCACCTTCTTTTCTCTCGATTCCTTCATCTGCATTTAATTTACTCTTACCCTTGTAGACAGTCCGATAAGGAACCTTACATCGACATAACAAAGTATAAAAAGCTAAACCAAGATTGGATGAAGCTACAGTAACATCTATAAAAAGGGCTAGTGTTCTTTGAGATAAATATAACTTGAAAAATAAAACAGTTCCAATCCATTTAGATAAATTAATGAAAGATGACATTAGGTTGACTAAATCAGAGTTAAATATAACCATGACACCGACGAAATAAAGTCATGGAAGTAAAGGAAGGGGAGCAAATTAAAGCAAATACAGAAATGAGAAAGTGGATTAAGAATATATACATCGATGACAATGGAGAATCAAAAGAGAATATAAGAGTTCAAGCAATTATAAGTGATCACGTACACAGGAGAACACTGACACGAGTAATAAATATGTGAGTACATGATTGGCCCAGTAGAATTTGATAATTACCAAAGAAAAAAGAGTAATGTCAAAAGTGAAGGGTAAGAATAATATTTAAAAAAATAAAGTGCCCCCGTCACGCCAAGTGACGTAATGAGAATAAGATGTTAGTGATCATTATTTTTACAGACCTTCGGCACATGGGGAGCCGCGATAGCTCAGTGGTTAGTGAACTGGACTACAAAGGACAAGAGGTAGGGTTCGATCCCAACCGACGGCTTCCGGTTCACCCAGTCTTTAATGGGTACCGGATTTTTTTTCTCGGAAAGTAAAGCGGCACGGCGTAATATCGACCACATTACACCAAAAAACAATGTGCCAAAGGTATGTAAAATTTATGGTCACAAACACCATATTCCCTATATATATATATATATACACCGTATTCTCTATACGCCTCTTGGCGTGACGGGGGTACTTTACTTTTTTTGTTTCGGCACATGATTTTTGGGGTAATGTGGTCGGTGTTACGAGAAAAAATCCGGTACCAATTTAAGGCTGGTGAACAAGGGTAAGAATAGTTCGGGAATATTCACCAAACTAAAGTGATGCTTTTCTTCCAATTAGGCGACAACGATTGAGAACGAGAGACGGAATGTTACGGAAAGAAGAATCTTTAAAATAAAATGAACGACGAAGCAGTGGGTGGGAAAATGCGTCATCTCCAGAGCATGAAATTATGGAAGAATTTGGGTTTTCTTAAATCATAAAGGAGAGATTAAAAGGAAAATATAGATTATCGTAGAATTTTGATGGGTCGGAATGACCAGAGTTATTCTAGAAATATTTTGGATCAGAAAGACCTAAGTTATATGAATACTTTGGGTAGAAATGATCAGTTATTATTTGCATGAAACAAAAGATAACAAACGATAAAGTTTTAAAACAACTGAAAATAAAAAGAGAACTACTAAATACAATTAAGACAAGACAAATGAAATTTTTGGGACATGTTAAAAGACACAACAGCCTACTAAAAGTAATATTGGAAGGGAAAATACAAGGTAAAAGAGGCAGAGGCAGACCAAGTCTACAATGGACGAGTAACATCAAAAGATGGACAAGTCAATCTATGACAGCCTGCACCATCAAACAAGAAACAGAGTAGAATCTCGATCCATGGTAGCCAACCTTCGTTGCGGAGAAGGCACACGATGATGATGATTATTATTATTTGCATATTTTTGGAAGAGGTGATAATTTATTATATGAACATTCTGAGTCGGAATGATCAGGTGTTCTATGAGTACTTCGGTTCGGAATGAGCAAAGTTATGATATAAATATTTTGGTTCGAAATTCACTCTCTCTCTCTCTCTCGCTCTCTCTCTCTCTCTCTCTCTCTCTCTCTCTCTCTGCGATCAAGACTCAGTCAGAGTAGGATTCCAGACTCTCACATGAAGACAGCTGTCTGTTTAAGTGAATTGATCGACCCCACAGACAGAACATCATAATTAGAGTCTGGCAGATCCACCCTGATTGAATACCTGTTAAAACGTTGCACTGTGTTCTGCGCCAGTGGCCCAGTGCATCCGATTTCAGTAAGCATTTTATTCAGGTTTGCTTTCCTTAGCCTTTAATTGCCCCCAATCTACCTGCAAGGCAGCAGATTGTCTTTTCTGTAGGGGGATTCTGCCCTTAGATGGTCGGCCCTCCCAGGTTTACGAGCACCATCTGCCCGAGTTACTAGAGGTGACTAACACAGACATGCACACACTAAGATATGAGATGTGACTAACACTGACGTGCACACAACGATATGAGGCATGAGTAACAATGACCCACACCAAGATATGAGATATGACAAACACACATACACACTAAGATATGAGATATGACTAACACAGATACACACACTAAGATATGAGATATGACTAAACACAGTCATGCACACACAAAGATAGGAGATGTGACTAACATCGACATGCACACATAATGATATGAGATATGACTAAACACAAACACACAAAGATATGAGACATAACTAATATAGACAGACACACATTAAGATATGAGATGTGACTAGCATGGACATACACAAACAATTTGAAACAAAGTTCGAAATTATGAGAGATACTATAAAAATATACAATATATATGGTTAAAAAGTTGCAACTTAAGTGTAAATGCACGTTTGTCAACACTTTAATGTTGCTGTCCCAAAGGAATCGCCGCACATTTGTCAGCCCCTACATGATGACTGTCCCAAGGAGTTGCTCTGCGTTTGTCAAACCTGTTATCATCACGGAGAGTAACGCCAAAATACCGAATCAGCAAATAAGCCAAGACGAGAAGGAAGTATAATCCCCGACGCAAATAAATAGTTCATATTGTTGTAAAATATCTAAACTAGTTATTCGTGTTTTCTTGAAGGTTCACTGACCTTTTCTTTATCACTGGTTCCAAAATCGCCCCATCATCTTTTTCTCATTGTGTCTTCGACTGCCAACATTTAAGCTGAAAAATATGGTTTGATTGGAGAAAGTCAAATCAAATAAAAAAATATTTTTGTAAAAAAATAATTGGTACCGGGATAAATAAGGAAGGAAAATAACTGAAGCATCTTAGGGGAACATACTTATCAGATGTATTTATTAAAACAAGAACATATACACACGCATATAGATGTGTAAATGTGATTGTTTGCTGTATAATGAATTATATGAAGTTTATACAGTTTTGCAAGAGGAAACAAACGAGTTATCAGTCGAGCAAGTGTTTTAGCCCTTTATCTTCTCGACACTTTAGGGAGTCGGCAGGCCCCATTTGAGTCATGATTCAATGCAAATCTTCTTGTTATGCTCTTGCATTCTGATTTGAAAAATCGCGAAACATCTAAATGCATTTGACTACCGGCCTATGTAAGTTTATTTGTTTGTTTAGATCTTTAATTGTTACTGTTGGTTGTAAAAAGCTATATCAACAATCACAGCTAGTCAGTCGTGCCTACCCAATGCATTTAGTTACTTTAATTTTTTTTTTTTATGTGTTTATTCCGATAAGTGTTTCTATCTGTTTATATTTCTGCTTCTGCTATTTATTTATACACACAAATGTAATGTTGAAAACAATACTGGGGTGAAAGAATAAAGGTTGGATCACAACATCAAAACGAAGATATAATAATTGGAGCTAAAATAAGAGAATGGAGATTAAACTATGAGTTGGAATGCACGAATTCGTTATATCGGAGATGCATTGTTGATTAACTTGGGTGGAACAGCCGCATCTAATCTTGTCTGAAAACATGAGATCCCATGAGACTGGAAAATGATTGGCATTTGCGTTCTTTCCTATCCAAAATATGTGTTGTTAAAGAAAAGTCGGAAATGATGTTAAATTTTACAAACATGAACCAAACACATCTTAAACAAACCAACAAATATATATATATATATAAAGTAGAATCGATAGGAAACATTGTAATCGATGACTATGCTAATAAGAACAATAAATGTGACAAGCATGGAGCATATAAAATAAATATTTTTGATTGATGCAGCAAAATAATCTTTTTGCATCAATCTGGGAGCGAAGACACAGGCAGCGCAATGACTAAAAGTGGTCAGCAACACATAGCTGACTGCTCGTGTTAGTACGACTTCACTGGTAGTTCAAAATCGATTTCCACCTCTCCGTGGTAGGTGCAGTAATAAACTAACTAGTCTGGCTAAGCGAGATCGAGAGGGAAGGCCGCTTGGTACCCACAATGTTGAAGACGGATGTGTTGAGCCAAATGGCGCAGATGTCACAACTTGCAGTAAATCACAAAGCAATATGTTTACTTCTCCCTAAATCCTTTCGTACTGGCATACCGATCTGAAGGGTCGTGGTTCATATGCCAATTAAGGAAAAAGTTGTTCCTACCTAAATGGCTCTCAGGGTTCACCCAGCCTCTAGAGATAGCTACCTGAGGTATTCTGGGAGGATAGAGAGGGGAGGGAGCTGGCCATTTGACCTCAAGAAGCTGAGGTTTAATACACTGACGTCACTAACACTTTATTACCCAATTTCTGTTGGACTACCTTTACATTACCTTTTAATCATTCTAAGAGCAGAAGGTAAAGAGGAGTTGTCGTCAGAAGATTTCAGCAGAAGTCTATTTATTTCATACTGAACAGTGGAATAAAGGCTCTGACCTGTACATTACGTGACGACTGCAAACGTATTATCCAGCAAGTATCGGAAACTCTCGGCAGAAAGTAAGCCAAATTTGTAGATACTTTTTTTTTTCCAAAAACTTCTTCTCGAAGCGACGGATTGGGTAAATAGATGCTCATTCCCTCACAACAGATGATTCCAAGTCTTTGCGTCAGTGTTTTTTTTTTGTGCTCTCGGGTTGCATGAACCTGAATTTGACCACACTCTTTCAGTCACTTCATCTACATAGCTAGTCCTGCAATGGGAACTGGCACACTGTGGTATTCCTGGCAACCTGGTAAGCAGGTGAACTCGCAAAAGCAGGTGAGAACGTTCAACAGGCCAACCAATCCCAGAGCCTCAAAGAGGTAACGACAATCCTGAAACAAGCTAGGAAAATAGAATGGAAAGAATTATATAAAATATATGAGTCATAATAGAACCGTTTAAACAAGTTCAGCGTATATGAGCAGACCAAGACCTTTAAACTCAGAACAGGTCACTGGATCTGATATTTGCATTGTTAACACTTTTTAATATTTCGGAGAATGTTGTTCCAAGTTATGTTCTGCTTCCTCTTTTATATCTTGGCAATGTTTACTCATTGTAATGAATTTGTTTTTTTTTTTAAATAATAAATAAATAAAAATTTTTTTAAAGAAAAGCCCTTTTCGACATTTTTTTCATTTCTGGGGTTTGTCAGGTGTAGAGAATATCGCCCGCAAATCCATTACTGCTGCAACGAACTATTCTGGTGAAAGTTTTAAAGTAACCCTACCCCCGTTAGAAATAAAACTTGGTGCCCCTACCGTGATTTGAGCCCGCTTTCTACTGATTGGGACAAGTTACTCATTCGACCACCCGCTCTCTAAGACCACATTTTAAACAGAAACGAGACAATGATGCAAAACGATATTGCTTTCAAGAAAACTACAATTTGAACATTTATTTAAGTTCAGAAGTGAACTACAAGCGAGTGTTTAGCGACCTTGAGTATCTTGACGCGTTAGGGGGCGAGCCCGCCTAGTTCATGACGTCTAGGATTCGACCTCCTGCAGCAAAGCTCTTCCTCTTCATTTATTCTTCAATTTGTTTCTAGGACCGCTTGTGTATTGTTAATATGTTATCTTCTTTTGTATTGTTATTAATTTATCTGCATCAACGTTTACTTGCATTGTGTTACAACGTGTATGCAAACTACATCCACGAGTAGAAAACGTCATTTTGATAAACGACAATATCATGTTCTTGTTGCAGGAAAGTAGGAAAGTTTATCCTTGTTCTGATTCCACTGTTCGGGATTATGTACATAGTGCTAAATGTGGCCTTCCCGTCAGAGGTGCAAGGGCTAGAGTACAATGTGGTCTACCTGTATATTGAGATGGGCTACAACTCATTTCAGGTAAGGTATCGACTTCATAAACTGTATGGCCCAGTTTAGGAATGTTGAGAAAATATAACATTTTGCTATTCTTACGTTTAGCACTGGTGTTATTAGTTTTGATGTTAGTATATTAATCATGGCATTATTATTACATTTTTTATGCCAGTCCTATTCTTGTTTTTATTTCAGTTTTACATTTTCCATCACTGGTTTTATTAAGTCCAAGGTAATTGTACGAAAAGATTACTTGTTACTAGTCAGTTTAATGAATTAGCCAAATGTTATTTATAATTTTAGATTTGATTTCGAGCGCAGGTTTTGTCATTCTTTTCCTTTGAGCCACATGTTCAGATTCTCCAATGAAAGTAATCGCTCACGCCTAATCTTATTGCCTTCATTGATTTATGAGAAGCGACATCTACGTAGCGTGAAATGGCCAGATAACGCCGGTCACGTCTTGCAAACATCTCGCCTGTCAGGCGCGAGACTCCATGTTCTATATTTGCATATAATATTGGATAAGAGATAAAGGAAACAAGGACAGCAACAGTTAATAACAGGCCAAAAATTTATTAAAAATTAAAGGAAAAAAAAACTTTAAGAACAGATAAACTAGCACAAATAGATTCATTTAGAAAAGACATCTTCTTGGTAAGTTAGGAGACCTTCGTGCTATTTTTATCATTGACCTATTATTATTTTTGTCATACAATTCTTTTATCCTCACCGAAGGATAGATACCAATCACTTCCCTTTTAACTTAATGAAAGTCTGTAGCAGAGGGGTTGGTCGAGGCATTTTACAATTTGCTGAACGAAGATTCGATTGCCCGTTTGGTAAACAATTTTTTTTTTCAAATATGGAGCGAATGAAATACAAATTCTGGCTTGTACACTTCGTGGCGACTGCGTAGGGGATTGCGGTCTTTCTTCTCCAGTCCCAAGAGAAATCCTTCGGCAGATCTGAGACAGTAAATAAATGCCCCAAAGGTCTGTTCCTGTTAAAAAAAGAAAAGTAAAGTATCCCCGTCACGCCAAGTGGCGTATAGGGAATATGGTGTTAGTGACCATACATTTTACAGACCTTCGGCACGTGATTTTTGGGGTAATGTGGTCGGTATTACGCCCGTGCCGCTTCACTTTCCCAGAGAAAAATCCGGTACCCATTAAAGGCTGGGTGAACCCGGAAGCCGTCGGTTGGGATCGAACCCTACCCCTTGTCCTTTGTAGTTCAGTTCACTAACCACTGAGCTATCGCGGGGGCTCCCTTCTGTTCCTGTTAAGTTCCTGCTAAATGTCATGATATTTTATCAGTTATCGTTGCTTTCTTTATTCCCTGGTCGTAAACTCCAACGTGAAGTTCTAGTCTTTAATCTGCACCACTCAAGAACAGACAATACATGAAACAGATCTTTCTTTTCATACATCCTATCTTCACATTATTGTTTATATTTCTATAATTGTTGTCATCACTTACGCCTCTTCTGTAGCAGTTGTATGGTAATGTTTGATGAACTAGTCTGAACAAAGACAACAATTCAATTCCTCGTCTGCTACTTTCTAGTTTACCCAAGTTTTAAAGGGGCATCACAATTTTTTTTTCGGACTAGAAACGACGGTATGGCTTAGTGTTGACCATGAGCACAAAAATAAGCCGATAACACGAAATGTTCTCTATATAACGCTCGTCGTGTGACAGGTCTCTTTTTTTCTTTCTCTTCTTATTCTGTTTCATTATTGCTCTAATCTGCTTTTAACAATTGCTTAATGGGATAAACATAAGCAAAAAATATGGACTAGATATGAATATCAAAAAGACTAAAACTATTATCATAAACAAAGAAAATTCTCAAGACCTACAAATAGTAGGTCACAAATAGTCGGTTCACAGTTGAAGGAATACATCTGGAGACAGTTCAGAGCTACAACTACCTTGGACATACGATAACCAATGATGGAAAATGTAAAACTGAAATAAACAAAAGAATAGGTATGGCAAAAAGTTATTTTAATGCCATGAAAAATGTACTAACAACAAAGCAAATAACAGCAGGGCTGAAACTAAGAATAGCAAAATGTTACATCTTCTCAACATTCCTGTATGGTTCAGAAACATGGACATTAGACAAGAAAACAGAACAGAAAATTTAAGCCTTTCAAATGTGGATTTATAGAAGAATATGTAGAATTGGATGGGAAGAAAAGAAAACAAACGATGAAGTTTTAAAACAACTAATAATGAAAAGGGAACTACTAAACACAATTAGAACAAGACAAATGAAATTTTTTTTGCATGTTAAAAGACAAAACGGCCTACTAAAAGTAATCTTGGAAGAGAAAATGCAAGGTAATAGAGGCAGATGCAGAGCAAGACTAACATGGACGAGTAACATGAAAAGATGGACAAGCCAATCTATGACAACCTGCACCATCAAAGAAAGAAACAGAGTGGAATGGCGATCCATGGTAGCCAACCTTCTTTGCGGAGACGGTACCCGATGTTGATGAATCTGCTTTGCTGGGAGCCGATCACTTCTTCGTTTCTTAAACACCCCTGGATTTGAAAAGGGAAAAATCCTGTAGTTTGATTTACATGGACTGCTCATTTGCAAATAAAAACAGCCCTCTTTTCAACATATACTTAATCATGTTTCACACTTTGTTATCAGCCTAGAAGATAATTTCAAAGCCCAGATTACATGGAACGCTGAATCAACCTTAAACAGCAGCCCTCGTTGAAAGTTGCATATTTCTACTAACTACAGCCACCTCATCTGGTGGGCAGATAATCAGTTAAAAAAAAACTAAATCCACGGTCTTTCATGTCAACTTTTAATTTTGTTGCTCGAATTGTCATTTGACATTGTGTGACATACTTATCTATGTACGTGACAAATTCATTTATTTCCAGTTTGTACTGGATTAAGTAATTGTTTTTTTAGGGAACAGGCAAATATTGCAGTGCTGTGGTAAATCTGGTACAAAGGAGCACTTTGGGGTGTAACGTACACTCCTACTACGTGTGGTGACGGTTTTACAAAAAAAGAACACAACAAAATACTGATGTTTCGATCTACATGCCGTTTTTCAGAAAATGAAAACAACACAAACTGACAAGGAAATAAAGATAAATTATCTACTACATCTAGAATGAATGGTGCAGGTAATTCAAGTAGAAATAAAAAGAGGGATAAGAGATGAAATCATAAAATGAAAGGGGAATGCGCTAAATATCGGAGGATAACAATTGATAATATGTAAAAATGATTCATTTAGTAAATTAGTAATTATGTTTACATTGACGTGATATACCACACACACATGACTTACATCAGCCAACAACAAGAAGAGAGCGGAAACATTAGAAGGAGGCATTGAATGGAAATAGAAATGGAAATTAAAAATAGCATATGTGGCCACAGTAGTTAAGGCGCTCACAAGTTTATGTGTGTTTTCAGATTCATTTGAGTATCTGATCGCCTTATATGTTTGTAAGACGACTACTACACTCCATCGTCCGCCCTTACAAGGTCGTTAAATAGGCTTTGATGTGTTTGCGCTGTGATTTACAGAAAACTGTGAGCGGAAGCCTTTACGCCCAACATATATAACTGTAGTAACGTATCCGGTGAAATCTATGGAACACTTTGTTAACTTGGCAAAGTTTATTCATTTCTATGGCAATTTGATGAAGTGCCATTTTTGACAATCTCATACTTAATAAAGTATGTGTACGTTATTAATACTCGGGTAAAGTAGTTTTGTCAGCCTCTTGAAAAATTGAGTTAAAACTAGTATTCTGTTTACAATTATCGTTTCACATCTATGCACCTCTTTGACGGTCTTGTAAAATCTATAAATCTGTTTTGACACTCATATCCATTCTACACTTTTGACATTCTTATAAAGTCTACACATCTCTCTGAAAGTCTGGTTAAAGTTTATGATTCTTCTCGCCGATCTGGTAAGAAGGTATACGAAACTTCTTTGTTTCAAAATGTTTCTTTCTCTGTTCGTGCTAGGATCGCTATCACTGCACACGAAACAAATTCATGGGTGATCCGATATCGCTCTCAAGAAAATCAGAGGAGATTCTTGACCCACGTGACTCCGTGTTACAGCCTGGGATCCATAGGTCCCTCGTGTACAGAGATCGCTGTCCTACTTCTAGACTACCCAGCCGCCCCGCCCCCCCCCCTTTTCCCCCAAATGGTATTAAATATGGTTTCATGATACTTAACTTGAACAAATATTATTTCCTGGCACCTGCAATATCTATTATTATCATCATCAAGTACTGGGTCTGCTGGCGTAGGTGATCATGTCTCTCCACAACTTTCGATCTCGAAAGTTATTTATCATCTCTTTTGTTGACCTTCTGCCAAGCCATTTTCTTAAGCTGTCTGGTATCGTTTCTCTTTGCTTCCCTCTATCTCTTCGTCCCTCCATTTTCCCAGTTGTAACAATATATTCCAGCTGTTCTCTTCTCATTACATGACCAAAAAATTATGATTGTTTCTTCCTAATATTGGACATTAGCTCTCTTTTTGCTTTGGCCTCCTTCAGAACGTTTTCATTACTCTTCCTAGCTGTCCATGGTATTCTACACATTCTTATGTAAAACCACATTTCTATAAACTACAGTGTTTTTCGTGTCTGTTGTCCTATTGTCCATGATTCACATCCATATGTTGAGACTGGCTCAACATAGCATTTATGAACACTTTTTTCTTGTTTCTATTGTCAAAAATGGATTGCATAGTATCTTTCTCATTTTTTTGGAAAGCTGCTTTTGCCTGAGCCATTCTGCCTCTCACCTCTGTTATACATCTTCTGTCTGAGGTTAACATTAACTATTATAACATAATACAATTATTAATATTTATTTTGTGTCACATGCAGTGGTAGTAGTAAAACATCTTTTATACTTTTCATTCATAATTAAAGGGAATGCTGTTTTTCATAATCTAATCATGAACTTCAGCAATGCCTGCATAGATTGGTACGATTTATCAAAATGAACGGGCGCTTCACATACTAAAGCACGTCAACTCAAATCGCGAAAATTCGCACTATCTCTAGAAAAACCACCATTGTAAAACAAACGCCAAGATAAAAAAAAAAAAACAAATAAAATTTTTAATCAGTGGGAACATGACAGTTTGACGGACACACACAGAAGGGATGGAAAATTTGATACAGATCTGGATATAGGAAACTCGTTTGTCTGACAAGACAGGCTTTCCCGTGAGACACATCTGGATAGACAACTGCTGACTTGTGAGGACTCCCGAAGGCCAGGAAAGTGGTATGGAACAGTTGCGTTCTCGATGTAGATGAACAGAACAACAATATACTCATAAAAAATGCAACTCGCTGAGAGAACTAAAACGTTATATCAAGTAGCTTAATTAATTACAAAACGAAATGATTAATTAACTAACTCAAAGAATTTTCATTATTTTTTTCAGGGTTTTATACTGGCCTTATTATTCTGCTTTCTGAACGAAGATGTAAGTTCCTTTGAAACAATAGTTCTGCGTTTAATAGTTTAATTTAATTTAGTTTATCTTTAGTTTAGCCGACAAGTCATCCTCATTGCAAGTCAAGTCATAAGAACTTAGATCTCTTCCGAAGAATATCCATCAACACGTAGCGACTAACGACACCGGCGTTGTGTTGGTTGATAAGTCTTCTTTGTATTTCTACGTAGCACTCTCGTCTGGTATCTCCAACCTTGACATGATATTGGTGAACCGGGGACTGGTTGGTCTCGAGACAAGACGCCAGCCTCGAGACAGAGACGTTGTGAGTTAAAGTCCCGACTGCACCAGTTGGGATTTTTTTTTTATTTATCTCTGCGGCAACCACCCCGGGTCTTAACAGCGAGGTCCGGCTTGAAATGTCAGTTACTCGTCGATGGACAAAAATATACGAGCACCTCCGAAGACGGAGTTGTCTGCTTGTGCGGCGAGGGACCCCTGTGCACACAGTTGCCAGGGTAAAATGGATTTACATGCAAAATTCATTGTGTAGTCTCTTGGGACTTTGCCGGATGTGACAGCTGGCGAACGCAAAAAAAAAATAAATAAAAAAATATTTTAAAAAAAGATATTGGTGATGCCTGTTAATAGCTGCAGTTTCGGGGTCACTTTTTGAATGGTATTTTTTTCATCCTTGCGTCCCTGATGACATTCAGAACGTCAGAACTAATGTCAGAGTTTAATGCTCTTCTTCCGATCTAGAATAAAGTTATGAGATTGCACAATTGTACGTCTGTATTTTGTCTTTTAGTTTGATAAAAAGTAATGTTCCTTTAAGCAACGATTTCGCTGTTTATACTCTATGGGAATATTTTCTTGGTTAAAAATTTTAGTTCCGTGAATATCTACAATATAGCTTATGTGTGATATTATTTTATACATTGTAATATTTATCTTCACGAATTCTTATCCAAAATGAACTAATTTAAAGTTCAAAATACATTTTCAACCTCCTATACTGCTTTAAAACAAAAAGTTCTATATAATTGTTTCGTTTTCTTATTTGTCAAACTAAAACACCAGGACTGGTGGTACAGTTCTTATCTTCATTCCGAGATTCAAAAGACGTTCCAAGTTTGTTTTTATGTCGGCATCCAGGGAGTGTCGATTAATACTCGCAGTAACTTAACTTTATTTTTTTTAAAAAGGTGCCACCAGTTACAATTGACAATTATAATTACATTAGTTTCTACATCCCTAAATACGAGTCCAGCAACCTTCGTTTAAATGGCTATAAAATATGTATTTGGGGACAATTTCAATCTTTACAGATTGTCGGAATGTGTTCTGGCTGAATTAAAAAGTCCTGTGCGTGTGTGTGTATGTATAAAGGTGCAAATATAAATATACAAATATATCTCTCTGTATATATATATGTGTGTATATATATATATGTATGTATGTATATATATATATATATATATATATATATATACAGAGAGAGAGAGAGAGAGAAATATGAGAGAGAAGGAGAGAGAGATAGTGTGTGAATGAACTGTGTTATTATCAAATGCTTTTTTTCATTTGATAAACAACTAAATATATGACCGAAATCTAATATATATATATATATATAATTATTGTCCCTTCGAGCCTATGATGGCACATAGGGCAGAACCACAATCTCAAAAACAGAAACCTTGCGTGCCAAAGTAGCACATATTGCAGAGATTACTGCTTCTAAAATATATGGCACTGTTTCCATAACAGTACTTTCTACAATGACAGCTTGTCAAGCCATCGATCAATCTCCTTAGTCGCCTCTTACGACATGCCTGGAAGGTCACAGTGTCACTATTCTTTACTTCTCTCATAATGAGGCCCCGGTAACACACAGGAATAATATATATATATAGTAGTAGTAGCCTCCGTCAGTCATAGTTGACTATGGATTTTTCAGCGCCCCTAGAAATGTTATTTTTTCCTTTCTTTTCTTTCGCCGTGTATTCTCTTTCTCTATTAATCCAATATTAAGTATAAAATATTAAATATTATATATATATATAATTATTTTAAGTTATTAATGCTCGTATCTTTTGGAATATATTCTAGAATATAATATTCCATTCATATATTATACAGTCCTTTGTGTAGTTCTGTTTACAAAATTTTCGTGAGGTAAGGATTTATCATGTATAGTTTCTTTTTTATTTGGCAGGTGCAGTCAGAGATACGTCGGTCATGGTTACGTCGAAGGTCGCAAAGATACACAAGTAGCATTTTAAAGAGGTCAGTCTCGAAAAACTCTTGTAGAGACGTGCCTAAGTTATCGGGTATCAGATTGAGTGCAACACAGAAAAGTTTGAATACCCCCAGCAAGAAACACAAACCCACGCATGACAATAAGAAACACAAGCTTCGTGTTCTACATTCAACATGCTCAACTAACACAACGGATTACATGCTGTCACTGAATGGAGATTCACCGCATTATCCAGAACATTGTTACAGCTCTTTAGAAAAAGACGACGATGTGGTGAATTGTTCAACAACCACGTAGGGTAGCCATTATTGACCATGAACTCGAACATTGTAGACCAGTATAGCTGCTGAGATAAAAGGCGTCATCCCTTTACAACAGTGACTACTAACAGACTATTCTTCTTTTAAATCAGGAATTAAATCTATGAATAGAATACTTCTACAATGATTGCCGCTGCGGATTTCAGTGACCTGATATTTCAAACTTTCTAGATTACATTCTCAAGCCATAAAGAAAAAGATTACGCAAGCCCCTTGACATCTTAGCAAAGTAAAAAATTACATTTCACTGATCTAGATCAATCTTTATAGAGGTAAGGGGCCACTTCTCCTCCTTGATGTTAACATCTCCCCCAGGTAAACGACCCAGATATATATAATTACAGCTGGGTCGAGTGCGGAGTTTAATCCTGGGACTGAACTATTGATCATTAAATAACCTACCCAGAACGCTAACCCAAAGCCATCTGTTTATAGCTAGCGCTTGACTGTGCTATCGAAACTCATCATCTGACAGCGTTATACAAATGTTAATTTAAGTAAGGTAAAATAAGAAATAAATGTGCATGCTTTCTATATTTTGTTCATTATCAAGTTGGAAATGTTTATTTATCTGAATGAGTTATCGTATTTGTTCTTTTCCGACATGCCCAGCGGTTTATGTTGCCAAAACACCTGGAAAAAGCGTCGTTTGTGGATGAACAACCGACAGCTGACATTTGATTGTATGCAATAGTTGTGGATTTAGCACGGACATATTCAACTGTATCGTGAGTTTAAAAGTGAATAACTTTCATTGGATCTTCTGCCTTGATTGTGATTTTGGTGCTTCCAGTTCTGCTGGATCTTATGTTTTGTTTTATGATAGACAATTCTAAATTGACTTGAATCTCCTGTCGTCTTTCTAAAAAAACACTTACATCGTCTGTTGATGTCTTTCTGAATAAACACTTACATCGTCTGCTGATGTCTTTCTGAATAAACACAGCGTCTGCTGATGTCTTTCTAAATAAACACTTATATCGTCTGCTTATGTCTTTCTAAATAAACACTTACATCGTCTGCTTATGTCTTTCTGAATAAACATCGTCTGCTGATATCTTTCTAAATAAACACTTACATCGTCTGCTGATATCTTTCTAAATAAACGCTTACATCGTCTGCTGATGTCTTTCTAAATAAAAACTTACATCGTCTGCTGATGTCTTTCTGGATAAACACTTACATCGTCTGCTGAGGTCTTTCTAAATAAACACTTACATCGTCTGCTGATGTCTTTCTAAATAAACACTTACATCGTCTGCTGAAATCTTTCTAAATAATCACTTACATCGTCTGCTGAGGTCTTTCTAAATAAACACTTACATCGTCTGCTGATGTCTTTCTAAATAAACACTTACATCGTCTGCTGAAATCTTTCTAAATAAACACTTACATCGTCTGCTGAGGTCTTTCTAAATAAACACTTACATCGTCTGCTGATGTCTTTCTGAATAAACACTTACATCGTCTGCTGATGTCTTTCTAAATAAACACTAACATCGTCTGCTGAAGTCTTTCTAAATAAACATTTACATCGTCTGCTGATATCTTTCTGAATAAACACTTACATCGTCTGCTGATGTCTTTCTAAATAAACACTTACATCGTCTGCTGATGTCTTTCTAAATAAACACTAACATCGTCTGCTGAAATCTTTCTAAATAAACATTTACATCGTCTGCTGATATCTTTCTGAATAAACACTTGCATCATCTGCTGATGTATTTCTGAATGAACACCTACATCAGCTGCTGATGTCTTTCTGAAAGAACACTTACATCTGCTGATGTCTTTATGACTGAGCACTTACATTTGATGATGCCTTTCTGAATGAACAATTACATCTGATGATGTCTTTTTGAATGAGAACTTACACCTGATGATGCCTTTCTGAATGAACACCTACATCAGCTGCTGCTGTCTTTCTGAAAGAACACTTACATCTGCTGATGTCTTTATGAATGAGCTCTTACATTTGATGATGTCTTTTTGAATGAACAATTACATCTGATGATGTCTTTCTGAATGAACACTTACATCTGATGATGTTTTTCTGAATGAACACTTACATCTGATGATGTCTTTCTGAATGAACACTTACATCTGCTGTTGTCTGTAGAGCATAGGCCTTCAACATTCTCTTTCAGCTCCTTGTAGAGCATAGGCCATCAACAAATACGTTCAGATTTCTATGGAGCATAGACCATCAACAAACACTTTAAGCTCCCCGTCCAGTTGTTTTTCTGAATCAACACTTACATCTGCTGCTGATGTCTTTCTGGATGAACAGTTACATCTGTTGATGTTTTTCTAAATAAACACTTACATCTACTGCTGATGTCTTTCTGAATAAACACTTAAATATACAGCCATTTTTTTAATGAACACTTACATCTGATGTCATCATCATCTTGTGCCATACCGGTTGGAGTAGGCGATCATGTCCCTCCACAATCTTCTATCTACAGTGCATCGCATCAGTTCTGTTGTTGGCTGTTTTCCATACCATGACACCAAGCTATCTAGGATTTTTTCTCCTTGTCGTCCGCGATCTCTCTTTCCTTTTATTTTGCCAGTTGTAACCAAGTATTCCAACTTTCCTCTTTTCATGATGTGCCCGAAAAATGTTGATTGTTTCTTTCAGATGTTTTTTAGGAGCTGCCTTTTTGTGTTGGCCTCTTTGAGAACTTCCTCGTTGGTCTTTTTAGCCGTCCAGTGAACTTTCAACATTCTTCTGAGAAATCCCATCTCTGTGACCTCTAATCGTCTTTTCATTTGTTTGTCTACTGTCCATGATTCGATTCCATAAGTCCATCTGCTGTCATTTTCTGAATAAACACTTACGTCTGCTGATGTTGTTCTAGATAAACACTTACATCTGCTGTCATTTTCTAAACGAACACTTATATCTGCTGTTACTTTCTGAATAAATTCTTATATTTGCTATCATCTTTCTGTATAAATACGTATATGCGCCCGTCATTTTCTTAATAAGAACTTATATCTGTTGCCATCTTTCTGGATAAACACAACTGCTGTAATTTTCTTGATGAACACTTACATCTGCTGTCATCTTTCTGTGTGAACTTTTAAATCTGCTGTAATTTTCTTGATGAACACTTACATCTGTTGTAATTTTCTGGATGAACACTTACATCTTTTGTAATTTTCTTGATGAACACTTACATCAGCTGCCATCTTTCTTGATGAACACTTACACCTGCTGTCATCTTTCTGGATGAACACTTACATCTGCTGTAATTTTCTTGATGCACACTTACATCTGCTGTAATTTTCTTGATGCACACTTAATTCTGCTGTAATTTTCTTGATGAACACTTACATCTGCTGTCATTCTCTGGATGAACACTTACATCTGCTGTCATTTTCTGGATAAACACTTACATCTGCTGTCATTTTCTGGATGAACACTTACATCTGCTGCCATGTTTCTGGATGAACAATAACATCTGCTGTCATTTTCTGGATGAACACTTACATCTGCTGCCATGTTTCTGGATGAACACTTACATCTGCTGCCATGTTTCTGGATGAACACTTACATCTGCTGCCATGTTTCTGGATGAACACTTACATCTGCTGCCATGTTTCTGGATGAACACTTACATCTGCTGTCATTTTCTGGATGAACACTTACATCTGCTGTCATTTTCTGGATGAACACTTACATCTGCTGTCATTTTCTGGATGAACACTTACATCTGCTGCCATGTTTCTGGATGAACACTTACATCTGCTGTCATTTTCTGGATGAACACTTACATCTGCTGTCATTTTCTGGATGAACACTTACATCTGCTGCCATGTTTCTGGATGAACACTTACATCTGCTGCCATGTTTCTGGATGAACACTTACATCTGCTGCCATGTTTCTGGATGAACACTTACATCTGCTGCCATGTTTCTGGATGAACACTTACATCTGCTGCCATGTTTCTGGTTGAACACTTACACCTGCTGTCATCTTTCTTGATGAACACTTACATCTGCTGTCATTTTCTGGATGAACACTTACACCTGCTGTCATCTTTCTGGATGAACACTTACATCTGCTGTAATTTTCTTGATGCACACTTACATCTGCTGTAATTTTCTTGATGCACACTTAATTCTGCTGTCATTCTCTGGATGAACACTTACATCTGCTGTCATTTTCTGGATGAACACTTACATCTGCTGTCATTTTCTGGATGAACACTTACATCTGCTGTCATTTTCTGGATGAACACTTACATCTACTGCCATGTTTCTGGATGAACACTTACATCTGCTGTCATTTTCTGGATGAACACTTACATCTGCTGTCATTTTCTGGATGAACACTTACATCTGCTGCCATGTTTCTGGATGAACACTTACATCTGCTGCCATGTTTCTGGATGAACACTTACATCTGCTGCCATGTTTCTGGATGAACACTTACATCTGCTGCCATGTTTCTGGATGAACACTTACATCTGCTGCCATGTTTCTGGATGAACACTTACACCTGCTGTCATCTTTCTTGATGAACACTTACATCTGCTGTCATTTTCTGGATGAACACTTACATCTGCTGCCATGTTTCTGGATGAACACTTACATCTGCTGCCATGTTTCTGGATGAACACTTACATCTGCTGCCATGTTTCTGGATGAACACTTACATCTGCTGCCATGTTTCTGGATGAACACTTACATCTGCTGCCATGTTTCTGGATGAACACTTACATCTGCTGCCATGTTTCTGGATGAACACTTACATCTGCTGCCATGTTTCTGGATGAACACTTACATCTGCTGCCATGTTTCTGGATAAACACTTACATCTGCTGCCATGTTTCTGGATAAACACTTACATCTGCTGCGGTTGCAAGAATTTAGATCTGTGCAACGATAAACTCATTTCTAATTTTTTTTTATTCGTATATTTATATATATATAAAATCATTGTGTGTGCATGTCTTTGTTAGTCACCTCTAGTGACTCGGGCAGATGGTGCTCGTAAACCTGAGAGGGCCGATCATCTAAGAGCAGAATCCCCCTACAGAAAAGACAATCTGCTGCCTTGCAGAAAGATTGGGAACAATCAAAGGCTAAAGAAAGCAAACCTGAATAAAATGCTGGCTGAAATCGGATGCGCTGGGCCGCTGGCGCAGAGCACAGTGCAACGTTTTAACAGGTATTCAATCAGAGTGGATCTTACAGACTCTAACTATGATGTTCTGTCTGTGGGGTCGATCAATTCACTTAAACATACAGCTGTGAGAGTCTGAAATCCTACTCTGATTGAGTCTTGGTCGCAGAGATATATATATATATCCAATCGTGAGCAAGATGCATTTTCTTTATGGCAATATTCCAAACCATATGCACATTTGAGGTGAAATGTCTCAAAGTTTATAGCTATCGTTGTATTTGACATGTAAAAGTATGTTTCCATGCAATTTTTGCAGTTTCAAAAATGAACTTTTCTTTATTAAAAGCAGTGGTTCCCAAATTGTGCGCCGAGGCTCCCAAAACGAAACTTTTAGAAGTGTACCGCATGTATTGTTGTGTGCCTACTCATTGGTTAGAAATTATAAAATGGCAATATCCACACGTGCATTTTTTAAAGTACATAAACGTACATTCTACAGGATAGTGTCAATGCTATCGCTATTTACCTTCTTATATATCCTATCAGGGAATCAGAGGTTAACAGACTTATACAATCGTAACTGCCATAAGAAAACTGGGAAAACTGAGGGACGAAGAGATAGAGGAAAGCAAAGAGAAAAAATACCAGACAGCTTAAGAGAATGGCTTGGCAGAAGGTCGACAACAGAAATGATAAATAATTGTTGAGATCGAAAGTTGTGGAGAGACATGATCACCTACGCCAGCAGGCCCGGTACTTGATTGATTGATTGATTTATTTATTGATTTATTGATTGATTGATTGATTGATTGAACTGCCATAAGGACGTCGCCGGTATATTATCAGCGGGGAAAGAGAACCGCTGGTGTCAAAAGTTTTGGAACCACTGATTAAAGGTATTATCTTCTTCACGAGATTTTTCTATCTGGATTCTCTTCTTTCTTTTCGGGAGGTGTGATAATATCCCTTTAAATGAAGGCGTTTTCCCTCAGCGATATCAGCAACATATCCGCTGTTCAATGTTATTTTCATTGTTATGTGTTTGTGCCTATCTCTCTTTATCTTTAGTAATTGAATTTGTTCTGCGATTAGTTATTTGTAGAAGTTGAGAAGTTTTAATTCTTTAAATGATATGTTTATTAGTGAAAGTGGGTGCACCTTTAACGCTATCTTCAACATGCAAAGTTCAATGACATTTTCATGAAGTATGCACTAAAATGATTGAAACTGATCAGGTATTTCAAAGGGCAATATGAAGTATAGAAGAGCTCAAAGACGGGCGAAGAGAACTGATTGTCGATGTCAAAAAGGTACATAATGCTGAGTGTACATTAACAATAAAACATGAAAACCCGGTGGTTCATAACTTAAATAACAGCTTATATAGCACTTAAAGTAACCACACACACAACTAATGTTCAATGTTGCATAATATAAATAAGAACCATTTGTAATGTTATCGTTACAATTCTAATGATGTTCATAGCAACAAACAGATAAACATTTAGTTCTGCATTATACAAAGCTTATCAAGAGAAACAAGTTTATTATCAACTGTTAAACAAAACAAATGAAACGAATGTACATGAAACAGATATAAATACATGTATATGCATAATTTATAATAAAGAACATGTATACTGATGCAAAAAGAAAGCTCATAAAAAACATCAGAAAGAAACAATAAACATTTTTCCGGGCACATCATGAGAAGAGGAAAGTTGGAATAAATGGTTACAACAAGCAAAATACAAGGAAAGAGAGATCGCGGACGACAAAGAGAGAAAATACTAGATGGCTTGGTGTCATGGCATGGCAAACAGTCAACAACAGAACTGATATGATGCACTGTAGATAGAAGATTGTGGAAGCACATAATCGCCTACGCCAAACGGTATGGCACATGATGATGATAATACTGATACACATAATACTCAGGAGTAAAGTTATTTAGTTACATTTATAGAAATGATAGCCACTCTTTTCTGACAATGTTGATATTGATTGCTTACTTCTGATCGTGTCTCTGTAGTGTGTTTGTTGATCAACTGCAAAGTTTCAGTCACCGACAGTTGCAGGATGTCTGAGTGATGACAATCTTGATGCGTTCCTTTCTTGTGTTCTCCATCAGCAGATCCGTACAAGAGTAATGAAGTCAGGCTGCCGTCGTCATTCCTAATTGTTCATTTTACATGTCACCACAATATATAGGCCAGCTGCGGTAGCTCACTAGTTAGTGGACTACTAAGGACATGAGGTCGATCCTGAACAACGGCTTCCAGGTTCAACCAGCCTTAAATGGGTATCTTTTTTTTTTCAAGGAAAGAAAGACGGAACTGGCCTCATACCGACCGCTATTTTCCCCCAAAAAACAATGTGCGGAATCTCTAGACCAGCGGGGCCAGATGGCGGTTGGCGGGCCAGATCCAGAACGTCAGTCAATTTCTCTTGGCCTTTGAAGCGCCCACAGAAGCAACTTTATCAAATGCCTATAAATAATAACCAAAATTCTAGTCGATTAAAAAAAAAAAACTATTGATGCCGACAATAATCAAAGGCTTTGTTTATAGTTTGGCGTTGTGTAGCTGCTTTTCATTAGTGTGTGGAGATAGTGTGCAATCATTATTATGTATTACTACATCAAGTCATGTAATTTGTGACGATACTCTTAAATTTGGCCGTCTGGTCCTGGCCTTGGCTATAATCCCCAAGGTCAATGTTCAGTTGGCCACCACTGGTCCAGATTAACGCTAAATTCCGTGTATACCTTCACACGACGTAGCGTGGCTCTCTATTCCTCCCATCATTACATATATAAATATATGATTTCTGTGATAAGGGACATGAAAATGTTTGACGAGAATGACGAAAATTTTAACAAAAATGATAAAATCTGAAAAATCAACTCAGGGTTAATCACTCAAACTTACTAACTCTGACACGAAACTTGTTGAAACCCATGCATGAATGGTTAATGGTAAGACTGACGCGAAACTTGTTGAAACCCATGCAGGAATGGTTAATGGTAAGACTGACGCGAAACTTGTTGAAACCCATGCAGGAATGGTTAATGGTAAGACTGACGCGAAACTTGTTGAAACCCATGCAGGAATGGTTAATGGTAAGACTGACGCGAAACTTGTTGAAACCCATGCAGGAATGGTTAATGGTAAGACTGACGCGAAACTTGTTGAAACCCATGCAGGAATGGTTAATGGTAAGGCTAACACGTTATGGCAGTGTTGTATTTGGGAAGAAGAAAAAACAAATATGGTCGTGTACGATTCTATAGGAATATGTCTCCAAAACTATGAAACAATGGGTAATTGGAGATTTAAAACTTTCTACCTTCAAATGAGAAATGACAAAGCATCTAAATTTACTGGGTTTACCAGGGTAGCTACTATTGCATAAACTACAACGGCGGGGCCAGTTAGATTGGTACACTCGTGCACTGAGTGGGGCTTAATTAGTGAGAGAATTAAGGGGATGTGTGGTCAATATGAGGAGAGGAAAAAAAAACATCGCGTACTCTAGAGCAAGTCTGTCCATCCACTCTCGAGCTAAGATGTCCGCATCTGTGACAAAGCCTCAATTACCAGCCATTTGAAGCGACACTCATTCTTCGCCAACGACAACTGATTATCGGTTTCCGATCACGTGCACCTATTGTGACCGGGCCAGCTGTCAGCTTGTCTTTTCTTGATGTGTCTGTCTCCTTGTGTCCAGTCTCACAGATGTTTCCTGCTTATCATGTTTGTTCATCTCTTTCTTCTGTTAATCAGTTCATAATTAATCATTTTTCTCTCTCGCCCAGATTTTGTAGGAAAACATTTAGTACTTAAAGTCTATTACAATCGGAATAACCCAAACGTGTTTTCTTCGATAATAAAATAACCGATAAGCAGTCCTTGACAGTTCTGACACCGAGTGTGGTCTGATTCTGGACAAAGAGGTCATCGCAAATTTTGTTCTTCACTCCTTAAAATAAGAAGTGTAAGATCTAAGGGGCAAAGATGTATATATCCAGAGACTGATGCGTCTAGAGGTGGAAAAGAGGTATGATCGATAAGAAGTTATTAGTGGGGAAAGCAGATGCAGCATCTTACAGGAACAGTCAGTTTACATTCGCTTCGAGACATGCTAAGTCGAGAGGTTTAGCGTATATGGGGATGTCGGGACTGCAGTGAAACTAATTCCTTAAACAGAACAGAATCGTTTGCTTCTCTTTACATTTACCAAATGTGGAGACTTATTTGTTCAAATAAACATTCAGAAATTAGCTTGTTTGTTTTGTTTATGCATGTTTAACACATCCCATTATTTTACGTATTTTCGTTGTTTTAATTACTTATCACTTTATTTTATGTATTTTCACTGTTTTAATTGCTCATCAGTTTATCAAACTGACATCAAGAAGAAAGTGTTTTTCAACGCAAGGTTCTGAGAAATAGCCTAAATTGTAACAGGTTAAATTTTACAACTCTAGGCCACGAGATTAGTGTATATGTGTCGCTAAAAATGAAAGACGAGGCAATAATTTAAATTTTATTTCAACAATAAATAATCCACTGAGATGCCCCAAATTCAAAATAAAATAATTTACGCAAGGCTGTATAACAATAACATAACATTAGTTTGTTTGTTTTTTTACACTTAATGTCAAAGGATTGTGTTTCATTTTCTTCAGTGTCATACAATTTTCACTGAGACCATTATTGTAATCCTACAACTACAAAACAGACCACGCCTTCCATTGATAATTCTAAGCATGGATCCATTCTTCATTATTAAGACTGTGTCCTCACAATATCACAAGCTGTTTACTTTGCGTACAACAAGCGATAACCCTAGCGTGCCCTCAATGAATCTCAGCACTTTCAATGCAAGGAGAGAAAACAGCCGAAGTTACACTACACGTCTTGCCTTACCGCCCATGTGCACTATCTTTGCAATAAAGCGACGTTTCTCGCTCAGACAGTAAACATTGTTAGATAGGATGAATCTTTTCTGGTTTTTTTTTTTTTCGTTTCGATTGCTCTCAAAACGGCTTCAAACAATCTTCTATGTCTGGCCGTCTGGCTGAACCTTACCACACCTAATGCTGATGTAAAGAAACAAACAAGCACAGCCTGTGTGAATGTTTAAATCAGATCATCATGTCACAGTTGTTGATTTCTGGGAATTTCTATTTCCTCTTTCCTCCCATCACTCACACTGTCTTCCTTCTTCATTCATATCTTTCTATGCCTTTCACACTGTCTTCCTTCTTCTTTCATATCTTTCTATGCCTTTCACACTGTCTTCCTTCTTCTTTCATATCTTTCTATGCCTTTCACTTCTTTCTTCTTCATATCTTCTCCATCTTCACTCTGTCTTCCTTCTTCTTTCATATGCTTCTTTCACATCTTTCTCTTCTTCTCTCTTCATCTCTCACTCTGTCTTCCTGCTTCTCTTCACATCTTTCTCTCATTCTGTCTTCTCTTCCTCTCTCTCTCACTGTCTTCCTTTTCTTTCAATCTCTCTCTCTCTCTTCTTCTTCTTCTCGTCTCTTCTCACTCTGTCTTCCTCTCTTCTTTCTATATCTCTCTCACTCTTCTCTCCTTCTTTCTGTCTTCTCTCTCTTCTTTATCTTCCTTCTCTCACTCTGTCTCTCCTTCTTCCATCTCTCTCTCTTTATCTCTCCTCTCTTTTCTCTTCTGCCCATTCTTCCTGTCTTCTCACTGTATCTTCACTCTTCTCTCCCTTCTTTCCACTCTATCTTCCTTCTTCTCTCCCATCTCTCACTGTATCTTCCTTCTTCGCTCCCATTTCGCACTCTATCTTCCTTCTTCTCTCCCATCTCGCACTCTTCCTTCTTCTCTCCCATCTCTCACTGTATCTTCCTTCTTCTCTCCCATCTCTCACTGAATCTTCCTTCTTCTCTCCCATCTCTCACTATCTTCTATCTTCTCTCCCATCTCTCACTGTATCTTTTCTTCTTCATCTCTCACATCTCTCTCTGTATCTTCCTTCTTCTCTTCCATCTCTCACACTATCTTCTATCTTCTCTCCCATCTCTCTCTGTATCTTCCTTCTTCTCTCCCTCTCTCACTGTATATCTCCTTCTTCTCTCCCACCTCTCCGTCTGTCTTCTCTTCTTCTCTTCCATCTTTCTGTCTCTCACTCTGTCTTCCTTTCTTCTCCATCCTCTCTCTCTCTATCTTCCTTCTTCTCTTCCATCTTTCTCCCTCTCTCTGTCTTCCTTCATTATTTCTCTGTCTTCCAAGCCATTATTTTTTTACTGTGTAGACAGAAGGGATAAACACACTTTTGCTTCTGGAAAGTCTCATCAACATCATGTTCCCTTCCCCCACTAATTCAGACAACACCCATTATGTTTACTCTGGTACATAATTCTCTTCAAGTATAAATTCTAACTCGTTGGACATGTGATGAGAAGAGATAATAATCGAATAGCAAAGCAAGCCCTCATATGGGAAACAACAGGTAAAAGAAAAAGAGGAAGACCCAGGGAGACACTGAGAAGAACATTGATGAGAGAGGCAAGAGCAGCAGGAATCGGCTCCCTCAATGAGATAGAACTGCTTGCACAGAACAGAGACAGATGGCGAGATTTGATAAAATATCTTTAAAAGAAAACTGCTAGAACAAAAAATTCATATAGGAAAAGGTGTATCTTGGTCTACGCCCTATGGGCCGGTTACGGCTCGAAAGGTCAATAGATAGATAGATAGATAAATTCTAAAACCACACCTCAGCTGTAATAGTTACAATATTTCTAACGGAAGCCTCCAGAGTGAGTTCCAAACCAAAAAAACCGTTGTAGAACTTGAAAAACATCATTAACTTAGGCACTCCAGAATGTACATATGTACAGTACAGAATGTACTGGATGCGATATATCAAACATATATATATATATATATATATATATATATATATATATATATATATATATATATATATATAATCATTTTATTGCGTAAGATAACGCAGACATTGCCAGCCGATCAAAGTAGACAATGACACACGTACACATAAAGTTACGAACTCTTAGTCTGTAGTTATTCTTAACAGAAAAAAAGGAATATTCGTGACTTCCTTATCACAAATGACGTCATCCAGCAGAATCTTTCCAGTTGTACGATATTTACACGTAAGCATTGCACACACCTTGACTGTTAACAGTGAGGGAATGCTGTAGCCGTATTAAATTTACTTCGATGGGGAACATGTATCGTACACAAATGTCCTTGACCAACTTGTATTAACATTACTATATCCTAATGCCACATTAATGTATTGGCGTGCATCAAGTAATGTCTTCTTCGCCATCGTGTCTCTATAGCAGAGTTTAATATTCGCTGCTTGTGTGACGTCAGACCAGCGCTGTTAACTATAGAATACAGCGCTGTGGTCATCATTAGTGTACTACAGGTCATCGGGGTGATGAATCAAGGTAATGAAATCTGTCTATATTTTTCTTCTGAATAAACTCTACTTGGTGTTGTTTCCTCTTGTCTAGGTCTGAAACTAACTTTCCTACTTCTCTTATTCTCATTCCTTTTTGTCTTAGAAACAAGCAATCCACTGGCCTTATTCGATATGGTTCTTCATGCTACTCTGACAGCACCTGGATAGTTGTCTCTGATCTCTAAGAATTCAGAGCGTTGTAAACTCAGCATTCATCCTGGCCCTCCTAATACAGTATATCTACTGGTGGACCAACCAATAGTAGTCTCCTCCCTGAAAATGATAAACTCTGGGCATCAGTTTAGCTCATAGAAATCTATCAGGTCGTTCATAGAAGAATCTTGCTTCAGGACTATATCACTTCATGACTGACTGATTATCTCACACTATTGCCCATCTCTCTCTCTCTCTCTCTCTCTCTCTCTCTCTCTCTCTCTCTCTCTGATCTCCGTTTTCCTCTAGTTATCAATGACTAACTCTAGTTCTCATTATAGCTGACTAAATCTCACTGTTGCTGGCTGCTAATTCTAACTGTAGCTGGCTAGCTCTTACACGGATGAATAAATCTATCTTTATTCTAACTCTGACTATTCTCATACTGTCTTAGTTGTCTTAGTTCTATGCCTTTGTTGAATCTATTCCCTTACTCTAGCTCTCTCTTTCTCTCTATCTGCCTCTTCACAAGTCTAGCCATTCATGGCTTATTGAATGTATATCTCGAACCCCTATTTAAATATGCGTATATGTACATCGTCTATCTGGTTCATTTCAATGTCCTTAACAAATAACTTTCCTCAAATGTCTGTGTCTTGCGTAATTTCGATGTATGTTAATGTTAATGTCTAATTTCCTCTAACTTAACTAACAATTTGCCTCCAAACAGATAGTCAATCATTTCGCTTAACACTTGAGGGGACATAATTGGCAACACCACTAGTTGCTAAATCTATCTATCTATCTATTGGCCTTTCGATCCGTAGCCGGCCCATAGGGCGTAGATCAAGATACTGCCTTTCTTATCTGAATTTTTGTTCTAGCAGTTTTCAATTCTTTTAAAGATATTTTATCAAATCTCACCATTTGTCTCTGTTCTGTGCAAGCAACTCTATCTCATGTTCTTCTCAGTGTCTCTCTGGGTCTTCCTCTTACCTGTTGTTTCCCACATGAGGGCTTGCTTTGCTATTCGGTTATTATCTCTTCTCATCACATGTCCAACATATGACCATAGTTGCTAAATAACCTTTCTAAAGGCTAGCTTTCTTAGGTGTCAGTCTGCTACTGGTACACTTTTAGGAAAATGATAAACCTGGAAGTTATTCTTAGTATTCTAACCTAGTATACTTCACCTAGTACTAGGATCTCGTTAGATCATATGAAATCTTAAGAAAGTTGTCTTCCAGATCCGGAACAAAGTAATTTATTCTAAACCGCTAGCCTCAATAAGAGGTCAGTGTCCTATCAGTGCACCTTGTTATCCTAACATACTGGTCGTGATAAGAAACAACTTAGACTCGTCTATTGTCGTAGATCTCATTTACTATTTTGAAATAATTGTCTTTGCGTGTTCATCGTGCACTATACTCAATACGAGCAAGTCAGTGCTGTCTTTGTGTGTTCATCGTGCACTATACTCAATATGAGCAAGTCGGTGCTGTCTTTGTGTGGTCAAATACTGTCAGAGTGCGAATGAGAAGGAGATCAAGGTCAATATGACAAAGAAATGTGGAAATAGAGAAATAGTGTGGACGAAGGATGTCATCAGACCTTGCGAAGTGGATGACATATGGCCTTTGGCATCTTGACAGGTTGGTAGCAAGCAATCGTGATTAGTCACTAGTTTGTTCAATTGTTAGTGTCTTATGCTGTTTTACTGAACATTTTCTCATGTGGCTCTAAGTCTGTCAATATTGGATAGACAGATTCGACCGCAGAATAAACAAGATGTAGAAGTGCTGTCTGGTCGCGTCTCCTTTCTCCTGCGCTTTTTGTCTTCTGACTTTGACATCTACGCTTCCCTGGATGTTGCTGTACCGTTTGTTTGTTTTGTTCTACAATCGGATGCCAAATGTTTCCAGTCTCTTTTGTTGATAGAGAATTCACTCAAGGAAACCCTGCAAACATTCTTATATCTCAGCACTGATCTGCCCTTTGGTTTCTTTTCGTCCCTAAGTTCGCCATACAATATTTGTTTGCTAATATCATTGTGGAACAATATTAAAACAGGTAAATGAATTTAAATATTTGGGAACTTTGTTAACCTTAGACGGAAGATGTGCAAAAGAGGTGAGATGCAGAATGGCTCAGGCAAAAGCAGCTTTCCAAAAAATGAGGAAGATACTATGCAATCCATTTTTGACAATAGAAACAAGAAAAAGAGTTCTTAAATGTTACGTAGAGCCAGTCTTAACAAATGGATGCGAGTAAAGGACAATAGGACAAAAAACAAGAAAATCACTGTAGAAATGTGGTTTTACAGAAGAATGTTGAGAATACCATGGACAGCCAAGAAGAGTAATGAAGAGGTTCTGAGATAGTTAAAAGCAAAAAGAGAGATAATTTCCAATGTTAGGAAGAGACAATCATCATTTTATGGCCATGTAATGAGAAGAGAACAACTTAAATATATTGTAACAACTGGAAAAATTGAAGGACGAAGAGATAGAGGGTAGCAAAGAGAAAAAATAACAGACAGCTTAAGAGAATGGCTTGGCAGAAGGTCAACAACATAAATGATAAATAGCTGCCGAGATCGAAAGTTGTGGAGAGACATGGTCACCTACGCCACTAGGTCCGGTACATGATGATGGTGAATATCATTGTTATCCATTCATCTGACATGACCAAGTCACCTTAGTCTCCGATTCCTTTGTGTTGCGATGATTGACGGGAAAGTGGCTCGTTGTGGGACATTAGAGTTTATTACTTTGTCTTGTCATTACTTTTGTTGTTTCCCTTCAAGACACAATAAGACATATCAATGTTGAATTGTTTTCCGTAAAATGAAAGAAGGAGAGGGCATAACACACAAACACACAAAGAACATTGCATTGTTAATGAACACAATGCATAAACACAGATAAACATTAATTGCACTGTTAATGAACACATTGCATAAACACAGATGATCATTGCATTGTTAATGAACACATACATCTTGCTTATTTATTTGGCTGACTATAATAACTGTTTTGAAAAGACAATATCAATTTTTTGCATATTTTCCGAAGATTCCGTCATTTTAATAAACGAAAAATATGGAAACATGTTGTTATATGTTTCTTTAAAAAGAAAACTATAAAACACTTTAATATTAGTCAATTGTAAATCACAACTATAATCTAATAGCAATTTTATAGATGCAAGTAATCTGTATAATAATTTCTGATATCGAAATTGTCTCGTGATATTTGAGAAGTTGATGAGGTGTTGAAAGACGGAAATTTGCTCAGCAAGATTTGCTTCATCATCATCATGAGCCATACCGGTTGGCGTAGGCGATCATGTCTTTCCACAAACTTCTATCTACAGTGCATCATATCAGTTCTGTTGTTGACTGTTTTCCATGCCATGACACCAAGCTATCCAGTATTTTTTTCTCTTTGTCGTCCGCGATCTCTCTTTCCTTGTATTTTTCTTGTTGTAACCAAGTATTCCAACTTTCCTCTTCTCATGATGTGCCCGAAAAATGTTGATTGTTTCTTTCTGATGTTTTTTATGAGCTCCCTTTTTGTATTGGTCTCTTTGAGAACTTCCTCATTGGTGTTTTTAGCTGTCCAGGGAACTTTAAACATTCTTCTGAGAAATCCCATCTCTGTGGCCTCTAATCGTCTTTTCATTTGCTTCATCGGATAAATATTAATTGTAGGATCGTGATGAAGTACAGTCCATCTGTACATTTACTTCAATAATGATAGGTTCACTTGAGGATAATAATATACTGAATATATTTATTTAATAAAACTTTTTTTATTTTCTTACTTTTTCATGAGCAAAGATTCTATTCTATTCTGTTCTATCCATGGAACTAGTTTAAATGCAATCAGGAATTCCCCGTATCCGCTCCACTACGTGTTATAACATTTCCAAAAATATATTGGTAACTTCCTTAATCGCCTCTTACGACATGCATGGCAGATAACGGAATCTATTCTTCTCCCCTCTTCAAAAATACAGAGTATAATATAGCCACAGTCGGTCTCGTTTTCATCTCTAGAATATACGATCAGTCTACTTGTTGTATAGTATATAACAGTATATGTACTAGAAAATGTTGAATCCACACAATATGAAGTCTCAATTTTAGTGACGAGCGCACACAATTCTTTGTCATTGTTTTCTTGTTCTAAGCAGTTCATCATCATCCAGTACCATCTCCGCAACGAAGGTTGTCCACTATGGAGCGCCATTCTGCTCTGTCTGTTGCTTTGATGGTGCAGGTTGTCATAGGCTGACTTATACATCTTTTGATGTTACTCGTTCATGTTAGTCTTGGTCTGCCTCTGCCTATATTACCTTGTATTTTATCTTTTAATTATTAAAATATTACCATTAACCTAAGCAGTTAAGTATCGGCTAACAAACAACAAAGGAGAATCATATAGCTCATTATTTCACGGACTAGCCCTAACAGCTGGACAACGATTAACATTTCTTATTTGTATGTTTGTATTAGGATCCTTATCTCCGCACACCGGACAAATACATCGGAACTCTGGTGTCTCCCTTGAGAATCTCGCAATAATCCGAGGATAATCCTGACCCACGTGCACGAGCTCCATATAACAGCCTGGGCTTCACAGCGTGGGGTAGGTTTTTGACAACAATGTTGTCCTGTCGTTGCCAATTTGTGGCCTACTATTTTTTTAATTTTAACTGCCTAGAGTTCTTTAACGTGCGCAAGAGACTTCCAATTTATTGCTGCAATTCGAGAGGGCAAGACATCGTATCTCACTACCCAGAGACCAGGGGAGAAACCATGAAGAAGCCAAAGTTAAAGATTGAGACCATTAGTAGCCTACGTCTCATCTCTAGTTTAGCCAGGCGATTCCCCCACCCTCCCCCTGAATTTCATTCCTTCCCCCCCCCACACACACCCTGAATTTCATTCCTTCCCCCCCCCACACACACACACACCCCACCCAAAAAAAAATCGCTTTTATGTTCACACACAAAACACATATACACACATGTTCAACCACACATTTCTACATGCATGCATGCGTTTGTTGCTGGTCGTCCATCAGTCCTGACTAAGACTGTACTGTCAACATTGTCCATTAATCTACGTCTGGAGTTGACTGACGAGGTCAATGCGAATTCCAAAGTGTCTGCCACAGTCAGCGCCTGGAGCGTTAATTATCAGCAATGTTAAGGCAGTTAGATTTTGTAATGGAATGTGACACTTATCGTGTGAACACTTCTCGGTGGTGGGAGCCGCGATGGCTCAGTGGTTAGTGAACTGGACTATAAAGGACAAGAGATCCCAACCAACGGCTTCCGGTTCACCCAGCCTTTAATGAGTACCGGAATTTTTTCTGGGAAAAAGCGGCACGGGCGTAATACCGACCACATTACCCCAAAAATCATGTGCCGAAAGTCTGTAAAATTAATTGTCACTAACACCATATTCCCTATACGCCACTTGGCGTGACGGGGGTACTTTACTTTTTTTTTCTTACTTACTCAAATCGGCGTTTCTGTAGTACGAGGTGGACTCCAGTAGCGATGCTAATGTCGAATATTGGAACAGGCTATTGAAAGGGTTTCACAGGAGGTGAAGCACATGTTATCTTCTCTTAGAGACAGTTTGGACACATAAAAGTATATATATATAAATGCTAGATCATGTTAGGAAGCAAAAATCAAATGGATTGGACAATGAACACAATCACTGCCAAAAAGCATCTTACACAATCATCACCAATCAGCATCTTACACAATCATCGCCAATCAGCATCTTACACAATCATCGCCAATCAGCATAAAACACAATCACTGCCAATCAGCATCTTGCACAATCATCACCAATCAGCATTTTACACAATCATCGCCAATCAGGATCTAACACAATCACTGCCAATCAGCATCTTACACAATCATCGTCAATCAGCATATAAGACAGTCACCGTCAATTAGCATCTTACACAATCACCACCAATCAGCATCTTACATAATCATCGCCAATCAGCATCTTACACAATCATCGCCAATCAGCATCTTACACAATCACCGCCAATCAGCATCTTACATAATCACCGCCAATCAGCATCTAACACAATCACGGCCAATTAGCATCTTACACAATCACCGTCAATTAGCATCTTACACAATCACGGTCAATTAGCATCTTACACAATCACCGCCAATCAGCATCTTACACAATCACCGTCAATTAGCATTTTACACAATCATCGCCAATCAGCATCTTACACAATCATCGCCAACCAGCATCTTACACAATCACCGTCAATTAGCATCTTACACAATCACCGTCAATTAGCATCTTCCAAAGTGTCTTAACACAAGTAGGAGAAAGAAAGAGGAACGGAAAACCTAGAAAATGATGATTTTATGGAATAGCAGGCATCCAAATATAAGCACCATGCAGAAGACACAGAGCATTGACTTGAACACTCTCTTTTCTCTCGACGTTAAAAGGCGATATAAGGAAGTGGAAGTACAGTAGATACGTCACGTATACCACTACTCATAATAAAGTTTCTCATAATAAAGTTTCTCATAATAAAGTTTCTTATAATAAAGTTTCTCATAATAACGTTCCTCATAATAAACTTTCTCGCAGTACAGTTTATCATAATAAACTTTCTCATATAAAGTTTCTCACAATAAATATTCTCATATAAAGTTTCTCACAATAAAGTTTCTCATAATAAAGTTTCTCATAATAAAGTTTCTCATAATACAGTTTGTTATAATAGACTTTCACATATAAAGTTTCTCACAATAAAGATTATCATATAAAGTTTATCACAATAAAGTTTCTCATTATAAAGTTTCTCATAATAAAGTTTCTCATAATACAGTGTATCATAATACAGTTTATTATAATAGACTTTCTCATATAAAGTTTCTCACAATAAAGATTCTCATATAAAGTTTCTCACAATAAAGTTTCTCATAATAAAGTTTCTCATAATACAGTTTATCATAATACAGTTTATTATAATAGACTTTCTCATATAAAGTTTCTCACAATAAAGTTTCTCATAATAAAGTTTCTCACAATAAAGTTTCTCATAATAAAGTTTCTCATAATAAAGTTTCTCATAATACAGTTTATCATAATACAGTTTATTATAATAGACTTTCTCATATAAAGTTTCTCACAATAAAGATTCTCATATAAAGTTTCTCATAATACAGTTTATCATAATAGACTTTCTCACAATAGAGTTTCTCATCATAAATTTTCTCACAAGAAAGTACCATGCACTGATTCCTTCATGGAAGACAAAAGCTCTGGCAAATACATTCCGCTGCAGAAGAGCAAAGTGAGATGACCTAGCATGCTACTTGCATGCTTGATGATGATATGCGACCTAAAAGTAACTGTTATAGATACGGAAAGCGAGCCGTAGATGACACAAGAGGCATCTCCAAAGATACTCTCAAGATGTTTATAAGAAACTTCAACACTAACATCTCCAGATAAATCTTAACACAGAACCACCACTATAACGTAGTAGATCACTATTGGCGCCGCTTTCATTTAGAAATTCCAAATCGACAAGGCTCAAAGAAAATACGCGATCAGAAATGATAGAACAACCATCAGTCTCCAGCAAAGTTGCGATATCTTCGTCATTCAACCCAGAACGTCGGTATGATATTCTTTGGCGCCGGATTATCCTTTTCTGTTCTATCTCTATTTGTTTGACCACATTGATTTGTCTGTTTGCAGATAATCATGGAGAGGTAACGTAAGACTGTGATCAATTTTGGTTCACGTAGACAATCAGCTCTGTGTCGTTGATCACTTTCAACCCTGATGACCTTGTGTGTCTTCGATCCAAACTGTGGTTGAATTTAAGAACAACAAATCTAATATGATGGGTTTAGACAGAAATAGAAGAGAGGGAGTGAGGGACGAATGCGAGAGAAGAACAAGTAAAGATTCTCACAAAAAATGACCACTATATAACATTAAGTAATAGCTAGACTCAGGAAAAAACAGTGAATGGGAAACATCACAGATAAGAAAGGAGAGTAATTCATTTGAGAAATGTTACAAAGAACGCTGGGCATTGACAGAGAGGACATCTCCATTTTAAAGACTGAGGAGCCCTCCAAGAACAAGTACTTCTATTGTGAAAAACTGCAGGCATTGTGCAAAGTCTGAACAAATATAAAGCAACCGAATCGTTGAAAAAAGAGAAGGTGTTTTTTTTTTTTTTTCAAAATGCCCGTCTTCGACTCGAAGTGAACTGAAAAGTAAAAAGAGTAAATGTTAATTGGATGTGCTCCAGTGTTAAACTTATCTGAACCATATGACCAGTATCGTTAAGACAAACATTGTAAAGTACTGCAACCAAAACTGCTTTAAAGAAAGTCATAGCGTAAAAAAGCAAATAAAAAAACTACATTTAAATAAAATTTATGATGCTAAGTAACACCTCAGTAGATCTTTGGGTGAGAATAACAATTATCATTAATGAGGCAGCATAATTTTCCATCAGAAAACGAGAACTTAACAATTTCTCCAGAGTGTTATAATTGCATACAGATATAATGTATTCGCGCACGTCTTATTGGTTATACCATTCCACAGTCCCCGTTTTTGTAATCTCCACCCTGGAGACATCAGTTCTTCAGATATCCATTTGTCACAACTAAGCATTCAACAGAGTGGGCTTCTGGTTGACAAGTTTACTCAATCAACAAACACACAAAGTTATATGCGAGTTTTCTCAAGACAATTGTTTCTTCCTAAATATTCACATCTATTAACATATATATTTCTTGTATGGTGCAGAAGCATATACTTTAGACAAGAAAACAGAATAGAAAATTGAAGCCTTTGAAACGTGGACATATAGAAGAATAGGTAGAATTTGATGGAAAGAAAAGAAAACAAACGATGAAGTATTAAAATAACTAAAAATGAAAAGAGAACTACTAAATACAATTCAAACAAGACAAATGAAATTGTTGGGGTATGTTAAAAGACACAGCAGCCTACTAAAGTAATCTTGGAAGGGAAAATGCAAGGTAAAAGAGACAGAGGCAGACTAAGACTAACAAGGACAAGTAACATCAAAGTATGTACAAGTCAGCCTATGACAACCTGCACATTCAACGCAAGAGACAGCGCGGAATGGCGCTCCATGGTAGCCAACCTTCGGAGTTGGTAGCCAACATGCGGAGACGGCATTCGATGATGATAATGATGATTAACATATACAAAAACATCAGCAAATATCTAATAATCGATATCATTTTGTATGAATGACAAATAAAACGTGAACTTATTTTCCTGTCCTTTGTCGTGTTACCGTTCATCTCCGGTGGAAAATCAATCACCTATAGTGCATCTCCTGCATGTTAATTAAAGTAATGTCTGCGATTTAATTAATCCATCGTCTTCTGTGTCTAACCTTACCTCTCTTCTCATCGCTCTTGAGTGTTAGAGCTCTATTGGGGGTGCTGTCTGATGGTGACCGTGTACATGTCTAAACAATTTGATTTGGCGTTTTCTATTAAATATGATGTACTATTAGTGTTACTATACCCATCTTCTGTTATTTCTCTGAACATAAAACATTTATCCCTTATCGGCCTGCTAAGTCAGTCGTAAGTTAAGGACTTAACTTAAAAACACACTTGTTTTGGCCACGTGACAAGACAGGAAGATCAAAACACAACACAACGAGCCCTCGATAAATGTTGCAAGAATACCAGAAACAGGTCGACCATGAAAAAGATGGGATCGACGTAATACTATCGAACACAAGAGCAAAAGACCGCTAATTATATCTCCCTCGACGCTGAAAGGCAAATGAAGAAGGAAATAAGAAGACTAGTGTCACTAAAAATTCTTTTCACAAATCCTCATTTTTTTAAATTACCAACTCTTCGTTTAAAATAAAATCAGTATTTTTTTCTAAGGCATTACATTTATGTACTGGCAATATTTCTGTTTTTTTTATCATAGACTCTTAATGTCCACGTTTGATATCGACAGCAGTGTGGTGGGAAGAATACTGTTGTTTCTTAATGTTCTTTTTTGTATTAGATGCTGCATTTTGGTTTTATGATGTTGAAGCTAACTGTCCAATTTCTTGGTCCGCGTTACAACCTACACTGTATTTAAGAAACTGCGAAATTGTTAATTTGTATTTATTCATCAAAATTACTAATTACAAAAACAAAGCTCGGGATTTTAAAATCAAATGTATTATCCACCATTACTTAGACATGGGAGAGCTGGAAAACAACTGGAGAGATAGAAAATAAACTGGACGCATTTGAAAACAAACGCGTGAGAAAAATACATCGTATACCATGGAACTAGTTCAAGACTACTGCAGAAATAAGAGAAATGACAAGACATCCAAAAATATAGACTATGATCAAGAGAAGAAAGCGGTCATATGTTGACCATGTGATGAGAAAAGACAACAGAATCTCAAAGCAGGCCCTCAAATGGGAACCAGAGGGTAAAAGAAAAAGAGGCCGACCTAGAGAAACACTTTTTAAAAAAAAAACATTAAAGCGAGAGGCAACAACAGAAGACATTAGCTCCCTCGCCGATTGTGGCTAACTCACCCAGAAAAGAGCCATGTCACCAGATACAATACAGGTCCTGTGCAAGGCCTGACAGTTGAAACATTGTCGGACACAAGAGTCAGGAATTACTGCCCTTGTCTTCGGAATGACAATAGATATAATTATTAATCACCAATGGTTGTTTGTCTGTGGTGCAAAAGTAGAAATCTAACTAGTACTTACAGATATGTCAGCTTAAATTTCATACACACACATACAAACACACACGCACACAATCACACACACAAGCACATACGCATTAATACGCACACATCACACATACAAACACACACAAATACACACCACACATAGACACATGCACACACACAGACATCATGGATAACTGTAGTGATTGGTAGAGAAACATCATTGATAACTGTAGTGATTTATAGAGAAACATCATGGATAACTGTAGTGATTGGTAGAGAAACATCATTGATAACTGTAGTGATTTATAGTGAAACATCATTGATAACTGTAGTGATTTATAGAGAAACATCATGGATAACTGTAGTGATTGGTAGAGAAACATCATTGATAACTGTAGTGATTTATAGAGAAACATCATTGATTACTGTAGTGATTTATAGAGAAACATCATGGATAACTGTAGTGATTGGTAGAGAAACATCATTGATAACTGTAGTGATTTATAGAGAAACATCATGGATAACTGTAGTGATTTATAGAGAAACATCATGGATAACTGTAGTGATTTATAGAAAAACATCATTGATAACTGTAGTGATTTATAGAGAAACATCATGGATAACTGTAGTGAATGGTAGAGAAACATCATTGATAACTGTAGTGATTTATAGAGAAACATCATTGATTACTGTAGTGATTTATAGAGAAACATCATGGATAACTGTAGTGATTGGTAGAGAAACATCATTGATAACTGTAGTGATTTATAGAGAAACATCATGGATAACTGTAGTGATTTATAGAGAAACATCATGGATAACTGTAGTGATTTATAGAAAAACATCATTGATAACTGTAGTGATTTATAGAGAAACATCATGGATAACTGTAGTGAATGGTAGAGAAACATCATTGATAACTGTAGTGATTTATAGAGAAACATCATGGATAACTGTAGTGAATGGTAGAGAAACATCATTGATAAATGTAGTGATTGGTAGAGAAACATCATTGATAACTGTAGTGATTTATAGAGAAACATCATGGATAACTGTAGTGATTGGTAGAGAAACATCATTGATAACTGTAGTGATTTATAGAGAAACATCATGGATAACTGTAGTGATTGGTAGAGAAACATCATTGATAACTGTAGTGATTTATAGAGAAACATCATGGATAACTGTAGTGATTGGTAGAGAAACATCATTGATAACTGTAGTGATTTATAGAGAAACATCATTGATAACTGTAGTGATTTATAGAGAAACATCATGGATAACTGTAGTGATTGGTAGAGAAACATCATTGATAACTGTAGTGATTTATAGAGAAACATCATTGATTACTGTAGTGATTTATAGAGAAACATCATGGATAACTGTAGTGATTGGTAGAGAAACATCATTGATAACTGTAGTGATTTATAGAGAAACATCATGGATAACTGTAGTGATTTATAGAGAAACATCATGGATAACTGTAGTGATTTATAGAAAAACATCATTGATAACTGTAGTGATTTATAGAGAAACATCATGGATAACTGTAGTGAATGGTAGAGAAACATCATTGATAACTGTAGTGATTTATAGAGAAACATCATGGATAACTGTAGTGATTTATAGAGAAACATCATTGATTACTGTAGTGATTTATAGAGAAACATCATGGATAACTGTAGTGATTGGTAGAGAAACATCATTGATAACTGTAGTGATTTATAGAGAAACATCATGGATAACTGTAGTGATTTATAGAGAAACATCATGGATAACTGTAGTGATTGGTAGAGAAACATCATTGATAACTGTAGTGATTTATAGAGAAACATCATGGATAACTGTAGTGAATGGTAGAGAAACATCATTGATAAATGTAGTGATTGGTAGAGAAACATCATTGATAACTGTAGTGATTTATAGAGAAACATCATGGATAACTGTAGTGATTGGTAGAGAAACATCATTGATAACTGTAGTGATTTATAGAGAAACATCATGGATAACTGTAGTGATATGTAGAGAAACATCATGGATAACTGTAGTGATTGGTAGAGAAACATCAATGATAACTGTAGTGATTTATAGAGAAACATCATGGATAACTGTAGTGATTGGTAGAGAAACATCATTGATAACTGTAGTGATTTATAGAGAAACATCATGGATAACTGTAGTGCTTGATAAAGAAACGTCATGGAAAATTGTAGTGATTTATAGAGACAAGAAGATCATGGATAACTGTAGTGATTTATAGAGAAACATCATTGATAACTGTAGTGATTTATAGAGAAACTTCATGGATAACTGTAGTGATTGGTAGAGAAACATCATTGATAGCTGTTGTGATTTATAGAGAAACATCATGGATAATTGTAGTGATTTATAGAGACAGGAAGATCATGGATAACTGTAGTGATTGGTGGAGACAGGAACATCGTGGATAACTGTACTGATTGGTGGAGACAGGAACATCATGGATAACTATAATGATTGGTGGAGACAGGAACATCGTGGATAACTGTAATGATTGGTGGAGACAGTAACATCGTGGATAACTGTAGTGATTGGTGGAGACAGGAACATTGTGGATAACTGTAGTGATTGGTGGAGACAGGAACATTGTGGATAACTGTAGTGATTGGTGGAGACAGGAACATTGTGGATAACTGTAGTGATTGGTGGAGACAGGAACATTGTGGATAACTGTAGTGATTGGTGGAGACAGGAACATTGTGGATAACTATAGTGAATATCGTAGACAGAAACGACGTGAGCAACTTTGGCTAATAACAGATGCGGGAAAAAATTTAACCTGACCTTTGGAGAATCACGAATTTTTGTTGTTGATTGTGATTACGGTTGTAGTGATGATGATTATGACGATGATGACGACGATAATGATGATGATGTCGCTGATGATGATGATGATGGTGATGATGATTACGATATGATAGAATACCACCAAGTTGTCGACACTCCCGAGAAACCTGGCCGTTTTTGTAGCGTTTGCAATGACTTTTCTAACTTCCCGAGCTCTTCTAGAAAGAAATGTTAGAGATTATATATCCTGGAAGTACAGCAACGGTAGGATACATTTACAAACAGATCCCATCACAACTATATCCCGAGTTGCTAGAGCTATATGAACAGATCACATTATATATATATCCCGAGTTGCTAGAGCTATATGAACAGATCCCATTATAAATATATCCCGATTTGCTAGAGCTATATGAACAGATCCCATTATAAATATACCCCGATTTGTTAGAGCTATATGAACAGATCCCATTATAAATATATCCCGATTTGCTAGAGCTATATGAACAGATCCCATTATAAATATACCCCGATTTGCTAGAGCTATATGAACAGATCCCATTATAAATATACCCCGATTTGCTAGAGCTATATGAACAGATCCCATTATAAATATATCCCGATTTGCTAGAGCTATATGAACAGATTCCATCACAACTATACCCTGAGTTGATAGTGCTACAGGAACAAACCCCATCACAATTATACCCCGAGTTGATAGTGCTATATGAACAAAGGGTTAAGGCATAAAAATGCGAAGCTGCAGTAAAGCTGAATATGAGGAAAAATTAAAAAATAAAAAAAGGTATGTAAGAAGCTTTACGTGACAAGTGGACGACACAGACTAAACAACGTTTCGGCTCAATAGGCCTTCATCAGGAACAAACAATAAAAACACACACACACAAATTAATAACGAAACAACCAAAACAAAAACAATCGAAATGTGTTAAAGAAAACAACAACAAAAAGTAAAACTATCCTGTCAAATCCAAAATAAAATCGTAACCAAGTGCGGCTGTCGTGAACGTCGAAAATCGTGCGAAAAAGTGCGTAAATGTAAACAGAACCAGATGAGTAAACACAGGGGTCAGTGTGCAAACACAAAGGAGAAAGAATCGAATAGTAGTCTGACAGGTGTAAAAAGACGCTAAGAGTGAGATGTCTGAGAGTGGGGTACAGTAAAAATAAATGAGGGGTAAGAAGCACAGAAAAAAAATTTTTTATAGAGGAGAAAACTTCAACTCCCCTGATCACAAGGGCAAAGACGACATCCGTGTCACTGGTATTGTCCTTTGTCACTCTGGCGACCGCAGCCGCTATACTTTGGAAAATCGCCTTATAGTCCAGTATGGTTCGCTGACCCCGAGAGGTATGAATGTATCACACTCATACGCATAGTTTCTTTTTGCTTGCTCCTTCCCTTTTGCATAGCCTTCTCTACTACACATATTTGGGTTCTTTGGTCTACTTACTATGCCATACTTTTTATAGTTCTTCTCCTCTAGTCCCTTATGAGACACTTTTTTTTTCTGTGCTTCTTACCCCTCATTCATTTTTACTGTACCCCACTCTCAGACATCTCACTCTTAGCGTCTTTTTACACCTGTCAGACTACTATTCGATTCTTTCTCCTTTGTGTTTGCACACTGACCCCTGTGTTTACTCATCTGGTTCTGTTAACATTTACGCACTTTTTCGCACGATTTTCGACGTTCACGACAGCCGCACTTGGTTACGATTTTATTTTGGATTTGACAGGATAGTTTTACTTTTTGTTGTTGTTTTCTTTAACACATTTCGATTGTTTTTGTTTTGGTTGTTTCGTTATTAATTTGTGTGTGTGTGTTTTTATTGTTTGTTCCTGATGAAGGCCTATTGAGCCGAAACGTTGTTTAGTCTGTGTCGTCCACTTGTCACGTAAAGCTTCTTACATACCTTTTTTTATATGAACAAACCCGATCACAACTATACCCCGAGTTGATAGAGCTATATGAACAGACTCCATCACAACTATACCCCGAGTTGATAGTGCTATATGAACAGATCCCATCACAACAATACCCCGAGTTGATAGTGATATATGAACAAACCCCATCACAACTACATCCCGAGTTGCTAGAGCTATATGAACAGACTCCATCACAACTACATCCCGAGTTGATAGTGCTATATGAGCAGATCCCATCACAACTATGCTCCGAGTTGATAGTGCTATATGAACAGATCCCATCACAACAATACCCCGAGTTGATAGTGATATATGAACAAACCCCACCACAATTATATCCCGAGTTGCTAGAGCTATATGAACAGACTCCATCACAACTATACCCCGAGTTGATAGTGCTATATGAACAGATCCCATCACAACTATACCCCGAGTTGATAGTGATATAATATGAACAAACCCCATCACAATTATATCCTGAGCTGGTAGAGCTATATGAACAGACTTCATCACAACTATATCCCGAGTTGCTTTGTCCATCCTAAAATAGAAGTACTTTAACAGGAGATACTAGATGTACTTTAAAATTCGGTGCTAGAATTACTGTAACTGTCGGTCCTAGAAATACTAAGCAGTACTGTAACAGTGGGTCCTAGAAATACTAAGCAGTACTGTAAAAGTGGGTCCTAGAAGTACTAAACAGTACTGTAACAGTCGGTCCTAGAAGTACTAAACAGTACTGTAACAGTCGGTCCTAGAAGTACTAAGCAGTACTGTAATATTGGGACCTAGAAATACTAAGCAGTACTGTAACAGTCGGTCCTAGAAGTACTGAGCAGTACTGTAACAGTGGGACCTAGAAATACTAAGCAGTACTGTAACAGTCGGTCCTAGAAGTACTGAGCAGTACTGTAACAGTACGTCTTCTGTATGAACAGACACCAACACAACTACTGTAGCAGTAAGTCTTCTATGTGAACAAGCCCCATCACAACTGCTGGTACTGTAACAATCATCATCTTGTTAGCCAACCTATTTTGGCGAAAAGTGTTAACCTGCAAGAGAGCAACTCAACGGTGAGGTCTTCTTCTTGTAGGCCATAATGTTACAATAGTTTTCATAATGTCAATGATATACATAATGATGACGTAGGATTTTAAAGTAAATATTTAAAAATTGGCGATCACACTAGACCAGGCAGATGTATTCTACCGTGGTTTGTTATGCGAAGGTATTTATGCATATTTGGGCTCTATTTTGTGTTCGGCATCTCGTATAGAGTTTTTAGAGAGGGCCTTTAATAAGAGTTACCTAGTTTTGAAAACGAAATCAATTGTTTGAGCTTTTCAAATCGGTTGAGAATTAACTTACAATATCAATAATTTACAATTTGTGTCCAGGTGAAATACAAGACGATGTAAATTTCTTTCATTTCTTGACGTAACCCTTGAGGTACTTGAATATACACTGCTTAAACCTAAAAGCCTGACACGTGAATAAACTCATTCACTCTTTGGATGTGGTTTTAATATTTAAAAAAAAGTAAATGTTGCATAATTTATTGTGCAATTTGTTTAAGATAGATCAGGCGTGTGAAACATCCTTACGGGCGCATTGTTGCCAGGCATTAATTACGTCAAAATAAATAACAATTTAAAATGCAGAACCTGGTGTCTAGAGAAATGTCATGTTAGTCCTAATTAATTTTCGGTGGAGACATCCGCTTAGTCTTGTACTGTTGTGGTGACAGAATAGCATGGCAGTGGGGCTAGCTTCATATGAGAAAATGTATACTTGATCAACTGGGTGAGTGCAATTAGACACATTTTTTTTTCCATATTTAATATCATCATCGTCAAGTACCGGGCCGGCTGGCGTAGGTGATCATGTCTCTCCACAACTTTCTATCACGACAGTTATTTATCATTTCCGTTGTTGAGCTTCTGTCAAGCCATTCTCTTAAGCTGTCCGGTATCTTTTCTCTTTGCTTCAGTCTATTTCTTCGTCCCTCAATTTTCCCAGTTGTTACAATATATTTCAGCTGTTCTCTTCTCATTACATGGCTATAAAATGATGATTGTTTCTTCCTAATATTGGAAATTAGCTCTTTTTTTGCTTTGGCCTCTTTCAGAACGTTTTCATTACTCTTCTTAGCTGTCTATTGTATTCTCAACATTCTTCTGTAAAACCATATTTCTACAGCCTCCAATGATCTTATTGTCTGTTGTTCTATTGTCCATGATTCACATCCATATGTTAAGACTGGGTCTACATAAAATTTAAGAACTCTTTTTCTTGTTTCTATTGTCAAAAATTGATTTCACAGTATCTTCCTCATTTTTTGGAAAGCTGCTTTTGTCTGAGCTGTTCTGTATTTCACCTCTTTTGTACATCTACTTCTGAGGTCAACAATGTTCCCAGATATTTAAATTAATTTACCTGTTTTAATATTGTTCCACTTGTCTTTACTATGCACGACGGTGATGACTATATTTAATATAGAAATCTTACATTTATTCATAGTAAACTTTGGTAATGTAAAATATTAAACTGAAAAGTGAGCAAGCAGCGACGAGATAAACTGCTCAATTGTCAATAAATGATAAAGTTCTGTGACTTTGCTTTGAAGAGTCTTTAGGAAAATTAATATGCGATGTTATAAAGTCGCTTTACTTTTTAATAAATAGCTTTACACAATTATAAATTATTTCCCCACGTTTCACTCAGCTTTACAGCAGCCTCGCACGATATCACATTGAGTTATTGAGTTATTATCGTGTCTTCATCATTGCACTCCGAACATGTCCACATGTGCTCAGATCCCCTCCTCAGCAAGTCTCGAAGTGTCCAGCGACTGACGATTCCAGTTCTGTGTTGGTTGATTAGTCTTCTTACACGCCCCTCTAAATATATTCGGTACACCCGGGCCCTATTATACTCAATTGAATATTTAAAACAGTAAAGCGTGTCATATACTTATTTCTCTCTCTCTCTCTCTCTCTCTCTCTCTCTCTCTCTCTCTCTCTCTGCGATCAAGACTCAATCAGAGTAGGATTCCAGACTCTCTCAGTCAGCTGTCTGTTAAAGCGAATCGATTGCCCCATATAGTTTCTCCTCCAGGGAGGTGGGCGTGGACCACATTATATTTATTTAAAACGTATGATGAAGGGACTTCACACTTGGGGATAAGTAAGAAATGACTTGTTGCTCCTGCTATATTTTAATTGATTTAATTCTAACTGATTTAAAATTAGAATAACAATAATAATTGTCCTTAATTTCTTCTGAGAACACGGAGATTATATATATGGCCCTTTTCGTCTTGTCAGGCGGTCTAGAGGAGGCTATTGTGTATTTTTTTAGGTTTTGTTTTTGTCGAACAGCTTCTCTCGTGGCTAAATCTACTAAAGTTTGACAAACACACACGGTCACAGAATGAACAAGTCAGGCCCACTGGTCCACAGGGTTTTCCATCCTTTTTCATTAGTCTTTTCTCTTCTATGTTTTGTCCAAGCACTGTCTCAAATGATGTTATACCGTTCCTTATACATGCTTTCCATGATGTGCGATCACTTGCCAGATGTTACTAGTCACATTCACATATGAAGAAGTCATTCAGAGATGATTTACAGATATCTCTATATCGTAGTTTAGGTCTGCCGAGTTGTCTTTTTCCGTGTGTTAACTCGCCATATAGTATTTGCCTGGGGATGCGCTTTTCTTCCATTCGCTGGACATGCCCCAGCCATCTTAATCTTACAATAGCAAAGTCCAGAGCACATGGTCCTTACGTTCCATATGCCAAGTTTAAACATTGGTGCTTCCAGCTCATTTCACTTTACCTACTCTGCCTGGGCAAGGAATATAGAGATTATGCTTTACCCAGTCGCACTATCCCCCTCTCGACTTCGTATCAAGGATTTCCGAAGGAGGGACAAAGTTAAGGAGATTATATGCACATAAGATTATTAATAACATACCTCAATGAAAAATCTCACACAAGAATGAAAACAAGAAAATATCCTGGATATAATTTGTACAAACTTTTACCTCACTCACAAGATGGATGGACAAAGAGAGTGTTGTTTACATAAATAATGAGACTGAAGATGTTGCATTTCACTTACAAGCCACCTTATATCGGGCTTTATTGCTGAAGCATGTTTTGTGAGTTTTTACTCTACTCGTATTAAACAGTTTATGTATTATTTTTTTATATAGAGAGAAGAGAATGATTTGTGTAGACAGGGTGTGTTGTAACGAAAGCCATAATATTCTCATCGTCATCTTCAATAGTTCTAGAAAATCCGCTTGATGTGAGCCCGCAATTTTGGAAGGGACGGTTCCTTGAACTGAAAATTTAGGATCATATTCATGGTTATTGTTATGAGCTTGTCTTCATGTGTTCCCGCTTGTCCTTCTAGATCATACACGCTAACTAAAAATTGATCTCTAATTCAATCCTTGATTTCATTAGCAATAGTAAAATATTCACTGAAATATCGCTGTGGATCTTCGAAATGTCGAGCAAGAAGTGACGTCCTCCTCAAACAGCTGGTAGAATCGAGAACATTTGCGAGGGTCGGACATGTTTGATATTCACCGCTCAGTCGGCGATGATGTCAACATTCCAATCTTGTATTAATTGATTCCAGCTTTATTTCAACTTGAAAAACTGTAACACTTTCTACCTAGTTTCAGTTGAGTATTTTTAAATAGATAAAGATCATTGATAGATGACTAATCTGACTAACCAGAAACAAATTGTCGAACATTGTGGTGAAATTGCTGACCCATGAAATCTTATCACGTTTCTCAACATCCATAACAGCGACAAATATTTACCTTGTGATAGCAAACAGTGACAGTGTTTGCTGTCCTCATCTTTGAGTTTTTCAAGAAGTCTTGAATTCAGTTATTTGTTTTCTTTTTTCATGTTAACAATTTTCACAGAATCATTTAAGGTCTGTTTTAATTGTTCTAGCATCTGCTTAGCAACTATAGTTTCCCTATGTTTGCAGAAATAGTACATTGACATCTATGGTATAATTACTGCAACCCGTTTTACAAGTCAAGGATCCCAGACATTACACTTGCCAGTATGTGCTAATTTCAAAGCGTTTTAACCAATACATGTCGCGAGATTTTTAAAATTATGTTGACGTTGTTAAATACTTCTTCTGCTGTAGAGTGTACAAATAAGGAGAGGAAAAATGTGCTCTTTAAAGCATATCTCTAATACACATAACTAACATAGCACATTAATGTAGCATCGTTTCTTATCCCTGCTTTCGTCCAGTTTCAGAACAATATTGGGGATACTGCGAATTCATATTGGTAATTGTTGATGGCAAATCGTCAATTACTTTCTTGATTGTATCATTTGACAAGGTATTAAGGAAAATCCATTTGTAACTTTCTTGTTGATTAATGCAGAACTATTCTTTTTTTTTTTAACATGTAAGTTATTCAGCTCGTGTGTACGGCTTGCTGGTTTTTGCTTTTTATTTATGAGAAACTTCTAAAGGAGACATCACTGCAATTTTTACAGCCAGTTTCATTTCTTTTCACCATTTTCTTAATTTTCTGACCATATATTCATTACTTTTGACAAACAAATCGAAGCTCTTTGTGGCATGTTTTTTTTTTTTTTTTAAGATTAGTTGAGAGATTCTTTGCTATTTTGATGGTTCCATGGCCTTATTGGAGAATATATCCTAGCACAACACACATTGTGATAATTGCTTGTCTCCTGGACAAAGCCAATCGACAGATAATCTTTACTCTAGCGGTGGCACATTTTAAGATGACTGGAAGAAGCTTCATTTTGCTTTGAACAGGACGCGCTCTCATCAACATCACCAGTTCTTTCCCCGCTTCAAAATTGACCAGGGATACATTCTGAGGCTCAGCAAATTGTACTGGTACTAAAATACTACCGCGATAGTGTCAAAGTCACTTTATCTGACAATGACCTACCGATGTTATTAACACGAAAAAGAAATACGATCACTAAATCCGTGGAGCTCCCACTCAATCTGAAACTTTCCACGACTTCAGACTGTAAGCACAGTCGTAAGAAATGTCAAATGTGTTTTCATAGCCACTCAAGATCATTCGCTATTTGAGTACATATTTTGTTACCATATATTATATTATCATGCCAAAATAGCATTTCAGAAAATGAAAAACGTCTTATGCAACATGTCTTTGTTAATAGAAGTGAGAAAGAGAGTTCATGGTTGCCTTAAAGAGTCAATTCTGACTTATGGAAGCGAATCATGGACAGTAGACACACAAATGAAAAGACGATTAGAAGCCACAGAGATGGGATTTCTCAGAAGAATATTGAAAGTTTCCAGGACAGCTAAAAACACTAATGATGAAATTCTCAAAAAGGCCAACATAAAAAAGGAGCTCCTAAAAACATCAGATAGAAAAAATCAACATTTCTCGGACACATCATGAGAAGGAAAAAGTTGGAATGCTTGGTTACAATTGGCAAAATAAAAGGAAAGAGAGATCGCAAACGACAAAAAGAGAAGTTACTAGATAGCTTGGTGCCATGGCACGGAAAAAACAGTCAACAACAGAATTGATACGATACACTTTAGATAGAAGATTATGGAAGGACATGAAAGTGTAGCTTTACTGAAGAGTGAGATATTACAAATGTCATGTTACATTTAATTTTCTTTCGTGTTTCATTCTTTCTCTCTTCCTATTTTAGCTGTAAATACTCCAAGCCTCCGTGTAAGAACATCGTGGCGTGAAAACCGTGGACTACGATTTAAGAGCAGCCTGTCTAAGGTTTCACACCAAAATCACCAAGATACCGCTGAAAAAATTTTACAGTCGTTTTCATGAACATGAGACTTAATCGGAAACCGAATCGGTCTACCACGTACTATCTTTCTAAAGATATGACAGTAAATGTATCCCAACACCAAAATATTGTTTTCGTGTTCTTCATCTTGTAGAAATTTTAACGGTTGATCTCGTTTTACCTGATAAACTTTTCCAGACAATACTACATTAAGCTTAGGGATGAAAGTTATCCTCTCATCTGTACGAAATGTATTAGTGCATCGTATAATAAACGTCATATTTAATTGCCTACCTTTTGTATAAAAGGGTTACTACATACTTGCATGGAGTGGTTGTAGCATTCTGGAATGATAAGTTTTACTGTGAGTGCAACAGTGTTATAGGTGTAACATTCTTTACATACAAAACTTCACATACTAATACTGCTACTACCACTACTACTATTACTACTACTACCACTACTACCACCACTACCACCACTACTACTACTACCACCACCACTACTACTATTACTACTACCACTGGTACTACTACTACTACTATTAATACTACCACTACTAATATTACTACTACTATCACTACTACTAATACTACCATCACTACTATTACTACTACCACTACATTTACTACTACTATAACTATCACTACTACTACCATTACCACTACTAGTACCTCTAATACTACTACTACTACAACTACTACTACTATAAACTATCACTACTACTAATACTACCACTACAACTACCACTACTACTACCATGAATACTACTACTACCACTACTACTACCGCCACTACTACTACTACCACTACCTATACTACTACTACTGCTACTACTACCACTACCTATACTACTACTACTACTACTACTACCACTACCTATACTACTACTACTACTACTACTACCACTACCTATACTACTACTACTACTACTACTACCACTACCTATACTACTACTACTGCTACTACTACCACTACCTATACTACTACTACTACTACTACTACTACTACTACCACTACCTATACTACTACTACTGCTACTACTACCACTACCACTACCTCTTCTACTACTACTACCCCTACTACTACCACTATTACTGCTACTGCCACTACTACTACCACTACTTCTATTACGACTATTACCACTACCACTACTATTACTACTACTACCACTACCACTTCTACTACTTCTATTACCATTACTTCTATTACCATTACTACTGCCACTATTACTGCTACCACTACTACTATTACCACTACGACTACAATTACCACTTCCACAACCACTACTATTACCACTACCACTACTACTACTGCTACTACTATTACTACTACCACTACTACTACTGTTACTACTACTGTTACTACTACTGCCACTAACACTACTACTATTACTATTACCACTACCACTACGACTACAATTACCACTTCCACTACTACTACTATTACCACTATTACTACTACTATTATTATTATCACTACTACTACTACTACCACTACCACCACTACTACTATTATTATGATCACTACCACTACTACTACTACTACTACCACCACTACCACTACTACAACTACTATTACTACTACTACCATTACCACTACCACTACTACAACTACTACTACTACTACCACTACCACTACCACTACTACAACTACTATCACTACTACCACCATTACCACGACCACTACTACTACCTGTCATACTCAAGTCTCGGTGTGGATTAAGGGAGAATCCCATAAAGGATGTTAAATAAGTCATAAAGATGTGCTCCAGTGTACAGTAGACATGATCAGGATATGGGATGTAATCAGATATTGGAACACAGATTAGAAACCAGTAGAAGATTAAATATTAATATAATAGTAATTATTTGGTAACTTCGTGGAATTACGGAGATTCTTTGTCCGTGAGCATGGTGACACTGAAGCAAATGAAGGGGGGAATAGAAGTCTCCTGTAGATAGTGTCAACATTCGATAAATTGTTAAATAATATCAATAATTCAATAAGGTTCATATATTCCAAAGAAGAGAGACTGGAACAATGCAGTTACAGATTTGATTTTGATAATGACATGATTATTAAAAGACAACTATGACTCCATACATGCCGGTGAATTGAACTTATGAAGCATTTATTACTAAATGTTGAAGTTAGGTCAATGAACATGTTGAATTATCTATTTTAACTTATGCGTGGAGTGTATTTCAAGTATTCCCACTTTAATTAACCAAGGAGAATGGGCCGGTCCTACAAATAATGACATTTTATTCATCTGGACACTAATTTACTAGCCAATTGTACAGATCAACGGTTGACAAGCAATGGCTGATATACTCAGAGGTAGTGCTGCTTCATAAGAATAAAATAAATGTTATTAACGGGTTTGCCTTGTACAAAAGCATTTATAGCTGTACAGGTAACACAGGTATTTGATGGGCACTATTCTCACAATTGAAGGACCTTGATTTTGTGTGAGAACCAGTTTTTATCAGTATCAACATGAACATGAAGCAAAACAGAACAAGTGACATGCCATAAATGGCTAGGAAAATTGAACTTAAGAACAATGAAGAGAAGACCCTGATGTTGCTGGAGCTACTGAGTTAAGTACTCTGTGCACACCGTGAGCTGTGTGTCTCATCCGTTTTAATCATGTTTCGATATTACAAATTGTTTACGATGAATGATGATATCGTATGACAGGGAACAGTTGGCTGTGTTCACTTTCTGCGCGGTTTAGCTTTATGCCTTTTGGCGTGTGCTGAGACTGCCCGATGGGGACGACAGTTGCCTTTCTTTGTTTGGGAGATGAGATATTAATTCGGATGATTACGCTGGCACGGGCGGTTGAGCAATTATGGATTTTAATTCGTTTGCAGTGATACCGGGACCTACACACATATACATGAATATCTTTTATTTTGTTTTTATTGAATTCTTTCACAAATGCATCAGTGAATTGGAAATAATAGAAGGGTTTGAAAACGGTAGCGTCCATTTTTTTTCTAGCAGCGCTAACAAAAACAAAAATCTGATCAGAGTTGCTCGTCATCACGGCTGTTAGTTTTTATCTCAAAGTGACATTTTAGTTCAAATCGTGGAAATATACGTTGCAGATGGTATTCTGAGCCTAATACACTCCACTCCGTTTTATAATTGATATTTTATGAAAGTGGTTTCAATCTGGGACACCCAAAAATAAACATCTTTGTATTTTTATATTTTAGTATCTAATGCCAGTAAGAAAAAAAGACATAAAGACTAGTAAATTGAGAGTTTTGAGGGGGGTATTTTTACATTATCAGCCTCACACATTACACATTTTTAATATGCAGTTTTTTTCTAATCACTTCGAATGCAAAATAGAACAATTATTTGATCTTTTGCTGGAAAAACATAAATTATCAAAGCAACTAAAGTATCAGTAACAAACACAATTAACTGTTAGTAGCGACTGCCATATGGCCTTGTTTAATTTTTGTTCTCTAGTACATATTGTTTTTTAACCGACGCACCTAAAAATATGGATTTTCTCGGTTTTATTTGTTTCACTTATTTATTCATCAGCTTCATTCTTCACCTGAACCGGGCACGCAACTCTCTTTATAACGTTCTATTAATTAAGCAGATTATATAGTAGATTCCGTAAACGACAACGCCGTGGGGGAGTAAAATATTCAACTTGGACTGCGCTAAGCAACGCAACGTTTGGAGGCAAGGGGTCAGACAGTACCCTCCAATGTTGCTTTAAACCCCACAATTAATCCCACATGTTTTAATCATCGCAACCCACCAAAAAAAAAAAATCTGTTGTTTTTTTTTACTTTACGCTAAAGGATGTGTCCTGCGTGTCCCAGCGGGAGACTGTGTAAATATAATTGCATTCTGCAGCGTTAATTATAATCCCTGATGCGTGACAGAGACAGCTTTAATGTTGGACAAATGCATGTAGCGTCAGGTTTTATTTTGTTTTTGTTATTGTTTGAAAAATGTATGTGCTTATTTAATTTTTCTCTGAACACAAGTACGGAAAGTATTTTCAAATATGATCCTATGAAATGTTAACGCTTGACTAAGTCTGAGTAAAATGTAAAAATAACAAAAGGAATATACGGCGTGCTTGGCCATGTAAGGATCGTTTAGTTCCACGAAAATGACCTATCTACAAGTGTTATTGGACACTTTATTTAACCATGCCAATTAGCCCCGTCCTCTTGTTACATACTCCCATGCGACCTTTACCTGTGCAGACTGACCTCCCTCCTCTTCCCCAACTGTTAATTTGTGTTTAAGCTAGCCTGGCCTGATTCAGACTCCAGCTTTTATTTAAAGCCTAGATTGAAATGGGTGAACGTGCCATTGATGACTTGCTTCAGAAGTCATTTTAGTAAATGTCAGAATTGCTGCACACAACCTCAGCGAAGTGTCAAACTGCTACTGTTCACCGGCGTATTAAGGGATGATTCTCGCTGGGGGCAGAGGGGCAAGGCAGTGCATTTTTTAAAATCGTTTCATGTTTGTTCTTAACTAAGTTCAACCAGGTTTTTCTTCTCCAGCATGGCGGACAAGAAGGATATCGGACATGTGGATGCGGCTCTACAGAAGTTAGGCCCGTTTAAGAGATACACTTTAGTGCAGTTTGCTATGCAGATCATGTCCCAGTTTGCTGTTGCTACTGGAATGCTTAGCATTGTCTTCACTGGCAAGTATTTGTTCTATTATCAAAAATAAAAATAAAAAAGCTTAACTTTCGCATCGACTTACAATTACTTAAGAACTATATATGGCATTTTCCTTTTTACAAACGGACGTGGTTAGTAAAATGACAGTCGCTGTTTCGAATAATTTTATTATAAACTATAAAATATTGAAGTTGCATTAGAGGAACAAATATATATTAATGGCTTACATTTATCAAATTGAAGTTACACGTAATATCATTGGTTATTTGACCAGCTGGGACAAAGACAACAATAGTATCAGAGCTGAAAGTGGTCAGCGACTCACAGCTGACTGCCTGTATCAGGAACAGTGAACCAAAACTGTTCGAGACCATGTTTCAATTCTCACTATCTCCTCGGGGTGCATGTTACAACAAAATAATCAGTCTAGAACAAACAAAAATATATCAATGTAGAAAGAAAAAAAATCCATAATTTCGTGCTAAGGTTGAAAGTGTTGGAACAAAAGGAGTATACATCACAGGCTGATGTAAGCCACGACACAAGTGTATTTATCCCTATTTAACGAGTTTTTTTTTAATTGATGGTGAACAGAAGTAGTCGTCAGACGAACGTAAGAAGAACAAATTATGTCCATTTAAGAAATATGATTAAGGAAAATAGTTATCTTGCCATTAAAGCTGTCTAGAGCTAAAAAAGGTGCTCCTGATTAGAATGTTTCATAGGCACTTGTCTGCCGGTGTAAATACTAGTTCTAGTGCCAAAAATGTGCTCCTGATAAGAATGTTTCATATGCACTTGTCTGCTGGTGTAAATACTAGGTCTAGTGCCAAAAATGTGCTCCTGATAAGAATGGTTCATATGCACTTGTCTGCTGGTGTAAATACTAGGTCTAGAGCCAAAAATGTGCTCCTGATAAGAATGTTTCATAGGCACATGTCTGCTGGTGTAAATACTAGGTCTAGAGCCAAAAATGTGCTCCTGATAAGAATGTTTCATAGGCACTTGTCTGCTGGTGTAAATACTAGGTCTAGTGCCAAAAATGTGCTCCTGATAAGAATGTTTCATAGGCACTTGTCTGCTGGTGTAAATACTAGGTCTAGTGCCAAAAATGTGCTCCTGATAAGAATGTTTCATAGGCACTTGTCTGCCGGTGTAAATACTAGTTCTAGTGCCAAAAATGTGCTCCTGATAAGAATGTTTCATATGCACTTGTCTGCTGGTGTAAATACTAGGTCTAGTGCCAAAAATGTGCTCCTGATAAGAATGGTTCATATGCACTTGTCTGCTGGTGTAAATACTAGGTCTAGAACCAAAAATGTGCTCCTGATAAGAATGTTTCATAGGCACATGTCTGCTGGTGTAAATACTAGGTCTAGAGCCAAAAATGTGCTCCTGATAAGAATGTTTCATAGGCACTTGTCTGCTGGTGTAAATACTAGGTCTAGTGCCAAAAATGTGCTCCTGATAAGAATGTTTCATAGGCACATGTCTGCTGGTGTAAATACTAGGTCTAGTGCCAAAAATGTGCTCCTGATAAGAATGTTTCATAGGCACTTGTCTGCCGGTGTAAATACTAGGTCTAGAGCCAAAAATGTGCTCCTGATAAGAATGTTTCATAGGCACTTGTCTGCCGGTGTAAATACTAGGTCTAGAGCCAAAAATGTGCTCCTAATAAGAATGTTTCATAGGCACTTGTCTGCCGGTGTAAATACTAGGTCTAGAGCCAAAAATGTGCACCTGATAAGAATGTTTCATAGGCACTTGTCTGCCGGTGTAAATACTAGGTCTAGAGCCAAAAATGTGCTCCTGATAAGAATGTTTCATAGGCACTTGTCTGCCGGTGTAAATACTAGGTCTAGAGCCAAAAATGTGCTCCTGATAAGAATGTTTCATAGGCACTTGTCTGCTGGTGTAAATACTAGGTATAGAGCCAAAAATGTGCTCCTATTAAGAATGTTTCATAGGCACTTGTCTGCTGGTGTAAATACTAGGTCTAGAGCCAAAAATGTGCTCCTGATAAGAATGTTTCATAGGCACATGTCTGCTGGTGTAAATACTAGGTCTAGAGCCAAAAATGTGCTCCTGATAAGAATGTTTCATAGGCACATGTCTGCTGGTGTAAATACTAGGTCTAGAGCCAAAAATGTGCTCCTGATAAGAATGTTTCATAGGCACATGTCTGCTGGTGTAAATACTAGGTCTAGAGCCAAAAATGTGCTCCTAATAAGAATGTTTCATAGGCACATGTCTGCTGGTGTAAATACTAGGTCTAGAGCCAAAAATGTGCTCCTAATAAGAATGTTTCATAGGCACTTGTCTGCTGGTGTAAATACTAGGTCTAGAACCAAAAATGTGCTCCTGATAAGAATGTTTCATAGGCACTTGTCTGCCGGTGTAAACACTAGGTCTAGAGCCAAAAATGTGCTCCTGATAAGAATGTTTCATAGGCACTTGTCTGCTGGTGTAAATACTAGGTCTAGAGCCAAAAATGTGCTCCTGATAAAAATGTTTCATAGGCACATGTCTGCCGGTGTAAATACTAGGTCTAGAGCCAAAAATGTGCTCCTGATAAGAATGTTTCATAGGCACTTGTCTGCTGGTGTAAATACTAGGTCTAGAGCCAAAAATGTGATCCTAATAAGAATGTTTCATAGGCACTTGTCTGCTGGTGTAAATACTAGGTCTAGATCCAAAATTGTGCTCCTGATAAGAATGTTTCATAGGCACATGTCTGCTGGTGTAAATACTAGGTCTAGAGCCAAAAATGTGCTCCTGATAAGAATGTTTCATAGGCACATGTCTGCTGGTGTAAATACTAGGTATAGAGCCAAAAATGTGCTCCTATTAAGAATGTTTCATAGGCACTTGTCTGCTGGTGTAAATACTAGGTCTAGAGCCAAAAATGTGCTCCTGATAAGAATGTTTCATAGGCACATGTCTGCTGGTGTAAATACTAGGTCTAGAGCCAAAAATGTGCTCCTGATAAGAATGTTTCATAGGCACATGTCTGCTGGTGTAAATACTAGGTCTAGAGCCAAAAATGTGCTCCTGATAAGAATGTTTCATAGGCACATGTCTGCTGGTGTAAATACTAGGTCTAGAGCCAAAAATGTGCTCCTAATAAGAATGTTTCATAGGCACTTGTCTGCTGGTGTAAATACTAGGTCTAGAGCCAAAAATGTGCTCCTGATAAGAATGTTTCATAGGCACATGTCTGCTGGTGTAAATACTAGGTCTAGAGCCAAAAATGTGCTCCTGATAAGAATGTTTCATAGGCACTTGTCTGCCGGCGTAAACACCGTGATACGAATACATGATGGGGAGGACAACTAATATTATTGTACATCTCAATTGTAGCTTTACCTCTATCACCCACAAACCCCTCCCTGTTCTCTAGATAGTGACGTCAGACATCTAATCCGTTCAGGTTACGGTGAGAACGAACATGAGGTCCAGCGATCACTTTGCGCATGTAAATAACCTTTGTCAGTTAAAGATCGGAAGGAGCATGGTAAACTTCAGCACCTCGGCCAACTTTGTTGAAAACAATTCTACCTAAAACGTAAGATTTTTCGACAATACATATATGAGTACTTCTGGAGGCGGAGGATATCTGCCTGCATGGTGAAGGACACCTTCGGACACTAAGAGCATTCACATTTGAGGATGTCAGCATATATTTCAAACAAAACTGTTATTCACACAAAGTTCAGTACTAATCACCACGGACAAGTGTTTGGGGTCGATCCTGGTTGACAGCTTCTAGGTTCATCCAGCCTAAATGGAGTAGGAATTTTTCAGGGTAGGAAAGACGACAATGGCGTAATCCCGATCACATGACCCAAAGTGTAATGTGCTATAAGATTAAGATATATAGAAAATCAGGAGACAGACACCATATACTCTATACGCTACTACACAACGTGGCGGGGATCCTTATTTTTATCATAAATAATGTAGTACGAGTAAAGATCATTTATGCAGGAAATATTCTCACATTATTCGTGGTTTGTCCTGATCTTTGACAGTTCTACCAACATCAGCTACCCGATACTTGTAAATTATCCTTCTACTCTTTTCTCCGTGATGTCTGTTTTACTTCCTTCTAATTACAGTAAAAAGCTGATTTTCACTTTGTGCTTTCAGATTTTTATTTTCTCATGAGTATCCTATCAGTGTCAACGACCTCCTATAAACCTGACTTTATGGTATTTTAAAAAAAAATTGTTGTTGTCTTGAGAGTTTTGCCTACAAATTGACGAGACATGATCCGTTCTACCACAGACTATCCTCTATGTTATATATATATTAGACAGCAATTATAATCCAAAAATAAAATATAAAAAATAGCATTTTTAAGTTTCATTTATCGACCCTGCTATACTTTTGAATGTTTCTTTGAAACTTAAACAATATGTATTCATTTATTTATTTATTGTATTATATTTTATTTTATTGATTAATATTTACTTCCTTTGTTTCTACGTATTTTAGTGGTTCTGACTCAGCGTTACGTTCAAAATCTATGAGTTGCTTTGTCTCATCATTGGATTATTAAATAAACTACTACTTTCAAGGACGATATAAATTAACTATACTTATTTCCCTTATTTTTGTCGGAATTGTTTCCCATCCTAGGGCAGCAAAATCCCTTCCGTTGTCCAGTACCACATTCAAATAATGGATCACAGCTACACGAGTTGCCTAGCAACATGTTTACATCAAACTTCACTATTGTCAACACAAGCCAAATAGACTACGACAGTGTCTGCCACTCCTCCATAAAGAGTTCAGATCCCGGAAGGCCACCGTCCATCATATCATGTACGTCACAGGATGTGCAATATCAACTTCCAAAGAATTTGTATTTCGTTTCTGAGGTATACATATTCTCTTTTTTTTAATGTGTTTTTTTTTTTAGTACTTGATTGCCTATACAATTAGTCTTTATTATTATTTTTATTGTATACAAGAAAAGAATTTACCGAAACTATCATCCCATCACCTAAAACAAGAAAAATCGTACCACAGTAAACCAGTGCCTGAAGCTTTCTTGGTGTTTACATTTGGATTGAAATTATCATTGTCAACGATAACATGAGAATATAAACAATAATTTTTTTTATCTACTAATAAAATGTATGTCGCGGGGACGTTAACGTTAGAAAAAGTTTACCTAAAATTGTTCCAGGTCGGACAGCCTGAAAAAAAGTCATTATTAGCAACAATAGTAGAGTAGTGTCAGCAGTATAGTAGTAGTAGTCATTTCATTAATAATTTATTAAATATATTTTATTTTAAACATGACAAGTCAAGTAGGCATAAATTTCAAAGCTAGTTAGTTTCGTTTTATTGGCAACGTGAAGTTTTTCGCTCTATTTTTTGTTTCTTATAATTGTCTTCTTATTTATTTAACCAGGGGTGGGAAACCTTTTATTTTCTGAGGGCACGATCTGAAAATTATGAAGAGACCACGGACAAGATACCAATACCTAATGATGTCATTATATAAATTACCCAATTTTCATTCACAAGCGATTATAATGTAAAAAATAGTATAAGTGATGGAAAGTAGAAAACAGAAAAGAGAGTGCAATGAATGGGGCAGGGGTGAGATAGAAACGGGAGGAGGAAAGAAAAAATTTAACAAATAAATTATAAATAAAAAACGTACTGGTTTAATAAGAGGATTGTGCCTGAACATCACGTGCAAGGTTGTCCATGTTTGGTGATATTTAACTAACAGTAGAGGGTTATATGTTTTCTAAATCTGTTTCTGTTAAGTGATTTCTTGATTTGATTGAGACAACTTAAGTTGTTGTTTTTTTAAATTGTTCACAAACATAAGCGCTACCAAACAATGAAGTAACTTTTCAGACAATCTGATGTGATCATTGGATGTTGTTCATGTAGGAAATAAGCTGTATTGAAGTCCAGTATCTTCGCTCCAGTTTCTCCATTTTGATTTCAAAATATTTTTTTTTCTTGCGAGTGAATAACTTAAATTTGTATCTCCGTCGGAGCAGCATTTACATCGATATCAAATGGTGTTCAGAAACATTATGACCTTGGTTGTTGTGCAGCAAAATCTTTTAAACGATCCACGAACTAGCAGTAAACATCATTAATGGTCTCATCATAGTTGATTAAATTAATGCTTACAAAAAAATGTGTATTTCCTTCTCGCAAGTTACTCTCCCCACAGTATCAGTTTTTTCCTTGAAAGCATTAATACGTCAGTAAAGTTCGTGCATCAGCTGTTCTTGTGTTTATAACTTGAGACTGGGGTCATTAAAATGTTGAATCATGTCAAGTCAAAAACACTGGCTGGCTAATTCACTGAGGGTCCAATAATTATTTGACTGGACTACCCGTTATGCCCATGAGAAGCTCGATATCAGGTAGTAGGAACGTTAAATCTTTTAAGTACATATTTCTCTTCGATTAAACCAGCGTACTTCGCAATGGTAAGGCAGATTGCCATACTCTAGATCGTCGTCATGAAGTAAATCTTGGAATTAACAATGCTTGAGCTCTCTTGTTTTCATAATTTTCACACACGATACTATGACTGGCATGATGTCAGCAACTTTAAAAGCTTTGGCGAAAAGTTTTTCTTGGTGAATTATACAGTGTCGCAGTGAAACATCAAGATGACCAATTCGACATCTAATTAGTTGGATTTTATTTGGCCAACCAGGTTTGACTTTTCGCCATTCATAGCTGGTGCGTCAAAATCATTAAGAGCGAGCTCCAACACTTTGAGATTTTCCCCGCTTGTTTTAGTGCCTTTGAGTGACTGTAACGCTATATGTCATCCGTAATGTTAAAGAATTTGTATATGCCCCTAATAAAGATAACTAATTGCGCTGTGCCTGTCATATCACTTGACCCATTTAAGGCGACGAAGAATGCTATAAAATACGAATTCTGACGCATGCTTTTTTTTTTTTAAATTCTTTCCCAATGTCTTTCGACAGTCCATCGTGTTAAACTTACTTGGTGAAAAAAATAACTCTTATCAGGACAAAGCACTTTAGCAGTTGTTTCGAAACACTCTTTCACACATTCTCCATCGGAAAATGGTTTCAAACTCAAACATTTGTTTCCACTAATAATATAGCTCACACAAACAGCATTCTCTGAATTTTTTATTTACATTGTAAAACACACCCTGTTGACCTTCCAATGACTTCTTTAAATGTGCTGTTTTGTCCTGTCTAACTTGTCCATCCAGTGAACTGTAATTTTCATGTTTCGATTGGAAGTGACTTATCAGGTATAAATTCTTTAAGAGCATGTGTAGTGTCCATCATTATTAAAGATAATGAACTTTGAAGTCTTGACAAGTAGCAACTAATAAATCAAAGATATGATAATCAATATTTTGTTTTGGCGAATTAATTAATCAAATTACTGTTTATATTTTACTGGTTCTGAGTTTGTGTCCATTTATGGATTACTTTTTTTAAATTATTTTTTTTAATCTCAGGGAATGGAGTGTAATCTAGCACAAGGGCAGTAGGTTTCCCATCTCTGATGTAAAGTATTCGTATCAAAGTGAGTCGTCACTAAAGATCTGGGCTCTTACCAATTAAAATAGTTAGACTCCACATAACTCGGCGATAAAACATGAATGTCTAATAACAGAATGCCAACAAAAAAGAAAACAACAACTAGTAACAGAAATGATATCGTGGTTTTCCCACTTCTGAAATTAAATTGTTAACATTGTAAGTCTAAAACACGATTCTTTTTTTTTTTAAATAAAGTCATACAAAAATGTCAGCTTCAGTAACGTATCGTATAGCTAATGAGTTGACTTTTACTCCCGTATGTAATCGTGTGCAGTGAATTGTTGTGGTTTGCAGCAAAAAGAGTGGACGAGAAGACAATGAAATGAAGAGTTTATTCACTTTGTCGATCGCGTATGAAATGTTACAGTTCTGGAGTCTCCATGTTGGATCCATCATTCGACTTTCAGGCCGTGAAAAATTATTAATTAAACAAACCATATAAATAGCACTTAACAACCCCAGGTTCTGTTAGATCAGTCTGACCTCTCGTGATGTTTTACTGTCAACAGAATTACATCGCGGGTAAAAGCCCTTACAGCAGTTTCCGTATCTATCTACCAGTTGTCTCGTCTTCTCGGTATAGCTAATATGTGTGTCTAGTCGATCTCACATCCCTCAGTATAGATACTCTATATAACTAGAACTACTCTATATATACGACTCATAATTAGAAAATCTCTTTATCTTATTTCTTCTTTCCTATTCTGCTTTATCTATCTATGATATCCGCCGGCTGTCTCACGGTCGCCTCACTGCTTTCCACTCTGCGAAAATTCGCTGTTATGGCTAGGTATACCTAGCTATATATTCTAGCCATGTTTCAATGTTATTTAATTTCCTGTCAACGAAAGTTATGTATAAACTTTGATTTTCTTATGTCGTCTTTTCTGCTAGCGGTTTTAGAGTGAATAGTGCGTCAGTGCATCCTCTGTTTTTGTTTTTCAGAAACCAATTTGAGAATCGCTTAACTGTAATTCAATTATTGGCATGAGCCTTTCAATTTTGACGCATAATTTCCCCACTTGGTTAAGAATGGATTATACCGCTATATTGATTTCAGTCTCTCTTACTACCTTTCTTTTTCATTATTTGTACGATGACCTGTTGCCAGTCCTCTTGGGCTTTGTGTTGGTGTCATGCTGCATTGAATATTCTGTGCAGCCATGTAACTATTGTTTTTCCTGCTGCTGCTATTATTTCTACTATTTCTAAGCAATCATTAAAGTAATGAAATGAAGTTATGTACATTAATGACTGTTTGCAAATTCATCGGCAGCAAGAACATGGGTAAAGCAAGGATGTATACTTGTCTTCCTGCTGGTCGTAAATAGGATGTAGATCAACGCTCCAAAATCCATATATATATATATATATATATATATATATATATATATATATATATAACATATATATGTTAGCTGCTGCATTGCTGACCAGCTTCTCTGATGGCTGGGTCTGTTAATATTGCAAAGGCAGATCCGGCCACAAAACGAACAAGATGTATTCTTTGTGCCTTGCCTCATCTCCTTTCTCCTGCGCCTTTTGCCTTCTGAATTTGAAATCAGCACTGCCTGGAATGTTTTGTGCCATTTTTTAAAATATTTTTGTTCTTCATGTGTTACGACCTGCAGCCAGATTTTCCCAGTTTCTTTCACTGATAAAGAACTCAGGTAAGCAATGCTAACATCCTTACATCTCAACACTGGTCTGCCCTTTGGCTCTTTCCATCTATAAGTTCCCCATACAATATTTTTTGGGGGAATACGAGTGTTTGCCATTCTTCTTACATGCCCAAGCTATCTTAGTCTACGACTCTTAAGTGTTTCCAGGAGTTTGGCTCTTGTAAGACATTGGACTTGGTTACTTTGTCCTGCCATTTGATGTTCATAATCTTTCGATAGCAACGCACATGAAAGCTTTTTAACCTTTACTCCTGCCCTGTATAGGTAGTCTAAGTTTCTGATCCATATAGAAGTGTACTAAGCACGCAGTTTTCGTAAATTGTTTAACAAAGTATTAAAACATCACAATATAAACATTAATTAAGCAACCAAATTCACATTTTTATGTGATGTTACGAACTAGAAAAATTTCCCATAAAATACAATGTGGCAAGCAATAGATTCACGGCATATTTATCCATATATAGTTCAAAACTACTCGGATTATAGCTTAAAATGCTCAAGACTACTAAAATCATAGCTTAAAATGCTACCAAAACTACGAGAGGTATAGCTTAAAATGTTACAAAACAAATATAGTTATAGCTTTAAAATGCTACACAACAATTGGAAGTATAGCTTAAAATGTCTCAGACAACTATTATAATTATAGCTTTAAAATGTTGCAAAATTAATAGAATTGTAACTTTAAATGTTGCAAAACTATTATAATTATAGCTTAAAATGTTACAAAACTACTATAATTATAGCTTAAAATGTTACAAAACTACTAGAACTATAGCTTAAAATGTTACAAAAACTACTACGATTATAGCTTAAAATTTTACAAAACTACTATAATTATAGCTTAAACTTTTACAAAACTACTATAATTATAGCTTAAAATGTTACAAAAATATTATGATTATAGCTTAAAATGCTACAAAAGTATTATAATTATAGGGAACAGGCAAATAATTGCAATGCTGCGGTGAAGCTGGTAGCAAGGGGCCAGTGGTGGGGAGTGTAGAACACTCCAAGGTATGAAGACAGCTTCACAAGGGAGGAACACAACACAATGCTGACGTTTCGGCCTGAGGTCTTTTTCAGAGTACAAGGACAACGAAAACAAACGGTGAAACACAATTATCTATAAATACATGATCAGAAGAAGAGGATAGAAAAGAAAAAAGTAGGATGATGAACAAATGAAAAAAGAAGAGAGCTAAGATAAAAATATAGAAAGAATAGAAGAATATATGTATATATAAAATATAAAATCACTTAGCTTAAACGACTGGTTAATCCGCCGGGAACCAAACGATGGTTTAACATTTGAGTTGAAAATTTTTATTTTTAAGTGTTCACACACACAAGTATAAATTAACCTATTATTGCCGTTTAATTTTGCGAAAAATGCCTCAAATTCATTGTGTTAGTAATTCGTTAGAATAAAATGTAGTTATATCAATAATAATTGTGCAGTTGACATACATTTCTAACCTGCAGTTTGACCTTGTTTGTGACCGTGCCTTCTTCGCTGGCCTCACACAAACATTGCTGACCCTTGGCCACGCCATCGGCTCCTTGGTATTTCCGTACTTTGCTGACAACTACGGCAGGAAACCTATTCTAGTGATATGTTCTTTCTTGTGGCTTGGATCGTCACTGGGACTTTCATTCTCTGTTAACTACACCATGCTGGCCATCTGCAAAACATTTGTGGGCATTTTCTTACAGGTAAGTGGAAATTGGAAATAATTAGAAGTACTGAAGTATTTATTACAGGTTACATGGCATGGGGTATGCTGGTAGCTTAGGGTAAATAGGATAATTCTTTCGGGCACGAAGGTGAGAAAGATAAATGAAAGTGTTGGAGATTTATTAGAAGAAAGAATATGGCGGTAAGAATTACCATCGTCATTTTACAGACAATATTAATGAGATCGCAGATGTTGAACAATGGCAAATAAATATAACATGGAGTCTCGATAACAATTTTAAAACATCTGTAATGAAGATTAGCATTGATGAAACCAAGCTAATGACTTGCAGATATCAGATTTAAGTGGCATCGACGATAAATGGTCATCAATTCAAATACCTGATATTTTGATTGTTTCTGATCACAGATTGGTTATTGGTTATTGGTTATGGAAGGCCTCGGTATCACAGCAAACGAATTAAAATCCATAATTGCTCAACCGCCCGTGCCAGTGGAATCATCCGAATTACTAACTCATCTCCCAAACAAAGAAAGGTAACTGTAATCCCCATCGTAGCAGTCTCAGCACACGCCAAAAGACATAAGGCGAAACCGCGCAGAAAGTGAACACAGCCAACTGTTCCCTGTCATACGATATCATCATTCATCGTAAACAAGCGGGATATCGAAGCAGGATCAAAACGGATGAGACACACAGATCACGGTGTGCATAGAGCACTTAACTCAGTAGCTCCTGCAACAAGCCGGACTTGGAATATGAGGAAACTGCAAGAAGGAACACTTTTCAGACATAGCCTTCAATGGTTCCTGCCGCCTATCCACCATATACCATGGGAGTTCACGTCCTCCCGAAAATGATGATCGTCATAGCACTTGATGATGTTAGGCCATCATTGATGACTCCAATTCCAAACATATAGACACACAGTGGTGGTAAGTTATTATTTCCAATCCAACAGAAGCCACATGACCTGTAGTTAGTAAAACCACAGAGATAATATGATTTTGTGACCTTCACTGATTCACTCTTGGGTGTGAATGTGTAGTTTACACAAGAGGAGAAGTTTTCAACTACAGTGATCCCATTTAAGGCAATTCTTGGATAGCAAGGCAAGTCTCCTTTATAAGCAGCAGAACTTGATGTTCTCCGCTCCCTTCTTGTAGCTGCCGCCACACGATTCTGATGTCTCATTAACTTGGACATCATTCAAGAACAATGTCAGATTAACATTCCATAGATATGGCTCTGCTGATGAAGTGCTTGGTGCAACAGTTGTATCAATCATACTGGAGGCTCCTGGTCTGTGGTCATTAATATCACAGACGGCACATGATGTTGTTATATTCAGTATTTCTTTCTGGGGTGTAAATATGTGGCACACACATGGAGAGTGGTTTGTGGTCACAGTAATCCCATTAAAGACAATTCTAGGGTAGCATGGCATAGCTGTTTCAGAACAGCACAATCCTGTGATGTTTTCTGTTCGCTATAAAGCTGCTGCTGCTACCCAATCCTGACCAATTATAGGTGTGGACATTATTCACTTGCAATGACAAAACTGCTTTGTTTACATCATAAACCTCTGGAAGTGAATCATTTATGGGACTAATAGTACAATTTATTCTTCCATCGGGGATATCTTCATTGAGTCCCCCCAAAAAAAGGTCTTTGGTTAAAAAGCACATATGCTTTTGAGTTAAACACAAAATGAGCCCACTTCATAGATTTAAAATGATCCTTGCCAATGTCATCCGTTTGCACAAGTTAGGTCCTTAGCTACCAATGTCACAAACGTCTGAAACGAAGCCATCGAATTAACGACTTTATCTACAGCAAAGGTTAACGAACTGTGAACAAACATTTATGTTCAAACCCTTGAAAACATTTTCAAAAATCTGCCAACTCGCTGCAATAACATATATCGTGGTTTACAATTTAAACATTACTTAGTCCAAAGCTCGAATTAAGCTGCCATTTTGATGCGTCCCATGACGTCATCCTTCACAGATATAACCCTGAAATACTAGCAAGAGCTGCACAATGCACGGCAATCCTGGCAAAACTAAAATCAGTCCGGAAACACAATAACATTAACAAAACCGATCTAAAATGTAATGTTTTCCTATTGCCGTGTGTATCTCATTCTTAAACCAACAAAAACATTCAGAAAAAAAAATCAGAATATAAATTGGTCAATGCAATTACTATCTCCTTATCACTTTTGCTGAAACGATAAACGGAATGTTACGACCATATAACGTGTGCATTTAGGTCTGTCAATAATAAAGTAAAAATGTAAAATAAAATAATCATACAAGACATTGTGAAACTGTTAAAAAGCAAAAGCAGAACGAGAAAGAAAAGAGATGTCAAATGAAGGGATTTAAACTTGGCCAAATCACTGAGACAGACAGACAGAGGGCTAGAGATATGAAAAATAGAATTTAATAGATGCGTCATGCCCTAACATCTTATTACGTAATGCAATTGGCGAGCTGAGTTAGAGTTATGTGGGCAGTTATATCGAATCTGGCTTGAAGTATGAGAGGAAAGGTTGAGAAACGGAGATATTACAAATACTGGAAGTGGAATAACGTTACAGTTAGCAAAATAATATTTTAAAATGTAACATATTTAATTATGGCTGAAATACTGGAATATTCTTACAGACAACGTAGTTGTAGCCGGTAGGATGAAAGGTAGCCAGGTAGGAAGAAAGAATTCTTACAGATAACAAAATTATGTTGAAAATAGCTGGTGATATTGGATAATTCTTACAGATAATAGAATAGAATAGAATGATGTTGATTAAATCTAGTGGCACGGGGTAAATTGTACTGGAAACAAGGATGTTAAATGTTGTTGGTAGTATAGAGAATTTGTAATATCACGTGATTATTATTTTTTTTTTTTTTACAAAACTGATAGCATGTGAGAATTCGTACAGGTAACTGAACAGTGTTAAATATAGAGCTGGTAGTACGGGAGAACAGAGAATTAAATCCTTTGAAATGTAGATATATAGAAGAATAGGTAGAATTGGATGGAAGGAAAAGAAAACAAGCGATTGTGTCTTAATACAACTAAAAATTAAAAGAGAACTACTAAACACAATTCAAACAAGACAAATGCGATTTTTGGACCATGTTAAAAGACACAACAACCTACAAAGTAATCCTGAAGGGGAAAATACAAGGTAAAAGAGGCAGAGGCAGATCAAGACTAACATGGACGAGTAACATCAAAAGATGAACAAATCAGCCTATGACAATCTGCACCATCAAAGCAAGAGACAGAGCAGAATGACGCTCTATGGTAGGCAACCTTCGATGCGGATATGGCACTCGATGATGATGATGATGATGATGATGAGTACGGGAGAACTTGTACAGGTAGCAAGATTATATTAAATATAGCTGGTATTATAGTGGAGTTTTTACAGGTAGTCAGTGTTAAATACAGGAGGCAGGTCATATGTCTTTACCCGAACATGAAGTAGTTACAGGCGAAAGTTGAAACTGAGTGCATTTAAAGTTTCCCTACTTGTGTGGAGTATTCATTTGTTGTGTTGACAAGTTCTCCTGCTAGAGCGCCATGTTTTCTGACAAGAACAATAGGTGGTTACTTGCTGTCGACAATTACTCAATCAGTGTCAGGCAAAACAACAACATGCTGACAACCGTCAGACTTGAATTCACCAATTACGAGCTCAACTCCACAATCTCCAACGCGTGATGGCAAACCCCGGGCTTCCCAAAAAATGTAAAACCGACATATTACGAGGGGCGTTCAAAAGGTAATGTTCCATCTCGGTTTTTTTTTCAGCTAATAATAAATATAGAAATATGATATTTTTTACATGTTAAATATGGCATGTGTCGATTGTGTGTGCCAAATTACACTGTAATCGGTCAAATAATACGATGGTACAAAACCGTTGAAATGGAGCATGTTAGCAACTTGCGTTATAAACAGCGAATAGTGATAGTATTTATCGTTAGAAAAAGGAAACTGTTGTGAACATCTACAAGCGCCTATGTGATGTGTATGGAAGTTTTGTAGTCGAGATAAGCACAGTAAGTCGCTGGGTTCAGAGAATAAAAGAATCGGAAAAGGGAGATACAGAGCTTCTTGATCGGCTACGATGTGGACGGCCTGCCACAGCCAACAATGCAGAGATGTTGAAAGGCGCTCAGGGTATTATTCTTGCTGGGTACAAATAATAATACATAAATATTATTATATGGGGAACTTCCGAGGCGGTAATAGGGAATAATAGAACAAAGAAGTATGTGTTAGCACTCGGAAAAATTGACAGACAATAGAAAAAAACGAAGAACAATATATGGTCCGAAGCGGGATCGAACCCGTACTCAGTGGCACCGCGCCTTGCCACGAGAAGCCGAACGCTTGGCACACTGCCACGCAGCCAACTAAAAAAAATTGGCTATTGTAGCAGTGTCTTACACGAAAGCGTTCTCAATGACTATAGCATAGGGTAACGATCACAGACTGGAAATAAATTGTATATTTGTAATTTCCTATTAATGCAAGTATCTCCCAGTAGGGCTGAATACTTGTGTTGTAGACAAACATTTATTGGACGAAACAGCACGAATAGTAGTTTCCAGTATATAACCACTGAATAATAAGTACTCACGAGAACCAGGCTCTTTGATCTCGCTTAACGTTATTAACGCGGTGTTTCCGTTTTGCGTGTAGTTACTAAGTTCGTTAATGCGCCTTCGTGTAGCTTGTGTAACGGACTAAGCTGTTACTTTTAATTCTAAAGGAAGTTTTTAAAACATATATTGAATAGAACTGTTTTGGAAGTCACTGTTTTTTATTGCCTGAAAGCATAAAGAAAGAATATAATAGATTTATGAAAGTTATGGGACCGCGCCCACCCCTTCACAACACCATCCTACCACGAGGGGTCACCCGAGAGATAACGCGACGAGAGGTCACCCCCACCACCCTTCCACGAGGGGTCACCCGAGAGATAACGAAAGGTCACCACGACCGGATCAAAAATGGGCGGGTAGACTTTCATATAAGGAAAAAATATAGACTTTCATATAGAGAAAAAAAATCTGCAGTTAGATTAATTATATAAGAAAAAACAACCCGGCTGCAGAAATTTGGCTGTTTTACCCGTCCTAAATACCTTATATCACTACTAACAATAATTCATATACTCTGCAAATCTCTTTACAAAATTATAAAAGGATGTGCACAGAAAACTAGAGACGTACTCAGTATCTTCTTTCCTTCAAGACAACGGACACTCTCACAAAGCACGACTTGTGCAGCTAACATCCAACGATTTGACCATTGAGATTCTTTCACATAGATCATATTTTCCAGGTTTGTCTCCATCATACTATTTTTTTTTATATTTTCGCTAAATCTTAATAAATAGCTCAAATTAGACTATGTTGCAGTGGCGAGGAAACCAAATTGACATATAAGCGCTGGTGTTTAGTTTTAAAAATAGGATGTTTAGTCCCAGCTATCTTTTCAATATCAAGTACAGATGGCAGAAATGTGTTTATTCAGACGGTAACTATAGTGAACAGAAATAAATATCTATTCAGCTCACTATAACATGTTCTTCATCGAGAGGAAAACAGACTTCTGACCAACCCCGTGTATAGATGTTATGTGGGAGATTTTTTTTACAGCTGGCAAGCGTTCAAATATGTGATATCTTTGTGTTAACTTAAGCAATACCACATTGTAAGTGATTTGTGGCTTTTAAATTAACAATGAAGCAATCAAGATGGCACTGTATTAGCTTCTGCTCCAGTGACGTGAGGTTCGTGTTTGGTTACAGTTACGTTACAGCAAATCGGTAAAGGAAACAGGCTCATGACTCACAAAGACATTTTTAAATTGAAAATGAACATGAAGAATTATTATAAATCGAGCAAGAATTTTTGTTTTCTTTGGAGACATAAAGAGGCACGATAGCTTACTAAAGGGCATATTGGAAGATAAAAGACAAAGTAAATGGAGTAGAGTCAGACAAAGACTAAAGTACATAGACATGACAAAGAGGACAGCAGAACCTATGACAGCGTTCACCGTCAAGACAAGAGACATCACCATCAAGGCAAGAGACGTCACCATCAAATCAATAAACGTCACCATCAAGGCAGGAGACATCACAATCAAGGCAGGAGACATCACCATCAAGGCAAGAGATATCACCATCAAGACAAGAGATATCACCATCAAGACAAGAGATGTCACCATCAAGACAAGAGATATCACCATCAAGACAAGAGATGTCACCATCAAGACAAGAGATGTCACCATCAAGACAAGAGATGTCACCATCAAGACAAGAGATGTCACCATCAAGACAAGAGATGTCACCATCAAGACAAGAGATGTCACCATCAAGACAAGAGATGTTACCATCAAGACAAGAGATGTCACCATTAAGGCAAGTGGCGTCACCATCAAGGCAAGAGACGTCCCCATCAAGGCAAGATTAAAGATAAAGTACGAGACTTGAACCGGCATCTTAGCACGCGAGTTTTCACCCATATGTGCTCGGCCTCCTATCCAGAAATGTTCGGAGATTTCTGTATAGTGTCGCCTCAAGCATCGAAACTCACGATACGAGGCGACATTCCTCACCTTCCCAGGGTAATACCTTGATACCCATTTCTGCCAACGGCTGGGTCGACCGTAAGGGTATTTTTTACCCAACCACAAGTACAATTCACACTGCTCCCAGCAGGAATCGAACACGGGTTGTCCGAAAGTCGGTAGTCCAGTCCGGTGGTTTTTCCCAACTAGGCTACCAAGGCAAGGAACGTCACCATCAAGGCAAGAGACGTCACCATCAAGGCAAGAGATGTCACCATCAAGGCAAGAGACGTCACCATCAAGGCAAGAGACGTCACCATCAAAGCAAGAGATGTCACCGTCAGGGCAAGAAACGTCACCATCAAGGCAAGAGACGTCACCATCAAGGCAAGAGACAACACCATCAAGGCAAGAGACGTCACCATCAAGGCAAGAGACGTCACCATCAAGGCAAGAGACGTCACCATCAAGGCAAGAGACAACACCATCAAGGCAAGAGACGTCACCACACGGAAAGAGACGTGACCATCAAGGCAAGAAACATCACCATCAAGGCAAGAGATGTCACCGTCAGGGCAAGAAACGTCACCATCAAGGCAAGAGACGTCACCATCAAGGCAAGAGACGTCACCATCAAGGCAAGAGACAACACCATCATGGCAAGAGACGTCACCACACGGAAAGAGACGTCACCATCAAGGCAAGAAACATCACCATCAAGGCAAGAGACAACACTATCAAGGCAAGAAACGTCACATTCAAGGCAAGAGATGTCACCATCAAGGCAAGAAACGTCACCATCAAGGCAAGAGACAGCACCATCAAGGCAAGAGACGTCACCACACGGCAAGGGACGTCACCATCAAGGCAAGAAACGTCACCATCAAGGCAACAAACGTCACCATCAAGGCAAGAAGTGTCACCAGGAAGGCAAGAGACAATGTGTAGCAGGGCTCCTTTGTAACCAACCTTGTCAAAGTGCCGTTAGAACATCGGAGGGTTTGTCAGAATGGTTTCAGGTTACAACAGGTGTAAGACACGGATGTTTCCTCTCATCACTCCTCTACATTATATATATATATATATATATGGACAAAATGAATCTGGAAACAACCAACAATAAGGAGAAACCAAATAAAAACTTAGAGGTAGAAAATTCCAACATCAACGTGCTACTCTTCGCAGATGCCCAATCTATGAGAATGCCTAATACATGTATATGAGGATGAAACCCTGCTGCAACAGCATTTAACATCTCTAGATAAAAGTTGTGCAAACAACAGTATGAAAATTAACACAGCAAAAATTGAGACTATGAGAATTAGCAAATTAAGACACCCACTAAACATTAAGATCAAAGATAAAGAAATAAAACAAGTAGAGGAATTTAAGTATTTGGGCACAATATTTACAGAAGATTGGAAAACTAGACAGAGAAATTGACATGAGAATACAAAAGCAAATGCTGTCACATACAGGCTTTCATCATTGTTAAGATATTAAAAACATTTCTATAGCAGCTAAACAACAAATGATAAATGGCATTTTCATACCAACATGGTATGAAAGTCAAAGGAAAAATTAAAAAATTAAAAAATGGTATGTAAGAAGCTTTACGTGACAAGTGGACGACACAGACTAAACAACGTTTCGGCTCAATAGGCCTTCATCAGGAACAAACAAAAAAACACACACACAAAACTGATAACGAAACAACCAAAACAAAAACAATTGAAATGTGTTATAGAAAACAATAAAAATAAATAAAACTATCCTGTAAAATCCAAAATAAAATCGCAACCAAGTGCGGCTGTCAAGAACGTCGAAAATCGTGCAAAAAAAGTGCGTAAATGTACACAGAACCAGAGGAGTTAACACAGGGGTCAGTGTGCAAACACAAAGGAGAAAGAATCGAATAGTAGACCGACAGGTGTAAAAAAACGCTAAGAGTGAGATGTCTGAGAGTGGGGTACAGTAAAAATAAATGAGGGGTAAGAAGCACAGAAAAAAAGTTATAGAGGAGAAAACCGAAGTGTCTCATAAGGGACTAGAGGAGAAGAACTATAAAAAGCATGGCATAGTAAGTAGACCAAATAACCCAAACTATGAAAGTCAAACATGGACCCTTTCTAAATCACATTTAAGAAAGATCAATACATGTGGAGATGCGATGCTTGAGAAAAGTAACAAAACAACACAAGAAGAGATATGATAAGAAAAATGGTAGGAATAAAACCCTGCTATGAATATATAAAACAACAACACCTTAAATGGTTGGGCTACCTGGTCAGAATGAATCCTCACCAATCACCATCAAGAGCGTTATTCTCGCGAATGCATGGAAAAAGACCAAGAGGAGGACCCAGAAGAAGATGGATAGATGCAGTGATAGAGACATGTAACAACAAAGGAAAATCACTAATTCAGACAGTTCGAGCAGCTCAAGAACGACAAATGATATAACCACGACACCCTTTTCAGTATCTGAGAAAGAGAAAAGAAAAGAAGAAGTAACCAACCTTAGAGATGGAGACGGCACCTAAATGAAAAGACATCGGGGAAAAGCACTGGCCACATCATCTTTGGGGAGAGGTCTGTTCGACCAAATATCTTTATTCATAACACGTGTGAGAAGTGTATTAACCTGTTGGTCCAAGATATATATATATATATATAGAGAGAGAGAGATCAATTCATGTAAATGCAGTGGTCGAATCAACTTTAAACAAGAGTATCTGACTCCCACAACAGATACAATAATAACTTCAAGAAAACAATTCATTCCTCAAATAGAAATAATTTAGTTTAGAATTTGCGGGGTTCAAAAACTTTACGTTTAAATGACATTAAAAGCGTGGGCTTCTTTCTATATTTAAACACGAACGTTTGTGGCTTAGATTAAAGCAAAGAAAATTACATATTGGTGAAAGTGATAACAACAAATATTGGTGACAGTGATAATAACAAATATTGGTGACAGTGATAGCAACAAATATTTGTGACAGTGATAGCAACAAATATTGGTGACAGTGATAACAAATATTGGTGACAGTGATAACAAACATTGGTGACAGTGATGACAATGAATATTGGTGACAGTGATAACAATAAATATTGGTGACAGTACTAACAAATATTGGTGACAGTGATAACAAATATTGGTGACAGTAATAACAAATAATAGCGAAAGTAATAGCAACAAATATAGGTGACAGTGATAACAACACATATTGGTGACAGTGATAACAATAAATATTGGTGATAATGATAACAATAAATATTTGCTACAGTTCTCACCCTGAATAGATAACCGTTTCATATAAACTCAGTTTCAAATAATTACATTAATTCAATGGTCAGCGTTATCATGGAGTTTTAACCGGTCTCTGTCTGTCTGTCTGTCTGTCTGTCTGTCTGTCTCTCCCTCTCTTTCTCTCTCTCTCTCTCTCTCTCTCTCTCTCTCTTCAGGGGTGGCACAGACATCAGTCACAGTCATGATGGAGATCCTTACGGGCAAACAACGTGGTCACATGTTTGGAAGCTTCGCATTTATTTTCTGGACGCTGAGCATCATGCTGATGGTTCCTGTGGCCTACTTCATGAGAGACTATTCCTGGAGGTTCCTTGAGCTGGCTTACTGCACCTACTTTATCTACATCATCCTCTACCTATTGTAAGTAAATAACACATCGTCTAACAAAGCAATTCTTGAAAGGTGGCTGGGGAATGAGATGGACCTTCCTCAATCTTCTTCTGTTCATTCAATACATTCGTTCCTCAATACATAATAATTACCTTTTCTTGTCCTCTGTTGTACCTGGGGTACACTAATAATTAATACGATTCTCTCCTTATGATCTGGGAGATTGTTCTAGAGAAAGGGGAAAATAAACAGGAGATTTCATTTGGTGAACTCACATTCGTCAATGTCACCATGGTCAAATCAACCTTTTTTATGTGTGTGTGTGTGCATGTGTATATATACTACATATATATATATATATATATATATATATATATATATATATACACTATATATATATATATGTGTGTGTGTGAGTGTGTTTTGAGTTATTTCCGGGTTATCATCATTGTACTCCGATGATCTCCATAAGTGCTCATATCTTATCCTCACCATGTCCCGCAGGGTTCAGCGACTGACAATTCCAGCTCTGTAAAGGTAAAGTACGAGACTTTAATCGGCATCTTAGCACAAGAGTTTTCACCCATATGTACTTGGCCGCCTATCCAGAAGTGTTCTGATACCTCTGGATATTGTCGCATCAAGCATCGAAACTAACGATGCGTAGGCGGCATTTCTCATCTTCCTAGATTATAAACCCTTGTACCCATTTCTGCAAGCGACTGGGTCAACCTCGGTAGTATTTATTTTCCAACCACAAGTACAATCCACACAGTGGAGATGGATTACGAGTTGTCCGAAAGTCGGTAGCACAGTCGAGTTGTTTTCCCAACTAGGCTACCGAGGTCCCGGTGTTCAACTCTGTTAGTTTATAACACCTCTTAAGTGAACATTAAGCGTCTTGTTTCAGGTTGTGCCCATCTTAATTTCCATCTCATTCATCCGAAAAGGTGATGTGGACCCATGGTTGTCGAAGTCCTGTGACCTTCCAGCATATCAGAAGGCATTTAGACGCTGCCCAATCCATTGGTTGACTGTCTTCAATGATTGCACAGGTAGCTAAGCTGTCCCTTCTTTCATTTCCGCGTAGCCCCGCGCGCCCAGGGACAATTATCGTTCAGGTTTACGAAAGCTAATTTCAAGCACATCTTTACACTTAATATCCGTATCATAAGGTGTATAGAAAGCAGAAAAACACAAACATGGTGTTTGTACTGCAACATATAAAGAATTGAAAAATAAGGTGTCACACGTTTGAACAATAATAAACAGATGTCTCTGGTAATGAAACTTGTTTTGCAGACACTTACTAAATTCACATATACCGTAATATCAGAAATGGACAAAAGGTTTATAGTAATAAAGCCTTGAAATTCATTTCAAAATGTTTTTTTTTTAATTCATGACATCACATTCAGCAGATAAAAGAGTTAGATGTTAAAAGTCTGTGTCAGTATTTTCACGACATAAATCAAGATCATTTGCAAGCAGGTCTGACCTCAGATGTCAACAACAATGCATCACCATTAAAATATATTCTTCAGTCTTCAATCGGTTATGATGAACTGAAAAATACTAGAGCAAAAATATCGGCTGAACCAATATCAAGAGCCGCTGTTGAAAAAAATGTTTTTGTGCAGTATTCCTTCCTATGAAAGGAAGGAACACTGAGTACACAAAGAAACCATATAGGAGATAGTTCACTGGATCACAGAATGAGGATTTCTATTGAAGGACAAGAGATTCTACTTGAAGAATTCTTATACAAAAGTCTGTAGCGCTATGCCATTAAAAAAACAAAGGCAATACGGTTGCTTTAAATGAGGACCTAATGAGATACTACATGTAAGTGAGATATATTATTGAAGACTTTATATTGTCTTTCCTTTAAATGTTTTACCTACCTCCCCCCACCCCTGTTAGAAAATTATATCCTCTTCTCCCCCCACCCCTCCCCGAGGGTCAATTTTTTTTTTTCTGGACATTAAGAAAAATCATAATAAATGGAGAAGAACTAGAAACCATTGATAAAATTAAATATTTGAGATCAATTGACAAACGATGAAGGCTCATAGGCTGAAATATCGGCTTGGCTAGCACAAACTACAGAGGTTCTTGCAAAGCTAAAACCTACTTAGAAAGATTAAGAACATCACCTGTGGTTCTAAAATAAGGCTAATGTCCACTCTTATATCAGTTCTATATACGCCTGGAAATCATGGACGTATAGACCTGTACAGCAGAGCTACATAAGAAAATACAAGCTGTGGAGATGAATTATTATCACAAGATTTTGGATTTTTTTTTTTTTAGATCGTATCAATAATGAAAAAAGTTTGAAAGATGATACAAGCGATCGGATTACAGGATGATACAAGCGATCGGATTACAGGATGATACAAGCGATCGGATTACAGGATGATACAAGCAATCGGATTACAGGATGATACAAGCAATCGGATTACAGGATGATACAAGCGATCGGATTACAGGATGATTGTATGGCTTTTTGTAAATAAACCCAAAATGAAATGGTCTGGCTACCTATCTGGATCATCTGGTCTAGAAAAAACCATTCTGCAAGGAATTGTGAAAAGAGTGAGAAAGAGAGGTAGGCAGAGAAAGAGATGGGACAATACTATATAAGAAATTACAGGCCTTGACTTTGTAGAGTACCAGAAGAGATGAATGGAGAAGTTTGTATTAGTTTGTCAGTGGTGTCCCAACGACCCCTAATGTTATGCAATAAAGAAGTAAAAGAAATATATACACTCACACATACACACACACTGACACACACACACACACACACACATATATATATATATATATATATATATATATATATATATATATATATATATATATATATATATGTAATAGATCACATTTGTCTTTGTAGAGTCTAAAAGCAGTTGTTACAAAACCTTCTCAGACATTCACAAAACTTGTCTGTGGGCTTCACTAGTTCATCTTGTGAATGTTACAGCAACAGTGTTCACAGTTAAAATGTTCAATCCGAGTTCTTTTTTAAAGAAATGTTTAAAATCTTGCCTTCTTGCTGTGCTGGACTACGCTTGATAAATCCCAGCGCCATCAGCACGGTATTTACATTTCTAATGTCTGGTCGTAAGAAAAATTGCTCTCTAGTTTCACATTTTTTTTAAGATGTTACGTTTCTTTATAACCTTGAAAAGTGCACATCGCGTTAAGTGCCGCTCGAGATTTAGAAAGCCCTCATCATCATCAATTACCAAACATGCCTGCTGGCGTAGGTCATCATGCCTCTTCACAACTTCCGATCTCGACAGTTATTTATCATTTCTGTTGTTGACCTTCTGTCAAGACATTCTCTTAAGCTGTCTGGTATCCTTTCTCTTTGCTTCCTTCTATCTCTTCGTCCCTCAAATTTCCCAGTTGTCACAATATACGCCAGCTGTTCGCAAACCTTACAGACACAGAGCATTGAAACTATTCGACTCTAAAATATCTTCAAAACTATTGTTTAAATATTGTTTAAATATGATGTTATTAATAGAAACGGTATTCAGCTACTAAGTTCGAATTGAATTATATTTTTTGAGAAACCCGCTATTTCAGGTTTATGGATGAGTCCCTTCGGTGGCTGGCAGCCAATGGAATGAAGGAACGAGTGATTGATGTGCTGAAACGAGCATCAAGATGGAATGGTTTAAACTTTGACGAAGTTGTCGATGCTTTTTACAAGGTCATCTAAGAAGTATATAGTTATTTGTTGTTTCGTTTTTGCTACTAAATTGACAATCTGTCTAGTCGGCTTGATATAGAGGATGTTGTTTTCGTATATTGTTTACTGTTAGTAGTTAATGACAATGTAGGCCGTTAATTGAATACGATATGTTCAGTATAGGGAAGGAAGGAAGGAAGGGAGGAAGGAAGGAAGGAAGGGAGGGAGGAAGGAAGGAAGGAAGGAAGGAAGGAAGGAAGGAAGGAAGGAAGGAAGGAAGGAAGGGAGGGAGGGAGGGAGGGAGGGAGGGAGGGAGGGAGGGAAGGAAGGAAGGAAGGAAGGAAGGAGGGAAGGAAGGAAGGAAGGAAGGAAGGAAGGAAGGAAGGAAGGAAGGAAGGAAGGAAGGAAGGAAGGAAGGAAGGAAGGAAGGAAGGAAGGAAGGAAGGAAGGAAGGAAGGAAGGAAGGAAGGAAGGAAGGAATCGTTATGGTGTCAGTGCTAGTATTTTTTTATTACCAGCGAAACAATTTTTGTGCAATGTGGTCAGTACTACGCCAGTATTATTTACCCTTCGATCAGAATCGAAGGCGACCGCTCGTCTTCAACCGTCTAGTTGACTGGTCATTGTTTTACTGCAGTTCTCATGCAGCTCCCTTGCAGTGGAAAAGGAGCATGATTATTTGCATAGTCCCTGGGCCATACCGGTGATAGTACGGCTATCACTACTAGATAATGTGCCATTGCTGTTGTATCAAAGAGGACAATCTATGAGTGATGTTATTGCTATTGCACGGCCGTTGTGCCCATCTGACTAGAACAGAACAATTAGTAATTAAATTACTGTGAATTTTGCTGAAATTTTGTGAATAAGAAAGTTTCACTAGATCAGTGGTTAGCGAACTAGACCACTGAAAACAAGTCGAATTCTTTTCTCCGCCAGTTTCTGGGCCCACCTGCTTTGTTGTTGTTGTTGTTTGTGTTGCTGCGGCTGCTGCTTTTGCTGCTGTCTCTATGGGCTTTTTTCTCTCTCACTGTCTTCGGTGGTCTTGACATCTTTATTGTCTCCAAGGTGAATTTAGCTCCTACTTCGTGTGCCTACTCTTCGTGTGCCTACTCTTCATGTGTCTACCTCTACAGCTTATTTGCCTTATTTCGTTTGGACTGTAGTTCTATGATAGGCTATTCCCTGAGATAAAGTTGATCTCCCAGAAGAACGCGAAATAGATGGTCTGTCGTCATTAGAAGGTCAAGGAACGTCTGGGTCAAAGGTTAAAATAACTCCCATTAAATATACTCATTCGAGAATGTCAGTTAAAATGTTCTGGAATTTCATTGTTATGGCAATTCATTCCGTTTTGCAGGGCTTCTGTTTTTTTTTAAATTATAATAAATGTTATTCCCTCCTCTCTCTCTCTCTCTTTCTTTCCATCGTTCCCTCTCCCCCCCTCTCTCTCTCTCTCTCTCTCTTTCTCTCTCGGACTGAAAACAACTTTTCTTTCACCGATTCCAGTCTTTTAGATATGCCATTCCTAAATCTTCGCCTGTTAAAGTTAAATAACTGACCTTTTTTTTTGTTTTGTTTATTGAATATCATTTTTGTTCCCAACTAACGATTGACGTTGTTCAAAACGAACAGTTCCTCTATTCTAGTTGCAGTTGCAGTGTTGCAGTTCCCAGTCCCCACCCACACCTTTTCTCCATTTGCCACCACATCTCTCCCGCGTAGTTTGAGTGACGTTTTTAATTAGCAGAGAAAACATACGTCGGTAAAATAACATTCCATACTGGCATTGATGTCTTGTGACCACCGATGTTGCCGTCCATATAAAAACATTGATTATTCGCTGGCTCAAAACAAAATGTTATATTATTATAAACCACGAAGTCTCCTAATAGAATAGAATAGAATAGAATAGAATAGAATAGAATAGAATAGAATAGAATAGAATAGAATAGAATAGAAGAAAGACACGGGGAAGAGAGGAGAGAGAACATTTTGGGTAATAAGAACTGAGAGAGACCATATTTTGTTTTAAATACGGAACACAGCTCTTTGAGGTGAGAGAAGACACGAAGACTTGGGTAGATCTTTTGAAAACCAAAAAGGGAGATCGAAAACATCCATGTTTTATTTTTAGAAATAAAGTTAGCAAATTAGTGCTCCAGTTGGATGAATTATGCAGAAATGGGTGCTTAAATGCATCAGTTGTTGTTTCGATTTACTATCAGATTAGTAAAGACCACATATCAGAAGCTGCTAGAAGAAGGAACTGTGCAATTCACAAGAGAAAAGCCTGATGAAAAAGTCACAATTAAATGGCAATGCATAAAGATAAGCATACAAGAAACCTGCGACACCTTACTCAAAAAAGAAAAGAACAAAAAACAAAAATGGATAACTGACAACATCTTAGAAAAAATGGAAGAAAGGAGACAAGCGAAGAACACTGCCCAATACAATAAAATAGATAATGAAATACGCAAAATGTGCAAAAAGGCAAAAGAAGACTGGCACAGCCAAAAATGTATAGAAATAGAAACTATGGAAACAAACTAGACTTAAGAGAAATGCACATAGAAAAAAGAAGAATGACTAAAAAAAAACCAGAAGGTGGATGCATTGCAGGCAAAAAAGGAAAAATGCTAACAGACAATAAAGATATAATAGATAGATGGCAGGAATATATAACAGAACTATTTCATGATCAAAGAGAAAAGAAGCCAATCATAAAATGTACATCAGGCTATACAATCTTTAAATCTGAGTTGGAAAAAGCTATACAAACAATGAAAAAGGGACGAGGCAGCAGGACCTGACAGCATACAGATAGAGATGATACAGGCACTAGACGATTTTGACATTAAAGTGATTACAGACATATGCAACGACATATACCACACAGGATACATAACAAATGAACTAAAACATCAACTTCCATTGCATTGCCTAAAAAGAATGGTACCGTTGAAAGCAGTGACTTTAGAACAATAAGCCTAATGGGATTCAGAATAAAATCAATACTGAATTAGATTAGCAGCAATTTGTATTTAGGAAAAATAGTGGGACAAAAGAAGCCATATTCTGCATAACATTAATCGAGAAGTACACAGAATTAAACAAACCAATATATGCCTGCTTCATAGACTACACCCACGTTTTTTATAGAGTACACCACAAACAACTTATAGAATGCCTAAAAGAGATACATCTAGATGGCATGGACATACGACTAATATGTAATCTATACTGGGAGCAAACAGCAATAATAAAATATAACAAAGAGAACCCTACACCCATTGATATAAAAAGAGGAGTAAGACAAGGATGCATCCTACCACCAAGTTTGTTCAATCTATACACTGGGCAAATCTTTAAAAACATCACAGAGATGCCAGACCTACGAATTAATGGGAAGATAATCAATAACCTAAGATATGCTGATGATACTATAATACTAGCAGAAAATCCTAAAGATCTACAACAGTTACTTAATGAAATAAACATGACAAGCAAAAAATATGGACTAGATATGAATATCAAAAAGACTAAAACTATGATCATAAACAAAGAAAATACTCAAAACCCACAAGTGGATATCAAAATTGAAGGAATAGACCTGGAGACAGTTCAGAACTAAAACTACCTTGGACATACTATAACCAGTGATGGAAAATGTACAACTGAAATAAACAAAAGAATAGGAATGGCAAAAAGTAATTTTAATGTCATGAAGAACATACTAACATCAAAACAAATAACACCAGGACTAAAACTAAGAATAACAAAATGTTATATCTTCTCAACATTCCTATATGGTGCAGAAACATGGACATTAGACAAGAAAACGGAACAGAGAATTAAAGTCTTTGAAATGTGGATGTATAGAGGAATAGGTAGAATTGGATGGAAGGAAAAGAAAACAAACGATGAAATCTTAAAACAACTAAAAATGAAAAGAGAACTACTAAACACAATTCAAACAAAACAAAAACGATTTTTGGGTCATGATAAAAGACACAGCAGCCTACTAAAAGTAATCCTGGAGGAGAAAATACAAGGTAAAAGTGGCAGACCAAGACTAACATGGACGAGTAACATCACAAGATGGACAAACCAGTCTATGACAACCTGCACCATCAAAGCAAGAGACAGAGCAGAATGGCGCTCCATGGCAGCCAACCTTCGATGCGGAGATGACACTCGATGATAATCTATCTATCTTTCGTTCGCCCGAAGTATTGTCTATATCAGCAATGTCGTTTCCTGTATGAATTTTACTGTTTTTTGTAATTCTTGCAGTGGCCCATATAGTTTTGTCTGTAGTGTACTCGATGATAATGATGATGATGATCAGATTAAACTCATTAAATCTGTATTAATATCGCATTGTTTGTTATCTGATAATGTTCATACAAGAGGTATCTTACCACCAGCCACTATTAATGTGTACCAACCAAACAGCGGCAACTATATCTCAAGCCCACGGGCTTCGAGGATTATCCTGAAAACACCCAAAACATGTGACGTCTTCAGCTATGTGGAGCTATAGACGCCCCAGTCATTTTACCTACAACTGCCCCTGCCCGCAATGCTGAACACATAACAGGCTTTGGGTGATCGCTCTCAACTTGCAGGCTTGAGACAGAGTTGGCGTTGCAACCAACCATCCTACCTACCTATCTGTCTGTCGAATTCCGTCCGTCTAGCCCACAGCAGCAGAAGAAGAGCTTACGCTTCTGTCCTTATTTGCAATATGTCTGTCAATTACACTTTCTCGTCGTCCGACCTTTAAAATGCGTTACATTCAATAGTTGCGTTGTACTTGTGTTATAGAATTCGTGACATCCAATAGTTGCGTTGTACTTGTGTTATAGAATTCGTGACATCCAATAGTTGCGTTGTACTTGTGTTATAGAATTCGTGACATCCAATAGTTGCGTTGTACTTGTGTTATAGAATTCGTGACATCCAATAGTTGCGTTGTACTTTTATTATATAATGCGTTACATTCAATAGTTGCGTTGTACTTGTGTTATAGAATTCGTGACATCCAATAGTTGCGTTGTACTTTTATTATATAATACGTTACATTCAATAGTTGCGTTGTACTTGTGTTATAGAATTCGTGACATCCAATAGTTGCGTTGTACTTTTATTATATAATGCGTTACATTCAATAGTTGCGTTGTACTTTTATTATATAATGCGTTACATTCAATAGTTGCGTTGTACTTTTATTATATAATGCGTTACATTCAATAGTTGCGTTGTACTTTTATTATATAATGCGTTACATTCAATAGTTGCGTTGTACTTTTATTATATAATGCGTTACATTCAATAGTTGCGTTGTACTTGTGTTATAGAATTCGTGACATCCAATAGTTGCATTGTACTTTTATTATATAATGCGTTACATTCAATAGTTGCGTTGTACTTGTGTTATTGAATGCGTTATATTCAATAGTTGCATTGTACTTTTATTATATAATGCGTTTCATTCAATAGTTGCGTTGTACTTGTGTTATTGAATGCGTTATATTCAATAGTTGCGTTGTACTTGTGTTATAGAATGCGTTACATTCAATAGTCGCGTTGTACTTGTGTTATAGAATGCGTTACATTCAATAGTTGCGTTGTACTTGTGTTGTAGAATGCGTTTCATTCAATAGTTGCGTTGTACTTTTATTATAGAATGCGTTTCATTCAATAATTGCGTTGTATTTGTGTTATAGAATGCGTTTCATTCAATAGTTGCGTTGTACTAGTGTTATGGAATGCGTTACGTTCAATAGTTGCGTTGTACTTGTGTTATAGAATGCGTTACATTCAATAGTTGCTTTGTACTTGTGTTATAGAATGCGTTTCATTCAATAGTTGCGTTGAACTCGTGTTATAGAATGCGTTACATTCAATAGTTGCTTTGTACTTGTGTTATAGAATGCGTTTCATTCAATAGGTGCAATGTACTTGTGTTATAGTTTCTGCGTCTTTAGATCCAATACTTTAGTCTTAGTCTTAGTCTTTAGTTCGGACTGGCGTTACCGCAGTCGGAGTCACTCCCATATCCGCTCTGCCGCTAGTTCCAACAACCATCGAAGCGATCGTCTACTGACTGCTCCTGTCCTCCATTGATTGACCATGAAGCGTTCTTTTCCGCGAAGGATGCTTTTCCTGCTTTCACTCTTCGTGTTGCCGTGTTCCACCAGGGTTATCATCAGCTTCCTTAATTATCGCCATCCTATGAGAGGTGTTTTTTAAGCCTTCTCAACGTCATACATGTCTATTTTTAAGGTTGCTTACGTAATGGCATACCCCACCAACCTATCGCCATCCTATGAGAGGTTTTTTTAAGCCTTCTCAATGTCATACGTGTCTATTTTTAAGGTTGTTTACGTAACGGCACACCCCACCAACCTATCCCCATCCTATGAGAGGTGTTTTTTAAGCCTTCTCTATGTCATACGTGTCTATTTTTAAGGTTGTTTACGTAACGGCATACCCCACCAACCTATCCCCATCCTATGAGAGGTGTTTTTTAAGCCTTCTCAACGTCATACATGTCTATTTTTAAGGTTGCTTACGTAATGGCATACCCCACCAACCTATCGCCATCCTATGAGAGGTGTTTTTTAAGCCTTCTCAACGTCATACATGTCTATTTTTAAGGTTGCTTACGTAACGGCATACCCCACCAACCTATCGCCATCCTATGAGAGGTGTTTTTTAAGCCTTCTCAATGTCATACGTGTCTATTTTTAAGGTTGTTTACGTAATGACATACCCCACCAACCTATCGCCATCTCATTGCCAAGAACTCTCACGTGAAAGTGCAGTGCAGGTGCACCCACTCCCTGCGGTAAGTGTTCATGTCAATTCGGCTAAGCATGCATGCATTGTAAGTCAGTCAAGATGACCTCATGTGTTTTTGGTCTCTTAAACAGCCATGTAAAAGCTTCTGTCATAGCCTCAGTCTCCATGCGTGTGTTGGGGTTAGTAGTCCTGTAGGTTCTTGTACCTTTCTCTATCAATTTTCCATTAGAATACACAATAAAACCCCAACTGCTCCGCATACCCCTTAGGTCGAACTGTCAAGATCCATTACTAATCGCCTTTATCATCTAGTTGTTTGGTAACCAGGTTGCATTCCCTCTTCGTTCCCTACTCATTTGGTCAGAATGATTAGTCTGTTTCCCGAGCCACCATTGGCAGGTGACGAATCTTGATCAGCTGCGGTTCACTGATCCTGATACAAGCAGTCAGCTTTGAGTCATCCCTGGCCGCTTTCATCCCGTGGACAATGGGGTGTCTTGCTCCAGGAGTTAATTGGGCGATAATTGTTGCACTTGTCTATGACAAGCAGTGGTCATTCAAATTCCTTTCCTGGTCATACAAACAATGTTTAGTGCACAGATTCAGCAGCAATTGCAAGATAGAGATAACTTAAGAAAGTCATAATTACCATTATTACAGTGATGGAATAGTTGTACTTTTGAAATTTAGTTCAAGCAGTTGCAACAAAACTTTTTTTTTAATCCAACAGCCAATTGCTACTTTAGTGTTTATCTTGGACACTGTATCTTTATTTTATCATCTATTTCCGCTATGACTAGGTACTCCATTTCGCCTATCTTTAACTGTCATAGATAACATGAAAAAAAAAAACAATATTCCGCGTTTGATTTGAACCAAGTTTTTATTTCTTTATTTTTTTTAACGTGATTCGAGTAGCTTAACCTCGGCGCTACAATCCTTTTGTTTATTTATTCAGTGTTATTGCGCACCCATCCCACCCCCACCACCCCGTGTCCATTTGTAGAAGAAAAACATACCTGGAAGAAAAATCAACAGACTGTTTAGCACTACAATGGGTAACAACACACACAAACATCTAGCCGCTGATAGCAGCAAAAGTAACTCTACATGCCACCCATACATGATCTTTAGATAGCTAAGTCTCTAGCGCTTTGAAGTGATTGAAAGGCGTATGTCCTTTATATTTTTTGCAGATACTTTTCTAGGACTCTTCATTTTTTTTCACTGTGGTTTTCATCATCATTGCTATTTTACTTTTAAGCCATGTTTTACTTGTGTTCCCCCCCCCCCCATTGCTATTTTACTTTTAAGCCATGTTTTACTTGTGTTCCCCCCCCATTGCTATTTTACTTTTTAAGTCATGTTTTACTTGTGTTCCCCCCCCCATTGCTATTTTACTTTTAAAGTCATGTTTTACTTGTGTTCCCCCATTGCTATTTTACTTTTTAAGTCATGTTTTACTTGTGTTCCCCCCCCCATTGCTATTTTACTCTTTAAGTCATGTTTTACTTGTGTTCCCCCCTTGCTATTTTACTTTTTAAGTCATGTTTTACTTGTGTTCTCCCCCCCCCATTGTTATTTTACTTTTTAAGTCATGTTTTACTTGTGTTCCCTCCCCCCATTGCTATTTTACTTTTTAAGTCATGTTTTACCTGTGTCCCCCCCCCCATTGCTATTTTCTTTTTAAGTCATGTTTTACTTGTGTCCCCCCCCCCCATTGCTATTTTACTTTTTAAGTCATGTTTTACTTGTGTCCCCCACCCCCCATTGCTATTTTACTTTTTAAGTCATGTTTTACTTGTGGTTCCCCCCCCCCATTGCTATTTTACTTTTTAAGTCATGTTTTACTTGTGGTCCCCCCCCACCCCCATTGCTATTTTACTTTTTAAGTCATGTTTTACTTGTGTCCTCCCCTCCATCGTTTTGTTCTGGTAAAAAAGTCTTGGTTATGTTTTCAATGTTACATTTTGCAGCATAGTTCCACGTTTTACTTATTTGTTTCGTCTGTAATTGGCACCTTCTTTCACACTCTGCGAGTTTAACACAGATCACACAAACGCTTTCTTCTCTCCATCAGACATTCTAACACGTACGTGTCATGTCTATTATACCATCTGTTTTTATTCTGGTCCTGAAGCTTACTTATTGTGTTGGTGCGGGATGGCGAAACCGTATTCAGTAAATGCCTGGAAATAGATATACGATGCAATAAGGTAAGCCAAATAATAGGACAGCTATCCCCTATACTTCAACACAAAGCAATACCTTTTACCACCAAGAAACATCGTATACAGAATATATTCATTCTAAAAGTATACTTTCAATGCGAACCATCGTCACTTATGTCTAATCAAAAACAAACAAAAAAAAGAAAGAAAGAAAAAAAAGCTTGTCACCACAAAGATTCGATGTCAAAGAAAAGCTCTTGGAGTGACCAGAAAAGACAATCAGAAATGATATTAGAAGAGAAAGTAGGCACTGAGTTAATCCTAAGCTACACACAGAAACAACAAATAAACTGGTTTGCCTATCTAGAAAGAATGTTGTGTGATTCCTTACCATATAAAGCATACATTAAAAGAGGAGAAGGGAGGATAGCAAAAGGCATCTCCAGAGTAAGATGGACAGACAACATCAAAGAAGATTTACAACAGCATGAACTGACGATGAGTGAAGCCGCCAAAGGGAAGAGAACCAGACCGTTGATCTCCTTCGACACCCAAACTAGTATAAGAGAAAGTGAAGGAGAAACACCTGGTTGTTGTAGTACCAATGTCTATTGATCATAACATCATCCCACTTACTCAGATCCACGTGACATTTACACTTGAGTGAAACTTACAAAAGTCACTACTGGCAGTTTCGATGACCAGCTGCTTGTAACAGTAGAATTTATAGTAACGAACAGATCTGCTGTTTAGCCTATTGTGAGCAGAAATAAAAAGCGAAGAAGAAAAATAATATTAGGTCTATATTAATTAAACACAATATTTACATATTTCAGGTTACTACAATAATTACTATCTCTCTTTTACTGAAATGTTTAAGTAGTGCAGTCATCAAGCGTCCATGTCCTCTAAGAACGCACAACTATAAAGAACATTTGCTGTTTGTACGTAGGGAGGTCAAAAAGTAATGCACACCAATTTTTTTCTCGGAAACTATTCGGGCAAAATGTGTGAAATTTTCACAGATTGTAGCTGAACATCCCCTTGACACTACCTATTTTTCAACATAATCTCCGTCCAAGCGTATTGCCTTACGCCAACGCGAAACTAGGTCATGAATGCCTCGTTTGTACCAAGTTTTGTCCTGCTCGCGTAGCCATTTTTTAACTGCACGGATCACATCATCATCATTGTCAAAGTGTGTCCCACGCAGGAATTTTTTGAGTGGTCCAAACAGATGGAAATCTGGGGGAGCCAGATCAGGGCTGTAAGGAGGATGAGGCAGTACAGTCCAACCAAATTTGTTGATTGCTTCCCGTGTTACCAGACTTGTGTGAGGGCGTGCATTGTCATGTTGAAGCAACAAATCTGCAGATGGCTTATTAGGCCGAACTCTGTGGAACCGATTTTTGAGTTTTGTCAGTGTATTGATGTAAGCTGTCGAGTTGATTGTCTCACCTCTTGTCATTACATCAACAAGAATCACACCATCAATGTCCCAGAAGACAGTGATCATCACCTTTCCGGCTGATGGAGATGTTTTGAATTTTTTTCTTTTTGGTGACTGTGGATGATGCCATTCCATTGACTGCATTTTTGTTTCAGGCTCATAATAATGTGCCCACGTTTCGTCACCGGTAACAATTTTTGACAAAAACATTTCTCCTTCAACACCGAAACGCTCCAACAATTCAGAACAGAATGTTTTCCTTTGAACTCTGTGATCATTTGTTAGGCACCGAGGAACCCATCGAGCGCAAATCTTTGAATATCCGAGAGTTTTAAAAATTTGCTATTGCACTTCCCTTGCTGACTGTAAGCTGCAATGCCAATTGCTGACTAGTAATACGCCTATCCTTACGAATAATGGCATCAACCCGGTTTAACATGTCTGTGCTGGTAGCCGAGGCAACACGTCCAGAACGCGGTAAATCATGCAGCTCCACTCGTACACTTTCTGCAGCTTTAATTCTCTGAACCCAGCGACTAACTGTGCTCCTATCGACTGCAGAACATTTGTACACTGCACACAGTCGTTTATGAATGTTTGCCACAGTTTTTTTTCCGCAACCAGAAATTCTATGACAATTCGCTGTTTGTAACGGACATTGTTGACAAGCTCCATTTTAACGGTTCATAGATTGCGTAATATTTATCCGAATGCTGTGCAATTTGGTGCACATAATTGGAACATGTCATATTCCAAGTGTGCAAAAATTTCATATTCCTATCTTTATTATTAGCCGAGAAAAAAATTGGTGTGCATTACTTTTTGACCTCCCTTTAGTATCTGTCCCAGATTGTCATTTCAGTGCCAGAAACGTGGTTCAAGCTTTTCTTATATTGTTTCTCCTATTCTTCGTGTATTGCTCAGTTTTCATCAGTTTTTCCACATTCAACAACTTATTTCTTTCCTCGTTTGCCTTTCAGCGTCGAAGGGAGATTTAATTTACGGTCATTTGTTCTGCTGTTGGTCTCTACTGCCTTTACATTTCTTAGTTTTTCTAAAATTCCATCAATCCTACTTTTTCGTGTCGATCATTGAGTCTGGTATTCTCGCAATTTATATTGAAGTCTCGTTATAGTGTGCTTTGTTCTTTCGGTCTTATCGCGTTTTAACCATTTCATCTGTTTTCTTTATGTATTCTGTGGCTGGAATTATTCCTAGCTTTTTTCCAACTTCTTCATTTCTGATCTTATCTCTCTGGCCCTTGGCCCTAATTCTTATCATTCGGCTGAAACATTTCATCTCTGTAGTGGTTTTTTTTTTAAATTATACTTGGGTCTAGCGTCCAGGTCTGACATTAGTAACACAACGTTAGGATGAGGATTGTGCTATAGGGTGTCCATTTTGCCTCTAGTGTTATTTCCTTGTTGGAAAGCACCGGTGATGCTTTGACATGCTCCGATGATTTGACGAGCCTTGTTTCATCTTGAGTTTATTTCTACAGCTTGTGAAATGTCATTTGTCACTAGACTTCTTAGGCATTTAAATCCCGCCATTTGTTTTAGTTGTCCTTCGTTATGCTAATGTTATTTTTTTCTTTTGCAATGTTCATGACTTCTGTCTTGGTGGTGTTTGATTTTTCATATTTTTTAGGTGCCTATACCGTTAGGTCTATTTAAGTGTTCTAGTAAGTCTTCTAATTTTTCATGTATTCGTGTCTAATTGTCTTCAAATAGAAGCTCATTAATCTTCTATAACTCTGCTGGATTGGCTAACTTACATATGTAATCAATGTAGGTAATAAACAATACGGGAGATCGTATGTACCGATGTCTTACTCCTGATCTAACTTAGAAGTGATTTGTGTGGCCTGCTACTGTTCTGATGTGCAGCTGCTGTTGGTGTATAGACTTTTACATAGGTTGGTTAGATGTTAGTTTACTCGGTCGAATGCTTTTTCCTTGGTCAATGAAAGCTGTGTACAAATTGTGTATTCTGTCGTCTTCTGCTAGCTGTTTTAGCCTGAATAGTGCGTCCGTGCCTAAAATAATGATACGAAAAGCAAGAGGAGCATTCGTTGACTAGGAAACATGAAAATCCAAAGAAATTAGGTTAAGTACAAAAATAAACATTTTCAACTCCAATGTTAAGTCAATCCTATTATATGGCTGTGAAACATGGAAAGCAACGCAAATGAAAAAGTATGAAGATACAAACTTTAATTAATGGATGCTTGTGTAGAATAAAAGAATGGAAATGGTAGGACAAAATCACTAACTTAGAATTATGGAAATGTACCAGTCAAACACCAGTGCATAAGGAGAAACAATAAAGACGATTATGCTGGATAGGACACACACTGCGGAAGCTAACTGAGAGTATTACACAACAGACCATTTTTTTGGAATCCACAGGTAAAAGGACAAAGAGGAAAACCAAAATATTATTGGAGAAAACAGATGGAAGCAGAGATGAAGATGATGGGGAAAACATGGAATGATCTGAAAAGAATAGCAAGAAACAGAACGACTTGGAAAGTGTTTGTTGAAGACCTAGACTCCACGGGGAGTTGAAAGGTAGAAAAAGAAGAAGATTTATATCTATGCTTTTTGGCCCAACACATCTTAATTCAGCAAGGCATTATTAAGTGCGAGTTATTTTCTCTTTAGACGCGATTTTCTGGTTAGTCTGGTTCCAGAGCTGTGCGCCACGGGGTGGGTCAGTGGAATCTTGATCAGCTACTAGGCGTTAATCCTGACTTAATCAGTTAGTTATTAGATGCTGACTTCTGTCAGCTTAGATGTCTGGCGTCTTGACCTCGAAAGCATTTTAATTGTGTGCAGTTCTTTAGCTTCACTAATATGTGTCCTTGTGTCCATGTCTTTGTGAGTACTGTCGTAGTTCAAATCACAAGTAATATTTCTCTCTCTCATTCTCTCCAATAGACTATGGTAGTCGAACCATAGCATCTTGAAAATGAAGGAAGGTAAATTTACAGCCATGACAGTTTTGTAATAACCATTGAAACTAATCTCCACTATTATAAAGAATTAAAATATATATATAATTTGGATAATTAAGAGCCATGTGCTGTCTTGTGCTGCCAATATTCCAGAAATATGCTCGTGTCTACATCAAGCAAGCTTTTGTAAACTGATCCTTTCTTTCACTAACTCATTATTTGATCAAGCTCTACGTCTCCAATAGTTTTCTGCAAGAACGTCTCCCATGAGAGATGATCGCCAACCGGCATGACACCTGATCATGATGATGATTATGAAGAATGTCTATCAAAATACCATCCATTCGAGCTATATACCTCGTACAAATCAGAATGGGCCAGGAAGTAACCTTAAAATAGCAATACATTTAAAATTTACATTTGAAATAGGCGTTATTCTCATTTCGTTAGTAGTATTGTTTGTTACAAAAGGAAATTGTCAAAATATTCTACACATGAAATAAAGCAACGCGCCGCCACGGTAACAGTGCAAAGATGGTCGCACTTGAGACATATGCCAAAGAGGAACAAGTTTCCATTATTGGATAAATTAGTAGCGAAGTTGGGAAATCTCAACTCTTGGCCAATATGACGTGATTTCTGTGACAGGCGTTTCGGCTTGGTTTGGCATCCCGATTTGTAAAGTCAATATTTGTTGTAGGAATTGAAGACTTAGTGAAGAAAAAGTCATTGAGTGGCAGCTACTGAAATAGACGTGATTCGTTGATGACATGTAATGGATTGCATCTCTTTATTACTTAAAATAAGATGATTAGAACTTTCTTCATCTTTGCTCCACATCTCGAAAAGGGGCGACCATCTTTGTTGACTGCATAGAAACTGCAACCTGTAGAATAGTCTCTGCGTTACTGGCACAATACTATCAGCATATAGCAGAACAGCGCCTTATTCCGAATTCCTACAACTATATAAACTTCAATATAATTTTAATATAAAAATTAATATAAAATAAAGCAAAAAGAGAGCTAATTTCCAATGTTAGGAAGAAACAATCATCATTTTTTGGCCATGTAATGAGAAGAGAACAACTGGAATAGATTGTAACAACTGGAAATATTGAGGGACGAAGAGATAGAGGGAAGCAAAGAGAGAAAATAACAGACAGCTTAAAAGAATGGCTAGGCAGAAGGTCAACAACAGAGATGATAAATAGCTGCCGAAATCGAAAGTTGTGGAGAGACATAATTACCTACGCCAGTAGGCCCGGTACTTGATGATGATGATGATATAAACTTTAAGATTTTTTTATTTACCTTTGTAGTTACATTTTCTATTTTTATTATTATATTATTATATTATTATTATATTATTATTATATTTTTATTACCATTATTATTTGCTCAGAATGACCCTGGTAAATAAAATTAAACATTTCTTATTTCTGCTCTGCGTGTCAACTTGAAGAACCTTAAATATTGATCTTTCAGGGCAGCGAAACAGAATTGTCCAAAAACGAAAAAGCTGCACTGCCACAGACAACTGACACCAAACTTCAAATAATTAAGTTGGAAGAAAAACCTAAAGAAAATCTGGCATCTTCCAACGGAACAAAGACATCCAATTGTGCCACAGATGATAAGAATGGTTCCGAAAATAAATTAAACTGTTTGAGCCTTTTCAGAAACAGATATCTACGAAATTTTACATTATTTTCAATGTTGTCTTGGTAAGTAGAATTCCCCCAATCATTAAATTATTAAACTGAGAAGTCTTGTTAACGGAAACTGTTTTCTGTCAAGTAGTCTACCATCTGATTGTTGCAAAAACTGGAACATCATGTACCGAATAGTCTACTATCTGTTTGTTACAAAGACTGGAACATCATGTACCGAATAGTCTACTATCTGTTTATTACAAAGACTGGAACATCATGTACCGAATAGTCTACTATCTGTTTGTTACAAAGACTGGAACATCATGTACCGAATAGTCTACTATCTGTTTGTTACAAAGACTGGAACATCATGTACCTAATAGTCTACTATCTGTTTGTTAAAAAAACTGGAACATCATGTATCTAATAGTCTACCATCTGATTGTTGCAAAAACTGGAACATCATGTATCTAATAGTCTACTATCTGTTTGTTACAAAGACTGGAACATCATGTACCTAATAGTCTACCATCTGATTGTTGCAAAAACTGGAACATCATGTATCTAATAGTCTACTATCTGTTTGTTACAAAGACTGGAACATCATGTATCTAATAGTCTACCATCTGTTTGTTACAAAGACTGGAACATCATGTACCGAATAGTCTACTATCTGTTTGTTACAAAGACTGGAACATCATGTACCGAATAGTCTACTATCTGTTTGTTACAAAGACTGGAACATCATGTACCGAATAGTCTACTATCTGTTTGTTACAAAGACTGGAACATCATGTACCGAATAGTCTACCATCTGTTTGTTACAAAGACTGGAACATCATGTACCTAATAGTCTACCATCTGTTTGTTACAAAAACTGGAACATCATGTACCGAATAGTCTACTATCTGTTTGTTACAAAGATTGGAACATCATGTACCGAATAGTCTACCATCTGTTTGTTACAAAGACGGAAAATCATGTACCGAAATGTTCTAGCATAATGAATGAGTCACGTGGAGAATTCACTTTATTGATTTAATTTATTTAAATGATGTCATTATTCCTTGTTATATTTCTGACATTATTAAGTAGTGCAAATTTGCAATGTCAACATTATATTTATACAAGCATCGCGTTATTAAGTGTATCGCCATTTTATCAGACAGTATGTCCCAACGTGGGAGCCGCGATAGCTCAGTGGTTAGTGAACTGGACTACCACGGACAAGGGGTAGGGTTCGATCCCAACCGACGGCTTCCGGGTTCACCCAGCCTTAAATGGGTACCGGATTTTTTTCTGGGAAAATAAAGCAGCATGGACGTAATACTGACCACATTACCCAAAAATCATGTGCTGAAGGTCTGTAAAATATAGGGTCACTAACACCATATTTCCCTATACGCCACTTGGCGTGGCGGGTCACTAACACCATATTTCCCTATACGCCACTTGGCGTGACGGGGGTACTTTACTTTACTTTTTATGTCCCAACGTCTGCCACCATTTTATCAGACGGTTTGTCACAGCGTCTGCCACTATTTTATCAGACGGTTTGTTCCAACGTCTGCCACTATTTTATCAGACGGTATGTTCCATTGTCTGCCATCGTTTTATCAGACGGTTTGTTACAGCGTCTGCCACTATTTTATCAGACGGTATGTCACAACGTCTGTCACAATTTTATGAGATGGGATCACCCAACGTCTGTCACCATTTTATGAGATGGGATCTCCCAACATCTGCACAAATTTTATCAGACGATATGTCACAACGTCTGTAACCATTTTATAAGATGGAATGACCCAACGTCTACAAAAATTGTATGATACGGTATATCACAACGTCTGCCACCATTTTATCCAACGGTATGTCCCAAAGTCTGGCACCATTTTATGAGACGGATTGTCCCAACGTCTGTCACCATTTTATGAGACGGCATGTCCCAACGTCTGCCACCATTTTATGAGACGGTATATCCCAACGTCTGCCACCATTTTATGAGACGGTATGTCCCAACGTCTGCCACCATTTTATGAGACAGTATGTCCCAACGTCTGCCACCATTTTATCAGACGGTATGTCCCAACGACTGCCACCATTTTATGAGACAGTATGTCCCAACGTCTGGCACCATTTTATGAGACGGTATGTCCCAACCTCTGGCACCATTTTATGAGATGGTATGTTACAAAGTCTGGCACCATCTTATGAGACGGTATGTTACAATGTCAGCCACCATCTTATGAGACGGTATGTCACAAAGTTTGCCACCATTTTGTAATTTTGACATGCTGCTGCCCAGATCTGTCACAGTTAATTCATTAATACAAAACATCGTGTGTCTATATGATTATATATTTCATTAATTATGTCAATGACTACCTTCAAGTCTTTATTATTTAACCGGTGTCCAAGGCGTTATCACGCATATTGAACAGGTTCGACATTGTATCACTTATCCCACTGCCATGTTGTCATATAAATGTGATGAAGTAGTATATTATTATGGATCCTTCCGAATTTTTTCTCCAAAATATACTTTACTGTTACTGTATTATACCCGTACATAATATATACATTATATATATATATATATATATATATATATATATATATATATATATATATATAAAGGAGGAGCCGCGATAGCTCAGTGGTTAGTGAACTGGACTACAAAGGACAAGAGGTAGGGTTCGATCCCAAACGACGGCTACCTGTTCATCCAGCCATTAATGAGTACCGGATTTTTTTTTCTGGGAAAGTAAAACGGCACGGGCGTAATACCGACCACATTACCTCAAAAATCATATGCCAAGGGTCTGTAAAATTTATGGTCACTAACACCACTATACGCCACTTGGTGTGACGAGGGTACTTTACTTTTTTATATAATAGGAACGTGTTATTATCGTTGTAATATGTTGTTATTATCTATAACATACACTATCAATTAAATACTGTACAAGATAACACATGCGTTTGAGTGGATACATGGGACACGAATACAAGATCTTGTTTGTTTTTTTTATGATGACATAGGCATCATTCCTCAGCATCAATCAGAATACGACTTAAGATCAACCAAGACAGGCATATTTTATTTTCCCTAATTTTATGTTTAATGTAAAAAAAATTGGTCATGTAAAATGACATAATGGTCTTGAAAAGATAACTATGGGGGTCGTTGTTTAAGATAAACTAGAAAAAGGAAGACCTAGAAGAATGTTGGGACAGCATATTGCAGACAATCTGGGATTAACTGCTGAATTAGTTGGACATCTCGAACAGGACAGAGGAAACTTCACAACAGTCTAACATGGGAGGCAAGGGACAGACTATATAGATATAATAGATATATATTTATATATAGATATATAAATGAAACATAGAATTGCTCTAGCACAAAAAGTATGTCTACAAGCAAAATAAGCTGAAGAATTAGATTACATTATCTATCCAAGAAGTTGCATAGATCAAGAAGGTGGCAAAAAATGAAATCATACAGAATACTAAAGAAATGAATTCTAGAAATATTGAATAAATATGGAAATAAAATATTCAAAGCAGAAAAACAAAGCAAAGGATTTTTTTCAGTTCAGTTACATTACCGGACCTTACTTTTGAGAGTGGGAAAACAACGGAAGAAATAGAGAACAAAGTAGATGCATTTGAAACGAAATGCCTAATGAAAATACGTTGTATACAATGAAATTAACTCAAGACTGGTGTATAAATAAGAGAAATGGCCATGCAACTAACAAGATCATCTAAAAACCAAGAAGACAAAGATGAGCATGGACGTATGTCAAACATGTAATGAGAAAAATTGAATCGCAAGGCTGGCCTCAAGTGGAATGAGTAAATAACATGTATTAAGGTAAAGGTCGATCTCGAAGAACACTTAAACGCTGATATGAGTGGCGAGAGCACAAAGTATCTACTCCCTTTCTGAGATTAGGAAGCTCGTCTAGAACAAAGGTATATGACAAAGTGCATTCGAAGCCGTGTTTGACATCTAACGTCACCGGCACTGTGAAGATGATGATCAATTACATCACTAAAAATGCTGCTAACATTATGTTAGTTCAACGGTTCAACTTTGTGTTTATTATACTCATCATTTCTTTGCAGGTTTTTCAACAGCCTTACATATTATGCCTTGTTCTTGATGTCGTCAAGTCTATCAGGGAGTTTGTACCTCAATTACTTTCTCAATTCCGTTGTGGAGATCCCGTCGGCAATACTCCTTTATTTCTTCATAGACAGGTTTGTCACCATTAATACAACGCACATTAAGTACAACGCAAATTAAATTCACGCACATTAAATACAGCGCACATTAAATACACGCACATTAAATACAACGCACATTAAATACAACGCTCATTAAATACAACGCATATTGATGACTTCCGTGGTAAATATGATGGATCTAGGTCACGATCGCTGCAGAAAGTGCATTGGGGATCTGATTAATTTTGGTTCTCCGTTGCACTTTTCTGTTAAAGTAAAAATGATGATCTGCTTATTATATCTGCACCGCTAAAGCGATGTCGTACGCCGGCAACAGTCCCTTTTTGACAAATCAAGTGTTGTGAATGAGACCTTCCAACGTCTAGACTTGATCTGCGCTTTACGTCACATTGGTGCTGTTCATGACCGTTGTTGGAATTCCCTGACGCAAGTTATTTCTATGTTACTCATTAATGTAAACTACTTCGTCAGCCGCAGTTTTATCTCTTTAGTGATTTTGCACCGTGTTTTGTTCGTCGTAGGCTGCTTTCACTAGAGTAATCAGAAATCTAAAGGGAGCGAAATTTTGTGTACGAACGACATTGGTGTGTGCTACGTCATCGTAATGGCTCATCGTACATACTTAGACCGGCCGTACGCTAATCTTACGGTCTGTTGTTTGATGTGCGACAAGGATAATCTGACGACTAACTGTGTGTCTATATGTTCGGAATTGGAGTCAACAATGATGGCCTAACATCATCAAGCGCTATGCATTTTTTAAAAAATACGACGATCATCATTTTCAAGAGGAGGCGAAGGCGCACCTCCTAGCACCAGAGCTGGAAGTTGTCAGCGACCCACAGCTGATGGCTTGCGCCAGGATCGGTGAACCAAAACCATCCAGACCCTGCTCCACCTCTCCGTGGTGCCTCCAGTAACAGACTAACCTGTCTAATCTGGCCAAGCGTTCAGGGATCCAAGAGGGAAGACAACCCGGTACTCAAAAATGTCGTCCTGAAGTCGGATGTGTTGGGCCGAAATGCGCAAATATAACAGTTATACTGCAAACCCAACACAACGCAGATACGTCCACTTAAAATCTTTTTAAGGGCGGATGGCGAAGAGGGAATTCTACAGTCTACTATTACTCTAGAATACTTTAGTCATCAGGCGAACGTAAGCAAGCACGCATTTTCAAGAGGACGTGAACTCCCGGTATATAGTGGATAGGCGACGGGAACAATTGAAGGCTATGCATGAAAAGTGTTCCTTATTGCAGTTTCCTCATATTACAAGTCCGCCTTGTTGCATGCGCTACTAAGTTAAGTGCTATGGGCACACCGTGAGCTGTGTGTCTCATCTGTTTTGATCATGTTTCGATATTCCAATTGTTTACGATGAATGATGATATCGTATGACAGGGAACAGTTGGCTGTGTTCACTTTCTGCGTGGTTTCGCCTTATGTCTTTTGGCGTGTGCTGAGACTGCTGCGATGGGGACTACAGTTACCTTTCTTTGTTTGGGAGATGAGATTCGGATGATTACGCTGGCACGAGCGGTTGAGAAATTATGGATTTTAATTCGTTTTCAGTGATACCGAGGCCTTCCATAACCAAATAACCAAATAACGCACATTAAATACAGTGTACATTAAATGCAGTGCACATTAAATACAACGCACATTAAATGCACGTACGCACATTAAATACACCTATATCCAAACGCAGAAATACTTATAAACATCATTGAACTGCTAGGTCTATGAACACTCTTATATCGAAATCAAATTATCTCTCTCTGTTTCTTTTTTTTTAAAAGAATGCTAAATGGCGAGATAATTACATGCAACAACAACAAGAGAATTGACCACAAACTACACAACAGTAATTCACCGAATACAAACTGGCAAAGTTAAAAAAGACGAGCAAAAACTGAGAAACCTCTATACTGATTTCCTGCATGATTGAACATCAAACTTGAAGGCTATTGTTTTCCCATAGAAATGATGGCTGTCACTAATGCATTGGCATGGCTTGAGACACAGACATAATAAACACATATGTGTTGTCTCAGTGACTCAATGAGTGTTCTAAAAGATCGCAACTCCCTGTGCTCGACCCAATGGTTAGAGTCTCTGGGTTGGTACATTCTAAAACAAGTATGCCTGCTTTATTTTCGTGTCAGGGCACGCGGCAGTAAGAGGTAATGAGCGAACTAATCGACTTGTCAGTTTGAATAATGTAGAGTGCGGAAGGGCAATGGACCGCGTGACATTCTGAATGTCCTAAGCTCAGAGATGTTGGTGGAAAAAACGACCACAAAAATTACCTTAGAACTGCAACCATGAGCGGTTTATACGAATATCAAGTCAAAGTGGAAGATGCTAGACGGGAGCGCTACTCAAGAATCCAAAGAAGACTTGTCAACCATTGCCACACAGGTATTGTTAGTCTCTACACGTTGAGGGATATACCTCGGAAGAGATATAATCCCTTATGTCATATGTTCATTGAGGATGCCCTGTCCACTAAACTAAACTAAATTTAATTTAATTAAACTAAAATAAATTAAGTCGGTCACCAAAATTCGACAACACATACAAAATCATGAGCTGTTGAAAAGAATCCCACAACATATTCATAGATCAAATAGTGAAACAGAAAACATAATTGCTGGCAATAACGATGACTTCCTGGTAACAATGAGTGACATTTATAAAAGTGGTTCTTTCCGCTGTGCAACCTTATCTGCACTGAAAAATAAAAACATAATAAAGAATGAGATGAAAATAAGTATAGTTCACATTTAACTTTTATAGAACAATCATTATAATGCATAATATTTATACTGATATTTGTTTCCAGATAAATGAACAATTATAGTAAATATTGCTGATATGGTATTTCTCTTTCCTGAAATAACAATTATTGTAGTATCATCGACCGCTTTATTTTCTTCTAGCAGAACGCATGTATATTACCGGCCTTTACTGCTTGTATCTCTACAATATCAGTTCTGTTGCTTTTATCTCCCTCTTTCATTGGCAGCGTCCAAGCAGTCCGTGGTCTGTACACCTTCTGTGATCTGTACACCTTCTGTGGTCTGTACACCTTCTGTGGTCTGTACACCTTCTGTGATCTGTACACCTACTATGGTATGTACACCTTCTGTGGTCTATACACCTTCTGTGGTCTGTACACATTCTGTGGTCTGTACACCTTCTGTACACCATATACGGTTAATGAAATGTCTGCACTTCGCAGCAGGTGGCTATTATATAATCATTCGCAGGGTGCACCATAGACCAAACTTGTTTCTGTTCCCACTCCTCTGCCCCAATTCGTCCTTGGTCTACTTTATCTTTTCGCTTTCTCATGAGTCCACTGCTTGACAGTTCGTGCCATTGTTTCTAGATCTCTATCTATTTCCATCGTCTGCCTGTTATCGTTGTGTTCATCTCTACTTATCTCAACCATTTCAGCATCTTTAGCCACTGGTATTGTGTGACCAAAATATTTATCAGGCCCGATGAACGAAATGATGACATTCATGAGCTAAGCCCATTGTTCTCCATAGAAAAGTACTGTTAATCCACATCTCTCATAAATAGCGTTGCCAGATTATAAAAGACGAAATACAGCTCATTTTAAATGAAAAATAATAATTGTTCAAAAAAGCAGGACCTGATAATGTGGCTGTTATTTTTAATACTTTATATTATACGGTAAATGGCTGGCTGCACGCAGTATTCACGGGTTATAAAAGCAGGACATGTCGGGCGAAATTCTGACATCTGGTAATCCTGCTTATAGATTCTCCGGTGTTTTTTTTTTCTACTTATCTATCTATCTATCTATCTATCTATCTATCTATCTATCTATCTATCTATCTATCTATCTATCTATCTATCTATCTATCTATTGACCTTTCGAGCCATAGCCGGCCCATAGGGCGTAGACCAAGATACTCCTTCTCTTATCTAAATTTTTTTCAGGTCTAGCAGTTTTCATTTCTTTTAAAGATATTTTATCAAATCTCGCCATTTGTCTCTACTCTGTGCAAGCAGCTCTATCTCATTGAGGTAGCCGATTCCTACTGCTATTGCCTCTCTCATCAATGTTCTTCTCGGTGTCTTTCTGGATCTTCCTCTTTTCCTCTTACCTGTTGTTTTCTACTTTACATTCCGAAAAATCAGTCTTATATTTTATTTGTTTTTGAGAGCTAAGTTCCCTTTCAGTTTTATCTTATTCTTCACGTATTTCTCAATCTTTGCCGTTTCCCTTCCAATTTAAACTTCAGAACACTATCTTTCCTGGAGTGTTTTCAGTTATCATTGTTTGATTACGCATTCTAACCAGTAACGAAGCTTTCTCTTCAATTCTCACAGCGTCAGCACCTGCAGGGTAGTATTTCAAATGTACATTTTATTTCTTAACACTTGATTAACAAGTGATAAATTCTTATTTGGTCAACTTTTCCTAATAAAAGTTTGTTTTATTTTTTTTTAAAGAACAAAGACAAACAAATTCCTAAAATACTGCCCAAAAAAAAGTTGAAAGTGGAAAACTATTTAATTTCAAATTTATTCAAAGTAATTGTTTCTTGCTGTTTATCTAGATTGGGCAGAAGAGTCTGCTTTGCAGCGTTTAGTATAACGGCCGGTGTGTCGTTAATAGCGGCAGCTGGCGTTTCGGGCTTGCTCAGTGAGTACTTAACACCTTCTAGATAATCACATTACAGTTGGTCAATTACTCAGTTTAGTCAATTACTTCACTTAGTTACTGTATTACCATTATTTATTTAGTACAAGTAATCTATTATTTAATTAATTAATTACTTCATTTAGTTACTCTATTAAAACAACTATTGTATTTATTTAATTACTTTATTTATTAGGTAATTTAATTTAATAGGTATTTGCTGTGTTTATTCAACTGGTTTACTTAATTATACTGTATTTTTTATTTAATTAATTTAGACAATTATTATATTTATCTATTATACTATTTAGACAATTATTATATTTATCTATTATACTATTTAGACAATTATTATAATTATCTATTATACTATTTAGACAATTATTATATTTATCTATTATACTATTTAGACAATCACCGTAATCATCCAGTCACTCCATTTAGACAATTGATGTATTTACCCAATAACTATTCTTAACTACTTTAGCACAGTCTCTACTACGCAATAAATTACAAAAAATAATAGCTTGAACTTCAATCCTCTGCTTGCGCCATTCATTCAATTATTTTATTTTTTCATCGTGGTAACACAATTATTATCTAAAATAAAAGAAGCTGAGGCAGAAGTGATGCATGTACAGTTAGAATATCATCGCCATCATCACGACATTCATCTCTAATCGAGAGCGTCGTGGGAGTGACATTAATCAACCATACATTTATTTGTCCAGTCCTAGAGGCCATTGTTTTTACAGAAACCCCAACGTTGATTTTGAACTGCTCAGACTTTACTCAGTTATCACAGAAAAACATTTTTGGCATTTAAGTAAACATTAGACCAGATTGAGTAGACCGGTTTTCATTTGAGGTTTTCCATCATTCTGGAGAAACATTGCTAGACCAATCACATAAAGGAAGATTTGTTGGTTATGTTAATGTTTAATTTGGCTGGTTTAAGTCCTGAATGTAAGCTGATAGGGTTTCTCTTATGTCGCGATGTGTATAGAAAGACGAAATAAAAAATGCCGTCAGGATTCTAATGTTGCGTATATTGGAATTACGATGTTAAGAGTCCATGTTATTATTTTTTTTTACCAATAAGCCATTTTTAAGCGAATATGGTCCCATAACACCAACGCATTTTTTTTCTTCTACGAACACACTCAAAAACAAACTCTGGTACCCATTGCTAAGTCTGTGTGAACCTAGATGTAGTAGATCTGGAAGGAACTATATAATACGTTTATCCTCTGTACTCCCACTGTACTCTGCCGCGGCTTCCCGCGTTGTGTAATATCTGGGAGGGATTACTGCTATCTGACTGTGGCAATAGTTTTCTACCAAATTTTTCTTGAGATTATATATTCTTGCCTAGAATACTTAGATGTTCCTATGTTAACTTTTGGTAAGCTCTATATACTGTCAGGAGTTGTGTTCTTGTGGTGACTATTTCTCCTTCTAAATTAGATGTGCCGGGTGATCACTATGAAACCTTATCGCAGCAGTATTATTGCGACAAACAGCTAAATCATATTTAATTTGCACAATTTTGTTCTGTGAGCATTGTTTTCCTCACTCTATAAAGTTCTATCAATTAATATTAAAATTATGTCTTATAAAGTCGCATGAAGCGTCGGACAGGGTATTTGTCTTAAAATATCTGGGATCAGTTGAAAAGTGCTGAGCTTATTACAATCTGTAGCAATAAACTTTCTGAAACATTTGCGGTAAATTAATATTATTTAATTAACATTGAGTTTATATTAATGAATTCTTGTTTACATTGCCTTTTTCTCCCGAACTCTGTCAGATGATCAAAAGATTGCAATCAAAGTGCTGACGATTATAGGGAAATTTGGAATCTCAGGGTCCTTCGGTACAATTTATACTATGACCCCTGAACTTTTCCCCACCAATGTCAGGTACGTTTAGAGCCGCTATATTTAAATTTGTTTAGTCATAATCAGGTGCCATGTCGGGATAATTTGATGATCAGGTCCCTTCATCTCTCTCTCTCTCTCTCACTTTCTCTCTCTCTCTCTCTCTCACACACAAACACACACAAACACACCGATTCTTCTGTGGACTGTCTTTTTGTGACAGAATTTTTAATGTTCATTCTTTCTCATGATTCCTTCATTGCTTCTTTAGGTGTCTGTGACATTCTCGACATGTTTATGTAAAAGCACATTTCTGTGGCCATCAAACGCCTTCTTGTTTGTCCCTGATTCACTTCCGTATCATAGACGGGTTTAACTTTTAGAACATTAGAGAAATTGTTTTCTGCTTTCAGTTCACACAGATAGGTTGCACAATTTTTTTGTTTCTTTCATGTTGAGGAAAGCTGTCAAACGCCAATATTTTCTACTTTTAATCTCTGCAATGCATCTTTAATCCGAAGTTTAGTTGTGTTCTGTGATTTCATTTGAATGACTTGTTTCAAAGTTCACTCACTTTTTTGTTATTATTTTATTAATCTTTGACTGTAGATCTTCACTTTTTGCTATTTTGACTGTTTAACTAGCATCCATTGGTACTGTAAACATTAATAAGCCAGCCAACCAATATCCTTGGCATACATAATATAAATCTAAAAAAAATGATTTCATGCAATAGTTTAAACCGATCAGGTGACATAGCCATATCCTACGCCCCATTTTCCTGGCTGATAGTTTCTAACTTCGATATTAATTTTCATTGCTGTTGTTTGTTGCCAGCAAGTTTTGTTTTAATTGTGAAAGAAACAAAAGAATAGAAATGGCAATAAGTAATTTTAATGCCATGAGAAATATACTAACATCAAAAGAAATAATATCAGGGTTAAAACTAAGAATAGCAAAATGTTATATCTTCTCAACATTCCAGTATGGTGCAGAAACATGGGCATTTGACAAGAAAACAGAACAGAAAAATGAAACCTTTGAAATGTGGATTTATAGAATAGGAAGAATTGAGTGGAAATAAAATGAAACAAACGATGAAGTCTTAAAACAACTAAAATTAAAAGAAAACTACTAAACATAATTCAAACAAGACAAATTAGATTTTTGGGGCATGTTAAAAGACACAGCAACCTACTATAAGCAATCTTGGAAGGTAAAATACAAAGTAAAAGAGGCAGAGGAAGACTAACATGGACGAGTAACATCAAAAGATGAACAAGTCAGCCTATGGCAACCTGCACTATTAAAGCAAGAGATAGAGAGGAATGGTAGCCAATCTTCGATGCGGAGACGGCACTCAACAATGATGATGAATCTTTTACATGCGCTGTCTATTCGAACGTAAACTAGTAAAATGGAACAGTCAACATAATCATACAGCATGGCTCAAGGCTGTTTATAGAACTGCACCATATAGATTAGTTTATGAATATATAATCAGCAACTTGTAGAAAACCACAAATAATGTTGTTTTATGCAGAGTGTGTGTATGTGTATGTATGTCTGTGTGGCGTGTATGTTTGTGTGTGTATGTGTTTATGAGTGTTCTTATTTTTATTTTTTTAAATGTCTAGGGAACTCTATCATCGTGACCGATAAAACGAGAAAAACCTAACATATCAGGTCTCTTATAGCTATGAGGTTTAAAAAATAGGTAAAGTGCCCCGTCACGCCAAGTGTCGTATATGGAATATCGTGTTAGTGACCATAGTTTTGACGGACTTTCTGCGCATGATTTTTGAGGTAATATGGTTACCTATTATATATAATATTGAATATATTACTTTTCCAGAAAACAATCCGGCCCCCATTTAAAGCTGGGGGAGCCTGGAAGCCGTCGATCAGGATCGATCCCGATCTCTTATCCTTTGTAGTCCAGCTCACTAACCACTGAGCTATTGCGGCTCCAAAGCTATGAGGCACTTGTATTTATACTTTTGCTGTACGGCTGTCACAGCCACGATAACATGATAACTTCAACTAGCGACAACTGTATAGTCCGTTCATATATTCCTGAACATCTATCTTTCAGAAATCACAGTTTTGCAACCTTTTAAGAGAATACGTTTAAACATGTCACGTGTACTGTTGATCGCTCCGACTTTAAATATGTTTTTGCCCTTAGAGAACGAATCCCTTGTAGGATATTTCTTATGTAATAATGTAAACATTGCTTGTAACTGCCGGGACAGACAATTCTAAGTGATAAGAACACTGTGCTCACCAATTTGAGTTATTGAGTTATTTGTGGGTTATCATCATTGCACTCCGAAGATGTCTATAGGTCCTCAAATCACCTCCTCAGGATATGCCGCAGCGCCCAGCGACAATCTGTGTTGATTTATAAGTCATCTTATGCGTCCACCAAGTTTCTCGCTTCAGAATGTACCCATCGTTACTACCATCTTCATCTGAATCGAATGAGAGACGTGGACTCATGGTTTTCGAAGTCCTGTTCCTTTCTGCATCTCGGAGGGTATTAATGACGTCTGCATGATCCATTGGTTGACCGTCTTCAGCGACAGTACAGCTAACCAACCTGTCCACTCTTTCATTGCCCCATATACCATACACTCATTTGGTGTCGTATTACGCATTCGTCTTGATAGATGACAATATCGGTGTTGTCCACAATGAGGACGTTAACCTCCACATTGACTACGACTGATTTTTGTTCCCATCCCTTCCTATCGAAAGAGGTAGGGTTCGATCCCAACCGACGGCTTCCGGGTTCACCCAGCCTTAAATGGGCACCGGATTTTTTTTCTGGGGAAAGTAAATCAGCACGGGCGTAATACCGACCACATTACCCCAAAAATCATGTGCTGAAGGTCTGTAAAATATAGGGTCACTAACACCATATTTCCCTATACGCCACTTGGCGTGACGGGGATACTTTACTTTTTTACTTACTACTCTAACCAACGTCCAACACAAGCAGCTTAATATATTGTAGTAGATTCAGGCTCAGAGGGTATATTCCGTTACGTGTGCTCCGACTAACAAGTTTTTTTTGTTTGTTTTTTTTTTTTAAATTCAAACCCGAAGAGATGAAACCCAAATGCTGGACATATAAACATGACATTTGAAGAGTAAAATTCTTGTGTCTGGGTCATAGACAAACATTTCAATATGTTTTTGAAATGTTAGCTCTAAGGGAATAGAAATGGGTAATGTGGGTTTACTATATTTAATATCTCCATTGTACAATCATGAATCATTAGGTACCAACAATCATCATTTTTTGGCCATGTAATGAGGAGGGAACAGCTGGAATATATTGTAACAGCTGGGAAAATTGAGGGACGAAGAGATAGAAGAAAGCAAAGAGAAAAGATACCAGACAGCTTAAGAGAATGGTTTGGCAGAAGGTTAACAACGGAATTGATAAATAGCTGTAGAGATCGAAAGTTGTGGAGAGACATGATCACATACGCCAGCAGGCACGGTACTTGATGATGATGATGTTGATGACGATGATGATGATATTTACTATCAAATTCAAGGTAACTTCAGCCTAAAAAATGTATCTGATGTTATTCATGTCGATGCATTAAATACTTTTTTAACCTGCAGGGTGTTGCCTGACATGGGGTTATAGTGATGTTTTATTTAATTGTAATCACGAAACATTTAATGACAATCAAAATACATGTAACTAGTACGATACCGTAGCACAACGGAGGGGGAAGGGCATAAAGTTAGTATATAGTGATTGTATTATATCTATATGTGTGTGTGCATATATATATATATATATATATATAGAGAGAGAGAGAGAGAGAGAGAGAGAGAGAGAGAGAGAGAGATGAGACATCGAGAGAGAGAGAAAGAGAAAGAGAGAGAGAAATATCATAACCATCAAGAACCATGCATGCTGGCGTAGGTGATCTTATCTCTCCACAACTTTCGATCTCGACAGTCATTTATCATTTCTGTTCTTGACCTTCTGCCAAGCCATTCTCTTAGGCTGTCTGGTATATTTTCTCTTTGCTTCCCTCTATCTCCGTGTCCTTCAACTTTACCAGTTGTCACAATATATTCCAGCTGTTCTCTTCTCATTACATGGCCAAAAAATGATGATTGTTTCTTCCTATTATTGGATTTAAACTCTCTTTTTGCTTTGGCTTCTTTCAGAACGTCTTTAATATTCTTCGTATATGTCCATTGTATTATAAACATTATTCTGTAAAACCACATTTCTACAGCTTACAGTGATATTCTTGTGTGTTGTCCTATTGTTCATGATTCACATTCATATGTTAAGACTGGCTCTATATAACATTTAAGAACTCGTTTTCTATTTTCTATTGTCAAAAATCCTTTTAAAAAAACATCAGAAAGAAACAATCAACATTTTTCGGGCACATCATGATAAGAGCAAGGTTGGAATACTTGGTTACAACTGGCAAAAAAAAGGAAAGAGAGATCGCGGACGACAAAGAGAGAAAATACTGGATAGCTTTGTGTCATGGCATGGAAAATAGTCAACAACAGAACTGATACGATGCACTGTGGATAGAAGATTATGGAAGGACATGATCGCCTACGCCAACCGGTATGGCACATGATGATGATGATTGCCAAAAATTGATTGCATAGTATCTTCCTCGTTTTTTGAAAAGCTGCTTTTGCCTGAGCCATTCTGCATCTCGACTCTGTTGTAAATGGTTAACATTGTTCCCAGATATTTCAATTAATTTACCTGTTTTAATGTTATTGAGAATTTTATAAGAATATACTCACAAGATGCATTATTTTATCATCATTGTATCTTGGAATGCATCATTTTATCATCATTGCATCTCGCAATGCATCATTTTATCATCATTTCATCTTGCAATGCATCATTTATTGATGATTGTCAAAAATGGATTGCATATTATCTTCTCATTTTTGTGGAAAGCTACTTTTGCCTGAGCCATTCTGCATCTCGACTCTGTTGTAAATGGTTAACATTGTTCCCAGATATTTCAATTCATTTACCTGTTTTAATGTTATTGAGAATGTTATAAGAATATACTCACAAGATGCATTATTTCCTTCAGACCATAGTGTCACCATAGCACTAACATTTTACAGTGAGGCATTAATTAATTTTGTTTAGCACAAATTGTTCATACTATTTGCTTGTTTCAAACAGTTAATACCACATTGGCTTTACTCATAAAAAAAAAAAAACGAAATGTGTAAAAAGGTTCTTTTTCTTTTTAGTCGACATTTTGTTTCCATTTTTCCCATGAATTGTTAGCATTTAACATCAGCTTTTAATACTCGTAATTAAATGTACATTGTTATCAAGAAGAGGAAACCTTTGTATAGATATGAAGACGTATAATCGTGCTCATGACAAACAAACAATAAAACAAGGATTTTTGTGTGTGTGCTAAAACAATACTTCTTTTGCATTTATATTATGTAGGCCTTTCTTTTATTTGAGTTCGCTGCATTTCGCTATATTTCCATTAATCTTATTTATTTATTGTTTTGCGGTAGGTTTCTTCAACTTTTTGTCTGTAGTAGTTTCTTCATTTTTTTTATAGTTATCCTACCTGCTCATTTTATATGTTTAGTAGTCGTTCCACTTCATTTATTTGTGTTAGTTTTTACATTCTTGTTTTTATTTGTATCGGTTCTCCCCTTTCTTTTTATTTGTGAAGATTCTCCTATTTATATATCATTGTAATTAGTTCTCTCGTTCTATCTTATATTCTTGTCATCCCATTTCATTTTTGATAGCGTGTGTGTATGTGTGTACAGCTTTATCACAGAGTTACGGTAGCTCACCCATTTCACTTTAATCATGACAGTTTCATATTTCGTGCATTAGTGACAGCTTCATATTCCCTGTATTAATGACAGCTTCATATTTCGTATATTAGGGACAGCTTCACATTTCGTTGTATTAATGACAGCTTCATATTTCTCTGTATTAATGACAGCTTCAGATTTCGTTGTGTTAGTGACATCTTCATATTTCGTTGTATTAATGACAGTTTCATATTTCGCTGTATTAATGGCATCTTCACATTTCGCTGAATTAATTAATGACAGCTTCATATGTTGCTGTATTAATGATAGCTTCATATTTCACTGTATATATGACAGCTTCATATTTCGTTGTATTCCTGCCAGTTTTTTTTTTATTTCATAATTAATTTTGTAGTCTCTTTATAAGAAATATTACAATGTCTTGGCAGCCTATGAATAATCTCGTGGAATTGTGTATCTATTATTCGTCTAATTGTTATTGACGCTTTATCTCCCCGTAGGAAATCAATAGTCATACAATTACTAACAGTATTAGGGTGGAAAATACTACACACATTTAAGAGCTTTCCTCTTATGATTATGTTGTTATATATTTCTCAATTTGTGCCATTATATTCTTTATTCCCAGCATTAAAAAAAAAATTAATGAGAAGAGCAAATTATTGCAAACTTAACTTTAAAGGCAATTTATATTAAAATTATTGTACCCTTGTCCACTTTATTATTTAATAAACTGGAAAACATAACGTCAAATATGTTATGCAACTATAACGGGACATTATTTATTTCTTTTATCTTGTATACCATACCGATTAACATAAAAATCAATAAAACAACAATGGTTAACTTCAAGCTGTATCTGTTTGCAGGACCACGGGTCTCGGTTTGGCTAGTGTGTGTGCCTGCATAGGGGGAATGCTAGCTCCCTTCGCTGGATTGCTGGTAAATACAAAAAAAATGGAAATATGGTTGTTGTTTAATCTCTAATAAATACAAGAACGATGTAGTATATACTGTCTAAAAGTAAAAAAAAAAAAAAAGTAAAGAGCCCCGTCACGTAAAATGGCACATAGGGAATATGGTGGTAGTGACCATCATTTTTATAGATCTTCGGCACATGATTTTTGGGGTAATGTGGTCGGTTTTACGCTCGAGACGCTTTAATTTCCCTGAAAAAAAGCAGGTACCCATTTAAGGCTGGGTGAACCCGGTGCCGTCGAGCAAGATCGAACTCAACTTCTTGTCCTCTGTAGTCCATTTCACTAACCAATGAGCTATGGCGGCTCCAGATTGTCTAAAGAAGCATAGTGATTTCTTTAACGAGAAACTCATGACAAAACAAGAACACTGAAGCGAGATCTAGAATGCATAACTGTAACGATAGTAACATAAAATTGAGACGATAAGTTCAATACCCATAGGCAGGTAAAAATAGTTTTAAGGTTACAGTAGAGATGAATCAAAACATCAAAACAAATAACACCAGGGTTAAAAATAAGAATAGCAAAATGTTATATCTTCTCATCATTCCTGTAACGTGCAGAAACGTGGACATTAGACAAGCAAACAGAACAGAATTAAAACCTTTGAATTGTGGATTTATAGAAGAATAGGTAGAATTGGATGGAAGGAAAAGAAAATAAACGATGAAGTCTTAAAACAAGTAAAAATGAAAAGAGAACTACTAAATACAATTCAAACAAGACAAATGAAATTTTTAGGGATATTAAAAGACACAACAGCCCAATTAAAATGATAATCATTCCTGTTGTGGAAGTTCCTTTTAACATGTCGAGTAAATACGAAAAACCTGCTATGGGAGATACTTAATTCTGAAATAAAAGAAATTGTCATGCTACCATTTATCTTTTCTACTATTAAGAAAAGAAGATGGACATTTGTCGGACATGTATCTAGAGGAAACGACCTGAGAATTACTAAGCAGGCTCTCAAATGGAAAACATCAGGCCAGAGGAAAAGAGGACGACCTCGAGAAACACTCGAAGGAACAAAAGAAGTCACGTTGGCAGGCATGGGTTCACTCTCTGTAACTGAAGAGCTCGCCCAGAATAGAGACAAGTGGCGGAAGACTCTACGAGACTTATGTGGCGTCTAGCGGCACTGGTTACTGGGAGGATAAAAATTCAAGGTGATGATGATAATAAGGAACTGTAAAGACAACACTAAAATAATTGTGTCTTTGGTTATTGCAGCCCAAAATATTTCAATAGTAGTATCTTTATATAATGGATGCTTACACAGAATAAAAGGATGGAAATGGCTGGATAAAGTCACTAACGTAGAATTATGGGAAAATACCAGTGAACAAAGAGATACGACGAAGACAATGGCGCTGAAATGCACACACACAATGCGGAAGCCAACTGTGAGTTTTACACGGCAATCCCTTTTTTAGAATCCCTAGGGGAGGAGACAAGAAAGAAGACCAAAATATACTTGTGTAAAGAACAACGTTTACATTCTAAATGTAACAGGGTTTACACTCGGCCTTCACCACTTGTACTGTAAATGTAACTGGACCGTGGATACTCGTACACTTTGCCTTATACACGCTGTTGTTGTGCACTGTAAACACCGTTAGACTTGAAGAAAGGCATGAAGCAGGGATGAAGAGAATGGGACAGACAAGGAACTATCTTAAAAGAATGGTAAGAAAAGAACGCCGTGGAAAGTGTTTGCTGATGACATGTGCTCCACAGGGAACTGAAAGGAAGCAGAGATTATCTTTGTAGTTAACTACAAACTATGATATAGTACTCTATGTTCGCCAGACACCTACCTATCTTTCTCGACTGTCTTCAGAAGGGCGTTAAATGGCTTTAAATATGTGATTTTGTGGTTTACAATAAGGTGTATCTTTCGGTCCAACATTTCTCTCAGCAAAAACCTAGCCCGCAGTTCGTGCATGTGGGCCAGGATTCCCTTCTGAGTATATAGAGATTCTCGAGGGGGATATCAGGACACCTATGGGTTTGTTAAGTGTGCAGTGATGACGATCCTAACAACAACAAATATCCGACTTCATCATTTGCGTTTGGGCCAGAAGGATTAGTTTGTTTCAAGCGCCAGCATGTAGAAAGTGTGGTAGAATCTTGATCAGTGGATAAATCGCTAACCCTGACACAGTCAGCTATGAGTTGCGGAACGCTTTCAACCCATGTGTTGTCTGGCATCTTTGACTCATTGCTCTAACTGGCGTCTCGGACCCGTTACTCTAGCAGCCGTCTTGGACTCGTTACTCTAGCTGTAGTCTTGGACTCGTTACTCTAGCAGCCGTCTTGGACTCGTTACTCTAGCAGCCGTCTTGGACTCGTTACTCTAGCAGCCGTCTTGGACTCGTTACTCTAGCTGCCGTCTTGGACTCGTTACTCTAGCTGTAGTCTTGCACTCGTTACTCTAGCTGTAGTCTTGGACTCGTTACTCTAGCTGTAGTCTTGGACTCGTTACTCTAGCTGTAGTCTTGGACTCGTTACTCTAGCAGCCGTCTTGGACTCGTTACTCTAGCTGTAGTCTTGGACTCGTTACCCTAGCTGTAGTCTTGGACTCGATACTCTAGCAGCCGTCTTGGACTCGTTACTCTAGCAGCCGTCTTGGACTCGTTACTCTAGCTGTAGTCTTGGACTCGTTACTCTAGCAGCCGTCTTGGACTCGTTACTCTAGCTGTAGTCTTGGACTCGTTACTCTAGCAGCCGTCTTGGACTCGTTACTCAAGCTGTAGTCTTGGACTCGTTACTCTAGCTGCCGTCTTGGACTCGTTACTCTAGCTGCCGTCTTGGACTCGTTACTCTAGCAGCCGTCTTGGACTCGTTACTCTAGCAGCCGTCTTGGACTCGTTACTCTAGCTGCCGTCTTGGACTCGTTACTCTAGCTGTAGTCTTGGACTCGTTACTCTAGCAGCCGTCTTGGACTCGTTACTCTAGCTGTAGTCTTGGACTCGTTACTCTAGCTGTAGTCTTGGACTCGTTACTCTAGCTGTAGTCTTGGACTCGTTACTCTAGCTGTAGTCTTGGACTCGTTACTCTAGCTGTAGTCTTGGACTCGTTACTCTAGCTGTAGTCTTGGACTCGTTACTCTAGCTGCCGTCTTGGACTCGTTTCTCTAGCTGTCGTCTTGGACTCGTTTCTCTAGCTGTAGTCTTGGACTCGTTACTCTAGCAGCCGTCTTGGACTCGTTACTCTAGCTGTAGTCTTGGACTCGTTACTCTAGCTGTAGTCTTGGACTCGATACTCTAGCTGCCGTCTTGGACTCGTTACTCTAGCTGTAGTCTTGGACTCGTTACTCTAGCAGCCGTCTTGGACTCGTTACTCTAGCTGCCGTCTTGGACTCGTTACTCTAGCTGCCGTCTTGGACTCGTTACTCTAGCTGTAGTCTTGGACTCGTTACTCTAGCAGCCGTCTTGGACTCGTTACTCTAGCTGTAGTCTTGGACTCGTTACTCTAGCTGTAGTCTTGGACTCGTTACTCTAGCAGCCGTCTTGGACTCGTTACTCTAGCTGTAGTCTTGGACTCGTTACTCTAGCTGTAGTCTTGGACTCGATACTCTAGCAGCCGTCTTGGACTCGTTAGTAGTATATGTGGCTGTGAACTCAACCCAAAAGTGGAATAACATGCACCGAAAGACAATAGATTTGGCACCGACTTTGCACGAAACATGCACCAAAACCCGTGCCAAAGTCCGATAATCGGCTTATTATATCGGTGGTCGTGATCGGTAATCGGCTTATCTCGGTGGTGTACGTTGGTGCGTGACGGCGCGTCGTGGTGTGTGCGTGGCGGCTTATCTCGTGGTGTGTGCGCGTCGCTAGCTCGCCGGTTATCTCGGGGGGTTCTAAAACTTGTGTATCAGCGGTTCCGGGCGACAGCGGTTCTAAAAGGGGGATGGCGCGCGGGTCGGATGGCGGGTCGTTGCGTGCGGGTGGGGAAAGGTGCCTTTATTGGTTATCATCATGTGCCTCAACACTATCAGCATGTGCCTCAACACTATCATCATGTGCACCCTCATATAGCGATTTTTTTTCTCTCTTATCTCTCACTCTAATACATATCCAAGCTAACTCAAGTCAAATAAAAATCATCACCAAGCCACACAAAGTGACACATCATCATCATCATGTGCCTCAACATCATCATCATGTGCCACCCTCATCATCACCCTCAACACTATCATCATGTGCCACCCTCATCATCAACCTTCATATCATCATCATCAGCATGTGCCTCAACATCATCATCATGTGCCACCCTCATAATCACCCTCAACACTATCATCATGTGCCACCCTCATCATCAACCTTCATATCATCATCATGTGCCTCATCATCATCCCTTAATATTCTATCATCAAGCCACACAAAGTATCAACCATCTCTCTCTCTCTCTCTCACACATTCATGGTAAACCAAAACAAAATTCGTTCTATATTTCTCACAGCTTTATTATTAATACAACAAATATACGACACATATATATTACTGTCCGGTTGTTGATAATTTTAAGCGTCTGGACGGGCCCCTCGAAGCCGAAGTATCCACGGGGCGAGCAAACGATAAATGATACGGTCGTTTACGTGCTGTCTCGATGAAAAAGGCATGAGAATTCTGTTAAGTTTTGCGCCACGACACTTAAGAAGTATATAATAAACACAATATAGACCGCACGTGTTGCTAAACAAATCTTGCAACACCCGCGGGTTGTAGACGAATGGAACGTGTGAGTTTTGCTCTATAAAGTTTAAAATATCCACGTGTCTGGGAGTCAAACCGTAGGAATCGAAATACTCACATTCGCCGAGTCCGTTGTAAAATAAGGCCACCCAATGCTCTCCGGGTTCGTGGGCAGGGTCGGTGTTTATGACAAAGGCCGCGGTCGCCGTTGGGTCGATGCTCGGCGGTAAGTGGTTTCGTGGAATGACACTAACAAGGGAACAACGTCGAACGAAAATATCCGACATCAAAAGGTTGTAAATCTCCCTCGTGTTCATATTCTTCTTCTTTTTTCTCTCTCAAACGGCGAAGTCTGTTAGAATCTGCCTTGTTTTGGACACCTCGAGCACCGAGTCCAACTCGGCGTAGACGATAACTTGTAGGGGAGTAGTGGTGGGAGCGGCAAACTTGAGTTCTATCGACAAGGGTCCGCTTGTGGCTAGCTCAAAATGGGAGCCGTCCAGTAGGCTGGACGAGAGGTCAAAACCAAATAGGCAGTATCCGTCCTTGAATTCTCTATAATCAACGTTATTCCCAGCGTCTTTACCAATCAGACCCATGGCCAGATTTGTGCCGAAGAAAGCTCTCGCGTATTGATTTCGTTCAAAGTCCATAGTTAGAGGCTTTCCCGAGATACATTTCCCGTCGACCGTCAGGTTCATATAAATCAGACCAAAGTGTTGAAAATTGAACGGGTTAGCTGTGTAAACACCATTAAAAGCACTGGCCGTAATCAGACCTATCACTATACGGGTCGGTGTTTGAGACAAAAATAAATTGTCTTGACTGTGGGAAAGCATCCCACTAGCGACGGAAAATGTCTTGATGGTAACCCTCTTGATCGGGTACCGCGCATTCCCGCTTAAGAGAGCCTTTTCGTGGGCCAGAGAAATCGCGGGGTTTAGCTTAGCTTTCCTGACCACGAGCGCGGCGTAGGTGATAACACTCTTATAACCCACAGAGCTATCGTGAGCCGCGAGGCTGAACACATCCTTCGAGGGCGTGAGTTTTATCTTTACATCGACTCTGTTTAACATGTAACGATCCTGCACAAAGACATCAGAGTGCAAACGACCCATCATTTCAACCTCTTTACTACCCGAAGTCAAATCGCGCCGTGTTTTAAAACCCTCATTTTCTTTCAAATCGTCATGGTGGCCAGCTGTGTCTTTGTAGAACAGAGCGGCCGTCAAATATCCCGTTTTCGCATCCTCTCCGTAATTTAGCGTGGCCTCAAACACCGCTCTAAAAGGATAGGTATTCTCCGACGGTGTAACCAACGTGTCGCTTAGCGATACGTCGACTTGTGAAAATAGACTGTGAAGATAATTGTTGACCGGTCCTACCTCAGCATCGACTGGTACACTATCACCATTCGGGAGGGTGATCTTGACCCGCAGATGTAAAAACGTGTTGAAAAGATCTAGATACTCCTCGCTGTTTCCAGAAATGAAAAACTCTATCGGTGCGCTATGCGACAAAGCTGCGATCGGACGAATTTCAATAAACTGGCCAGAGTCTAGAGATGTCTGTGTGGGTGGAACGCTAAATAAATCCAAACCAGAGTGAAGACATTCGCACGATTTGGGGTGAATGAGGGACATTATTAGTCGAAAATATCCTTTGCCACCCTCGTCTTCTTCCCTCTGTTGTGCACCGAATGAAGGGGGAACCGTCCAGCTGTCGGTTTTATCCTCTTCGTAACGGGTTCTCCTGGTGGAGGTAGCTTCATAAGTCGCTTTCTGCTTTGACGTAAACCACTTCCTGATTGGTTGTTATCACGCAGGTGGTCTACGGCCCCGTGTAGCAACCGCTGACCGGCCTCCTTAGCTCGTTCTTTGAAAGCTTCACCGACATTTTTCCCGGCCAATGCGTCCTGTGCGACCTGCAGACCGGTCCCCAAGCCTTCTCTGAGCAAGGCCTTACCGCCGGTTTTTAACCAGGGTAAAATAGCCCTCCCGATTCCACCAAAGAAACTACCGATTCCTCGACCGCTCTGACTTCGACCTCCTATAAACACGAGCATCCCATCGCCCGCCTGACAACAGTAAAAGTCTTCGTATAACTCAACATCTCTATGAAGGGGAGTGTGTTTCACCATTATACCAGCTCGAGATGCTTCTTGACTCGAAAGTGTACCGTTAGCACCGACGTCCCGCTGGTGAATGGAATGGTTTTTCTGTGTTCGTTGGCTAAAAGGATCTCGACGGTATCGAAGGAAAATCTACTCAGGGGTAGGTAGTGAGGCTTATCGTAGATCTGAAACACCGATGTGTGATTTCTATTGAGAACAGGCACGCTCCTGAGGAGAGGCACCATCACATCCCCGACCGGTCTGGGGGAAACGAGATCGCAGTAGACGTAGACATTCTTCGCAACACTTTCCAAGTCCATTACACCCACGCTGAAGATATCGGGAGCCGTGTCTGATATTGTGGTCGTGGGGAAGGCTAACATGTTTTTCAAAGTGTCGCTTATGGTAACACTGACTCCTTTCTCATAAAGTTTCAAGATGGCTTTATTCACCTCTTTTGCGTAAATGAATCTCATTTTTTTCCCTTTCTCTCCCCTGTACGACTCATCCTCCGCTTTCACGATCGACGCGTTCAACGCGCCGATGAACGCATCGGGTTTCGTGTATAACCCAGGTTCCAATGTCACGTTGAAATAAAATCTGGCGTCGCAAATATCGTCGTTATCGAGAGATTCGTAGCGAATCCAGACATCACCCTCTATTACATTGAAATAATTTAGCGGAAACTGTATCTCCACCAGTGCGATCTCATACTGCGTCGAAATGTCAATGGTCTGAGGAAGTTTAACGAAAAAGTGACCTGGGTTATTATCCTTAAAAAGTTCCATAGATGCATTGCTGGGCAGGGTGACATAAAAACTCATTTTTTTTACTCGTTTCGCCGTCGCCTCTCCAAGTTTGGATTCGGTAGCATGTAACCCAAACAGCTGCTCAGTAGGGCTATCCACAGTTTTCCCTCCTTCGCGTCTGGCTTTTCGGTGGTCAGATAGAACAGCGAGACCGCTACAACTGTATATATAACTACCACTTGACAAATAAAGACAAGTTCTAAGTAGGGGGATAGTTTTCCAAACATCGACCCCCACCAGCGTGGTTCGCCGTCTCTCCCGACTCCCGAGTTTACGGCTCGCAAATCGGGCTCTCCACCAAAAGTTACCACTTCTTCTTCTTCTCGCATCTCTAGTTTTTGTATCTGACAATGTCCTTGGACGGTATCCAAGTGTTAAATGAGGAATCGTACCCAAACCATTTGACTAAACACTCCTTTCGCCCAAAGGATGTGCGACGCTCGGTTATGACACTCTCGATTCTGTATTCGTGTTTGTCTCCAACTTTTTGAATTTCCGGTGTGTAGAATGACCCCTCTATCTCATCGCCCTTATCGTCTTTCAACACATATGTAACGGGGTTTGTTTCATTTACTCGACTGATGGAAAACAGTTCCTCCGTCCAAGCCGGGGCATAACCCTTTTTAAAATTGGCTCTGCCCAGGACCAGTCTAACTCGATCACCGGGCTTGTACAGGGGTCTTTCAAATTTAAAGTTGCGTTTGCTATTATACAACGTGTTCCATACCTGTTCTTGATTGTCTGCGTTGACGTCGACCGGTGCCATTTTTATACTTCTGTGATACGAATGGTTATAACTTAGAAGTAGGGCGGGGAGGACTCGGACATAAGACAACTTATTGGATTTCGTGAAATATCGCCACATCCGTTGTTTTAGAGTCCTATTAAAGCGTTCCACCACGGCGGCCTTAATATCTTCGTTCTGCGTAGTGAAAAAGTGAACGTTGTTGTCAGCGAGGAATTTCTGAAATGTTCTGTTCAGAAACTCGGACCCCTTATCGGTTTGAAAACTCGCGGGTTTCCCATCGAGAAATATCTTACCGACGGCTTCCACTAAGGATTTCCCCGTTTTGGTTCGTATCGGTACAGACCACGCGAATTTACTGAAAACGTCCACGCAAGAAACCAAATAGGAATATCCATCGTTGTGTTTTTTCAAATGCCTCAAATCGATTAGGTCTGCCTGATATTGCTGTTGGGGGCCACTCGTTATAATGGGACGCCTTTCAAATCTGCGACGAATTGGTTTATGAAGGGTATAGGTATCCTGATGACTCAGCCATTGTTTGATCTTTGCGAGTCCCAGTTTGGTGTTACGTTGCAGGGCCGTTGCACCACTATACGCCCCTGGTCGACTAGGGTCAAAGTAACGACGTCTCAATATTTTCTCCACCGTTCCCATTTTGGTGTTGGGATTCCGCTCTTTCTTTTTTTAGGTCTCAGTTTATACGTGGCTACGGGCGGAGTGGTTTCATTACCTACCTTTGGGGTTTCCGCTGGTGGTGGTGGTGGTGTCTTGGTATGATCTGGTGATACCTCGAATGATGGTGTTGGTGGGGAAGGTGTTTTTTCTGTTGCCGTGTTGTGTTGAATGAGATCGACCGAGCCCAATGAGCGTCGTTTATACTGCTCCAATCTAGTTAAATATTGATGCAGGGCACGTTGGTACACTCTGGCCTTATCGGCGGGTGCTAAATCATCGCGGAATAGGATACGTTGCATTTCATCATCTAAATCTCTCAAGTTGTCACCGATCGCCTCGGGTGGGCTATAGGACGTGGTAGTAGTCTGTTTAAGACCCTCGAGGAATCGAGGATCCACCAAAATCATTTTTTTGGCCATTGTTACGCACCTAGTACTCCACCGAGAATACTTAATATAGGACGGAGCAAAGCACCTATAAACCCACCGGTTTGTAGAATCTCTTTCCGCCGCTTAAGACTCGGTTTCTTTTTAGTGAGAAGTCTCAACTTGTTCTTGTGTCGACGTAGCTCGCACTTCTGTCGCTGAGTGAGTCTAACATTACCTTTTAATATGTTATGACAACACTCGCACAAAAAGTTAATGAGTTTGGGAGAGGCTGTTTTTAATATGGCTCTTAAACCGCTCGGCGAGGCGGCGCGCATACATTTCAACATTTCACCGTGCCGTCTAAGTGCTTCATCACACATGATTCTCTACTTTGGCACGTAGACGATTTGTCTCTCCCCGGGAATATTTTTGTTCTCAACCTAAGATTATCAGGTGTGTCCTGACGAAGATCGACCAGCAAATAACCGTGAGGAGTCGCTGTCGCGTCCTTAAAACTATCTTGGAGGTACCCCACCTGACCCGGGTACATTTGTTTACCCAGATTCATAATTTGACTCCCGTCTCTCGGGTTCTTGAAAAGGACTAAATAGTGCGTATTGAGACTTATGGTTCGATGTTCTTTATTTTTTCCGAAAAGATTTTGAACAATGTACATCACACTAATATCTCTGTGATGACTACCTTTGGTGAATAATTTTGTTACCCGCTCGTCCGTTTCAGACATCAAGTCATCGATGACGATCAGTCTTCTCTTCTTACCACCTTCCAATTTATCGACGTCTGGTAGACCCTCGATAAATCTCACTGACCCCATAGTCTCGTATATCGGCTGTCATTCCCCATAACACCATATAACTTCCTCCGGTACGGGGACAGCTAGCTCGTGAAGGTTCTGTATAAACTTTTGCACAAATACCGTTTTCCCACACCCGGTAGGACCGGCTATCAGAGCTGTGAAGGGATGATTCCATCGGGGATCCATCCTCACAAGTGCTACTAACTTTAGTGATTACGCCCCCCGACGAAAATAACAACGAGTGATTTTAGGTCAGCGCGCGAGGTTTCCCCCTCTTCAACTAACACCTATTTTTAAAATCCACAACCTATATAAACACTACAGGGGGAGGAGGAGTTTCCTAGTCTCAAGCCGCATTACCTGAGACCGAATTGTTACACGCATCATATTTCCCCACACATCACCCCCCTATTGGGTCAGTTCAAGAGGTCACTGAACATGTCGCAACACGACTGATTACCACGCCTGATAACGTATTGCGTTAGCTGCTATAAATAGACGGTCCTCGACCCGATAAACGGGTATAAAAACCCCCCAGTCGAGCAGTGTACACGCACACACATAACCAACGTCTGTTGCCAGGTGGTTTGTTTTTCTTTGAATATGGAGTCGTGTAGCTTGAATACGCCAATTTCGTTTGATCTCAGTGATCAGCGCATATTTATGTCACGTGGAAATGAGACTGTAGTTCCATTGTCTAAAGATGGCGTTAAGGCAGTCTCGGTTTGTGTTTTTCGTAACAGACCATTGATAAATATAAGGACATATAGCGGTGATAGTTTTTTGAAGTTTCCTACCAGAACTGGGATAACACTATCGAGAGAGGAATTTATCACGTTAGTCGAGATGCGAGAGGAAATTTTAACCGCTTATGCTAACCTCAACTACACACCGCCTGTTGTTAACCAGATCAGCTACACGCCACCTCTCGTTAACCAGATCAACTACACGCCACCTCTCGTTAATCAGATCAACTACACGCCGCCTGTCGTTAACCACCAAAACTACATACCATCTCTTGTTAACACGAATCTCATCGACTACACGCCCCCCTTTGTTAATCAAGGGAATCTCGCTCTTGTTAATCAGACGACAGATCCGGCACCCAATATGAATGCCGCGGGTGTTTCAGCAGAGTCACCAATTACCTATTCCAGCTTTGATCAAGGTTTTGTCAAAATGGAGGGCGGTTGTGTTTTGAAGGCTAATGAAACTTCCTATGCACCCGTGTTTGATAGACATTTATCAAACACTACCACTAAAACAGGAGGGAGGAAACCCAGACGCTTAAAATTATCAACAACCGGACAGTAATATATATGTGTCGTATATTTGTTGTATTAATAATAAAGCTGTGAGAAATATAGAACGAATTTTGTTTTGGTTTACCATGAATGTGTGAGAGAGAGAGAGAGAGATGGTTGATACTTTGTGTGGCTTGATGATAGAATATTAAGGGATGATGATGAGGCACATGATGATGATATGAAGGTTGATGATGAGGGTGGCACATGATGATAGTGTTGAGGGTGATTATGAGGGTGGCACATGATGATGATGTTGAGGCACATGCTGATGATGATGATATGAAGGTTGATGATGAGGGTGGCACATGATGATAGTGTTGAGGGTGATGATGAGGGTGGCACATGATGATGATGTTGAGGCACATGATGATGATGATGTGTCACTTTGTGTGGCTTGGTGATGATTTTTATTTGACTTGAGTTAGCTTGGATATGTATTAGAGTGAGAGATAAGAGAGAAAAAAAATCGCTATATGAGGGTGCACATGATGATAGTGTTGAGGCACATGCTGATAGTGTTGAGGCACATGATGATAACCAATAAAGGCACCTTTCCCCACCCGCACGCAACGACCCGCCATCCGACCCGCGCGCCATCCCCCTTTTAGAACCGCTGTCGCCCGGAACCGCTGATACACAAGTTTTAGAACCCCCCGAGATAACCGGCGAGCTAGCGACGCGCACACACCACGAGATAAGCCGCCACGCACACACCACGACGCGACGATTGTCACGCACCAACGCACACCACCGAGATAAGCCGATTACCGATCACGACCACCGAGATAATAAGCCGATTATCGGACTTTGGCACGGGTTTTGGTGCATGTTTCGTGCAAAGTCGGTGCCAAATCTATTGTCTTTCGGTGCATGTTATTCCACTTTTGGTTTGAGTTCACAGCCACATATACTACTCTCGTTACTCTAGCAGCCGTCTTGGACTCGTTAATCTAGCTGTAGTCTTGGACTCGTTACTCTAGCAGCCGTCTTGGACTCGTTACTCTAGCTGTAGTCTTGGACTCGTTACTCTAGCAGCCGTCTTGGACTCGTTACTCTAGCTGTAGTCTTGGACTCGTTACTCTAGCTGCCGTCTTGGACTCGTTACTCTAGCTGCCGTCTTGGACTCGTTACTCTAGCAGCCGTCCTGGACTCGTTACTCTAGCAGCCGTCTTGGACTCGTTACTCTAGCTGCCGTCTTGGACTCGTTACTCTAGCTGTAGTCTTGGACTCGTTACTCTAGCAGCCGTCTTGGACTCGTTACTCTAGCTGTAGTCTTGGACTCGTTACTCTAGCTGTAGTCTTGGACTCGTTACTCTAGCTGTAGTCTTGGACTCGTTACTCTAGCTGTAGTCTTGGACTCGTTACTCTAGCTGCCGTCTTGGACTCGTTACTCTAGCTGTAGTCTTGGACTCGTTACTCTAGCAGCCGTCTTGGACTCGTTACTCTAGCTGTAGTCTTGGACTCGTTACTCTAGCTGTAGTCTTGGACTCGTTACTCTAGCTGTAGTCTTGGACTCGTTACTCTAGCTGTAGTCTTGGACTCGTTACTCTAGCTGTAGTCTTGGACTCGTTACTCTAGCTGTAGTCTTGGACTCGTTACTCTAGCTGCCGTCTTGGACTCGTTACTCTAGCTGTAGTCTTGGACTCGTTACTCTAGCAGCCGTCTTGGACTCGTTACTCTAGCTGTAGTCTTGGACTCGTTACTCTAGCTGTAGTCTTGGACTCGTTACTCTAGCAGCCGTCTTGGACTCGTTACTCTAGCTGTAGTCTTGGACTCGTTACTCTAGCTGTAGTCTTGGACTCGTTACTCTAGCTGCCGTCTTGGACTCGTTACTCTAGCTGTAGTCTTGGACTCGTTACTCTAGCTGTAGTCTTGAACTCGTTACTCTAGCTGTAGTCTTGAACTCGTTACTCTAGCTGTAGTCTTGGACTCGTTACTCTAGCTGTAGTCTTGGATTCGTTACTCTAGCTGCCGTCTTGGACTCGTTACTCTGAATATAATCTTTACGATTATGTTAATCTACCTCTGACTTACTTCGTTAGATCATAACTCCCTGAGGTTCAAGTTATAAATGTATGCGTTTATCTGCTTCAGACAGTGGCTCCACGTATGAAACACTGACTAGAATACTATAACAACACAATTAAGGTCAATATAGAAAGATAAGAAACATGACTTGCTACTCCACGGTTGCACTGATGATCTCCTGCTACATTTATCTTTTTTATATATTTACGAATCGCATAATTTTACAACAGGCATTGACAGCAGACTTTGACAGTAGACTTTGACAGCAGACTTTGACAGTAGACTTTGACAGCAGACTTTGAAAACAGACTTTGACAGCAAACCTTGACAGCAGACTTTGACAGTAGACTTTGACAGCAGACATTGACAGCAGACATTGACAGCAGACTTTGACAGCAGACCTTGACAGCAGACATTGACAGCAGACTTTGACAGCAGACTTTGAAAACAGACTTTGACAGTAGACTTTGACAGCAGACTTTGACAGTAGACTTTGACAGCAGACTTTGACAACAGACCCTGACAGCAGACCTTTACAATAGACCTTGAGATAGACTCCAACACTAAAGGAATGAGGTGCTACTGAAACATCTTAAGTATTTCCCACCTAGATTATATCATCAATGTTGACATCCACAAGATGGAAGAGTTCAGAGAATAAACTGATATGCTCTCGCTAGAGAATTATCAACTGGGGCTGACAGCCGCGGTGTCCTATTATCAACACGGGCTGAAACAATTTTGTATGGAATTCTGGATGATATCAGAAAGAAAGGTAAATAAAAGAGGAGGAGGGGAGACGTCAACATCAGAGAAAGACGTCAACATCAGAGAAAGACGTCAACATCAGAGAAAGACGTCAACATCAGAGAAAGAAGTCAACATCAGAGAAAGACGTCAACATCAGAGAAAGAAGTCAACATCAGAGAAAGACGTCAACATCAGAGAAAGAAGTCAACATCAGAGAAAGAAGTCAACATCAGAGAAAGACGTCAACATCAGAGAAAGACGTCAACATCAGAGAAAGACGTCAACATCAGAGAAAGAAGTCAACATCAGAGAAAGAAGTCAACATCAGAGAAAGACGTCAACATCAGAGAAAGAAGTCAACATCAGAGAAAGAAGTCAACATCAGAGAAAGAAGTCAACATCAGAGAAAGACGTCAACATCAGAGAAAGACGTCAACATCAGAGAATGACCAGATCGTGAATGTTCTGATTCTATCGGTCTGCACAGTACAATATAATATAAAGAATACTGTTTACAGACATTCTTGCCGTAGCAACCACCACCGGTTAAGGAATGATGATGATGAGGATAATGATGGCAGCAAATATGAGTCTATCCCGTAACATCACCACATATTGAAGCTTATTACTGACATGTTGAACATTCCAAGTCCTATGACAATGTACTCGTATGTCATTATATGTCAACTCTTTCGACAATGAATATTTATTATTCCTATTTGGATGTCACTAAATATATAAAATACCATGTTTTTATATCAACAGGTGAACAAGGCTGTCTATGCCCCTGGTTTGATTTTTGGTGTCAGCAGTTTAATTCTCAGTGCCTGGACGCTCTTCCTACCTGAAACGGCCAGACGACAACTGCCTCAGTCAGTCAAAGATATTGAGAGGTGGTCAGAGGAACGAAAGAGCGGAAACAAGAGTGCACACATAACAGATACTTCTGAAACCAAAGCACATATCAATTATGCGTATGAGGAATCGGGCGCTTAATACTAAACCATTACAAGTGGAGTTGAACAATTTGAGTTCATTGTGTTCATTGTTCCAAGGGAGGGCAACCTTTCCATTTAATAAGGGCCCAATTAGAAGGAATAAAGTAATAGTATTATCACCTATTGCAGCAGTACACATATAAACACATACATTCACACACACACACACACACACACACACACATACACACAGAGGAATTGTTATATCTGCGCACATTGCAACTATTTATCAACCTATCCCATAAAACGTGAAAATCTTGAATATGCAAGATCTCTGAAGCTCGTGTAAATGTTAATTTGTCCAAAGAAGGACTCAAGATATCGTCTGTTGATCGATTGTTTACCATATTCTTCAAAGCCACTCCTTTAATGATGACATTTTAACTTCTGCTAAAGACTTCACGGTTTAAGAATTCACTAATTTTTATTTCCAGTCTTCAAACAGTTCAAAATATGAGCATCGATGCCCCTTTGATAATGTAAAATGAGGCGGCACAATTATTATGGGATTTGGGCAAATCAAAATAAAGATATAGCTGTCTTTATCGGTATAAGTAAGGGGGCGTGAATAGCACTTATAAAAGGCGTGGTTGACATCCACGAAGTGTTGATCACTGCACACAATTAACTTATCATTATAACAAAATATTACGTCAATCATCATCATCATCATCATCATCATCGAGTGCCATCTCTGCATTGAAGGTTGACTACCATGGAGCGCCATTCTGCTCTGTCTCTTGCTTTGATGGTGCAGGTTGTCATTGGCTGGTTTGTCCATCTTTTGATGTTACTCGTCCATGTTAGTCTTGGTCTGCCTCTTTTACCTTGTATTTTCCCCTTCAGGATTACTTTTAGTAGGCTGTTGTGTCTTTTCAAATGGCCCAAAAATCGCATTTGCCTTGTTTTAATTGTGTTTAGTAGGTCTCTTTTCATTTTTAGTTCTTTTAAGACTTCATCCTTTGTTTTCTTTTCCTTCCATCCAATTCTACCAATTCTTCTATATATCCACATTTCAAAGGCTTTAATTCTCTGTTCTGTTTTCTTGTCTAATGTTCATGTTTCTGCACCATATAGGAATATCGAGAAGATGTAACATTTTGCTATTCTTAGTTTTAGTCCTGGTGTTATTTGTTTTGATGTTAGTATGTTCTATATGACATTAAAATTACTTTTTGCCATTCCTATTTTCTTTTATTTCAGTTTTACATTTTCCATCATTGGTTTATAGTATGTCCAAGGTAGTTGTAGTTCTGAACTGTCTCCAGGTCTGGTCCTTCAATTTTGATACCCACTTGTGGGTTTTGAGTATTTTCTTTGTTTATGATCATAGTTTTAGTCTTTTTGATATTCATATCTAGTCTATATTTTTTGCTTGTCATTGTTTATTTCATTAAGTAATTGTTGTAGATCTTTAGGATTTTCTGCTAGTAGTACAGTATCATCAGCATATCTTAGGTTATTGATTATCTACTCCTATCTTACTCCTCTTTTTATATCAATGGTAAAGTTCTCTTTGTTAAATTTTATTATTGCTGTTTGCTCCCAATATATATTACATATTAGTCGTTTGTCCATGTCATCTAGATGTATATCTTGTAGGCATTCTATAAGTTGTTTGTGGTGTACCCTATCAAAAGCTTTGGTGTAGTCTTTGAAGCAGGCATTTATTGGTTTGTTTACTTCTGTGTACTTTTCGATTAATGTTCTCATGTAGAATATGATTTCTTTTCTCCCACTATTTTTCCTAAATCCAAATTGCTGCTCATCTAATTCAGTATTGATTTTATTCTGAATCCTTCCTTGTATAACTTTTAGCAAGATTTTTGTAACATGGCTCATTAGGCTTATTGTTCTAAAGTCACTGCATTCAACTGCACCATTCTTTTTAGGTCTGGCGGGCCCGTCAAAAATGCTTGGCGGGCCAGTTCTGGCAGACGAGCCGTAGGTTGTCCATCCGTGGTATTTTGTATTACTGGATAGCTTTATTTGTACTAAGACTAATACAAGCAGTTCTGTATCAAACGTAAAAGTTGTCATTAGAGGACAAATTAAGCTGAAGATGCCTCCTTGATAAACAAAATAAATCTGTGGCGGCCGGGGTCCCCACGGTGAAGGGGAAAAGAATAGAGCCACTGTTACCTGCCACGCGTTTGGAATCGTCGCTAGTGCAGTCGAGTAGGATATTCATGAAACGACCGTGCCATAGGAATTTACCTATTCATTTTGGGAAACTATGTGACAAGCAGTAATTCCTTGCTGCAGTGAAACTGATTCCATTGATAGAATAGAATAGAATAGAATAGAATAGAATAGAATAGAATAGAATAGAATAGAATAGAATAGAATAGAATAGAATAGAATAGAATAGAATAGAAAAATCAACACGAATTAAACTCACATAAAAGTGTCATTTTCTACTTTAACACTTGCTTACTCAATCAACTTCATAGTTGTGCATGCTGATATGAAATACTGCCAGTGAGTTAAGAATGTGTGTCGCACGATCAGAGAATGTTGTTTACGTTTGTAGCGCCTGTTTTAATATATGTTCATTTATAGTCTGGTTTATTAAAAATACATATTGACATACAGTTGTGGCTCTGAATCCTTGAAATGCACCATATCAATCTGTCAAAACACAAAAGCTTTTCCAGATAGATAACTGTAGATTACAAGACGTGTTATGGCCTTCATCGTGTCCAACAGAAGTACAACTCTTTGACGATGCTAATTGTGCAAGTACCGTGTTGGTTGACAAATCCTCTCATTCGTCCAGAACCAGTATATTGTTCTGTTCTGGCAACATCGGTCTTCACTCCCAGTTCACATAGTCTAGATAACCATGTACTTGAACTTTTATTAAAGTTCTTTGTTCGACCCATCTCTCGTAGATTGTAAATATGATATCTGTCTGATCCATGGGCTGTCAAGCAGCTAATATTGTCTAACAGGCAAGTCCGTCTGCTCTGTCGTTGCCCTCAACACCAGCATGGCTCAGAATATACAGGAATGTGATACAATAAATCTTCGATCTTTGTATTGATTTTAATTATTGACGATGAATCAGGCCTGACTCTACTTTGAGGATCATGTTCATAAAAAAAAAACTACATATGCAATTTTCAGCCTATCAAGAAACACACTCCCTGCAAACTTGAAGATAAAAGACCATACACTGCCTATTGACCAAAACCCAACATATCTTGGCGTCACCATGAATCGCAGAATGACTTTGAAAAATCAGATAGACAGGGCAGGAAAAAAAGCCAGAAAACGAACTAATATTATGAAGAAATTGGCAGGAATGGACTGGGGAGCAGACAGCAATATCTTGAAACGACTATACGTAGGAAGAGTCAGACCAGTTCTAGATTATGGAGTCACAGCCTGGGCTATGGCTTCCAAATCACACCTTAGCAAAATTAACAGAACACAGAAACAAGCTGCCCGTATCATCACTGGTGATATGAAATCTACACCTATCAAGACTCTAGAAACAGTAACAGGTTTACAACCCCTAGATAACAGACGGGTTACTAAAGTATTGCAAAAATCGGAGAAATATAGAAGGCTCCTTAGCCACCCCATGCACCAAAGAATAACTGGTTTCGGATTTGTGCGACTAAAGAGGAGCAACTTCGCTGCAATCGCCAATGAACTAACTACTGGAGACCCAGCACTTTCCCAAACAATAGCGAAACCCTTGTGCCCATCTGATATGTCTCCTCATGAGAAACATAAAATACCAGAACTTAATGAAAATATAACAGGAATCATGAAAAAGGCACCCAATCAGACACTGAAAGAAAACACGTAGCAGAAAAACACACGATATATCCCACAGGACTCTTGATCCCACATATACACAGATGGCTCTGCTACAAATGTCACCAGTAATGGATGGGGTGGTGTGTTCTTGACGCTGAATAACCAGGACGAGATCACCAAGTTAATAGCTACTGGGAAATTCTCAAACAACTTTAAAGCAGAAACTGAGGCCATCAGAGATGCTGCAACATTGGCTACTTAACACAAAAATAACATGCACAATAAATTGGTGATTCTGACTGATACACTGTCAGTACTATCTGCTCTAAAAAGCCCCAAGAACAATGAACTAGATGACTTGAGAACAACTCTGGACCAACTATGCAATAACTTCCATAGAGTAGTCATGCAGTGGATACCATCACACTGTAATATACACGGGAACGAACGTGCATACAAATTAGCTAAAGAGGGAGGGAGATTACCACAAGAGAACCATCCGCTCAGTTATGATGAAGCCAAATCCATCCTCAAAGGTCAGTACCATGAAAAATGGAAACGAGAACACCCAAAGCATAACGAGAGTGACGGATACCAACAACTATCAAGGAGGGATCAAGTCATCATACTTCGCCTATGCACTGGTCACAATAGAATGAGAAATCACATGTTCACCAAATTCAAAATAGGTACAACCAGCCAATGCCACTGGACAATATGGCGAAGAAGATGGTTTTTAAGTTCTGGAGTAACGTGTATTCATTCTGCCCCAGGAATATCATCAGACAAGTGTTAGATCGATTTGAAAATATCATCAGCTCGTCATCTTCATAATTTACCTCAAATTAACCTGTTTCCCTTATCTTCAGTTATTTTCTCATACAGTGGGTGTTCCTAATCGGGGCTTATCTTTAGGTATGCACGTGCTGTTAGTATCATGATTCTGTTCTCCATAGTGGGGAGATCCAGTTTTTAAAAACACATTGTGATATATGAAATGTCTCTCGTGCAGCCAAAAATAATCTGTATACAGTTTTCAATCTTACGAGTTTATGTATATATAAGACTCACTAAAATTGAGGATGGCCAGCCATGGCGTATTCAATGGACAGAAGGATTGGTCCTCGATACATAGGTACCAGCAAACGTTGTTCGATTCTAAAAGCTGCCATGAATATCATCGTATCTAATCCCTTGCGAGCTTTAGAAAACACAAGGTCAATATGTCCATTAGACACTATATTTATGAATCAATCCGATCAGCTGAAGTATTCTATTCGCCACTCAAAACCACTGCGTACTTTTTAATGGATGAAATGAGTTCGCAAAGAGAAATTTTGAAGCGCATTGTATTCGACAAAATGTCGTCTAGATTTTTCGATGATGGGATGGTAGAAGGTTTAATTTCTTCGATGATGGGAGGGTAGAAGGTTTTATTTCTTCGATGATGGGAGGGTAGAAGGTTTAATTTCTTCGATGATGGGAGGGTAGAAGGTTTAATTTCTTCGATGATGGGAGGGTAGAAGGTTTAATTTCTTCGATGATGGGAGGGTAGAAGGTTTTATTTCTTCGATGATGGGAGGGTAGAAGGTTTAATTTCTCGATGATGGGAAGGTAGAAGGTTTAATTTCATCGGTGATGGGAGGGTAGAAGGTTTAATTTCTCGATGATGGGAAGGTAGAAGGTTTAATTTCATCGGTGATGGGAGGGTAGAAGGTTTTATTTCATCGGTGATGGGAGGGTAGAAGGTTTAATTTCTCGATGATGGGAGGGTAGAAGGTCTAATTTCTTCGATGATGAGAGGGTAGAAGGTTTAATTTCTCGATGATGGGAGGGTAGAAGGTTTAATTTCTTCGATGATGGGAGGGTAGAAGGTTTAATTTCTTCGATGATGGGAAGGTAGAAGGTTTAATTTCTTCGATGATGGGAGGGTAGAAGGTTTAATTTCTTCGATGATGGGAAGGTAGAAGGTTTAATTTCTTCGATGACGGGAGGGTAGAACGTTTTAAAATATTTTATTAACTAGCAAAATAGAGATAAAGAAAGACAATATCAGACACTAGCAAAGATTGAATATTGATTACTGTAAAATAAAGCCATTCCTTGTGTTCGTTTGGCGAGTTACAATGCACTGTCATGCACAATGAGATCCAGTGAAGAAGTGCTCCTTATTACTGTTGTTTTTCCTATAACTTTTTAAGTGACCAGGCAACAATAGCTTGCGTTTGCCATAATTATTATTCGATAATTTTAGTATGCAACAAAACTTGTCAAATCATTGGACAGCTATCGCAACTATTGTCCAACAAGGAAACAACTCTAAAGACAACACGGAGAACTTTATAATACAATCTTCATCCCAACGTTGTGCTACTAATGCCAGTACTGGACTCGGGATGCAAGAACAATAAGAAAAATAACATATTCTGAGATATTATGGGTTAGACGAATGACAGGAAACAGCCTGTGAGATAAGGTCAGAAATGAACTGAGAAATAAGCTAGGAATAACCCGCACGCCATAGAATATATAAAGAAACAATAGATAAAATGGTTTGGCCACGTGACATGGCAGAAAGATCAAAACACAACAGAACGAACATGCAATAAACGTTGCGAGAACACCCGACCCAAGAGCAGACCACGAAAAAGATGGATTGACGGAATATTAGAAACACTACACTAGGAAAAATAACAGCAACAGAGATGAACAGAAGAGCAAAAGACCGCAAATTATATCTCCCCTCGACGCTGAAAGGCAAATGTGGAAGGAAAGAAGAAGAATTTTAGTTCTTTTGTTCTGTTTTCTTTTGTTCTCCTGCTCTTGATGAATGTATGTTAATTGCAGATGTTGAACTTTTCTTCTAAACTCTCTCTCTCTCTCTCTCTTTCTCTCTCTAATCTCTCTTTACTAAACCTAAATGAAAATTAGACAACGTCATATTTTTTTCCCGCAGTTTTGTCTTCACCAGTGCGTTTCGATTGTTAAATCTCCTACAAATTTGGAAAATCCCAACTGATATTTCTTTGTTTTCAAAAAATTGGAACGGGACCGGAACACTCAAAAACTTGCCACAAGTGAAATTGGCAGCAAAGTACAAGAGTCAGTTTATGTCTTTTTATAAAAGGCGTGCATTTACAAGCAGGTATATGAAGATTTATTACAGTAACAAAATCTGAATGATAAATCTATATTAAAAGTAAGTAACGCTGTAAACAGACCGAATGATGGAAGTTACAAAAGCCAAAGGTAAATTAAGCTTCTTAGTAGTACTTAAGTACTTGGTTTTTTTTTTTTCATTTAGCTTTTTGACGTGATTGATCGTAGTCGCGGTTTTATTATTTAAATAGGGAATGAGGGTACTTGAAGTGCACACTGATAAAATGTAACTCGAAATTAAGCAGATCAGAAATAATGAGGATGTAGTGCTTTAGTTTAGTTGTTTGTGTGCAGACAGGTCGTGGTGAAGTTTCTGAATTAATTACTTATTGTGTCGTGCGTGAGCAAAGAGTGAATATCATGATGATGCTGATGGTTCAGGCGAACAATGAGGTTATTGGTGGTTATTTAAGGGAAGAATGATGGTGATGTTGACGTTGATAGTTTTTAAGGGAAGAATGATGGTGATGTTTTAGTTTATGTTTTTATTATTGGGGGAAGAATGAGAGTGATGTTGATAATTTTTAAGGGAAGAATGATGGTGATGTTTAATATTTATGTTTTTTTAGTGGAAGAATGAATGGAGACGATGGTTTTTAGGGGATCATGATGCTGATGATTTTTTAGGGGAAGAATGAATGAAGACGATGGTTTTTAGGGGGTGATTGATGGTGATGCTGATGATTATTTAGGGGAATAATGAATGAAGACGATGGTTTTTAGGGGATGATTGATGGCGATGCTGATGATTATTTAGGGGAAGAATGAATGAAGACGGTGGTTTTTAGGGGATCATGATGCTGATGATTATTTAGGGGAAGAATGAATGAAGACGGTGGTTTTTAGGGGATGATTGATGGTGATGCTGATGATTATTTAGGGGAAGAATGAATGAAGACGGTGGTTTTTAGGGGATGATTGATGGCGATGCTGATGATTATTTAGGGGAAGAATGAATGAAGACGATGGTTTTTAGGGGGTGATTGATGGTGATGATTTTTTTAGGGGAAGAATGAATGAAGATGGTGGTTTTTAGGGGGTGATTGATGATGATGCTGATGATTTTTAGGGGAAGAATGAATGAAGACGGTGGTTTTTAGGGGATGATTGATGATGATGCTGATGATTATTTAGGGGAAGAATGAATGAAGACGGTGGTTTTTAGGGGGTGATTGATGATGATGCTGATGATTTTTTAGGGGAAGAATGAATGAAGACGGTGGTTTTAGGGGATGATTGATGATGATGATGCTGATGATTTTTAGGGGAAGAATGAATGAAGATGGTGGTTTTTAGGGGTTGATTGACAATGATGCTGGTGATTTTTTAGGGGAAGAATGAATGAAGACGATGGTTTTTAGGGGATGATTGATGGTGATGATTTTTTAGGGGAAGAATGAATGAAGATGATGGTTTTTAGGGGATGATTGATGATGATTTTTAGGGGAAGAATGAATGAAGACGATGGTTTTTACGGGATGATTGATGGTGATGCTGATGTTTTTTTTTATGGGAAGAATGAGGGTGATATATTGATGTATTTTTATGAGAAGAATAAAGGGTTTTGATGGTTTTTAGATGATGAATGAGGGGAGGTGTTGGTGGTTTCTTAAGGAAAGAATGAGGGCGATGTTGAGGATTTTGTTAGGAGGAGAATGGGGGGAGGGGGATGTTGGTGGAGTTTTCGGGGAAGAATGAAGTAAGATTGTGATGTTTTAGATGATTTAATGGAGATGTTGATGGTGTTTTGGAGGAAGAAGGAGGGAATATGATGATGGTGTTTTGGAGGAAGAGGGAGGGAATATGATGATGGTGTTTTGGAGGAAGAAGGAGGGATTATGTTGATGGTGTTTTAAGAGAAGATTGAATGGAGATGCTGATGGAATTTTAGAGGAAGAATGAATTGAGATGATGGTGTTTTGTGGGGAAAATAAATGGAGATTTTGATGGTGTTTTAGTAGAAGAATGGGAGTGATGTTGAGGGTCTTTTAGGGGAAGAATGAGGGGTTTTGGTGGCTTTTAGGGGAAGAGTGAGGGGTGATATTGATGGTTTTTTAAGAGAAGATTGAATGGAGATGTTGATGGTTTTTTTAGGAAAATATTAATGGTGTTTAGGAGAAGATTGAATGGAGATGTTGATGGTTTTTTTTAGGAAAATATTGATGGTGTTTAGAAGATTGAATGGAGATGTTGAAGGTTTTTTTAAGGAAAATATTGATGGTGTTTAGAAGATTGAATAGAGATGTTGATTGTTTTTTAGGAAAATATTGATGGTGTTTAGGAGAAGATTGAATGGAGATGTTTATGGTTTTTTTAGGAAAATATTGATGGTGTTTAGGAGAAGATTGAATGGAGATGTTGATGGTTTTTTTAGGAAAATATTGATGGTGTTTAGGAGAAGATTGAATGGAGATGTTGATAATTTTTTTTAGGAAAATATTGATGGTGTTTAGGAGAAGATTGAATGGAAACGTTGATGATTTTTTAATGAAAATATTGATGGTGTTTAGGAGAAGATTGAATGGAGATGTTGATGGTTTTTTTTAAAGAAAATATTGGTTGTATTTAGGAGAAGATTGCATGGAGATGTTGAAGATGTTTTAGGAGATGAATAAAAGGAGATGTTCGTAGTATTTTAGAAGAGGGGGGAAGGGAAGATGACGGTGTTTTAGGGGAAGAGTGGGGTAATATTTTGATGTTTTACAAGAATTAATGGAGATATTTATGTTTTTTAGAGGAAGAATAAATGGTGATGTTTATGGTGTTTTAGGGGATGAATGAACCTAGAGATGTTTATGGTGTTTTGGAGGATGAATGAATGGAGATGTTTATGGTGTTTTATAAGAGATATGGGAGATATTTATGGTGTTTTAGGGGAACAATGAATTGAAGTGCTGATAGTGTTTTAGAGAAAGAATGAATGGAGATGTTAATAGTGTTTTAGATGAAGAATAATGAAAAATGTTGATATTTTACAAAAATAAGGAGTGGAGATGTTGATGGTGCTTTAGGGGAAATATGAATGGTGATGTTGATGGTGTTTTAGGGGAAATATGAGTGGTGATGTTGATGGTGTTTTAGGTGAAGGGGAATAATGTTGTAGTATCTTAGGAAATTAGTGTGAGAAATAATATTGAGAATACTTTTTAGAAGAATATGGGAAAAGATACTTATATTGTTTCATGAGAAGAGTTAAGGGGAGGATGCTAACAGTGATTTGGGAGAAGAGTTATGAAGATGTTCTGTATGTATTTTGGAGAAGAGTGAGTAAAAGATGTTGGTTTAAGAGAAGAGTGTGAGAGATATTAATGTTGGTTTTTGGAAATTAGTGAGAGAGAAATTGTTGTGTTTTGGTGGAAGAATGAGGCCAAAAGTTGATGGTGTTTGGTGAGAAGAGCGAAAGAGAAAATTTGTTCTTGAAATATTACATGAGGAAGATTATGCTAGGAACTTATCTGATAGATTGAGAAGTAATATGATGGTATTGGTAACAGTCTGAAAAGTAATGTGATGGTAGTGACTTATCAGTGAGTTTAACAGGTGATAACTTGATGGGGGAGACTTCTCAGTTGGAGTGAAAGTGAAGCTAATGGTAGGGTAGACTTATCAGATGGCATGAAAATGAAGCTAATGGTAGGGGAGACTTCTCAGAAGAAATGAAAGTGAAGCTAATGGTAGGGGAGACTTCTCAGATGGAATGATAGTGAAGCTAATGACAGGGGAGACTTCTCAGATGGAATGAAAGTGAAACTAGTGGCAGGGAGACTTCTCAGATGGAATGAAAGTGAAGCTAATGGTAGTGGAGACTTCTCAAAGTGACATAGAAGCTAATGGTAGAGGAGACTTCTCACAGTGACATAGAAGCTAATGGTAGGGGAGACTTCTCAAAGTGACATAGAAGCTAATAGTAGGGAAAACTCCTGAGATGGAGTAAAAATGAAGCTAATTATAGGGGAGACTTCTCAACTGGAGTGAGAAGACAGTTAATGGTAGATATGTGATAATGTTAGATTGAGAGTTAACATGGTAGTGGAAGTGTCTTAGAAAGAGAGGTCATTTGATGGTGGAAGTTTCTTAGATTGAGAGTCAACATGGTAGTGGAAGTTTCTTAGATTGAGAGTCAACATGGTAGTGGAAGTTTCTTAGATTGAGAGTCAACATGGTAGTAGAAGTTTCTTAGATTGAGAGTCAACATGGTAGTAGGAGTTTCTTAGATTGAGAGTCAACATGGTAGTAGAAGTTTCTTAGATTGAGAGTCAACATGGTAGTAGAAGTTTCTTAGATTGAGAGTCAACATGGTTGTAGAAGTTTCTTAGATTGAGAGTCAACATGGTAGTAGAAGTTTCTTAGATTGAGAGTCAACATGGTAGTGGAAGTTTCTTAGCTTGAGAGTCAACATGATAATGGAAGTTTCTTAGCTTGAGAGTCAACATGATAATGGAAGTTTCTTAGATAGAGAGGTAACATGATGGTGGAAGTTTCTCAGTTAGATTGAGAGGTAACATGATGGTGGAAGTTTCTTAGATTGAGAGGTAACATGATGGTGGAAGTTTCTCAGTTAGATTGAGAGGTAACATGATGGTGGAAGTTTCTTAGATTGAGAGGTAACATGATGGTGGAAGTTTCTCAGTTAGATTGAGAGGTAACATGATGGTGGAAGTTTCTTAGATTGAGAGGTAACATGATGGTGGAAGTTTCTTAGATTGAGAGGTAACATGATGGTGGAAGTTTCTTAGATTGAGAGGTAACATGATGGTGGAAGTTTCTCAGTTAGATTGAGAGGTAACATGATGGTGGAAGTTTCTTAGATTGAGAGGTAACATGATGGTGGAAGTTTCTTAGATTGAGAGGTAACATGATGGTGGAAGTTTCTCAGTTAAATTGAGAGGTAACATGATGGTGGAAGTTTCTCAGTTAGATTGAGAGGTAACTTGATGGTGGAAGTTTCTCAGTTAGATTGAGAGGTAACTTGATGGTGGAAGTTTCTCAGTTAGATTGAGAGGTAACATGATGGTGGAAGTTTCTTAGATTGAGAGGTAACATGATGGTGGAAGTTTCTTAGATTGAGAGGTAACATGATGGTGGAAGTTTCTCAGTTAGATTGAGAGGCAACATGATGGTGGAAGTTTCTTAGATTGAGAGGTAACATGATGGTGGAAGTTTCTCAGTTAGATTGAGAGGTAACATGATGGTGGAAGTTTCTTAGATTGAGAGGTAACATGATGGTGGAAGTTTCTCAGTTAAATTGAGAGGTAACATGATGGTGGAAGTTTCTCAGTTAGATTGAGAGGTAACTTGATGGTGGAAGTTTCTCAGTTAGATTGAGAGGTAACTTGATGGTGGAAGTTTCTCAGTTAGATTGAGAGGTAACTTGATGGTGGAAATTTCTCAGTTAGATTGAGAGGTAACTTGATGGTGGAAGTTTCTCAGTTAGATTGAGAGGTAACTTGATGGTGGAAGTTTCTCAGTTAGATTGAGAGGTAACTTGATGGTGGAAGTTTCTCAGTTAGATTGAGAGGTAACTTGATGGTGGAAGTTTCTCAGTTATATTGAGAGGTAATATGATGGTGGACGTTTCTCAGTTAGAATGAGAGGCAACTTGATGGTGGAAGTTTCTCAGTTAGATTGAGGGGTAATATGATGGTGGAAGTTTCTCAGTTAGATTGAGAGGTAACTTGATGGTGGAAGTTTCTCAGTTAGATTGAGAGGTAACTTGATGGTGGAAGTTTCTCAGTTAGATTGAGAGGTAACTTGATGGTGGAAGTTTCTCAGTTAGATTGAGAGGTAATATGATGGTGGAAGTTTCTCAGTTATATTAAGAGGTAACTTGATGGTGGAAGTTTCTCAGTTAGATTGAGAGGTAACATGGTGGTGGAAGTTTCTCAGTTAGATTGAGAGGTAACATAATGGTGGAAGTTTCTCAGTCAAAAGGATCACTGCTACTGAAGCGTAATTCTTCAAGCGGAATATTTGTGATTAACGTGATAATCAGACACAATTAGAAATTATTACATTTTTTTTTTAAAAGTAGAATAACAAGCCTAAACTGTACATAGAGACAGTAAGATAAATGGCTCAGACATGAAAGGCAGTTATCGACAGCATATTTCACAGCAAGTATTAACATCTACATGGGAGAAAATAAGAGGAAGACATTGCAAGAGATGGACCAGCGAAATATCTGACGTCACACATGTTCCAGGTGGATTAAACAGTGTTGTTAGGAACATTCTATTTGCTTATGTCGCTTCTAGGGAAAAAAAAGTGTATAAAAGAACATTTAAAAGTTATGCCCACCCAGATATTGAGTTATTTGCGGGTCATCGTCATTGCACTCCAAACATGTCATCATCATTGCACTCCGAACATGGTCATCATCATTGCACTCCGAACATGTCCATAGGTGCTCAGATCCTATCCTCAGAAAGTCTCGCAGTGTCCAGTGAGTGACGACTCCAGTTCTGTTTTGCTTGAATAGTCTTATTATGAGAACACTAAGCTTCTCGTTTCTGGCTGTGCCCGTCTTAACTCCCATCTCTTTCATCGAAGGAGTGATGTGGACTTATGGTTGTCGAAGTCCAGTTTCCTTCCCACAACTCGGAGGGCATTGATGATGTACGCCCGATCCATTGATTGGCCGTCTTCAACGACAGCACAGCTAGCCGTCCTGTTCGCTATTTCATTTCCCCGAACTCCTGCACAACCAGGGACGTAGACAAAGGTTATTATTATTATTATTGGTTATGGAAGGCCTAGGTGACCTTAGGTATTTTTGACTTCTGCAATGACTCTGCCCATTTCCTGCGTACAGAGTCCGCCTCCACATTTATAATCATGCTCATCGAATCACTTAGTATGCAGGCGTGGGTGTAGTCTTGTGACTCTAACTAGATGAATGCCTTGGTCGCCCACCCAGATATATCGTTATCAACTGATATCGGCAGCCCCTCTGTTTCGATTTACGCCCTGATAAGCATATTAAGAGTGCAAGCAACCATGAGGTCAAGCGTATTTAAGAACTACGCGCTGAATAGCAAACTATTTAAGACTGCTGCAACCACAAAGAAGACACCACCCATTGTTGTAGGAGAAAATATAAATCACAGAAAGGAATAAAAGGTTCTATGTTAGAGTTATGACAGGAGTTTGCCACCCGGTATGGATAGTAGTTTCGATCAGAAATGTAGCGCATAACAAGTTTAGTTGTTTTATGCTTAATATAATATGAGCCTGCAGGCTCAATACAAGCAGCAGGGGGCCGACGCTCGGCAGTCATCTCCCCTCCCTTTCCATCCCAGAGTTTAAAATAAATGAAGGGCCGAAATACTTGCTTACTGGAGCCCTCCTTCTGATAGTCAGACTATCTCCTGCTGTGAAGCTCCCTATACAGTTTTCTATCACTGTATGTGTGTGCGTGTATATATATTTTTTTTCTAAAATAAATAAAATAGTCTGATGGAAAATTATAATTCCATCCCATTATACGAAAAATCGTAATATACCAAGGTGTTTTTTTAAAGTTCGCGTATCATACATATATATTTTTTTTCGTTCGCCAGCTTTGACCTCTGACGAAGTCCCTAGAGACTAGGAACTGAATTTTGCGTGTTAATTCGTTTTTCCCCTGGCCGCCGTGTACACAGGGGTCCCTCGCCGCACAGGCAAATAACTCCGTCTTCGGAGGTACTCATATTTTTTCCGTCGATGAGTAACTGACGTTTCAAGCCAGGCCTCGCTGCTGAGACCAGGGGTGGTTGCCGCAGAGAAAATCACAAATAAAAATCCCATGTGGTGCAGCTGGGATTTGAACCCACAACCTCTCTGTCTCGAGGCCGGCGTCTTGCCTTGAGACCAACTAGGCCCCCGGGTATCATATTATGTAGTTGATTATGTTTATCAAACATTCATAAAACAGGGCCGGTGAGTTGTGAAATTTCCTTCCCCAATCAACCCTTTAAAAATCCTCTCAAGGAAAAAAATGCGAACTTAAACTGCAGTGTTGAAATCAGGATTGCAGTACTGCACTGTATGAACATCAACTTGATTATATATAAGTATCCTTGACGACGACTATAACTTGAGGATGTTATCTGACCGCATTCCTAGTTGTCAATTACTCATAAAATAGGTATCTCAGTGTCGTTAAAGCACTCCCAATTTACCTGATCGCCGTCCCACAGAAAAAGCACTATATCTGTGAGTGTGTTGTGTCTGTGTGCGAAGATATAAGTACAATGTTTAACCTATTATACTAGCTTGTATCTACTGCCCGTGACGTGCAGAAGACTTAGGTCATTCAAAGGCAGAAAATGTAGCACACTATATAATTGGAATGTTTACTAAGAACGGATTCCAAGTTTAGAGAGCCCTCGCAATTTAAATTGAATAAACAACTGATGATAGTTCTCAAACTACGTGAAATCATAATCAAATCTTGCGCGCGAAAAAGAGACTACTAACGGGGTGGGGGACAAGTTAGAGGTGTATTTAGCCAGCAAGCTATTAGACCATCAACGTGAGTACTTTCTACCATCTGAGAGGAGAGTCTTCTGAAATTACTACCAGCCACGTTCTTTAATTAGGGAGCCAGGATAGTTCAGTGGTTAGTGAACTGGACTACAAAAGACAAGAGGTAGGGTTCAATCCCAACCGACGGCTTCCAGGTTCACCCAACCTTAAATGGGTACCGGGTTTTTTCTGGGAAAGTAAAGCGGCACGGGCGTAATACCGACCACATTACCCCAAAAATCATGTGCCGAAGGTCTGTAAAAATTATGGTCACTAACACCATATTCCCTATACGCCACTTGGCGTGACGGGGAACTTTACTTTTTTTACTTTTTACGTTCTTTAATTACCCAAGGCTGTGTTCTGCCGCTGGATTTGTTTTCACTTTACAGCGAACATATGAGATCAATAGTAGACACAAATGTAATTGAGTCAACGGTCAAAACATAAATAATTTGCGATATGCGGATGACACAGTCTTAATAGCAGAGACAGAGAATGAACTACAAGAAATGATAGACATAATAGTAAAAAAAAAGCAACAAGAACGGTCTCAGTCTGAATAGTAAGAAAACAGAAGTAATGGTCATATCGAAGAAACAATCATCACCAGCATGCAGCATAAAAATAAACAGGACAAATCTGAAACAAGTGCAACGAGTCAAATACTTGGGCACAATAATAACATCAGATGGAAGATGCACCACAGAAATAAAATGTAGAATAGTTCAGGCCAAAATGGCATTTCAAAAAATGAAAAATATCTTATGCAACAAATCTATGTCACTATAAATGAGAAAGAGAGTTCATCGGTGCTATATAGAACCAATTTTGACCTATGGAAGCGAATCATGGACAGTAGACAAACAAATGAGAAGACGATTAGAGGCCACAGAGATGGGATTTCTCAAAAGAATGTTGAAAGTTCCCTGGACAGCTAAAAATACCAATGAGGAAGTTCTCAAAGAGGCCAACACAAAAAGGCAGCTCCTAAAAAACATCAGAAAGAAACAATTAACATTTTTCGGGCACATCATGAGAAGAGGAAAGTTGGAATACTTGGTTACAACTGGCAAAATAAAAGGAAAGAGAGATCGCGGACGACAAAGAGAGAAAATACTGGATAGCTTGGTGTCATGGCATGAAAAACAGTCAACAACAGAACTGATACGATGCACTGTAGATAGAAGATTGTGGAAGGACATCAACGCCAACCGGTATGGCACATGATGATGAATTACCCAAAATATTATCCGTTGCATTTAGGATGACAAAGTGATCTTTTTCCCAATTCTCCTAATTAAATGGTCTAATAATAAAACTTTTCTAATCGGCGGAGGACAAACTCGATATTAAGTAAAAATGTCACGTGAAGATTTCAACTCAATCATGTTTAATTGGAGTACAAATGTAATGTAAAGATTGCAAACCGTATTAAGTGGATATTGTTTCTGAAGTTTGATTGGGACATGCTTCTAGTTCTAACCCTTTTGTCTGTATGCACCATTTTCTTTACAATGGGTCACAATAAAAAATATTTCTATGCGCCATAGTTACTATCATCAGCACCTACAGCAAAATAATACCATATCATAGTATAAGGGACGACAACATCAATAGTATGAGAGGTGATTACGTTGTTTACGATGGCTTCAGTTTTGGATTTTGCACACGATAATTTGTTTGCAGATTCCGAATCTGAATGTAGTAATTTAATTGTCAGGAGGCGAAGGCGCGCCTCCCAGCACCAGAGCTGGAAGTTGTCAGCGGCCCACAGCTGATGGCTTGCGCTAGGGTCGGTGAACCAAAACCATCCAGACCCTGCTCCACCTCTTCGTGGTGCCTCCAGTAACAGACTAACCTGTCTAGTCTGGCCAAGAGTGCAGGGATCGAAGAGGGAAGACAACCCGGTACTAAAAAATGTCGTGCTGAAGTCGGATGTGATGGGCCGAAAGGCGCAAATATAACTGTTATACTGCAAACCATAACACAACGCAGACACGCCCACTACGTCCTTGTAAGGGCGGATGATGAAGAGGAATATTCTAGTCTACTACAATATTCTAGAATACTTTAGTCATCGGGTGAACGCAACCAACCACCATTTAATTGTCATGCATGCTAGTGATGAGAAACAGTATGATATACTAACGGTGCGTCTATTACCGTAACATTTTTTTTTCCAATGTAGAATATATGTACGATATGCGGATGACACAGTCTTAATAGCAGAGACAGGGAATGAACTACAAGAAATGATAGACATAATAGTAAAAGAAAGCAACAAGAAAGGCCTCAGTCTGAATAGTAAGAAAACAGAAGTAATGGTTATATCAAAGAAACAATCACCACAATCATGCAGCATAAAAATAAACGAGACAAATCTGAAACAAGTGCAATGTTTCAAATACTTGGGCACAATAATAACATCAGATGGGAGATGCACCACAGAAATAAAAAGCAGAATAGCTCAGGCCAAAATGGCATTTCAGAAAATTAAAAATATCTTATGCAACAAATCTATGTCAATAAAAATGAGAAAGAGAGTTCATCGGTGCTATATAGAACCAATTCTGACCTATGGAAGCGAATCATGGACAGTAGACTAACAAATGAAAAGACGATTAGATGCCACAGAGATGGGATTTCTCAGAAGAATGTTGAAAGTTCCCCGGACAGCTAAAAAGACCAATGAGGAAGTTCTCAAAGAGGCCAACACAAAAAGGGAGCTCTTAAAAAACATCAGAAAGAAGCAATCATTTTTCGGGCATATCATGAGAAGAGGAAAGTTGGAATACTTGGTTACAACTGGCAAAATAAAAGGAAAGAGAGATCGCGGGCGACAAAGAGAGAAAATACTGGATAGCTTGGTGTCATGGCATGGAAAACATTCAACAACAGAACTGATACGATGCACTGTAGATAGAAGATTGTGGAGGGACATGATCACCTACGCCAACCGGTATGGCACATGATGATGAGAATATTTCAGAAATAAATATTATTATCGAATATTACACAAAATCAATGAAGAGCAGCAGCTTTTACATGCTTTTCTGTGTTGTTCACAGCTAAACGTCTTTCATGATATTGGAGCCTTTATTGTAAATCATCGTGTATGTGGGTATATATATATATATATATATATATATATATATATATGTGGCCCTTTTCGTCTTGTCAGACGGTCTAGTGGAGGCTATTGCGTATTTTTTTGAGGTATTGTTTTTGCTGAACAGCTTCTCTCGTGGCTAATTCTACCAATGTTTGACAAACACACGCGGTCACATAATGAACAGGTCAGGCTCGCTGATCCACAGGGTTTACCATCCTTTTTCATGAGTCTCTTCTCTTCAAAGTCCTGTCTTAGCACAGTCTCAAATGTTGTTATACCGTTCCTTATGCATGCTCTCCATGATGTGCGATCACTTGCCAGATGTTGCCAGTCGTTTTCACAGATGGAGAAGTCTTTCAGAGATGATTTGCAGATATCTCTATATCGTAGTTAGGTCTGCCGATTTGTCGTTTTCCGTGTTTTAGCTCACCATATAGTATTTGCCTAGGAATGCGTTTTTCTTCCATCCGTTGGACATGCCCCAGCCATCTTAGCCTTCGACTTCTGAGCATCGACATGATTGTTAAGGTCTTAGCACGTTGCAGGACAGTTAAGTTGGTTATTTTGTCTTGCCGTTTGATGTGCATTATTTTGCGGAGACATCGCACGTGGAATACATTTAGTCTTTTTTCCTGGTTTGAGTATGTTGTCCAGGTTTCGGATCCATATAGTAGTGTGCTAAGCACACATGTTTGATATATTAGGAGTTTAGTCTTTTGAGTTAGTTTCGTGTTGTTCCATGTCCTTTCTGTGAGTTTGCCGAAGGTCGTAGCTGCCTTACCAATTCGACTGTTTATTTCTTCATCAAGAGAGATGGTTTGCGTAACTGTGGATCCAAGATATGTAAATTTCTGTACTGATTCTAGTGGGCAGTCTTTTAGAGTAATAGATAGAGGTTTGAAGTCACCTTGATTTAGTATTACTGTCTTCTGAACATTAATTGACAGTGAAAAAAGGTCGCATGCTTTATCCAGGTTGTTGATCAGCGACTGTAGGGTGGCCTCACTATGAGCGACTAGGGCTGCATCGTCAGCAAATAAAAATTCTTTAAGTAGGGCAACATTTGTTTTGGTTTTTGCTCTTAGTCGTGCTAGGTTGAACAGTGAGCCATCTGGTCTAGTGCGAATGTAAATATCTCCTGAGCTGTTTTCGAAGGCGTAATTTAGGAGGGCAGCAAAAAATATACCAAAAAGGGTGGGGGCGAGGACACATCCCTGTTTCACTCCTTTGTTGACTTTGAAATTCTCTGATGGACTCCCATCAAAATGGACTTTGCCATTCATGTCTTCATGGAAGGAAATTATCAGCCTAAGTAATTTAGGAGGGCAGCCTATGCCTTCTAACACCTTGTAGAGACCATCTCTGTTTACTGTGTCGAATGCCTTTGTGAGATCCACAAAGGCAATATAGAGCGGCATATTTTGTTCCCGACATTTTTCCTGCAGTTGTCTAAGAGTGAAGATCATATCTATGGTTGATCTCCCGGGTCTGAAACCGCATTGGGACTCGGGAAGTACCCGTTCTGCAAGTCTATGCAGGCGATTAAGTACGACTCTAGCAAAAGCTTTGCCTGTTGTGCTAAGGAGAGAAATGCCTCTGTAATTGTTGCAGTCGCCCCTGTCTCCTTTATTCTTGTACAGCGTTATAATCTTGGCATTTCTCATATCATGAGGTATTTCTCCGTTTCTCCAGCATTTAATTAGCAGTTTGTATAGGTGTGGAAGTAGTACGCTTAGGTTGTCCTTTAGTACATCTGTGGGAATGTTGTCATTTCCTGCAGCTTTTCCTCTTGAGAGGAAAATATATATATAGCACTGATATTTGTGTGTGTTTGAATTTACACTTTCTTTTGTCGATTCCACCAATCTCAGGCGTTAACTTGCACATATTCAGTGAAAAGCTTTGAAAAGCCCTCAGTAATTAACTCTATTATAAAAATGATAAAACAGTAAGGCCCTTTTTTCATCTTGTCAGACGATCTAGTAAAGACTATTGTGTATTTTTTTAGGTTTTGTTTTTGTCGAACAGCTTCTCTCGTGGCTAATTCTGTAAATGTTTGACAAACACACGCGGTCACAGAATGAACAAGTCAGGCCCACTGGTCCACATGGTTTTCTATCCTTTTTCATGAGTCTTTCCTCTTCTAAGTTTTGCCTTAGCACAGTCTCAAATGATGTTGTACTGTTCCTTATACATGCTCTCCGTGATGTGCGATCACTTGCCAGATGTTCCCAGTCACATTCACATATGGAGAAGTCATTCATAGATGATTTACAGATATCTCTATATCGTAGTTTAGGTCTGCCGATTTGTCTTTTATAGTGTGTTAGTTCACGGTAAAGGCAATACCGTGGCAGTGTCGAGCAGCATGAATATTGCTAAAAAGATTAATAGAGAAATTTAGAGAAAAATAGAGAGGTTTATTTATACGGTCCGCTTTGTAGTCATACGCGAATTGCCATTTCGTTCTTCTTCTTCTTCTTCTTTCCTTCCTCATCTGCCTTTCAGCGTCGAGGGGAGATATAATTTGCGGTCTTTTGCTCTTCTGTTCGCCTCTGCTGCTATGTTTCCTAGTGCTTCTTATATTCCATCGACCCATCTTTTTCGTGGTTGACCCTTGGGTCTGGTGTTCTCACAACGTTTGTTGAAGGCTCGTTGTTTTGTGTTTTGTTCTTTCTGCCTTGTCACGTGGCCAAACCATTGTATCTGTTGTTTCTTTATATATTTTATGGCGGGGGCTATTCCTAGCTTTTATCTCTGAGACTGTATCCTGTCATTCGTCTAACACATTTCATCTCTGTAGAGGTTATTTTTCTTATTGATCTTGCATCTAGGGTCCAAGTCTGGCATTGGTAGCACAACGTTGGGATAAAGATTGTATTGTATAGTGCTCGTATGCCGTTTCGTTGCCATTCTGAATCAGAAGAGACAGTTAACGAAGGAATGTATTTGGGCGCACTCAATTACCTAGCAAAATATGCGGCAAATCTCGGTGTGCACCTGCACACTTCGTCCACGTTTCATGGAGCATAACATTTGTTTTTTTTTTTTTTTTTTTTTTTTTTTTTTACAGAAAGTATGTGGTGATTTATTAGTCAGGATTAACGAAATACTTCAGAATAGCGGTCTGTAAACTTCATTACCCGTACAAAAAAAAAATCCACAGCGCGCCTCTGTACGGGTCATAATTTCAATTCAGTTTCCTTTACGCGACATCTTGCTCCATAGGTAGATGTAGTGGATATTTTTTTGTAAAATTCTTTTTTGAGTTTTACTTTATTGATTGTTTCGGTAACCTCCATTATTATCTTTTTCTTAACGTGTTGATCTGGAGACGTATTTGCTGTGTAAAGTGATAGTGTTTAATCTATTATATCTTGGGCGTCTAAGTGGGGACTTAAAGGGGCCAAATCGTTAGCGAAATCGATGACGTCTAAGATGTTATTTGTTGTCCAGTAGCTTGCCACTTACCACTTCCACATACCTCGATCAACTGGTCTAACGAATAACATTGGTGGCCAGACACAGCCTTGTTTCACTACAGTATCTACAGGAAACCAGTTAGAGTTAACCAACCTGTTTCTATACAACAAACTAAGTCTGAGTATAATGCGTTTGTGAAGACATATTTTTGCGGGAACCGATAAATTGTAAGGACATAAAAGCCGGTTCGAGCTGTCAAATGCTTTTTGAAATCAATAAAGTTCATAATGAGTGGATAGTTACCATTTAGGAATAAGAATTTGTGTTTCTGTAACAGGATGTTTAACGATAGTGGCTTCATAAGCCGTGTCTATAACAATCATTAAGAAAACAACGGCCTCAGTCATAGACGGATAATGGAGGGAAACGGCAAACTATGGGATTCCATTCACTTCGACACACATCTCCACTCTCCACCACTAGAACACTCCGTGAGATAGACTTCACATTAGCATTTTAGCTTTAGAATTCAGAATTGGGGATCGAAAGCAGGTTTTCAGAAAGGACAGCTGCTACTAAGAGGAATTATTGGAAACGTCTACCAGAAATAAATGGAGACTTAAATCAGATGCCGACAACATCCTGCTACGTATAACTCAATACTTTATGTACTAATGATAAACTCAAATACTCAATAGATACACAATTGAGATCTACAAAAGTAGATTTGTGCAATGCAAAAGAAATCTCTTGGTCTTGATCCTTCCAGCGCCGCTAGACATCGCATAGGACATGTACTGCTTTTTGCCATCTGCCTCTAATCTGAGCAAAATGTTCAATCTTATCAATGAGTCTATGCTTGTTAACTTTGCTTCTCTTATCAGCAGTGTTCTGTTACTTGTCTCTCTAGGTGTTCCTCTCTTTCTGTATCCTAATGTTCTCCCATATAAGAGCCTTCTTTGGAATTCTGTTGTTCTCTCTTCTCTACACATGCCCCTCATGTGTCCATCTTCTCTTTCTAATTGCGAGATCGTTGGTTGCATGGCCATTTATATTATCTCTATATTAGTCTTGAATGAATTCTTTTGTACACATGTAGTATCATTCTAGGCAATTGTTTTCGATCGACTTCTCTATAACAAGACGCCACTGAAACAAGGAGAAAAATGCCAGCTGTGAAACACGAACACAAAGAAAGTGAAGAACGTGTGTACTATAATAAATGCCATACCCTTACACAGCAAGTAAAGCACTACAGCACACGCTGCAAAAATGCATCAAACACAAAGTAGACATATACAGAGCGATAATGATAAACAGATATACCTAGCAGAACACCGCAGCAAATTAATTTCAATACTTTCATACTTGGAACACCTAGTATGGGTCTGTCGGAATGAAGCAAAGCACAAAGGGCGAATGCTTAATTAAATCAGAAATGTTCCTGCGTATATGTCAGGAAAAAATCTCTCTCTCTCTCTCTCTCTGCGATCAGGACTCAGTCAGAGTATGATTCCAGACTCCCACATGAAGTCAGCTGTCAGGTTAAGTGTGTTGATCGCCCCCACAGACAGAACGTCACATTTAGAGTCCGCCAGATCCACTCTGACTGAACACCCGTTAATACGTTGCACTGTGTTCTGCGCCAGTGGCCCAGTGCATCCGATTTCAGCCAGCATTTTTTCAGGTTTGCTTCCTTAGCCTTTGATTGTCCCCAATCTTCCTGCAAGGCAGCAGATTGTCTTTTCTGTAGGGGGATTCTGCCCTTAGATGGTCTACCCTCCCAGGTTTACGAGCACCATCTGCCCGAGTCACTAGAGGTGACTAACACAGACATGCACACACAGAGATATGAGATGTGAATAACACAGACAAGTGCACAGCGATACGAGCCATGACTAACACTGACACACATCAAGATATATGACACATGACTAACATAGACATGCATATAAAGCTATGAGATATGACTGACTTAGACATGCACACACAAAGATATGACGCATACCTAACATAGACATACACACAAAGATATAAGATATGACTAACATAGGCATGCACACACAAAGATCTGAGATGTGACTTACGTAGCCATGCACACACAAGAATATGAGATGTGACAGACACAGACATGTACGCACAAAGATATGAGATATGACTAACATAAACATGCAAACAAAGATATGAGATATCCCTAACCCAGACATGCACACACAAAGATATGACACATGACTAACACAGATACACACTAAGTTATGATATATTACTAAACTCAGACGCACATAAAGATAAGAGACATGATTAACACGGACACACCAAGATATGAGATATGACTAAGATGACACACATCTAGATATGAGCCATGGCTAGCACACACACACACACACACACACAACATACACTTAAGCTAAGATTTGATCCATGGCTAGCACAGAAACACCCCAAGATATGAACCATGACTAGCACAGAAAAACATTAAGATATGAGTCATGTCTTCACGGAAAAACACCAAGAAATGAGCCAAGTCTAGCACATAAACACATTGAGGTATCCATATGCTTGGGTTAGTCTGCAGACTCTTCTTAACGTGTGAATCATTGACATACGAGACGCAGGCTTCGATTAACTGTCCGCAGGTTTCGTTCAAACAGTTGTCCGGAGATTTGAGAATGCAGTCTGACACGTAGAACTTTCCCTTGCATGCACTGTTCCCGGCTGACTGTTCAGATGTGTCGTTGAAACAGTTGTCTGGACATTTGAGAGTGCTGTCTGACCCGTAGTACGTTTCCTTGCACGTGCAGTATGCACTTTCCGGTCACATATGATGTCACAGCCATCAGAACACGTCTGTTCGCACTGTAGCCCAAAATTACCATCGGGACAAGTGTCATTACAGGTATAGCCAGGATGTTTACATTGTAGTCATTCAAGATTTTTCCCACATAAAGGACAGACACTGAGACAAGACCTGGAGCAATCGTGTCCATAGACCCCATGTGAGCATTATGAAAAAATAAATGTGCCTTTATTATAGAGCGAATGTAGGCATGAATGGAGGTAGAGCTATCCCCTCCATCCGACTCCACAATTGTGGTCTAAGCTAAAAATAAGGCAACGCCCTGGAAATCCACAATAATGTAATGAGTGGAACAAGAAAAACTCGGGATCATATACAGATCTAGTGGAGATCCTGTGAACTTGTAAAACAATCCTACTCCTTCCTAGAAGTGAAGGGGAATAAACAGTCTTAAACAGAGCGAAAACAAAAAATAGCGGGGGACTCGATCACTCTCCGTAACTGAAGAGTTAGTGGAAATGAATTGAGCGCCCTCTACTGGTTATAAACAAAACAGACAAAAGAACGTGTAAAGATGGCTGCGCTTTCCAACATTTCGAAACCTTGAAAACAAGGCTTGATAAAGTATTGCACGAAAAGAACAAAGTAAACGATGTTCTTGAAAAGATTGAGCAAAAGACTGGAGTCAGACGGCTCTATATTGCACTTGGTAAATTATATAACACTTGTGTAAAAAGATAGCTATAAATGATTGTTTAGTCTATTTAAATTAAAAATAATTTAATTATTTATTTCATTTTTTTTTTTGTAGAGTCACGATACTCATACTACTGGATACTCATACTCAATACTATTATACTCTCATATTCAGATATTAGATACTGATACATACAGATTCACTAGTGATTGTTTGACAATTGAGGCTCATTCAATGAAGTCATTATCATGATCATGATGATGATGATGATTATTATTCAGATTATTTTATATAACAATACTATTGAAATAACCATGAATTGATTAAATTATTGATGATGATGACTATAGAATAGACTATTGACTTATATATGATATCATCATTATCAAAAATAAAGATTAAAGATTATATTAGAAAAATAATTAGATAAAAAATAATTATATAAATTTAGTTTTAAAAAAAATTAAATTTTTAATTGCTTTTGATTTTGGGTGATTATTATATTTAGAATAGAAATAAGAATCAATTTTAAAATGAAATCAATTATTATTAATATAAATATTTACTCATGTCCTGTGCCCCAAAAAATTTAAAATTGCATAATCATGATTACTCTGCTACTTTATTATTATTACTTTATCATCTATCTTATTTATATCTATTTATTGACCTTTCGAGCCGCAGATAGGGCATAGACCCAGATACTCTTTCTTTTATCTAAATTTTTATTTTATAAGTTTTCAATCCTTCTAAAGATATTTTATCATCAAATCTCACCATCTGTCTCTGTTCTGTGCAAGCAATTATTAGCAACTCTATCCGATTCCTGCTGCATCAGCCTCTTCTCCACTTACCTATTGTTTCCCGCATGAGGGCTTGCTTTGTTATTTGGTTATTATCTCTCCCCATCACATGTCCAACATATGACCATCGTCTTTTCTTGATTACTGAAGATATTAGTGTTTGATTGGCGATTTTTAAAATGTTTGTGCTGGTGAGTTTTGATTTCCACAACTTTTCAAGGCTTCTGAAAGACATTGCTGCTGTAGCTATTCTAATTCTAATTTCTTTACTTGTATCCCCTTCCCGATAAATGTGACTTCCAAGATAAAGTGGTCGATCACTTCCACTGGTTTATTTTCCATGTATGTTCCGTCATCTGTTGGAATTAAGCTTTTCATGACTTCCTTCTTTTTTTTATGATTGATCTGAAGCCCAATTTTGCTGGCTATTGATGATAGTTCATTTGTGTTTTCCTGCATCGTTTTTATCTGACTGCTGATGATTATGTCATCAGCAAAGTCAAGGTCCTCCAAATGGCCTCCTTGTATCCATTCAATGCCTTTGTTACCAGTGCAGCATTTCTTCATTATGAAGTTTATTGTTTAACCCCAGTTTCTATTAGAAAACATTCGCTCAGTCCTTCCTCTGTACGAACTGCACGTGTATATCTATCATACTTGTCTTTGATAATATTTATGATTTTTTATGGTAAGTCATTTTGCTTCTGAATTTTCCACAAAGAATCTCTATGAATGCTGTCAAATGCTTTTTTGAAGCCAATGAAGTTAAGTACAAAGGTTTTTGCTTGTCAATGTGTTCCTCCAATATTAGTCGTAGAATAAAAATGTGATCAAGGCAGCTTCTTCCTTTTTAAACCCAGCCTGTTCTTCACGCATTACTGTGTCTATCGAAGCCTTTATTCTATTCATGATGATTTTGCAGAATAACTTTGAGGTAACTGACAAAAGTGTCAAGCCTCTCCAGTTGTTACAATCTCTAAGATTGCCCTTTTTTGGAATCTTAACAGTGATTCCTTTTATCCACTAATGAGGCAGGCACCTTCTCTGCTTTCCAAATGACGTTGAACCTTTCCTGGAGGTGTATTAAATTATGGCTATCAATTGCCTTGATTATGTCAGCTGTTAACTTGTCCTCACCAGCAGCCTTGTTGTTGTCCCTACACTTTAAGGAGGTCTCAATTTCACTCAAGGTGAAGTCATCTAAATTTACATCTAATTCTGCTGCTGGTGTTTCAGTTTCAAAATTCATTAAATTGTGGATAGTGGACGGTTAAGAATTTCTTTGAAGTGTTCCGCCCAACGTGCTTTTATGTCTGTGCTTGTTGTTAGCATTGAACCAGATTTGTCTAGAATTGGTGCTCCACTGGATGTATAGGTGTTTGTCAGCAACTTTTGTACAGTGTAGAGAGTTCTGTTGTCTCCTGTAATTGTAGCTGTCTCTGCCAAATTGTCTATATAAGCTCTTATATCTCTTCTTGCCAAATTTTTACTTTGCTGTCTAATTCTTTGTATGTTGCTTTTGCCAGGACTTTTATATTATATTACTTAATTAAAAATTTATTTATTTTAATCATTTTATACAATTTTCTAAGGAAGATTTGTTTAGTTATTTTAGTTAAAGTTCATTTCATTTTTTTTTTAATTAATCATTGTGATTCAATGTTATTATCACTTATAAATGATGATGATGATCATCATGATTAGTAGCATTGTATTTATTTTTACGATCATCATTAATAGATGTAAGAGCATACAGAGGTGCGGATGTTAATAGTGACCACAACCTGTGCATTGGGAAAATAAGATTAAAATTTAGAAACCAACAGAAGAGGTCAATGACACAAAAAAATTGATAGTCATAAATTGAAAGATGAAGCCATAAAGGAAAAGTTTAACATAGAGCTAAGTAATTGTTATACAGCACTTGGTGAAACAGACTTAGATATCAATGAAATGTGGGACTCACAGAGCAAAATACTAATTACAGCAGCAGAAGCAAGTCTCGGACTGAAGAAAATGGAAAAAACGAGCTTGGATCTCAGACACCACATGAAAATACATCAAAGAAAGAAGAGAAGTGAAGAGAGCCATGACTAATGTAAAGACAGATCTTGGAAAGGTTCTGGCAAAAGCAACATACAAAGAATTAGACAACAAAGTGAAAAGTTCAGCAAGAAGAGATACAAGAGCTTATATAGACAATTTGGCAGAGAAAGCAGAGACAGCTGCAATTACAGGAGACAGCAGAACTCTTTATACTGTACAAAAGATGCTGACAAACACCTATACATCCAGTGGAACACCAATTCTAGACAAATCTGGATTAATGCTAACAACAAGCGCAGACATAAAAGCCCGTTGGGCGGAACACTTCAAAGAAATTCTTAACCATCCACTACCCCACAGTTTAATAGATTTTGAAGCTGAAACACCAGCAGCAGAATTAGATGTAAATTTAGATGACTTCACCTTGAGCGAAATAGAAACTACCTTAAAGCTTATGACCAATAACAAGGCTGCTGGAGAGGATAAGTTAACAGCTGAGATCCTCAAGGCAATTGATAGCCATAATCTAATACATCTCCAAAAAATGTTCAACATCATTTGGAGAACTGAGAAGACGCCTCATAAATGGAAAAAAGGAATCATTGTTAATATTCCAAAAAAGGGCAATCTGAGAGATTGTAACAACTGGAGAGGCATGACACTTTTGTCAGTTACCTCAAAGTTATTCTGCAAAATCATCCTAAATAGAATAAAGGATTCAATAGATACAGTAATGCGTGAAGAACAGGCTGGGTTTAGAAAAGGGAGAAGCTGCCTTGACCACATTTTCACTCTACGACTTATATTGGAGGAACACATTGAAAAGCAAAAACCTTTTGTACTTAACTTCATCGACTTCAAAAAAGCATTTGATAGTATTCATAGAGATTCTTTGTGGAAAATTCTGAAGCAATATGGCTTACCATCAAAAAGCATAAATATTATCAAAGACATATATGATGGTTACACATGTGTAGTTTGAACAGAGGAAGGAATGAGCGCATGTTTCCCAATAGAAACTGGGGTTAAACAAGGATGTATTTTATCGCCCTTATTATTTGGAATTGTTATGGACTTCATAATGAAGAAATGCTGCACTGGTAATAAAGGCATCGAATGGATACAAGGAGACCATTTGGAGGACCTCGACTTTGCTGATGACATAGTTCTCATCAGCAGTCAGATAAAAATGATGCAGGAAAACACAAATGAACTATCATCAATAGCCAGCAAAATTGGGCTTGAGATCAGTCATGAAAAGACTAAAGTCATGAAAAGTTTAATTCCAACAGACGACAAAATATACATGGAAAACAAACCAGCAGAAGAGATCGATCACTTTATCTATCTTGGAAGTCACATTGATCGAGAAGGGGATACAAGTAAAGAAATTAGAATCAGAAAAGCTAAAGCAGCAATGTCTTTCAGAAGCCTTGAAAAGTTGTGGAAATCAAAACTCATCAGCGCGAACACAAAACTTAGACTATTCAAATCAAATGTACTATCAACCCTTACGTATGCGTGTGAAAGCTGGAAAACAACAAGAGATATAGAAACAAAGTTGAACGCATTCGAAAATAAATGTCTAAGGAAAATACTTGGTATAGCGTGGAACGAATTTAAAACAAATGAGGAAATTAGAGAAATCGCCAATCAACCACTAATATCCTCAGTAATAAAGAAAAGACGATGGTCATATGTTGGACATGTGATGAGAAGAGATAATAACCGAATAGCAAAGCAAGCCCTCATGTGGGAAACAAACAGGTAAGAGAAAAAGAGGAAGACCCAGGGAGACACTGAGAAGAACATTGATGAGAGAGGCAAGAGCAGCAGGATTCGGCTCCCTCAATGAGATAGAGCAGCTTACACAGAACAGAGACAAATGGCGAGATTTGATAAAATATCTTTAAAAGAAAACTGCTAGAACAAAAATTCAGATAGGAGAAGGAGTATCTTGGTCTATGCCCTATCGGCCGGCTACGGCTCGAAAGGTCAATAGATAGAGATAGATTTATTTTTATTTATAAAAATTATCATATTTATTATTTAGTTACAATCAGTTTAGGTGACTGACTCGGCAGTGACTTAGTATTTCCAGAGTGGCCTTATTTAGTTTAAGTTATATCAAATCATTTGTTGAAGTTGTTAATTGTTATCAATCAATTACTAAATATTACTTAAACTACTGCACTCTCCCTTGTGATCAAATAAGTTTGTAATCTTTCTTTTAATGTTAGAATATTTTTCTAATGCTTCTTTAGTTTCCTTTAATATTTATATTTATTAAACATTAAACCTGGATTATGATCATCGTCATCATCGAGTGCCTTCTCCGCAACGAAGGTTGGCTACCATGGATCACCATTCTACTCTGTTTCTTGCTTTGATTGTGCAGGCTGTCATAGATTGACTTGTCCATCTTTTGATGTTACTCGTCCATGTTAGTCTTGGTCTGCCCCTGCATCTTTTACCTTGTATTTTCCCTTCCAATATTACTTTTAGTAGGCTGTTGTGTCTTTTAACATGCCTCAAAAATTTCATTTGTCTTGTCTTAATTGTATTTAGTAGTTCTCTTTTTATTTTCAATTGTTTTAAAACTTCATCATTTGTTTTCTTTTCTTTCCATCCAATTCTACCTATTCTTCTATAAATCCACATTTCAAAGGCTTCAATTTTCTGTTCTGTTTTCTTATCTAATGTCAATGTTTCTGCACTATACAGGAATATTGAGAAGATGTAACATTTTGCCATTCTTAGTTTCAGCCCTGCTGATATTTGTTTTGTTGTTAGTATATTTTTCATGGCATTAAAATTACTTTTTGCCATACCTATTCTTTTGTTTATTTCAATTTTACATTTTCCATCATTGGTTATAGTATGTCCCAGGTAGTTGTAGCTCTGGACTGTCTCCAGATGTATTCCCTCAACTGTGATATTTAATTGTAGGTCATGAGAATTTTCTTTGTTTATAATCATAGTTTTAGTCTTTTTGATATTCATATCTCGATTTCAGATTTTTTTCCAGATTATTCAGATTACGACACCATAGTAAAAATTACTCTGAATCAAAACACAAATTCCTAAAATTTGACATTTTGCTGTCTTCAAACATTACCCTCCTCCGTGTATCTTCCGAATTACCACTTCTGGTGACCCCTGAGTGTTTAATTTGTTTCCCTTGCTGTTTGATTTTTAAAACATTTTTAGATCATACAAAACATCGTTTAATATGAAAACAAATCGCCAATTTGCAAGAAATTGGTAGTTTTTGCTGTGACCAGAGAAATTTCCTTGGTCACCGGCAGACATCAAACAACCCTTTGTGAGTCGGGGAAACACAGTGAATAACACTGCGGTAGCCGAACATTCGTCTACCTTTCAGCTCCCTCTGGAGTTTGTCTTCAACACTTCCAAGCCGTTCTGTTTCTTGCCATTCTTTTAAGATCATTCCATATCTTCCCCATCATCTTCTTCAAGCTTTCATCTGTCTTCACTAAGAATATTTTGGTCTTCCTCTTTGCATTTTTCCTTGGGGATTCCAAAAAAGGGTCTGTTGTGTAATACTCTCAGTTGACTTCTGCAATGTGTGTTCTATCCAGCACCATTGTCTTCGCTGTATCTCATTAGCCACAGGTATTTGACCGATACATTTCCATCATTCTATGTGTTTTGTGAAGTGTGAACACAAAGCTGTGAGTCAGTAGTTCATAGAAATACTTAGAGCACCTAATGTTACATTTAAATGGTAATAATTTTTACTACGGTATCGTAACTTGGATAACTTGGAGAGTTAGATAGGTACCATAATCTAGGGTTAAACAATATGGCACTGTGTGTTATGCTTCCCAAAACCCCAAATACAGTACAGTTTATAATTACAAAATGAAGCATTTAATTTATCAATTATTATAATTGTTTACTTTTCATTTCTGTTTTACTTAATTCATTTTTTTTTTTTTTTTAGTTATAACTTATTCTTCTACTTTTGGAGCTCCCTGTGGAGCATGGGTTTTCAACAAACACTTTCTAAGCCATTCTGTTTTGCCAATCTTTTAAGATCATTCATGTTTTCCCCATCATCATCTCTGCTTCCATCTTCTCTTCACTAAGAATATTTAGGTCTTCCTCTTTGTCTTTTTCCTTGGAGATTCCAAAAAAGGGCCTGTTGTGTAATACTCTCAGTTGGCTTTAGCAGTGTATCTTATCCTGCACCATATCTTCGCGGTATCTCTTTAACCACTGGTATTTGACTGGTACTTTTCCATAATTCTATGTTAGTGATTTTGTCCTGCCATTTCTTTCCTTTTGTTGTGTGTAAGCATCTATTAATGGAGGTCTAACGTAATTTTTGTTGTTCTCCATGTTTCACAACCCTATAATAGAGCTGACTTAACATTTGGAGTTGGAAATTTTTGTTTTTAGCCTAATTTCTTTGGACTTTCACGTTTCCCAGTGCAACGAATGCTCCTCTTGCTATCGATATCCTTATTTTGTTATAACTGTTATTGGTTATGGTAAAATTCATTTTCTGCTTCTTTGCTGTTATTTGTTGATACATAACATTTAGTTTAATACTAAGAGGATGCCTTTTATACCTTTTTTTATGTCTGTTTCAAGATTGTGCATTTTTTTTTACAAATGTTTAATTTTTAAAAGATTTTTACTACAATTTTTAAAGTAATTTTTAGTACATTTTATTATTTTATTTATCACAGGTTTTATTGCACTGCTTTCCCTTTACCTGATGATTGGTTATGGGGCTGATTTTGTCTGCAATCTCATTGGATTTCTTTATCCAGCATATGCATCGTGAGTCTATTTTATAATGTTGTTCTGCCTCTAGGCATACTTTCTAGTTTATAGAAAAAATTATTTACTCCAGCCAACACGTTATAAAATTCACCGGACAGAATTTTCTTTCTTATATATATTAGAACACCATTTCTAATCACTGAAAAATAGTTAAAGAACAAGAAGGGCACTTGGTAGTCTAGAAGTAAGCTTCTGGACAAGAAGGTCCCAGGTTCGATTCCCACCACAGGTGATGGACATGTTAATAAAAAAAATGGAATATGTTGTTTTTTCATTGCTTTACCTTTTCCTGGTTTCTGGGTGGTGAGATCCAAAGTCTAGCCCTTTCTGGTAACGGTAAAAAACATGGTCTTGTGTGCATTTGGCAGTTGAAAATTGAAAAGAGTAGGCCAAAATGGCTGCTGCCTGGGCAAAATTAGTAGAAAAAAAATCTACCTAAAAATGTTAAAATTGGGGGGGGGGGGCCACAGAGCACACAACTGTCGGTGTTAAAAAAAAAAAAAAAGGAAAACATGATATTGATGCAAAGTTCAGTCCCTAGGCACAAATATAAAATATATTAAATATCATGCAGAGCCATGAGTAGAGTTGCTGAAAATCTAAAATAAACATAAAATGGTATTAAGCAGCTAAAGCTGTAGAGAGACAAGACAAACTATGGCGTTTCAGCAAAAGCCTTAATTAGGAACAAAACAACAGATTAATACAAAAGCAAACACAAAAGGCAAGCACTTATCTCAGCATTGTAATGTGAGGTGATAGACTTGTTGGGTTCTGAATGACCGGAAGAGGAAGAGTGGCTATCATGGGATTTGTCTGCTCAACTTTTATTATAACTAAAAATTAAAGTATCTGAGCACAGTTGTTTGTCACTGACACTTTAGTTGATTTGCTCAATTATGTCTTTTCTGGAAGATAAACTACACATGCCTTTTCTATTTTACATTTAAAGTGATATGAAGAAGTTATTGTAAAATATATGTGGTTAGAAATTGAATATTGCATCTCCCAAAACTCTAAAATTTGCCAATCTTGTATATATTTTTGTTACAAGCATTAACCACTAAATATTTATACATAAATATTTACATTAGCTAAAAATTGTACTTTTTGTATCTGGTGTTACAGATTGAAGCCACTTCTATTATATATCAATTTGAAGGATGAGTGGAATGTAGTGGGCTCAGGATGTCTTCATACATAAATGCTGTAAAATTTCCAAGATTAAAATGCCTCTTGAAGGTGAAAACAAACAGCTGTGTGAGATGCACTGCTGTGCTAATTTCATTCTAAATAGAATCGGATGTGAAAAGGTATAACCATCCTGGTTCACACATTTTGTTTCCCCCAGGAATTTTGGATGCAGAAGATATCAGAACAACAAATAAAATATAAATATGTTGTGTAGAGGAATGGTAGATTTAATTGTGGACAAACAAATTATTGGAAGAATTACAATTTTCAGTACTAAAATGCTTAAGAATCTGTGTGCCCTTTAGAGTATGATGTACTAAAATGCTTTAGCATCTGTGTGCCCTTTAGAGTATGACAGTAAATGTTCTTTATGTTTTCATGAAAATTCTGAAGCAAATTTTAAATTCCAAGTGAAATGAGCATTTCATTTCATATGTACAGGCTATTGTCCTCTAAAAGTGCTGGTACTGTGGTGGTCATTTCATAACCAAACTTAAATTATTTATTCTACAGTGTCAAAGCAATAGAGAGCCACAACAAGGATGATGACACTAAATGGTTGACTTACTGGGTTGTCTACAGTGTTTTCAGCCTTGTGGAATTTTTCTCTGACCAAGTCCTTTTCTGGATTCCACTCTATTGGTTTCTGAAGGTGAGACCTTTTTGATAAATGCAATACATACCTTGAAGTCATTGCCCCGTGCAGTCTATATACAGTGATCATCTTATAAACCATACCTAATTTTAGGCATTCCAGACATTGAATTAGTTTCTACCCACCAGATATATATATATATACCAGGGAATTGTGTTTGCCTACATTTTTTTTTCTCGTTGCTCACACTTACAATCACCTCATTGTCTGTATAGCTTATATAGGATTCTACATCTTTTACAAAGTGAGTATTAAGTTGCATTAAATAATGTTAAACAACTACATAATAAGTGATATACAATTTATGTGTACATACAGTAAGGTCTTTTATGTTGGCAAGTGGTTTTCTTGCAGATTTGTTGAATATGGCACACAATTCTGAGAGCCACAAACATAAAATGCATGAATAAATTGTGTAGAATTTTGGAAGAAGAAAATTTGCCTCACAAGAAATGGATCTAGAACTAAAAGCCATTATTGTATAAAGCGCACACTTATTTTCAGTTTGCAGTATAAACACTAAAGAGATATGGTGACAATACATTCAATGACTATGCGTGAGAAGTGTTCTGAGAGGATGTTTGAAGAAATATGGTCACCTGCAGTAATCTCAGTCAGACCAGAGTGTTGACTTGAAACAGTCCTCAAATTTGGGCTGACTTGAAACAGTCCTCAAATTTGGGCTGGGCATGTTATTGATATTTTAGCCAATTTGCATGAAATGACAGAAACTGTGACAAAAATGTAGTGCTAGATTTGAGCAATAATAACATGGATTATACATTTATCTACTTGTTAAGATTATCACACTAACAAAAGTAATAAATCTGAAACCCTGCTGCAAAAACTCTGGTAGATACTTTCCTAAAAGTTGGTCAGGACAACGATCCTTTTACTATAATAAGATGTTTGTGAAATGCCCTCAATGAAATACATACCTTAAGGATCTGACTGGTTTAATTCACGAGGTAAAAATGTGAAATGATGTCTTGTAAATTGGCATTATTGTTATGAATTACATGTAATTTGAGGCATGCATAGAGGAGCAGCATTTCATGTTCCAATTTTGTTTACTAATTCATTGATAAGTGACGGTGCAAAAAACAAAATCGTGAAAAAATGGTAGGTTTTTTATTTCTATTCATTTGGCTGATCCTCCTATATAATATATACTATCAGTAGTAGAGGATTAAAGAAAACTTATTAGAACATTCAAGATTTCAGGGTAACTAGGAAGAACTAGGTGAACTTGAAATATATCTAAAATTAAAGTAATTGGAGTATCAGTCATGCTGAAGACGAATGTTCTGAGTCAAAAGATGCAGATATCACAGTTTGCCCTATACATCCACGCTCACTTAAAATCAGTACTAGTCATCAGGTGAACGCTGCAGAAGCAACATTAGCACAGTTTTAATCCAGACAAGAGTTAAATATTTCTCCTATAAAGTGAAGTTACTGTTGTTTGGAATGTAATCAACCAAATGCTTTCCACGTTCACTTTATTTGTTGTAATGTGTTTTCATCTATCTTAAACAGTGTGTGTTCCTGGTGTGGTGCTTTTTGCCTGTGACCTGGAATGGCTCTCATCTGATATACCACAGATTTATCAGACCATTTATCCTTCGTCACCAAGATCGCATTGATACTGCACTGAATGATGCTAGAGGTGTTGTTAATGAAGGTGTGTTGCATATATGTTGTGTTACATTTGCTAAATATGATGTTGTTTGTTATTGTAATGACATCAAAAGTATAACTCCAGGTAGCACCCATAACTCTTCACAGGGGAGAGTTTATTGATAATAAAACAAAAATCTTGAAAGATGGGTTGAACACCACACAGAGCTCTACTCTGAAGAGAGACCAGAAAATCCATGCCTAGACCAGATAATACAAAAATATTCTGTGATGATTGAACTAGGTGCTAATTCTATTGAGAGGAAACTTTATGATGCCATCAATGAACAGAAAACCCTGCAAAGTGACACTACGGAAAAATGCAAGTAAACTTAGATAAAATGTTGCCTCAACAGCCTCTGATGACATCTATAAGCTAAAGGACAGATGACCAATTATTAGCAAAAAGGGAAAGAACTGAAGCCAAATAAGGGGTCTACACTTCACCAATGATGCAGCTCTGCTTGTTCACAATGAAGATACATTGCAAATCATGCAGCTTCTCCTTAATAATAAATGTCCAGAAAAACTATAATAATGTAATTCTAGCACAAGGAAACATGAAACCCACTATCCTGGATCTGTTGTTACAGTCATCCTATCACTCTCAAGGTAGAAATAATATATAAATTTGCAAGGCAGCTACATTTGGTAAATCAATATACTGGGTATAGAATAGCACAAAAAGTTAACATTAAAGACTAAGATATTAGCATATCAAGCCTGCGTACTTAGCAACTTCTATGTGGATCTGAAACTTGGACCTCTTCAATGCACAAGAAAAGACTAGTTTCTACATGTCCTGCCTTAGAAAAATAATAAACATCAAATGGCAGGTCAAAGAAACCAACTTGGTCCTGTGATATTCTAGGTTTCCATCCGTTGTGACAACACTCTGATGTCAAAGATTAAGGTGGCTGGACTTGTAAAAAGAATGGATAACAATCATATCCATAAGCAAATATTGTACAGGGAGCTTATAAGTGGGAGCCGAACAAAACTGATATACAAAGATGTCTGCCTGCAAGGCATATCAGCCAGACCTGCCATTCCAGTATTGCAAAGATCAGATATGAGAGAATCTGCTCAACAAAACAGCTTCTGGCATTTACTGTTGAAGATCAATATGTGCTTATTTCCAACATCTATGAAGACATATAAAGCCATACATAATTTGTGTTGTGATTGTTTGAAAATATCTAAATCTAATACAACACTGAGTAAACAGAGAACAACTGTGGAGATACTAACAACATACAGAGTAAGCTAACATCTAACCAACCTTATTAAAAGTCTCTACATCAACAGCAGCTGCAGGGTCAGAACAGCAGCAGACTACACAGACCACTTTGAAGTTAGATCAGGTGAAAGACAGGGATACGTATTATCGCCCCTACTGTTTATTACATACATGGACTATATATGCAAGCTAGCCAACCCATCTGAGACAGGAGATCAACGAGCTTTTATTTGCAGAAGTTCAGGCACTAATACATGAAACAATTGAAGACCTACAAGAACACTTAAACAAACTCAACATCTCAGGCACAAAATACAACATGAAAATCAACATCAACAAAACAGAAGTCATTAATGTCGCCAAAAATAAACAGAACATCAACATAACTATAGAAGGCAGACAACTAAAACAAGTAGAGGAATTCAAATACCTAGGAAGTCTAATGACAAACGATAATTCTCAAACGACAGAGATAGAATCAAGATGCAACAAGGCTTGTCAAATCATTGGACAGTTATCACCACTATTGTCCAACAAGGAAATAAGTCTGGAGGCAAAACGAGCACTATACAATACAATCTTCATTCCAACATTGTGCTACCAATGCCAGACCTGGACCCTAGATGCAAGAACAATAAGAAAAATAACCCCTACAGAGTTGAAATGTGTTAGACGAATGACAGGAAACAGTCTGAGAGATAAGATCAGAAATGAAGAACTGAGAAAAAAGCCCCCGCCATAGAATATATAAGGAAACAACAGATAAAATGGTTTGGCCACGTGACAAGGCAGAAAGAACAAAACACAACGAGCCTTCAACAAACGTGAGAACACCAGACCCAAGGGTCGACCATGAAAAAGATGGGTCGATGGAATATTAGCAGCACTAGGAAACATAACAGCAGCAGAGACAAACAGAAGAGCAAAAGACCGCAAATTATATCCCCCTCGACGCTGAAAGGCAATTGAGTAAGGTGAAGAAGAATACAACACTTGTCATTATTATTCATGTTTACACTATTGTTCTTATGAACCAGGTACATTTTGTATCAAATAGATTCATTGTTGAAGTTTAGAGAAATCTTTAATTGAGTAGCTGATTGATATAAAAAAAAAGTAAAGTACCCTCATCACGCCAAGTGGCGTATAGGGAAATATGGTGTTAGTGACCCTATATTTTACAGACCTTCAGCACATGATTTTTGGGGTAATGTGGTCGGTATTACGCCTGTGCTGCTTTACTTTCCCAGAAAAAAATCCGGTACCCATTTAAGGCTGGGTGAACCCGGAAGCCGTCGGTTGGGATCAAACCCTACCCCTTGTCCTTTGTAGTCCAGTTCACTAACCACTGAGCTATCGCAACTCCCAGATGACTGATACACCAGTTTAAAATTTCTAGATCATTGTTAAGTTATTTTTGTCTCAACTTCAGAAAAGTGCTTCATCCACCTTCATCTGCACCTGCTAGAATCATATTTTCAGCCCTGTACCATCCTAATGGAATCTTTAAATTATTTAGATTGAATGCTGTGACAATGAAGCTCTACATTTCTTTTTATCTTCTCTCAGTAATGGTAATTTCCAATACTCATCCATCATCATCATTAATTGTCATCTCCGAAATGAAGATTGGCTTTTCTACCATGGAGCGCCATTTTGCACTGTCTCTTGCTGTGATGGTTGTCATAGGCTGACTTGTCCTTCTTTTGATGTTGCTCGTCCATGTTGGTCTTGGTCTGCCATGTCCATGTTACCTAGATGTATCTCTTTAAGCATTCTATAAGTTGTTTGTGGTGTGTTCTATCAAAAACTTGGGTGTAGTCTATGAAGCAGGCATATATTGGTTTGTTTACTTCTGTGTACTTTTAATGTTCTCATGCAGAATATGGCTTCTTTTGTTCCACTATTTTTCCTAAATCAAAATTGCTGCTCATCTAATTCACTATTGATTTTATTCTGAATCCTTCCTTGTATAACTTTTTTTAGCAAGATTTTTGTAACATGGCTCATTAGGCTTTTTGTTCTAAAGTCACTGCGTTCAACTGCACCATTCCTTTTATGCAATGCTATGAAAGTTGATGTTTTTAGTTCATTTGGTATGTATCCTGTGTAGTAAATGTCGCTGCATATGTCTGTAATCACTTCAATACCAAAAATCTTCTAGTGCCTGTATCATCTCTATCTGTATGCTGTCAAGTCTTGCTGCTTTTCCCTTTTTCATTGTTTGTGTAGCTTTTTCCACCTAAGATTTTATAGCCTGATGTACATTTCATAATTGGTTTCTTGTCCCTTTGATCATGAAATAGTTCTGTTATATATTCCTGCCATCTATCTATTATATCTTTATTGTCTGTTAAGTGTGGTTTTGTTAGAGATAAAGGAACAAGCATTGCCATTTATATCATAAGATCTTTAGTAGAAAGAGCCATAGAGGTGAAAACAGATCTATACCTATGTTTTATAGATTACACCAATGCATTGACAAAGTAAAGCACCAAGAAATAATCATCATTTTAGAAAGCATAAACATAGACAGCAAAGATCTAAGAATAATAAAGAACATGTACTGGCAACAAACAGTGGCCATAAGAACTGGAAACCAATTGGGAATGTTTCAACAAATAAAACAGGGTGTTAGACAGGTTGTGTGCTGTCACCAGATTTGTTTAATATTTATAGTGAGATTATTTTAAGATCCATAAGGGGCATGCTTGGAATAACAATTGGAGGTCATAATATAAATAATCTAAGGTATGCTGATGATACAGTATTAATCGCTAAGAGTGAAAATGAGTTACAAGAAATGTTGGACATTGTAGTGAAGGAAAGCAAAATTAAAGGACTTAGCCTTAATAGCAAAAACCACCTCGGTGCAAAATAAAGACAAGTGGAACAATATTAAAACAGGTAAATGAATTTTAATTTTTGGGAACTTTGTTAACCTCAGACGGAAGATGTACAAAAGAGGTGAGTTGTAGAATGGCTCAGGCAAAAGCAGCTTTCCAAAAAATGAGGAAAATACTATGCAATCCATTTTTGACAATAGAAACAAGAAAAAGAGTTCTTAAATGTTACGTAGAGCCAGTCTTAACATACGGATGCGAATCATGGACAATAGGACAACAGACAAGAAAATCACTTGAGTCTGTAGAAATGTGGTTTTACAGAAGAATGTTGAGAGTACCATGGACAGCTAAGAAGAGTAATGAAAATGTTCTGAGAGAGGTCAAAGTAAAAAGAGAGCTAATTTTCAATGTTAGGAAGAGACAATCATCATTTTTTGGACATGTAATGAGAAGAGAACAACTGGAGAAATTGAGGGACGAAGAGATAGAGGGAAGCAAAGAGAAAAAATAACAGACAGCTTAAGAGAATGGCTTGGCAGAAGGTCAACAACAGAAATGATAAATAGCTGCTGAGATCGAAAGTTGTGGAGAGACATGATCACCTACGCCATTAGGCCTGGTACTTGATGATAATGATGATTGTCTGTTAGCATTTTTCCTTTTTTGTCAGCAATGCATCCACTTTCTGTGGCTTTTTTATTTTTGTTAGTCATTCTCTTTATTTCTGTGTGCGTTCCTCTTAAGTCTTGTTTGCTTTTCATAGTTTCTATTTCTATACATTTTTGGCTGAGCCAGTCTTTTTTTGCATATTTTGCGTATTTCATTATCTTTTTTTATTGTATTGGTGAGTGTTCTTTGCTTGTCTCCTTTCTTCCATTTTTTTCTAAGATGGTGTTAGTTATCCAGAAATAGTGGGACAAAAGAAGCCATATTCTACAGAACATTAATCGAGAAGCACACAGAGGTAAACAAACCAATATATGCCTGCTTCATAGACTACACCCACCAAAGCTTTTGATAGAGTACACCACAACCAACTTATAGAATGCCTAAAAGAGATACATCTAGAGTAAACAGCAATAATAAAATATAACAATGAGAACTCTACACCCATTGATATAAAAAGAGGAGTAAGACAGGGATGCATCCTATAACCAAGCTTGTTCAATCTATACACTGAGCAAATCTTTAAAAACATCACAGAGATGCCAGGCCTACAAATTAATGGAAAGATAACCAATAACCTAAGATATGCTGACGATACTGTACTACTAGCAGAAAATCCTAAAGATCTACAACAATTACTTAATGAAATAAACATGGCAAGCAAAAAATATGGACTAGATATGAATATCAAAAAGACTAAAACTATGGTCATAAACCTATGATCATAAACAAAGAAAATATTCAAAATTCACAAGTGGATATCAAAATTGAAGGAATAGACCTGGAGACAGTTCAGAACTACAACTACCTTGGACATACTGTAACCAATGATGGAAAATGTAAAACTGAAATAAACAAAAGAATAGGAATGGCAAAGAGTGATTTTAATGTCATGAAGAATTTACGAACATCAAAACAAATAACAACCGGGCTAAAACTAAGAATAGCAAAATTTTAAATCTTCTCAATATTCCTATATGGTGCAGAAACATGGACATTAGACAAGAAAATAGAACAGAGAATTGAAGCCTTTGAAATGTGGATATATAGAAGAATAGGTAGAATTGGATGGAAGGAAAAGAAAACAAACGATGAAGTCTTAAAACAACTAAAAATGAAAAGAGAACTACTAAGCACAATTCAAACAAGACAAATGCGATTTTTGGGCCATTTGAAAAGACACAACAGCCTACTAAAAGTAATCCTGAAGGGGAAAATACAAGGTAAAAGAGGCAGACCAAGACTAACATGGACGAGTAACATCAAAAGATGGACAAACCAGCCTATGACAACCTGCACCATCAATGCAAGAGAGAGAGCAGAATGGCGCTCCATTGTAGCCAACCTTCGTTGCGGAGACGGCACTCGATGATGATGATGTTAGTTATCCATTTTTGTTCTTTTCTTTTTTGAGTAAGTTGTCGCAGGTTTCTTTTATGCTTTTCTTTATGCACTGCCATTTGATTGTGACTTTTTCTTCAGGATTTTCTCTTCCGTATTGCTGAATTCCTTCTTCTAGCAGCTTCTGATATGTGTTCTTTACTTGTATTGTATAAGTATCTTTAATATCTTTATGATTTAAAGCTGTTATATCTAGTGATATTTTTGATGAATTAGACTTTTGCTAGTTTCTCTTTAGTTTGATTTTCATTTTAATCATTACAGGATTGTGATAGAAGTTAATATCTGCTCCTGGATAGGTTTTGGCTTTCTTGATGCTGCTATGGAACCAATCTTTTATCATTATGTAATCTATTTGATTCTTCTTCTTATTTCCCATCCAAATGTGCCTTAAACCAAAGATAAACAGTATTATGATGAGCAGAAAGATTAATTTGTAAATCATACATTTTACCGTTTCCATTTTAATAAAAAATAAATCTCAGTATTGTAAGTAAATTTTAGTGTAATCAAATTTGTAGGCGTCTTTATAGACTGGTATGGAAACAATATTGTTTTACTATGATGGTAGTCATTAATTAAGAGCTGCCTAGCATGTGAGTGAAGTGCACTTGTACATACTAAATGTGAATGTTAATAAAAGTTTCATAGTACTGAAGTGATTTTTTTAAACTTTCTCGCTTTGTTTCTTGTAGCTCGTGGTGCAGCAGAGGAACTGATTTCTGATGAAGTCTTCCGCCGTGCTACTAGCAGTACAAAGAATGACTGATTTCATCATCACGTTTATTTGCTGGCTGAAGATGTTTCTAACATAGCCAAACAAGTTCCAATGAATCATACATCATGTTTTTATTTTGATGCCCATCAAGCAGCAGGATTCAGCTTAGAAGCAACCTGACCAATGCAAACATAGTCATTTTTGTATGATAAATCTCATGACCATTTTGGATATTTGTGTTTTGTCTTTTAAATGGTCAATTTGCTTCTAATGTTTCATGTAAATTTGTGCTTTGTAGATTTGTTTCAACTAGGTCTGCTATCAGTATATATCTTCTACATTTACAGACTGCCATAATGGCTTTATGATGAACATGTTTAAATTTAAATACTTTTTTATCAAGTAAATGATGCACTTCACGTTTCTGACAATTTTCTTCATTAAAGATTATTAAAATTGTTATTAAAATTTATCAGTTATTTTTTTAAAACAGTAGAATCCACTTATAGCTAGAAAGATTATAACGAAAATCCTGATATAATGTCAATTATAAAAATCCCCCCCATTTTGTTTCTTCTTTATCCTATATATAAAACTTTTATTTTGCTATTATTCAGCCTGAAAATTGGTTATAATACATTTTGTGAAATTTGCATAGCCACAAAACAAAACAAACAAGCATTGTTAATGGTGTGTGTTTTTCTCAAATCATTAAATTTATCACGATATATTCCGGTACTGGCAAGAAATGCAGGTGCATATCACTTGAAATGAAAGTGATGTTGATAAAGTGGACAAAAAGTTTTTTTTAAAATCAAGGCAGAAAAATGCAGAGAACATATTCCCACAAACACATTACACACAATCCTGAAGATTTTATGTGTCCCAAACCACACACTTGTTGAAAAAGGAGAAGCATGTAGTGATTACAAGATTTCAAGACAGAATTTCTATTTTGATCGCTGCCAACATAAATGGTGACATGCTGCCCCTGCTTGCAAAGAGAAAATTTGAGAAACTGTTGTTTTAAATGTAAGAGTGCTACCGACAGAGTACAAGGTGAACCAAAAAGTCATGAATGACAGGGTCAATATTTGAACAATGTGTACGCAAGATGTACAGAAATTATTGGTGCTTGGAAGAAGTATCACATTAATTGTGGACAATTGCTCAGCTCATCCACATTTAACGTGTTTGAGAGCTATTTCTTTGTTTACGGAGTACATTCCCCTATTATTAAACATAAATTGGATATAATGAGATACTACTATGATGGCAATATTTCGATGGTCCCAAGAATCTTGCTATAACTGGATTCTACTGGATTAACATTTTAAGAAACTTCATTAGGATGGTAGAATTTGGTACCGTATATTCTTGGTTCAGATAACATTTATACTTTTAACTATATGAAATGACAGAAATTAAAATAATTCCATTGATATTGATCCCTATTTATTTTGTACTTATGCTATAAATATGTCTTAATGTGAAGAACAAAGTATTGGACTATGTTTGTGGTTTATATTACTATAAAGATTAAGATTTCATTAGTAAAACAATTTTCTGATTAGTTCATTCGGCCATTAATTTAATCCTAGATTACGATACCTACCTGTAACTCTCCCACTTACAATAAATAACTTAGTAAAAATTACTACCACTTAAATGTAACATTGGGCGCTCTAAAAATTGTAATTTCTCTGAATTCTTGACATAGTCCCATGTGTTTACACTAGACAAAACACAGGGACTCAAAATTCTTGGCTCGAGTTGATTTATGACTTGAGTTTTACTCATGGACTAGACGTGCTACAATGTCTATTGGTATAGTCTCTGAATGTCTGTCAGTATGTTTGGCGACTGCATAGCGTTATTCGCTGTGTTTTCCAAGCCACAAAGGATTGTTTGATGTCTGCCAGGAAATTTCCCTGGTCACAAGGGACAAAAATTGGTAACACACACCCCCACCCTATATTAACGATGTATCTCACGATATCGGAAAATGTGTTAATGTTTGAATTCTGAAAAATGTCAAATTTTGATGAATTTATTTTGACACTGTAAATTTTACTGCAGTGTCTCGTAATCTTGGGTTAAAGGTGGAAAATGTATCTATCACACATTGCATTAATGAAAGGTAGAAAGGTGTCAGGACTGAACTCAATATTATAATATGTTGATTAACTGTGTATAGAATCAGTTAATGGCACTCTTTTATAGTAGAGAAAGTGTCATCAGGTTTTCTGTTTAGTAATCATTTCTATAGTCTGTGGCATGTTTAGCTGATTTAGCATGCTCAAATTAATCATCTTTTCTTTAGTACTGTGTTTCATGTTACTCTAGTATGGATACTGTGTAAGCCTTGTCCTTAATTTTGATAGTTCTATCTCTGTTTGAAATGAAACCCCCAATTATTAACACTTGAATGCTATAGCTGTGATATTGTTCCAAAACCTTTTGTGGAGAGATTAATTATTAGCTAAAAATCAATCAATTAAATATACATCGCTATTTCAGGTATGTTTTTTCCCTCTCTGTTATGGATTTGGACTTTTGTTGTTTTTTTTTTTAACTATTCTCAATTCTGTAGTTCACTATTTTCTCACTTGTTTTTTTTTATACCAGAATTTGTTATATTGTCAAACATATTTGCCTTCTGACATCATCTTGTGATCATTGATGAGTTATTACTTGGATAGTGTCTTTTGACACATTTCTGTTACCGTTCAGTCTTTTCTATTTTGTTTTCTTTTAGTCATTGAAACCTACATGTCATCTTCATCATATGTGTACTATTATAAATGCTGTATGTTAACATAGCTTGTTCATCAGATCTTAGACAATATTTGCTGTTTTTTTTAATAACTATTTACTCAGTCTGTTGTAAAGCTGTATATTTTTTAAACAGTCACTTTCTCTGAATTTCAGCTCCCAAAACATATGCTATATTTATTTTCTCTTATTGAAAGAAGCTTATATTATTTCAGCGTTGTCTCTGTCATGTGATTGTAATTTTTTTAATGTATGGTTCAATAACTAATTTGGGGATAAAATAGTAGTCAAACTTATATTGTTGCATATATGTAGACTTTAAAAACAACTATTGCTAATAATGTTCAGGGTTTTTTTTTTTCTCTGTTATAGAATCATGGAGAAAGATATGTGTGTTTGTTTGTTTTCCTACTTAGTTATAAATTAATAACTTTTGTGGTTGAAAATAGAATGGGAAACTAAAAGTAAGGTATTAACTGTTTCCGTTCGGTTCAACACACTGTGTGCTATGCTGATTTTACTGCATAGTGCGCCACTCTTAATTTGATTAATGTGAACTGGCATCAAACAATATTCTTTTTACATGTCTTGCATCATCTTGGTGTTGATGATATCTATTAACTTGTTCAATTATCTATAGATTCATATATTGATTGTTAGATAAATATAAGTATGTATAATGATTCTTAAAAGCATGGACAATTTTGTCTCAAATCTCTTCCGTTGCATTGATAAAAAGCTTCTATACGGAAAGAGTTAAACAATTTTAGCTATGATTTTGTGGCATTGAAAACAAAGTAATTAAAATTGAAATTAATAGTTTAATGTCAGTAATAACAAAAAATTATGATAGATAACTTCCTCTACAAACCATCATCGCTAATAATTGATAACAAAGATAGATTTTTATTTATTTTTTTTTATCCTTTAATATTGCTTTGTTACCTTTTTTAAACTATTGTTGCAGCATATATTCTTTTTGTGTACCAATGTTAATTCCCTAATATTAGCAAATACACTCAATGAAGTTTATTTCAGATGTTTTCCCCAGTGAAGTTACTGTTGCTTCTAATTCAGAATCTCTATTTGCACTCTCAGGTTTTTATCTTCGGTGTTGTTCTCTATGAAAAGTTAAAAATATGTTAACTTGCTCTCTTGTATTTTTTTGTTGTTTAAATACTTGACACTCCTTTTTCTAGTTATTTCGGATGTAAAGGATGTCTCATTTTAAGAAATTTTTCTTCCGTTCTAAACAGTGACCCATTTAAGAATAGAACTACTTTTTTTGTCCATTGTTTGATTATCACATTCCTAAATTTTATTTGGTATATTGATATTCATTTGTACAATTTTATACTAGATTGATTGCAATCATATAATTTTATATAATGGCCTGCACAAAGTGTCTAGTATTTTGTTTAGTTGTTTATCATTAAAATAACCAGGACTCTTTTTTTTTAACCTCACATATAATGTATGTTATGCAAAATAATTGAAGGTCACATTACCAGTTGTTTCACCATGTCTGGTGTTCAAATATCAGAATAAGTTCACAAGTTTACTGGCAATTAATTTTAGACGTGTGTTCCACATCTCTTGTATTCTGTCTTATGTGTTTATTTGATTCTGGGTTTTTATAGATTGCACACAGCTGCTTACTTTAATATCAGGCTGACACATCAGCAATAGTTCTCATATATTTTAGATCCTCTTATGGGTAAAGAAGCAGTGAGTCAACAACATTTGGCTCATTCTTAAAACTGACAAATTGTCAACTTTTGTGTTTAGTGATATTTTAGTCAATTAATGTAAATGATTTCCAAGAAATTATAAGTTTGGCTCTTACTGATATTAAATTTTTAATCATCCACCACAGGTGTTATTAAAATTTATGCTGCAACTTCATCATTATCTAATCAGATTAATATACATATACCATAGCATATCATTGTATATACATTATTTCTAAAACAGTTACAATGTCCTTGACATACAACTGTGTGCAATTTATTGTTTCTCAATTTATCCAGAATATTCTTTCATTTAGTCACATGATCTCTAAAAGACAGATCTGGAATTTATTGCCCTGTACCCAATCGAAGTTAATGTTGAAACAAAGAAAAGAACGTTTTCTTTAACCCTTCCCTTTGGTTATTGTTATTGGTTATGGAAGGCCTCGGCATCACAGCAAACGAATTAAAATCCATAATTGCTCAACCGCCCGTGCCAGTGGAATCATCCGAATTACCAACTCATCTCCCAAACAAAGAAAGGTAACTGTAGTCCCCATCGTAGCTGTCTCAGCACACGCCAAAAGACATACGGCGAAACCGCGCAGAAAGTGAACACAGCCAACTGTTCTCTGTCATACGATATCATCATTCATCGTAAACAAGCGGGATATCGAAGCAGGATCAAAACGGATGAGACACACAGCTCACGGTGTGCACAGAGCACTTAACTCAGTAGCTCCTGCAACAAGCCGGACTTGGAATATGAGGAAACTGCAAGAAGGAACACTTTTCAGACATAGCCTTCAATGGTTCCTGCCGCCTATCCACCATATACCATGGGATTTTGAACCCTTCCCTTTCAAACGCTTTATAAAGTCAGTATGAGTGAGTGCTATAAAACCCGTACTAATTATCTCATTAGTTAGTAAGAATCTGTGGGTTCTTTGAATCATTAGACAGGCACAGCTGATAGAAAAGAAAGATGATCTTTTGTTTCATAAACAGCCCTTTTAAAATAGATTTCCAGTGTTGATAGTAAGATTTAAGTTTGAAGTTAGTTTTGTTTTCCTGCAATGCTGACTTTATTTTGAGCGTGCCCGACTTTGTGCAATATTGTGCTAGATGAACAGATTTACACTAACTATGAGATTTTTCCACACTTGGATATTTGCATTATCTATTGTATGTTCACTAATACTCTCTGTACTATTTAATAATCTTCCATATTTTAAGTGTGCTGTTATTCATGTATCCTTTTCTTATTCCTTGAAGTCATAATACTTTTGTGAGTTTTTAAACAGAATTTTCTAGCTCAAATTAGACTTTTTTTTTCCCTGTCCTCCTGCATTAAATTTAGTAATAAAGAAAATACTTTTTTTTATTAAAAAATGGTGTGATGACTTTAAGCCATTGGTCAAGTGAAAATAAAAATGTGACACTGTGGCACATACCAAAAACACTCAAATTTATTGGGTTTTTTTTTAAAATATATTTTTGTATATTAAATGTGATACACTATTAAATAAATCTTTGTGAAAGTAAAGTGTAACAGACATATGTTACAAACTAATACTTTGTGTTATGGCACCCACCGAGTCTAAAACAATTGTTACAGTTGATCAATGCATGACCCGAAACAAAATAAAGAGTATTATATATTAACTGCAGGGTGTCTTCCTTTGTTATCTGATAGTTTAATTACATCATGTAAGACTTCTCATAAAGGCATCGAATGGATACAAGGAGACCATTTGGAGGACCTCGACTTTGCTGATGACATAGTTCTCATCAGCAGTCAGATAAAAACGATGCAGGAAAACACAAATGAACTATCATCAATAGCCAGCAAAATTGGGCTTGAGGTCAATCATGAAAAGACTAAAGTCATGAAAAGTTTAATTCCAACAAGTGACAAAATATACATGGAAAACAAACCAGTAGAAGAGATCGATCACTTTATCTATCTTGGAAGTCACATTGATCGAGAAGGGGATACGAGCAAAGAAATTAGAATCAGACTGGCTAAAGCAGCAATGTCTTTCAGAAGCCTTGAAAAGTTGTGGAAATCAAAACTCATTAGCACAAACACAAAACTTAGGCTATTCAAATCAAATGTACTATCAACCCTTACGTATGCGTGTGAAAGCTGGAAAACAACAAGAGATATAGAAACAAAGTTGAACGCATTCGAAAATAAATGTCTAAGGAAAATACTTGGTATAGAATGGAACGAATTCAAAACAAACGAGGAAATTAGAGAAATCGCCAATCAACCACTAATATCTTCAGTAATAAAGAAAAGACGATGGTCATACGTTGGACATGTGATGAGAAGAGATAATAATCGAATAGCAAAGCAAGCCCTCATATGGGAAACAACAGGTAAAAGAAAAAGAGGAAGACCCAGGGAGACACTGAGAAGAACATTGATGAGAGAGGCAAGAGCAGCAGGAATCGGCTCCCTCAATGAGATAGAACTGCTTGCACAGAACAGAGACAGATGGCGAGATTTGATAAAATATCTTTAAAAGAAAACTGCTAGAACAAAAATTCATATAGGAGAAGGTGTACCTTGGTCTACGCCCTATGGGCCGGTTACGGCTCGAAAGGTCAATAGATAGATAGAAGACTTCTCAGTGGAACATATATTTATGTATAATGAAATGTAAGATACATGCTTCTAACGTATGGACACAGTATAGATTTTATAGCATAGTTTTCTAGAAAATATATATATATATATGTACTGTTGTTAACATATGAAGGCATATTAGTAATTCTTGGTTCTCCTCAGATATTCATAATTTTGCTTTGTTTAATGTGTCCACAAAATTGAGACAGTAATGATTTACCACAACATGATGCAATAATTACAAAGTGAAACTCGCATTTTATAAAGAGTAGAACAGGTGGACCACACAACTTTTCAGGAACATGTTTATAACAGTTTCAATTACTATTTTGGTTTACTGTCATTCTTTGTAACTTTGTTTTGCTCTTTTTGCTGCCTTTCCCACCACCAATTTTATCATAATAGAATTATAAAGTAGTGGTATAACAATGCTAACTGATGAACCCACAATTGACTAGTGACTTCTTTTACAAGATCTTCAATCCAGTACTTGAAACACTGACATTGTTGTTATCAGAGACGAGAAGCTTCTTCCAGTGCTTATCAGGGGAGCAGCAATTTTTGTTGTTGTTTGTATTCATGGTTCAATATATGAAATTGTGTCTATTGTGTACAACTAATATTTTTACCACTAAAGTCAAGATGTAATGTACAGGTGCAATTTCCTGTGCCTTGAATAAATTACAAGATTTATATTCTGTGAGTTATTTTGGCAAACAAGTGACCAAAATTCTGACCTGAGCACCTCGTGGTGAATACTTTAGTCATGTGGCTTTTATTCTGCAGCTCGCTAGAAACATCTTAGAAATGGGATAAACTGAACAGATTCCAATGACACAGTGTGCTCCATGATGTCATACAATTATTTAGCTTGTTCTGCTATGAAAGTTAACCAGTGGTTTTTTATTTTTATTTATGAATTAATAATTCTCAAACTCTTGGCATATTTTTAAAAATATTTCATTGTTTACATTGAAGAAACTGTTAAGAATTAAGTGTTTTGTCATTCATTTGTTAAAGAAGTTTTTTTTTATTTTAGGTTCTTTTTTTTTTATTTTTATTTTTTTTTTAGTCAAACCCTTTATTCTAATTGATTGTTTAGTTTTATGAATTAATAGTTTATGTAGTTCATATATTATAGACCTTTACTGTTATTGTTTCTTTATAATCTGTTGTATCACAGAAATAGTTGTGTGTGTGTGTGTTCACATTTAACACTTTATGTTGCTTACATATTTTCGTGATGTGTTCATTCAATGGTTGCTTATTTCAAGTTATTTGTTGTCAGAATCAGCTACACTGCACTCTAAGCAGTGCGATGCACTGTTGCTGGTAGCACACAGCAAATCACTCAAATATATACTATATAAAACTGAGCAAAGGGTAATTCTAAGTCAAATTTAAACGATCAGTGCTGCTAATTCAGTATACACACATTACTCAATGTTTAGTCCTGCGCTGTATACTTCATAATAGACAGTCTGATTTGCATAATGCAGCAATGATTACCTTTTTGTTCACATTTTTAAGTGTTTTTGATCTCACAAAGAAGCAATTTTCATTCCAGTATTGCACTATTATTGGGGATCTCAAGAAAATATATAATCAGTGCTATTAACCATAAGCAGTGTCTAGTAATTAATTCAGTCAGGTTTCTGAGGTGTGTGTTTATTTCAATTCTGTAAAGTAATAGATTTGGGGGGGGGGGTGTTGAAAATCAACCATATAAATGTATGATCATTCAACAATCTCTTCTGTTTAGTGGACTAAAATATGAACTTTCAAAGGACACAAAATAGTGTTTTCTCTGGATATGTGTTGTTATTGCTAGTTTTATATCTTGCTTTGTACAGTAAGAAACAGTTGTGCCATACCTGTCAGCTTGTACAGATCATTGTCATCAAGTGGGAACACATCGAGCCATATATATATTTGTACTGACACAATGCACTGCATGACCAGCACTCTCTCTGCTGTGGGTTTAGGGTGTGGCTCATGTGCTGGCTGAGCTTCTACTGAAGAGATTATTTTATAGTGAACTTCAACAGGGAAGATCACAAGGTACTCAAAATAAAAGGTTCATAGAAGTATTGACGACGTCCTAAAGTATTCATTCATGGAAGAGCGTTGCTCAAGATTGGCATAGATGTGAAGGTTATGAGAAAAGAAGAGAGTCACAACTGACACTTGAGAAATCATCATTCCTCAAATCAAACATCAACTTCCTCGACATGTTAGTGACCTCATTTGGGCCTATTTTTAACCCACTCTTAACATAGAATAGCAAGTTATCTTTGTCAGCATCAATGGACAGAACCAGTACAATTCAAAAGCACCACTTTTATTCATTTTATTACTATCTATATATATATATATCTATGTTTCATAGATTACACCAAGGCATTTGACAAAGTAAAACACCAAGAAATAATCATTTTAGAAAGCATAAACGTAGACAGCAAAGATCTAAGAATAATAAAGAACATGTACTGGCAACAAACACCGGCCATAAGAACTGGAAACCAATTGGGAATGTTTCAACAAATAAAACAGGGTGTTAGACAAGGTTGTGTGCTGTCACCAGATTTGTTTAATATCTATCTATCTATTGACCTTTCGAGCCGTAACCGGCCCATAGGGCGTAGACCAAGATACACCTTCTCCTATATGAATTTTTGTTCTAGCAGTTTTCTTTTAAAGATATTTTATCAAATCTCGCCATCTGTCTCTGTTCTGTGCAAGCAGTTCTATCTCATTGAGGGAGCCGATTCCTGCTGCTCTTGCCTCTCTCATCAATGTTCTTCTCAGTGTCTCCCTGGGTCTTCCTCTTTTTCTTTTACCTGTTGTTTCCCATATGAGGGCTTGCTTTGCTATTCGATTATTATCTCTTCTCATCACATGTCCAACGTATGACCATCGTCTTTTCTTTATTACTGAAGATATTAGTGGTTGATTGGCGATTTCTCTAATTTCCTCGTTTGTTTTGAATTCGTTCCATTCTATACCAAGTATTTTCCTTAGACATTTATTTTCGAATGCGTTCAACTTTGTTAACAATATTTATAGTGAGATTATTTTAATATCCATAAGGGACATGCCTGGAATAACAATTGGAGGTCATAATATAAATAATCTAAGGTGTGCTGATGATACAGTCTTAATCACTAAGAGTGAAAATGAGTTAAGAAATGTTGGACATTATAGTGAAAGAAAGCAAAATAAAGGACTCAGCCTTAATAGCAAAAAGACAGGTAATGGTAACAACAAAGAAAAAGACATCACCTCAGTGCAAAATAAAGACAAGTGGAACAATATTAAAACAGGTAAATGAATTTTAATATTTGGGAACTTTGTTAACCTCAGACGGAAGATGTACAAAAGAGGTGTGAGATGCAGAATGGCTCAGGCAAAAGCAGCTTTCCAAAAAATGAGGAAGATACTATGCAATCCATTTTTGACAATAGAAACAAAAAAAAGAGTTCTTAAATGTTATGTAGAGCAAGTCTTAAAATATGGATGCGAATTATTGACAATAGGACACCAGACAAGAAAATCACTTGAGTCTGTAGAAATGTGGTTTTACAGAAGAATGTTGAGAGTACCATGGACAGCTAAGAAGAGTAATGAAAATGTTCTGAGAGAGGTCAAAGCAAAAAGAGAACTAATTCCAATATTAGGGAGAAACAATCATCATTTTTTGGCCATGTAATGATATATAGATGGAAGCAAAGAGAAAAAATAACAGACAACTTAAGAGAATGGCTTGGCAGAAGGTCAACAACAGAAATCATAAATAGCTGCCGAGATCGAAAATTGTGGAGAGACATGATCACCTACGCCAATAGGCCTGGTTCTTGATGATGATGATGATGATATATATATATACATGAAAGCTTTAGTCTCTGCATTGTATTTTTACTGAGAGTTTTTTTTTTTTTAATTAATGTATTACTTCAAATTATGTCAATGCATTCATAAGTATAATGTTTGATTTTCATATATTGATTAATCAGTCATAATTTTTTTTTTTTTTTTTTTTGGCCATGTTGTAACAAGATTAACAATAGGAGAAAGAATTAGGGGAAAATACAAGACAGTTTGAGTAATTGGTAGGGTGTCAACGTAAGAACTGATAAACAGCTGCAGAGTTAGAAAGTTGTGTAGAGACATGATGTCCTAGACCAGAAAGCATGATACTTGATGCTGATATTGCATAAAATCCTAGTGGTTGACAGGTATGGCCACAGGTTTTGGTGACCTGTACTTCTGAATTTGTCCCTGTAGTGCACTTGAAGCTTTTATTGATGTATGAGCTTCTCAATGTCTGAGTGTTCTCAGTGTCTGATTTTCTTTTTTAGGCCAATAAAGTAATATGCTCACAAACATTGTGTTTGCATCCAGTGGTCACTGATAGAGTGTGTTTGTATGCAGAACATATAAAACATGTGCATTCATCATTATGAAATCTTAATTAATGACCATAAGAAAGTTGTCAAATAACTTATTTTCTGTATGAACTACTAGTCATAACTGGTCCATTGCAGTGTCATCATGTCGTAAATAATGACTAAAGTAGATTGTAAAAGGGCTCACAGTGTATGTTACTATAGATGGCTATGACGAGGTTTATATCCATGTCATGTGTTTGTCACAAACTGTGACATTTCGCCGAAAGGAACACATTCTTTGGTTAGGTATACAGTAGACCTGAGTGACAACTTAGCAGAGAAATTACATAGATGTATGTTAGCCAAAGGGTGCTTAGGTCCATGTGCAGTACGCTGCTATTTGCTACTGCCAGTCATGTAGATGGAGTTATCAGAATCACAACCATGGGACTAACCTTTGCTTTAGTCACCGTACAAGGCTCAAACTGAAACCTTCACATCTGCGACTAAAAAAGGCACCTGAACAAACACGTTACTGTGTTTGTCACAGGTCTGGTGTGGTATCAGCATACAGTACATCACTGCAATCTCTCAATAACAACGATCTTCATGAACCACAAGTAAGCGTCGCTGTATCAAAATCTCCTAAGTAGTAGTCTGGTAGGTAGATAGATAGATACCTTCACATGTAGCACACACGTAACAAAATTTAGAATATAGTAAATTGATCAAAGAGGACAGGTTATCACAAGAAAGATAAGTATGAAGAAATTTTAACAAATGTTCATGCATGCGCACTACAGTTCAGTGGAAGCAAGACCGCTCCAAATAAAAAGTGTAGGATGGTTATTACCATTCTGACCAGTGTGGTGGGACTTTTGGGTGGCCCTCTTCTACAATTTTTGTCACCATCAATTCGCATATCCTTTTGCAGAACGTTGCATTCACCACAGCCCTGAACTAATCTCAGAAGAGCCAGATCTCCCACAGAAAGTTGCATTCACCACAGCCCTTCTGAACTAATCTCAGAAGAGCCAGATCTCCCACAGAGCGTCGCATTCACCACAGCCCTTCTGAACTAATCTCAGAAGAGCCAGATCTCCCACAGAGCGTCGCATTCACCACAGCCCTTCTGAACTAATCTCAGAAGAGCCAGATCTCCCACAGAAAGTTGCATTCACCACAGCCCTTCTGAACTAATCTCAGAAGAGCCAGATCTCCCACAGAACGTCGCATTCACCACAGCCCTTCTGAACTAATCTCAGAAGAGCCAGATCTCCCACAGAAAGTTGCATTCACCACAGCCCTGAACTAATCTCAGAAGAGCCAGATCTCCCACAGAAAGTTGCATTCACCACAGCCCTGAACTAATCTCAGAAGAGCCAGATCTCCCACAGAACGTCGCATTCACCACAGCCCTGAACTAATCTCAGAAGAGCCAGATCTCCCACAGAAAGTTGCATTCACCACAGCCCTTCTGAACTAATCTCAGAAGAGCCAGATCTCCCACAGAACGTCGCATTCACCACAGCCCTGAACTAATCTCAGAAGAGCCAGATCTCCCACAGAAAGTTGCATTCACCACAGCCCTTCTGAACTAATCTCAGAAGAGCCAGATCTCCCACAGAGCGTCGCATTCACCACAGCCCTTCTGAACTAATCTCAGAAGAGCCAGATCTCCCACAGAAAGTTGCATTCACCACAGCCCTGAACTGATCTCAGAAGAGCCAGATCTCCCACAGAAAGTTGCATTCACCACAGCCCTGAACTAATCTCAGAAGAGCCAGATCTCCCACAGAAAGTTGCATTCACCACAGCCCTTCTGAACTAATCTCAGAAGAGCCAGATCTCCCACAGAGCGTCGCATTCACCACAGCCCTTCTGAACTAATCTCAGAAGAGCCAGATCTCCCACAGAGCGTCGCATTCACCACAGCCCTGAACTAATCTCAGAAGAGCCAGATCTCCCACAGAGCGTCGCATTCACCACAGCCCTTCTGAACTAATCTCAGAAGAGCCAGATCTCCCACAGAGCGTCGCATTCACCACAGCCCTTCTGAACTAATCTCAGAAGAGCCAGATCTCCCACAGAGCGTCGCATTCACCACAGCCCGTCTGAACTAATCTCAGAAGAGCCAGGTCTACCATGCTGCTCCAGATCCTGCCTCTGAGCTTGTTGTCGACCTTCTCCCTTTTTGCCAGCAGTTGTGTTTACTATACGGTTTTCATTAATATAAAATAAACAAATACCGCAATTTTAAAATAGTAAATTTCGGACAAATAAGTTCATTCTTTTTGCAGGTTCCATAACTCCCCCGGTACAATATTCTTGATTCGTGTAGTAGTAAATATCCTCCAGATATACTACCAGCAGAAAAAGATTTACACATTCTTCTTCTTCTTCTATCCTTCCTCTGTTGCCGTTGGCGTCGAGGGGAGAAACAATCTGCGATTCTTTGCTCTTCTGTTGGCCTCTTCTGATGTTATTCCTCCTAGTGACTCTAGTATTCTCTTTATCCATCTCTTTCTCGGTCTTCCTCTTAATCTGGCGTTTTCGTAGCGTTTGTTTATGGCTCTTTGATTCATTGTTAGTTCTTTCTGTCTTATGTGGCCGAACCAATTTATCTGTTGTTTCTTTATGTATTCGATGGCTGGTTCAATTTCGAATTACACATTAACTGTGGAAAACTAAGCAAAGAAGAAATAATGAAAGCCATCACGATATTAAAAAATGGTAAAGCCACAGGACCAGATGAAATTCCTTCGGAAGCCATCAAATCAGATATTAACACCTCTACCAACATGTTACATAATCTATTAGAAAAATTTGGGAGAGGGAAGAAATACCTAAAGACTGGAAAGAAGGTTATATGATCAAACTACCAAAGAAAGGAAGTTTACAGGAGTGCACAAATTATAGGGGAATTATGTTACTATCAGTGCCAGGAAAAATATTAAGCAGAATCATTCTGGAGAAACTAAAAGAGGCCATAGAGAATCATTTGAGAGATGAACAAGCAGGTTTTAGGAAAAACAGATCATGTGCTGATCAAATAACTACTCTACCTATAATAGTTGAACAAAGTTTAGAACTACAGTCCCCACTTTATATTGGATTCATAGATTACGAAATGGCATTTGATAGTTTAGACAGAAGAATGCTTTGGAAGTCGCTGAGTCATTACGGAATCCATAAAGTTTATTAACCTCATAAAAACAATGTATGAAGGAATGAAATGTAGTGTGGTGCATGAAGGACAGCTAACAGAAGCATTTGAAATAACAGGAGTAAGCCAGGGATGCCTTCTGTCTCCATTTCTCTTTCTACTGGCCACAGATTGGATTATGAAAATAACTCAAAACAACAGAAATGGAATCCAGTGATCACTGACCAAGCAACTTGATGATTTAGACTTTGCTGATGATATAGCACTCCTATCACACAGCCATCAACAGATGCAGGATAAAATGAACATACTTGGTGAAAGATAACAACAGCTAGGACTGAAAATGTATAGAGATCAGACCAACATTATGAGAATTAATGTAGTTGGCGATAACCAAATAAAATTAGGAGAAATACCTCTACTAGACGTACAATCTTACATATATATGGGTAGTAATATAAATAAAAAGGGAGAAACAGAAAATGATAAAAAAATAAGGATATCAAAAGCAAGAGGAGCTTTCATTGTACTGGGAAACATATGGAAGTCCAAAGAAATTAGGTTAAATAAAAAAAATAACAATTTTCAACTCCAATGTTAAGTCAGCCCTATTATATGGCTGTGAAACATGGAGAACAACAAAATTGACAATCATGAAGATACAGACTTTCATTAATGGATAATACATAAATGGATACGCAGAATAAAAGGATGGAAATGGCAGGACAAATTCACTAACATAGAATTATGGAAATATACCAGTGGATAAAGAGATACAGCAAAGACGATGGCGCTGGAACGGACACGCACTGCAGAAGCCAACTGAGAGTATTACACAACAGGCCCTTTTTGGAATCCACAGGGAACAGACTAAGGAAGTCTTGGAGAAGATAGATAGAAGCAGAGATGAAGAAGATGGAATGGTCTTAAAAGAATGGCAAGAAACAGGACGACCTGGAAAGTGTTTGTTGAAGACCTATGCTCCAAGGTTCTCCCAGCCTGTACCACAGCAGGTATCACAGTCAATTTATTATTATTATTATTATTCAACAAAACTGTCTTCAGCGACACATCTTGAGGAAAGGAATGTGGCTTACACTTTACAACTACGAAGAGAATGCAGTCTGTCAAAAGCCGCCATGATAAAAGATAACTATATTTTTTTTAACATTATTAATAATTGGAAGCATAAAGCAATAGTCAGAGCATGTATATACATTACATATAACAGACAAAAATGGACGAAACATTTCAACCAAAGAGCATTTACCAGAGCAGACCTAACAAACAGAAACGATATTAATATCCTCGTCTCAGTGGCACACACACGCAGATAGCAAATTGCAATTGTGAATGGGGGACAATATCGCAAACAGCAAGGAAATTCGATTCATTAGAAACAAAATGCTACATAAAAATCCTTAATATACGTTGCACAATGAAGACACAAAAGATTTAAGAGTTAAAAGATTTAAAATATTAAAAAGAACAGGCCATTAAACACCATTCTACTAAGGGTATTAAAATATTATGGCCACGTTAAAAGAAATGCACAGCGGGCTGGGCAGAACGATAATGGAAGGCATAGTTTCTGGGCAGACCGATGATGATGATGTGATTTGAAGTCACCAACGAGACAATGAACATGACAACATAAGAAGTGAGATATCTGACTAAAGGCAGACATTCTTTCAGACGTGATGTGGTGAGTGCGTCGTTCTGCAAAGGAAATTCAAACTGATTATATATATACCCATCCATATCTTCTCAAGATTCATGTATAATGTATGGTGCAGAAACATGAAGCATGGGCATTAGACAAGGAAACAGAACAGAGAGTTGAAGCCTTTGAAATATGGATTTATAGAAGAACAGGGAGAATTGGGTGGAAAGAAAAGAAAAGAAATGATGATGAAGTCTTAAAACAACTAAAAATGAAAAGAGAACTACTAAATACAATTGAAAAGAGAAAATGAGATTATTGGGGCATGTTAAAAGACACAACAAACAACCTACTAAAAGTAATCTTGTAAGGGAAAATACAAGGTAAAAGAGGCAGACCAAGACTAACATGGACGAGTAACATCGAAAAATGGATAAGTCAGCTTATGACAAACTGCACCATCAAAGCAAGAGACAGAACGGAATGGCGCTCCATGGTAGCCAACCTTCGATGCGGAGACGACACTCAATGATGATGATGACACCCATCCACTACTTGCTTTTCTATTTATAACGCATGACGTATGTTGCGACAAAAAAGAAATGTTCTAAAAGGGTTTATCCAAGTCAACCACAACGGATGCAACTTCTCTTTATAAATATGCGTAGTTCAGTACATAAAACTGTTACATCATGAGCTGTTCTTTTAAAATGCTGACTTTACACTTCTAGTAATTATAAAGAAGACGTTCTGACAAATGCAGCTGATTCTCTATTGAATGAGAAATATAAGAAAATATATTCTTCGCGGTCGATCTGTCAGTAGTTACAGAACTGAGGAATCATGAAAAATCTTCTTAACGTTCACCAATAAAATGGGCGTAAATGTATTGTGTCGCTAGTTTACGACAAAGCCGTATCTGGCCTTTCGGCCTGACATATTGGTAGATTTTTGCTCCATAATTTTTCCCGGGCAGAAGCCATGTTGGCCTACTGTTTTCGACTTTTAACTGCCAATTGTTTTTTATCGTGTGCGAGTGCGTATGGGACTTTTTTTTTCTTCTATCCGAGGGCTGAACGTCGGATCTCATTACCTAGAGATCAAAAGAGAAACCACGAAGAAATCACAGATTCGAAGTGAAAGATTCCCACCGCCTGAGATCGGAGTCGAATCAAGATCTTCCTGTCCAGAGGTCGACTCTTACCACCAGACCTAACTTATTTAAGAGTAACAATCTACAATTCCTATTAGAAATGTAAAATAACTGTGATTATGTGGATTACATTGCACTATACACAATTCCTAGATCCTGGAAATAATGAGGTATGCAAACCGGCAAAGAAGGATGGTGAACGATATTGGCCAGATACAAGTAAAAACTACAAGAAATTTTTAAAAAATTTGTAAGAAATAATTAAATTTTCTTCTTCACTCGATGGCTACTCTTTTTCATTGTCCACCAATAAAATGATGTTAAGTGGGCGTGGGTGCGTCGTGTTGTTAGCTTACGGAAAGTAGTGATATTTAGGCCTTTCGGCTCGACACGCGTTTTCGGAATGGAGTTTTTGGATACCAATCCAAAGATGAGTAATAACAAGAGATGGACTTGTCAGCCTATGCCAAATTGCACTATCATTCTAAGCAAGAGACAGAGCGAAATGGCGCTCCTTGGTAGCCAACCTTCGATGCGGTGACGGCACTCAATGATGATCTTTACTATAGAGAATGAACCATAAGATAGAAAGCCAATTTAGAGGATGTGAAGGTTGCTGTCTTAAGAAGATTCTAAACATCCGTTGGGATCAACACATTATAAACAAAGAAGTCGTCAGAAGATCAGACTTAACAACATCAAGCAAGAAGTGAAAAGAAGAGGTTTGAAACGGCTAGGCCATGTTCTACGTATGGAACGAACCAGACATCCGCACCTTGCATTAACATGGACACCACCTTTCAAACGAAGAAGAGGCAGACCATTGGGGATGCTGCGATGAACCATGCATGATGAAATGAAAGATGGCAAGAGTTGTCCCTGTTCGCTCCGGACTTACCCATGGGTGGAGATCTATTGTGGGTGTCATATTATCGATTTTATAGGATTAAGAAGATACAGTAATAAACATTACAGTAGCTAAATTTGCTTTAAGTTCAACAGTGTTCCGTGGTTAAGTTTAATTAATAAAGTATAATCATCATCAAGTATCGGGCCTACTGGCGTAGGTGATCATGTCTCTCCACAACTTTCGATCTCGACAGTTCTTTATCATTTCTGTTGTTGACCTTCTGTCAAGCCATTCTCTTAAGCTGTCTGGTATTTTCTCTCTTTGCTTCCCTCTATCTTTTCGTCCCTCAATTTTTCAAATTGTTACAATATATTCCAGTTGTTCTCTTCTCATTACATGGCCAAAAAATGATGATTGTTTCTCCCTAATATTGGAATTAGTTCTCTTTTTGCTTTGACCTCTCTCAGAACATTTTCATTACTCTTCTTAGCTGTCCATGGTACTCTCAACATTCTTCTGTAAAACCACATTTCTACAGATTCAAGTGATTTTCTTGTCTGTTGTCATATTGTCCATGATTCGCATCCATATGTTAAGACTGGCTCTACATAACATTTGAGAACTCTTTTTCTTGTTTCTATTGTCAAAAATAGATTGCATAGTATCTTCCTCATTTTCTGGAGAGCTACTTTTGCCGGAGCCATTCTGCATCTCGCCTCTTTTGCACATCTTCCGTCTGAGGTTAACAAAGTTTCCAAATATTTAAATTCATTTACCTGTTTTAATATTGTTCCACTTGTCTTTATTTTGCACTGAGGTGATATCTTTTTCTTTGTTAAAACCATTACTTCTGTCTTTTTGCTATTAAGGCTGAGTCCTTTATTTTTGCTTTCTTTCACTATAATGTTCAACTTTTCTTGTAACTAATTTTCACTCTTAGTGATTAAGACTGTATCATCAGCATACCTTAGATTATTTATATTATGACCTCCAATTGTTATTCCAGGCATGTCCCTTATGGATCTTAAAATAATCTCACTATAAATATTAAACAAATCTGGTGACAGCACACAACCTTATCTAACACCCTAATAAAGTATAATAATAGTTGATAAAGCAGGTTTAGTCTATATTACAGTTTATTTGCTAGTTGGGATTTTTAGAGAATTGAAAACTGTATCAGGTGATAGATCCAGAGAGATGAGAGTGTGTATGGAAAAGTGATGGTAGAATAAGAAGATTATAAAGAGAAGTATTCCCCCCCCCTCCTTTTCCCCCGAATTGATCAGATCTACGGGACGTTGTCTGATCAACGTGATGAAGGTCACATGTACAAGGGCACAATAAAAATACCTACATTAGAACAAATATCTCAGGAAAAAATATACTTTTTCCCAAAGAGAACAAATTCAGATACAGTTCATGCAGTGACTAGATTTAATTTTTTTTTAAAATACTAGATTTGATGACATTGTTGAGAAAGCAGAATTCAAAATGATATACACGTAATTTAGTAAATATAATTTATAACACGTGACATGATGTTTTAATAACAGCGAACCTTCATTACTCTTGTCCAACGCATGCGATGATGGTAGCAGGTTCAGTCTAGTGTAATATTGTTGCATTTCATCAAGCGTTCTATATGGACGTAGGTGACTATACCTATACAATTAAATTTTGATAATGGATCAATGTCACAGGCTGAGATAATGAAAATTGGCAATGTGGTCGACAATTGTAGTCGCCCCCCCCCCCCCCACCCTGCCTTTTCTCCCCACGGCCGCCATTTTTTTTTTTATAATTTCTTTTTCGCGACCATTCGATTCTGTCTCACTTCGTAACGGGTGTCCGTACAACAGTGCTTCGTATCTGAATTCATTTCAGGAGGACATTCAAATTGTGAAATGTTTTTTTTTTTTTTTTTTTTTTTAATTAAAATATTGGAGATAATGGAGAGCAAATTAATCCGTTCCCAAACCCTAAATAATATAAAAAAATTGTTAGTAAAATTATTAGAAAACTTTAGAGTCGCTGTCATGGGAGACAAGATCCAACTGGTTGGGGCTAAGATGATGTTGAGCCAACACGCTTGATGGTTTGTATACTGACGGGTCTGTAAAGAGAGAAGTGAAACCATGATGGAGATTCTTTTATCGAATGAATTTAAAATATATATATATCGTCGAACAAAGCAGAACGTATGTGTTAACTACCTCCGGCATCATAACGAAAGTTGATGTAATAACTACTGTCTGAAATGACTTTCTCAGAAATTGAGTTATGAGCATTGATTTTTTCCAACCGAAACCGAATTAATTCACTCTCTTCCCTTTCTCATCCAAACATATTTTCTCGTCGTTTTATTTTAGACGTCAGACAAGAAAGCTCCACACGTTCAACTACGAGAAGGAAGACCCGGACGTCATTAGCAAAATCAGACATGGGAAACAGAGCGCCCCTCGTAGGAGGCAGGAGAGATGGACGCAGCCACCCTGGTAGAACGTAGATGTCGAAGAAGCTTGGCGGAGCAAGAGACAAACGGTCAAGACATGGCAGAAAGCCAGAAGGAATGGAAGAACACAACCTGAGCTCTTGAAGCGTCTGAAAGTAGAGGTCGACCAAAAAATGATGCAGTTTAAACTATGCGCTAAGGATGCCAAATAGGATGACTTCTGTAAAAAAAAGTGTGTTCAGAAAAATCGCTCGCCACATTCTGGCGTCTTCATCAGTGCATGAATGGCATAACACGACACAGAGGCATACCAGACTTTCAGAGCACAGGCCAGATATGGCACAAATCTGATGAGAGCAAAGGGAAGGCCCTGCTTGCCAGCTACATTGAGCGCTACATAACTGGCCAATGAGTTTAATGCCAGCATTCGGAGTGGCCAGATTAAGGAGGAGTGGCTACACAGCTACTTACTACCGCTACCGAAGCCAAACAAGGACCATTCTCAGATCAGTGCAATCAGAATCATCACAATGCAGAACACTGCGGGCAAGCTGCTGGAGTAAATAGTTGCCCGTGTCCTTACCTGTCACCTTGAACAGAAACGTGTATTCCCACCCACACTCGGAGGTTATAGATATAACAAAGAGACATGGCTCAATGCGGCAGTCTTTGCCTTTGACGTCTTCGAATGCTTCCACAGACGAGAGGAGACATGTGCTGCTGCTATAGATCTGGAGGATGCATACAACAGGGTACCATTTGAATATCTCATGCACATGCTCCTCAAACTGGCGGTGCACCCCTTCCTCCTTAGATGGATCGCCGCGGCACTGTTTCAGAGGAAGGTGATACTCAGATGTGGAAGTTGGTCTTCCGAGCCAACATCCATTTGTCCAGGGCTGCCACAATGCTCACCATTGTCACCATTTCCATTTAACATGTACACAATAACGATCACGGAACAACAGCTGGATGGGAGGGGAAGAACTATGACTTTTGCTGATGATATTCTGGTATATCGACAGGGAAGAGACAGACGGGGAATCGCCTCCACAATGCAAGACGAACTCGATCGCATTTCTTCCTGGTGTGGGGTATCAGGTACCTTGGTTAATCCTAATAAAGCATCAGTTTCATGGTTCTCCCTTAACAATCATATCGTTAATACGACCACACCGGTAGTACGAATGGGAGCTGATGAGGTGACCAGGGACAAGTTGATGACATACCTCGTAGTTAAGTTTGATCGCAGCCTGTGTTTTCGGGACCACGTCGACCATGTGATAACAAAATCCCGCAAAGGATTAGCCGCCTTGAAGGTCATGGCAGCTGCCAACATCGAGCAGAGGCTACTTACTCTTCTGTTCCAGGAATTAGTCCTCGCAACAATCGAGTATGCCCTGGCAATTCTTACTGTCAGTACGACTCAAATTGATAGGCTGGAAAAAATACAAAATGAAGCCATGCGCATTATCCTGGGATGTACTAGGGACACTCCCTGTGTAGCAATGAGGTATCTTCTTGACTTTCCAACCATGGATAACAGAATCAAGATCTGGAGAGCACGAGCATACCTGAAGATTAGTACAGATAAAGAGCATCCATTGCACCACGTGCTCAACGCAGAGGAAGGTGCCAGGCTAAAAAGAGGCAAATCATGGGTGGGCCGAGCAGAAGATGTCATAAAACAGGTCTGTGGGCTTACCAATATCAGCGTTGGTGAGGAGTGGATGCCGGTGCCTACGTCATTCAAGGGGACTTTCTCGTGTATTGTCACACTCGACAAGAAAATTAGGGAACAGAACCCGGTCGTGGTTAATGCTGAGGCCAACGGTCTCATCAGCGATAGCACTGATGAGAAAGGAAGACAGTGGTGCATACGTCATGACCACGAGTAGCATGACAATGGAAGTGATGGCAGTGACCAAGGCATTCAAATGGTTAGAGCCACAAGACTATACCCACGCATGTATACTGAGTGATTCGATGAGCATGATAAAAAAAAGTGGAGGTGGGCTCTGTACGCATGCAATGGGTAGAGTCGTTGCACAAATTCAAAATACGTAATGTCACCTTTGTCTATGTCCCTGGACATGCGGGAGTGCGGGGAAATTAAAAAGCGGACAGGTTGGCTAGCTGCGCTGTCGTTGAGGACGGGCAACCAATGGATCGGGCGGACATCATCAATGCCCTCCGAGATGTGGGAAGAGCACATGACTTCGACAAACGCAGATCCACGTCACTTCTGCGGATGATAGAAATGGGAGTTAAGATGGGCACAACCAGAAATGAGAAACTTAGTGGCCGTGTAAGACTTATCAACCAACATAGAACTGGAGTCGTCAGTCGCTGGACACTGAGGAAATTGCTGAGGAGGGGATCTGAGCACCTATGGACATGTTCGGAGTGCAATGATGATGACCCGCAAATAACTCAATCAATAAATTCTGTCTATTATTTTTTCACGTGTCTTTCTGCTTGTGAAAAAAACAGTATTATGTACACTTGACATTATTATTTATTTCTCAATATCCGAACATCCTCTATTAGTTATAAACATATACTATACATACAAGTTGTGATGAGTGGTGATAACTTTAGGCCAATTGACACAGCACATACAACTACTGAAACCAAAATGTTACATGCTTAATTATTCAGAAGAAATGTAGTATATTGTGTATATTTTATTTCTGCAACCAGTAAGCAGTCCCCAAATTGGAGACTTCGAGTTTACAGTTTAACAGGCACAGCACACCTTGCCAGATAGGACTATAACAGTGATTTAAAAAAATATATATATACACATTTAATAAGTCACGATTGTGGAGGTTTCCAAAGTATGTTTTATCATCTTGTAATTTTATATAAGAAAGAGTAACATTATGTGGTTTTGCTATATCTTATATTTTAATTTGAAATTTAGATACATTAACGCCTATTGTTGATATTTTCCTTGGTTTGACACAAAATCTGGTAGAAGCTGTAGTAATCATGTTTACTGGCTGCTAATGGCTTTCTCTGGATTCTTAATACTTTATTTATTAATCGCACACACCGCCAGGAACATTCCCAGCACAGTAATTAACACAGTCGTCATGTAGAAGGTAGCATGATATATTACAGACAATTGTATATGAAGTATAATAGTATATTGATGATTGCGGTTTCATTTTAGACAACAAAAGCCGCGCAATTTGCGCGATGGTTCATAATGAATGAATCTTTCGTCGAGCTCTGCACTGAAGCTTTGCTTGCTAGCTCTGTCCAAGCTCGGGATAAAAACCACGGTTTATCTCAAGTTGAAAAATAACTTTGAGAAAAACACTACATCTGACTAGCTAGTGTTGATGTGAAATTTGAATACAAATTATATCTTAGTAATAGTTTACATAAATAATTGACGCAGGCAGTTAGGAGTTTACTGAGTAATTTACTGATTCATTATAGGCAGGTAGTATGATTTTAAATTTTACTATTACTATGACTAAACTCTAAAACTGACTAATTTTCTAATAATACTTATACTATACTAAAATTAATGCTACTATTAATTAACTAATTACATTTTAAATTAAAATACTGTAGTATATTAATATAAATTATTATCATATGTAAATTATTTACTTATAATCTTATGTCTTATACGTTTTTATAAAATACGACAAAATACTGTAATTATCATGTGCCATACCGGTACCGGTTGCCCGAGGTGATCATGTCCCTCCACAATCTTCTATCTACAGTGCATCGTATCAGTTCTGTTGTTGACTGTTTTCCAAAAGCTATCCAGTATTTTCTCTCTCTCTGTCGTCCGTGATCTCTCTTTCCTTCTATTTTGCCAGTTGTAACCAAGTATTCCAACTTTCCCCTTCTCATGATGTGTGATTGTGTCTGAAAAATGTTGATTGCTTCTTTCTCCTTTCTGATGTTTTTTAAGAGCTCCCTTTTTGTGTTGGCCTCTTTGAGAACTTCCTCATTGGTCTTTTTAGCTGTCCAGGGAACTTTCAACATTCTTCTGAGAAATCCCATCTCTGTGGGCTCTAATCGTCTTTTCATTTGTTTGTCTATTGTCCATGATTCGCTTCCTTAGGTCAGAATTGGTTCTACATAGCACCGATGAACTCTCTTTCTCATTTTTATAGACATAGATTTGTTGCATAAGATATTTTTCATTTTCTTAAATGCTATTTTGGCCTGAGCTATTCTGCTTTTTATTTCTGTGGTGCATCTCCCATCCGATGTTATTATTGTGCCCACGTATTTGTAACGTTGCACTTGTTTCAGATTTGTCTCGTTTATTTTTATGCTGCATGGTGGTGATGATTGTTTCTTTGATATAACCATTACTTATGTTTTCTTACTATTCAGACTGAGACCTTTCTTGTTGCTTTCTTTTACTATTATGTCTATCATTTCTTGTTGTTCATTCTCTGTCTCTGCTATTAACTCTTTCAGGACCAGAACAGGAAACAGAAATTTTCATATTTGGACCAGAAAACTCGATTTTTTTTCCTGTTTCCAGAAATTTTACCATATACCTTTTTCATTTGACTACTTCACACAGTAATTAAGATAAATGTGGCATGTGTTATATATCACTGGAAAGGGAAATGGATACAGAAAATGAAAATAGCAATATATTTCTGATATGTCATTATTTAAAGGAATAGTTATATTTTTAAAAAAAAAATATTCAAGGTAGATAATTTTATATTTAAAATATTGTATTTCACTTACCCATTTCCATCCAGATATGTGTTGCTATCCATTTGTCTTGAAATATTACACAACATAATCCAAATTCCTCGAAAATACAGTTTATTTGATGAATTTATGTCCACAAATAACAAAATTATGCACATTTTTATAAATGATCCAAGAATAAAAAATTTCAAATTTGTTTACATCACAACAATATTATTTACAAGTCAAGTTTATTATTTTTATTGACACATATGTACTTATTGTGTGTGATATTCCCTAAAGCATGTTTTAGCGCACAGATGTGGCTTATCCGGACAATAATAGCTGCTTCGTTTTCTTACTTTCCGCTGCTCTGATCAATGAACACACTGCAGGTCTTTCCCATCAAAATCAATGAGATGGATGGCACCCTGATATCTCTGCGGCTTCGTGTTCCATTTTTTCCCCGGCTTGGATAAATCAACTTGAAGAAGGTTGTTAGGAATAGGTGTCTCTGCTCCTACTATGCTACACAAATCATTAATAAGCAGCTCCTTGAAATCTGCAAAAGGCATAGGCTTCTCGGTGTTAGGGCGGCTCAAGTTATACAAAATATGAGCATTGAGTTGTGTGATCTCAATTATCCACATAAATATTTTCTTCCACCACTTGACTGTCTTCCTTGTGTGGTTCCCATAATATGAGATCATCTGGTCTACTCTGTCACATCCATTCATTGAGTGGTTGTAGCTATGGATGGGTGATGGCTTCCTGACTTGACTCCTACCTTCATTTCTGACCTCATTTGTGACACTTCCATGTGTTGTCACCAATTGGCAGGGCTTTTTGGATTTTTTATCCCTCCAACTGACACACATAACTTGCTCCTCATCATTGATGAACCACTTTGCCTCATTCACTGATATTTTTTTATTTTTGACTTCTGCTGGAAATCCGCGTCTGTTGGAATTTAGCGTTCCAGTGTAGTTGTGATTTTTCTGCCGCAGAAATTGAACAAGTGGCAGGGAAGTATAATACCGGTCAGCAAACAAATGATGATCATCTGTGATGCCTTCCAGTAACTTGTCGAAAACTTTGACAGCATGTGATGAATGTGGGTCTGTTTCAGGCCTGTAAGCTGTGTCCGTACCAAATATACCAGGAGGTTGAAAACGTATCCGGTGATTGATTCGCAAAGTCCGTATGATTTGATATGATATTTTTTTGGCTTACTGGCATTGTACTGCTTGTACTTAAATCTTCCCTTGTAGCCTATAACCATCTCATCAATGCAGATATTTTCAAACGGATAAAACGCTTCTTGAAATTTTTCGATCAATGAATTGATGAACGGCTCAATTTTACATTTTCCAGCCGCATCAGGACCAGCCGCATGAAGCATAGATTGATAAATGAGTAAAAATCTTGTCCGACTAAACATGCACCTAAACCAAGGACTACTTTTAAATGATTGAATGGACCAGTAATCCTTTATAGAATTTTTTGCATTCATTCCCAATCAGGACTGCCAGAAACTGAAAAAAAGTATTACAGTCCAGCGGTGTCCATTTAGCAAAACTGGAATACCTGCGTACAGGAGTACTCAATTCCATTTTTTGCTGAGCATAATTGTTGATATTTTGAATCAGACTATCAACAATTGTGTCAGTCAACAGGCTCAGAAAATACTTGGAAGGTGAAGCATTTTCTGGAAGATCTAACTTACATCCAGAATTTATATTTTGGAAGCTAGATTTTCCTATGGTATCTCCATCTCTGGCTTCATGCCACCCATCAGCAGGCTTCCTAGCCACATCTGTCCTGTCAGCTTTGGCTGACAGAATAGTATCAATTTCATCGTCAGAATCACTGCCACTAAATTCCTCTGAGTCACTGATAGTGCTGGACTGGAGGCATCGACCAGCTAAACCTAAACAAGAGTTAGAGAGTCTTGGTTTCTTACCACTCGACTTACCACTACGATTATCATGACTATCACCACAAAAACTAAAACTCTGGTCTGAATCTTCTGAATAGTCCATTTCTGATTCACTAAATAACAATGTTTCGAACATAGATCTCGCTTGTTCTGCACTATATCGTTTTGGGCGAGATGCACTGCAAGAACTACCAGCAGTGGGCGTGGCCATTTTGTGATAGAAATTTCAGAAAAATAAACAATGAATATTAATGAATAATTTTTAAATCCAAACGTCTAACCACGCTTTCAAACCACGGGAAGATCAAGGAAAAATAACTCTCACGACCGGAAATCAAGTATTGGTTGAAACAAAAACGAAATTCGGTGAAAACGAAACAAATATTCAGCTACATCCAAAATGTCCGACATATCGGTGTTGTCCAAACGGATCATGCCAAGGACTCGGCGCCGGACCTGAAAGAGTTAAGACTGTGTCATCCGCATATCGCAAATTATTTATGTTGTGACCGTTGACTTCAACTTCAATTCCTTTTTTGCCTACTATTGATCTCATAATATATTCGCTGTAAAGTGAAAACAAATCCGGTGACAGAACACAGCCTTGTCTGACTCCTTGCTTTATATATTGGAATTGTCCTGTTTGGTTGTTAATTTGTATAGCTGCTGTTTGTTGCCAGTACATGTTTTTTATGATTCGCAGATCCTTGCCATCAATGTTTAATTTCTCCAGCATATTGATTATTTCCACATGCTTTACTTTGACTATTGCTTTCGTGTAGTCTATAAAGCACATATATAGATCTTTCTTTACCTCTATAGATCTTTCTATCAATATTCTTAAGATGTATATTGCATTATTGGTGCCCTTTCCTTCCACAAATCCACATTGTTCCTCACTTATTTCTGGTTTTATTTTGTTCCTGACACGTCTCATGATTATTCTTAGTAATATTTTAGTCATATGGCTCATGAGACTAATAGTGCAATGGTCTTCACAATCAGTGGCTCCTGACTTCTTCGGTATGGTTACAAAGATAGATTTTAGTAGATCTTCAGGTATGTGTCCAGTGTTATATATATCATTGAGTAATTTTTTTATGACTTGTACTCCCAGCTCTCCTAATGCATTTATCTCTTCGATTGTTATATTGTCAGGACCTGGAGCTTTACCTCTTTTCATGTTCTGAATTGCGTCCTCCACTTCACTCTGCATTATTGGTGGTCCTGTGTCTTCATTTGAATTGTTTAATTCTGGTCTTTCATCATCATAGAGTTGACTGATATATTCTGTCCATCTTTCCATTGTCTTCTCCTGTCCCATTATTATATTTCCTTCCTTTGATTTCACACATCCTGAAACTTTGACATTAAGGGCGAAGCTAGCAAAATTACCATTTACCCTGTGTAAGTCAAGTGAAAAGTATTATTAGTATAGAGTAAACTAGTAGAGTAACTTGAGATAATTCTTCAAGTCTAAGAGATGAATTGACCTATTTATTTGAGTTAGACGAGCTTGTTTTTTTTAATGATTTTATATTTGTGTGCTATATAATATCACCATTACAATTTACACTCCACTCAGCACTCAGTTGTGAGTTCAACATCACATGTCAATTCAATAATCAATATTATGTTTGCTCCCCATTGATAGCTACTAAATGAAGCAGTTAAGAACAATAACAACATAGTGAGTCTGTGTTTGAAATTGAGTCTACTTAAAAAACTCTTAGTCTTTGGTCATAGCTCTCCTGAACTCTTCATTTATCTTGATGATTGTTGTCACTGTATTTGCAGACTTAGTTAATCTTTATTTGTCTCTACCTTGCTTACCTTGTATTTTACCACCTATTCTATGTTTAGTGTATTATTTTTCTAGATCTACCTATCTATCTTTCAAGTTTCATTCTCCTGAAGTATTGTCTATATATGCAATGTGATTTCTTGTATAAATTATAAATGTTACTGTTTTTGTAGTTCTTGCAGTGAACCAGTGCTTATTATCAAAATCCCTAAGAAAGGGGACACTGAAAATTTAAGAGGTATAAACTGACTGTCAGTACCTAGGAAGATGTTTTGTAGAGTACTTCTCCAGTGATAAAGAATAGTGTGGAACAAAAGCTCAGAGAAGAGCAGGCAGGCTTTAGAAATGGAAGATTATGTACTTGAATTTTTTTGTTGCAAACCATTGTAGAGCAGTCACTGGAATGGAATTTATCCTTATATATAAACTTCTTGGACTTTGAGAAGGCAATTGACAGACATTTGATTCATCATACATCGCTTTAGAAAATCTTGTATGCCTATGGCTTCCTGGATAAAATTGTCATATTCTAAAGGAGATTTATGATGGCAACCATTGCTGTGTAAGACATGAAGGACAGCAGACAGCTAGGTTCAGAGTCATAACAGAAGTTAGGGTGTCCGGTTAGCGCAATCGATAGGCGGTTGGCTTACCACGGCAACAGCCGGGGTTCGTACCCTGGCGAGGACACCTGGGTTTTACTAATTACCTAAAAATTAGTACCTCTGAAGTCGGAGTAAATCTGCCTGCATGGCGAGGGGCATCCTGTAATGGGATAAAACAGACTTTACACGCAAAATTCAGTCCCACAAAATTGAGTGGGTGGGACTTCGTCAGAGGTCAAAGCTGACGAAAGCGAACGAACGAACGATAACAGAAGTTAGACTAGGATGTATTTTCTCATCACTCCTTTTCCTTGTGGTCATGGACTGGATTATGCGATTAGTTGTTGCCAACAGACCAAGAGGAATTACATAAGGTCTTACTGGACATCTGATTGACACTGATTTTGCAGATGATGTTAGACTGCTTGCCCATTGCCACCAAGGCATATAGAAAAAAGCAGATAGAGTAGAGCAGTTTACTAATTCCGTAAGACTGAAATAAATGGAAAGAAAACTAAGATTATGAGAGTAAATGCCAAAAGTACAAAGAAAGTTACATTCAGAGTGTGACTAGAAGAAGTCTATCTATTGACCTTTCGAGCCGTAACCGGCCCATAGGGCGTAGACCAAGATACACCTTCTCCTATATGAATTTTTGTTCTAGCAGTTTTCTTTTAAAGATATTTTATCAAATCTCGCCATCTGTCTCTGTTCTGTGCAAGCAGTTCTATCTCATTGAGGGAGCCGATTCCTGCTGCTCTTGCCTCTCTCATCAATGTTCTTCTCAGTGTCTCCCTGGGTCTTCCTCTTTTTCTTTTACCTGTTGTTTCCCATATGAGGGCTTGCTTTGCTATTCGATTATTATCTCTTCTCATCACATGTCCAACGTATGACCATCGTCTTTTCTTTATTACTGAAGATATTAGTGGTTGATTGGCGATTTCTCTAATTTCCTCGTTTGTTTTGAATTCGTTCCATTCTATACCAAGTATTTTCCTTAGACATTTATTTTCGAATGCGTTCAACTTTGTTTCTATATCTCTTGTTGTTTTCCAGCTTTCACACGCATACGTAAGGGTTGATAGTACATTTGATTTGAATAGCCTAAGTTTTGTGTTGTGCTAATGAGTTTTGATTTCCACAACTTTTCAAGGCTTCTGAAAGACATTGCTGCTTTAGCCAGTCTGATTCTAATTTCTTTGCTCGTATCCCCTTCTCGATCAATGTGACTTCCAAGATAGATAAAGTGATCGATCTCTTCTACTGGATCGATTTCTTCTACTAGAAGAAGTAGATCACTTTAAATACCTAGGAAGCTATATTTAATCAAATAGCAACATTGAGAAAGAGATCTCTGCTAAAATAGGCATGTCAGCCCAGGCATTCAGTAGACTTAGAAATATTTGACATCCAACTAGTCTCCATCTCAGCATCAAGCTCAGAATTTATAAGTCAAATGTGCAATCCATAATCATATATGCAGCAGAAACATGGAGAAAGAACCATAAGATAGAAAGTCGACATAGAGAATTCGAAGGTCACTGCCTTAAGAAGATATTAACACCCATTGAGATCAAAACATCACAAACAAAAAAGTTGCAGAAGATTGGATATTAACAATATCAATCAAGAAGTGGAAAGAAAATGTTGGAAATGGCTACCATATTCTACGAATGGAATGAACCAAGCTTTTCGCACCTAGCATTAACATGGATACCACCTGGCAATCAAAGAAGAGGCCAACCATTGGGGACATGGCCACAAATCACATATTATGATAGAGGTTGACAAGTCGTAGCATGAGTTGTCCATGCTTGCTCCAGATTGGATTGGGTAGAGATCTCTTGTGAGTGCCCTACACTCCAATCGGAGTTCAGAGGATGAAGAAGAACACACATGGAAGTTGTTTAATCTTTATTTCTTGATCTACGCATAGGTTGGATGCAAAGTTGGAATACTTGGTTACAACTGGCAAAATAAAAGGAAAAAGAGATAGAAGACGGCAAAGAGAGAAAATACTGAATAGCTTGGTGTCATGGCATGGAAAACAAGCAACAACAGATTGATACGATGAACTGTAGATAGAAGATTGTGGATGGACATGATCGCCTACGCCAATTGGTATGGCACATTATGATGATGATGCATAGGTAGTCCAAATCAGATTCAAACAGGAGTATGCTAAGCACACAACATTGATAATTTAGGATATTTGTCCTAAGTGTTAGTTTTGTATTGGCCCACACTGTTTGCTCAGTTTGTGAAATATTGCAGCTGTATTTCTGATTCAGGTGTTTATCTCTTCATCAAGTAAGATAGTGATGTGACCATAGAGCTGACTGTCTGTACATCCTGCCTTGTCTGTCTCTGTCTAATCTAGTCTATCATTCTTTCAAGTTAAAGACATACGGCCAATGATCTTTGTTACCAAGCTTCGAGACCCTCAATTGTATCTCGCCATCACTGCTGTTCTTGGCAAGTTGTTCACTCTTGGTTAGGGAGCTGATGCTTGTTGTTGTTGCTTGTTTGCCTCAGTGTTCTTTGTATATAAGATTCTCTGGGTGTCTGTTTTTATTCTAGTGAGATTCGTATGACAGATGGTCATCTGTATGCTGTGATGTAATGTCAGATCTCTTCAGACAGAACACCTTTCCATGACTTCTAATATAGATGTTACAGAACTGGACAAATAGTCGTAGACAGCAATGTACATTTGTGGACAGCACACCAGTGACAACTCCAAGTAATATTTCTAGAGACTGACTCCAACAGTTACAAAGACCTGTAATCACAAGTCACATCATAACACACTTGCAGCCTACATTGTATATCAAATTGAAAATTAGACTTCTTTGCTGATAGGTTTCTAGAGCTAAAAAAGCATAGTATCTTCCACCGTTATGTTCATGAGTTTTTTTTTTTTCAAACGAACTGCTGTCTAAAAGTAGACATTGGATAATTGGGATTTTTTTTTTCTTTCAGGAGGAAAGAGATTTTTTAACCTTTATATGGATCCAATAGCATCTTTAATGAATACATTCAGTCCTGATGTGGTGGGAGAGTTTCATCCTGCCTGTTTGGACACCTTCTGCAGCCAAAATAGTCCATATCCAATGGTCCCATTTGGTCACAGATCTTCAGTGAGCAGTCAAGGCCAATTGGAGTATAATCCACCTTCTTACAGCCAAGCAAGCAGTCAGCAGTATGGTCAAAGCGTTCCTCAGAGCTTTCAACCGAATCTTTCAGATAGGCAAATGACAACTGCTTTTATGTGTCAGAATCAGGTGCAGCACCACACTGATAATTTTTATCCCTATCAAGCTCAAACACCTCCATTCTTTCCTCAAAAACATCAGGCAGGTGCCCATCAACTTATGCAGAGTCCAACATCACCATGTTTGAATCAGACATCAGTCAATGTCTATCAGAGCCACAGCCCACAGTTTGCACCAATGTCAGCATGTCCACAAACTGCTCAGGTTTCTCCACGACATTCTAGTCATCATCAGACTCCACAAGTTCCATTGCTATGCAGTCAGAAAAGTCAACAGATACAGTCTTTACACAACCAGCAGCACCCACAACCTGTTCATATAAATGGTACAGCTCAGCCACAAAGATCAGAGCAGTCCTCAAAGCTAGTGCTAACAAAGCAGGCAAATAGTCCAATAGATCGTATTAATGATCAGTTTTATTCTGCTCAATGCCCACAAATAACTGACCCATCTCTCAACAGCTTCAATAACATGATGCAGCCAACTTCACCTGCACATGCACCTCATGTCTTCCAAACTAGTGGAGCAAATTCAGGAAATTCAATTACTAGTGATTCCTGGTCCAGGAGTCTTCGTGGAGGTAAACTTGGAGCTAATGGGAATATACACAGCATTAATCAAACTAAACCCAGTACTTACGCTCGCCAGAATTGCTTTGATCAACCAACTTCAACAGTAGCATCCAGCTTACAACAGAACAGATATGGCAAAAGTGAGAGCACAACAGCCAGCTCTCAAAGAATTCTAAAAGCTTCTCCAGCATCATCAAGTCTGCCATATATACCACAGGCACCAGGCAATCAAAATTTCTTTGCTGATCACAATTTGCTTCCACCTTATAGTGATGGAGCATCCAAACATTTGGTTCGTCCAGTACATTCTAAGGCCCCACCTCCATTTGATTCTTCAGCTGGAGAGTTACCTTCTGTTCAGAATTTGCATTACAAGCCATCACATAATAACAGGGAGGGGAAAATTGTCAGCAACCAGGGTAAAATTAGTAGCAGGTCTGTAAGGTCAGTTACTAATGATTCATTATTTTTAGAAAGTCGTTTAGATGACTCCTCTCTCTCACACCGAATGAAAAGCACACATTCTGGTGCATCATTCTCTGCAACTGCTTTAAATGAGCCTGCCAGAGGAGTTGGCAGAGCAAGCAAAGTAAGGGATACAGCAGTCAAAGGAGGCAGCAGGACTAATGAACCAGACAAAATAGCTCAGAAAAGCATGTCTGACAACTTAAGTCCGATCCATTGGTACAAGTCTCCAGGTACAGTTGGAGCTTCATCATTCCAGTCTGATATAGAAGCAATGCAGGCTGATATGGCATCTTATGTTTCAAATTGTGGAGTGCCACGGTCAAACAGCCAGGTTACACATGGAACATCAGCACAGAAATATACTGAATCTAATGGAAGTAAAAATGAATTTGATCGAACATCACAAGCACCAGATGGACGAACAAGTGGTAGTTTTTCTAGGACACAAAGGCAGCCTAGTGATTCTTGTAAGTCAGAAAGTCATTTCACTAGTAAAGTTACTAAAGAGGAAGCACTGGCAGCGATTCAAATCAAGCAAGAATTTGTTGATAACCTAAACAAGTATAAAACTGCTAGTTCAAGCGGTGTGGTAAATAATTTACCTAACAGAACTGTATCTGCAGCTCAGTCAGCTAATCAAATCAATACCACGAGCAAAAGCATCACCAATTCCACAAAAGATGCTGGCAATTTAGCAGTGAAAGACACTGGAGGGGATATTTATCTTAAGCAACAATCAGACATTTCTATTAGGAGACATTCATCTGCAGAACATAACCAAAAGATAGTTGACATATTGCAGCCCCCAGGTACATCACCTAACATGTATATTCCAATGAGCAACAAAACTGCAACAGCAGCAATTAAAACAGCTTCAGATAATTATCTACAAAGTCAAGGTTTAGGTCATATCCAAAATAGAAGACACACTGCATCATATTTACCAGATAGAATATCATCTATAAATAGACATGAAACAGCATGCTCTCCTGATCAGAGGCCTAATGTAGATGCTCTGAGATCCCCTGCTCTAATACAGAGCAAAGGTAATGTCGAATTTTCAAATCAGAATATTATCCATCACTTGTTTGATCAAGTACAAAGTATAGACATGCAGGGCTCTAATGGTCAGATACAAAATATGACTACAAGCAGCAAAGCTGTGCAGAGAGATTGTGTCAGCACAATGGACAGAAATGGACAATCTACATGTGAGAGTTCATTTGATAGTTGGGCAACTGGACAGATTTCTGGAAGTATCCCAAACAGAGTTGTAGATCAAGGCAGAGCGCATACTGCAGTACCAGCACCTAATAAAAATTCAAGCAAAAGTTCTGATCTATCAAACAACATTACAAAATGCGCACCAGTACCCACTGCTTTGAAGAGCAATGTAAAACAAGTTCCTAATGTACCATTCCATAATAATACAAATGGAGAGAATCAAGTGCATAAAAAAATTAAAATAGAAAACTCAAGTGAGTCTAACAAACCAACTACTGTAGTCTATCTTATGTTGCATGGGCATAAATTGATATGTTTAAAATCTAACACAGAGACATTGCTTCTGCTTTGCCAGTTTCAGTATGATTGTTTTCCAGACAGAAGCTTGGGAACCATAAATACATGTATTGATAACATTTTGCAAATAAGCAGAAAAGTTCTGAACCATCAAGAAAAAGAGAAAATTATATTGTTTTTGAAGAGAAATGGATATAATTTGGGAAGTATGGTACAAACAATTAGCCTAGATGATGCCAAACGGGTATACCATCACATGTATGGTATAACATGTTGTACAAATTCTGCTTGTGTAGTTGAAATGTTTAAAGACGAAGTTGACCTGAATAAAATGTCTTCATCAAGTAATACACCCTTTGTGAAGGAACCAAAGAAAGAGAAAACTTCTGCAGATGATAAAAGTTATGGACAACTGATTTCCCACTATGATTCTGGAACCTGTTCTGGTGCTATCACTAGAGTTGAAGCAAAACAAATCAAGGACAAACCTCTCAAGCTTACCAACTTACCACCATTAGCACATAAAGGTTTTAATAGTTCAGAGAATGGCTGCACAGTGCCCTCCAGCAGAGATGTTGATTGTGATGAATCAGATGACTTAATTATAGTGGAAACTCCTGCAGATCCCAATATACTCCACTGGACAGGCAATGGTCCAAAAACTGGAGGATTGTGCAACACGATTGTTGGACAGCTGAGAACTTATATACATGAGAATGAGAGGTTTCTTGTGGTTGATGACTTGTGTCGAGTTTTTGGATCTTCTGATTTTTATGATGGTGTGGAGAGAGAAAACATTATCCTATACTCATGCTGCCCAGAAATAGCAAGTTTCCTAAATGCAATCAGTGCTAATTTCTCACCTCTTCAATCTCTGCGTGATAGCCTTGTTAAGCAAAAAGATATTGGCATTCATGTAACAGATTCAAATTCTGTACCTGTTGCGGGGTTACGGAGAAAGCCAGTTTAGGCAGCTCATTTCTGAAGAGACCTTTGTGTAAAATGGAAATTATAGATGATGATGGCAGCTCCCCAAAACAGTTTCGTTTTGAGGACTTTGCACAGTTTTCAGAATCAGAGAACCAACAGCCCGTTAAAAAGCAGCCATTAGCAAACAACCGAAAAGAGCTTGTAAAAGAAACTATCATTGATACTGGATCTTTGGATCCTATATTGGCTGATGTACCACAAAATGATAATAAAATTGTAGACAGGATTGATGGGATAACCAACAAGGTCCCTGCTGTTTCCTGTGAGCTTTCTATCTCAGCTAAAGCAATTTGCAAGACCTCCACCAAATCAGGTCAGGATGTTTGTGAAGAAACTAATGCAAGCAGTGCTTCATTTGAGGCAACAGCTGAAGGATCCGTCACAAAGACTGTGGCCAACAATGAAGTTTCTTCCAAACTGGAGAATAAGAATAGCATATCATCATTAGTTATCAAATCTAATAACCAACCATTTGAGAATAACAATGATAGTAAGTCTGCCTGTGCAGATAATTCCTTTTTTTCTACAGTTGACTCGTTGAACAAGACTACTCAACAACTAGCACAGGAAATACATCCTGGTGAACTTCCAGAAACAATTGAGTGTGATATAACTAGTAATGCAGTTATCAGTCCTAATTTAATGAATGTGAAAGAAGCATATAATATTTCTCTTACTCAGCCATTAAGTCCAGAGTCTTCCAGATCAACAGCTTCCTTTGGAGAGCCATCTCCCATTCTTATTGATCTGAATAATCCAGTAAAAGCACCTTCTGCACATAGGGAGAAGACAGAGCAGTCCAATTTAAAGAATGCCAGACCAGAGTTTGCATCATGCAATGGACTGTACAATATTGATTCCTTAACAGACAGATCATATAACATTTCGAGTACACAGTCACTGAACACTTCCATGCCTCAACCACTTGATTCTGATAACATATCTGGAAATCTTGATAATGATCACTTGGGAACTGTAATGTGTAAGGAAGTTAACAATTTGGAAACTGTATCTGTCACTAATGGAATTGCTGACAATTGTCTGGAAGGTTACGTTTCAGCTCAACAAAATCAAGATCACGACAAAGCTGTATCAAATCATTCAAGTAGTATTTTGAAAACTAGAGTGGAGAAACTGAAAAAAGCATTAGAGACCAGAAGAAACAATGACCTGCCTTTACCTAAATTGCTTTTAGATAATCATATAAATCTTGAGATATTAATTAATAATGGCTGTAATACTAAAGATAAAAGTGATGTCATTAATAATACTGAAACAGTTGTTCAGGAAATCAATAATGCTGATTATAATTCTTTGGATATGAATAGTCACACAAAGAGACCCATTAATGAAAGTGATGTTAGTTGTACACAAGGTGTAATAACACCTGAAGTTTGTGATAAAAATAGTAACAGTTCTGATTTAAATGATCACACTGGGCATGAAGTTGCAGAAAATTGTGGTCCACAAGTTGTACTGCTTGATCTAGTAGAGTCACCTGAACATGAAGTGAAGGACCAACAAGAAGAAATATCTAGAAATCATATATCTGTGGCAGAGCAAAGTATGGGTCAGGCACCATTATCTTTCTTATCATTATCAAAGTATTTCCCAGGTAATTGTAGGTCAATGGATGATACTGATGTCATGTTTACTGGCAGTTTTGTCTCAGGTAAGTGGTGCTCATTTTAAATTTCTGTTAAAAAAAATTGAGAATTGCATTATTTTTGTCAATAAAACAACAGGTTACAAAAACTTCTGCTAGCAAAAATTAAGGGTATTAGATAGGAGATGAATGACTAGGAATTGTTTGCCCAGACAATGTGTGGCCGGAAGAAAATGGTAATAACCATCATTTTAAATATTGAAATTAAAATTTAGCCTATGTGATTGTCAAAGGGTCTGGGTTCAGTCCCCAGAAGTTGCATATTTTTTTTTCGGACCAACAAGGCTTCAGGTTCCCAGCCTCTTAAAATGGGTACCAGAGATTTTTTCTGGGAAATAAAGGCAGCCTGGTGTGATAATGACCTTCTTCTACCTTTCAGCTTACTGTGGAGCATAGGTCTTCAACAAACACTTTCCATGTCGTTCTGTTTCTTGCCATTCTTTTAAGGTCATTCCATGTCGTCTCCATCATCTTCATCTCTACATCTATCTGTCTTCTCCAAGAATTCCTTGGTCTTCCTCTTTGTCTTTTCCCCTGGGGATTCCAAAAAAGGGCCTGTTGTGTAATACTCTCAGTTGGCTTCCGCAGTATGTGTCCTATCCAGCGCCATCGTCTTCGCTGTATCTCTTTATCCACTGGTATTTGACTGGTACATTTCCATAATTCTATGTTAGTAATTTTGTCCTGCCATTTCCATCCTTTTATTCTGTGTAAGCAGTCTGTATCTTCATGAATGTAAATTTTGTTCTCCATGTTACACAGCCATATAATAGGTCTGACTTAACATTGGAATTGAATATTTTTATTTTTGTAGTTAACCTAATTTCTTTTGACTTCCATGTTTCCCAGTGCAACAAAAGCTCCTCTTGCTTTTGAAATCCTTATTTTGGTATCATTTTCTGTTCCTTCCTCTTTATCTATATTACTACCCAGATATATGTAAGATTGTATGTTTAGTAGAGGTATTTCTCCTAATTTTATTTGGTTATTGCCAACTACATTAATTCTCAATGGACCATATATGCAAGCTAACCAACCCATCAGAGACAGAGGAGATCAACGAGCTTTTATTTGCACACGACCAGGCACTAACACATGAAACAATAGAAGACCTACAAGAACACTTAAACAGACTCAACATCTCAGGCACAAAATACAACATGAAAATCAACAAAACAGAAGTCATGAATGTCGCCAAAAATAAACAGAACATAACTATAGAAGGCAGACAATTAAAACAAATAGAGGAATTCAAATACCTAGGAAGTCTAATGACAAATGATAATTCTCAAACAGCAGAGATAGAATCAAGATGCAACAAAGCTTGTCAAATCATCGGTCTGTTATCACCACTATTGTCCAACAAGGAAATAACTCTGGAGGCAAAACGAGCACTATACAATACAATCTTCATTCCAACATTGTACTACCAATGCCAGACCTGGACCCTAGATACAAGAACAATAAGAATAATAACCTCCACAGAGATGAAATGTGTTAGACGAATGACAGGAAACAGTCTGAGAGATAAGATCAGAAATGAAGAACTGAGAAAAAAGCTAGGAATAGCCCCCGCCATAGAATATATAAGGAAACAACAGATAAAATGGTTTGGCCACGTGACAAGGCAGAAAGAACAAAACACAACACAACGAGCCTTCAACAAACGTGAGAACACCAGACCCAAAGGTCGACCACGAAAAAGATGGGTCGATGGAATATTAGAAGCACTAGGAAACATAACAGCAGCAGAGGCGAACAGAAGAGCAGAAGACCGCAAATTATATCTCCCCTCGACGCTGAAAGGCAGATGAGGAAGGAAAGAAGAAGAAGATTAATTCTCATAATGTTGGTCTTATCTCTATTAATTTTCAGTCCTAGCTGTTGTGATCTTTCATCAAGTATGCTCATTTTATCCTGCATCTGTTGATGGCTGTGTGATAGGAGTGCTATGTCATCAGTAAAGTCTAAATCATCAAGTTGCTTGGTCAGTGACCACTGGATTCCAATTCTGTTGTTTTGAGTTATTTTCATAATCCAATCTATGGCCAGTAGAAAGGGAAATGGAGAATGAAGGCATCGCTGCCGTACTCCTGTTCTTATTTCAAATGCTTCTGTAAGCTGCCCTTCGTGCACCACATTTCATTTCATTCCTTCATACATTGTTTTTATCAGGTTAATAAACTTTATAAACAAAGCGCAAATCTTAACGAGATGGAAAGAATATTTTGAAGAGTTTTTGAATGTAGAAACAACAAGTCCAAAAACACACAAAAAGCAACTAATAGTTGGCGATAAAGAACCAAATATACTAATTGAAGAAATAGAAGAAACATTGAGACTCGCACCAAGAAACAAAGCCCCCGGAATCGATAACATCCCAGTAGAAATGCTAGCAGGAGCGGGAGAGGCAGGATGTAAATGGCTACACAGAATATTCAATGCTGCATGGATACAACAGCGAGTCCCAGACGATTGGAAACAGTCCATTATATTACCAATATGGAAAAAGAAGGGCAGCAGAAGAGACTGCAACCAATATAGAGGAATATTGCTATTAAGCCACACAGGGAAATTATATGCCAAGATAGTTGAAAAAAGATTGAGACCAATTATAGACCCACAACTAAGCGATGCTCAAATGGGCTTCAGGAGGAACAGAGGTTGCACAGATGCCCTATTTATCATAAAACAACTAGCGGAGAAAACAATAGAGCATAATAAAACACTATATACAGCTTTTATTGACCAAGAAATGGCGTTCGATAGGGTGGACAGGGAACAACTGTGGTCCATATTGCCATTGTACGGAGTGAGTCACCACCTAGTAGAGATATGCAAGAGCCTCTATGTAAGTAGTCGTACTACAGTAAGATCTTCAGCAGGCTACTCTAAACATTTCACCATTAACTCCGGAGTAAGACAAGGCTGTGTGCTTTCCCCTTTACTTTTCATCACATATAAGGACAATATATGCAAATTAGCATGCCCAATCAAAGGAAGTATACCAACAAGGATGATAACAAGCGATAACACAAAAGAGAACAAAATAGTACGTACCAGAAAACAGCAGAAGAGAGGAAGAAATAAATGAAATACTTAGTGTGTATCTGTGTTAGTCATGTGTCATATCTTTGTGTGTGCATATTTGGGTTAGATATCTCAAATCTTTGTGTGCATGTTTATGTTAGTCATATCTCATATCTTTGTGTGTGCATATCTGTGTATGTCATATCTCATATCCTTGTGTGTGCATAGCTATGTTAGTCACATCTCATATCTTTGTGTGTGCATGTCTATGTTGATCATATCTCATATCTTTATGTGCATGTTTATGTTAGTCATGTGTCATATATCTTGATGTGTGTCAGTGTTAGTCATGCCTCGTATCGCTGTGTGCATGTCTGTGTTGGTCACATCTCCTATCTTTGTGCGTGCATGTCTGTGTTATCGCCTCTAGTGACTCGGGCAGATGGTGCTCGTAAACTTAGGAGGGCCGACCATCTAAGGGCAGAATCCCCCTACAGAAAAAATCATCTGCTGCCTTGCAGGAAGATTGGGGACAATCATAGGCTAAGGAATGCAAACCTGAATAAAATGCTGGCTGAAATCAGATGCACTGGGCCACTGTCGCAGAACACAGTGGAACTTTTAACGGGTGTTCAATCAGAGTGGATCTGGCAGACTCTAATTGTGATTTTCTGCCTGTGAGGGTGATCAACACACTTAACCTGACAGCTGACTTCATGTGAGAGTCTGGAATCCTACTCTGATTGAGTCCTGATCACAGAGAGAGAGAGAAATACTATTTGCAGACAACCAAGTTCTGATACATGAAACAACTGAGGACCTGCAAGAACATATCAACAGGCTAAACAACACTTGTAAACAATACAACATGAAGATCAACATAAGCAAAACCGAAGTAATGGCAATAGCGAGAAAGAAAGAAAAACTAAACATCATAATAGATAATATGACTCTGAAGCAAGTAGACAATTTAAAATATCTGGGTAGCACGTTAACACAAGACAATAACCAAGAGACAGAGACAGATATAAGGTATAACAAAGCACGCCAAGTTATAGGCCAAGTATCAACACTATTGAAAAACAAAGCAATAACTACGGAAGCAAAAAGGGCAATATACAAATAAATTTTTCTACCAACTCTGTGCTATCAGTGCCAGAATTGGACGCTGGACTCTAGAACAATAAGAAAGATAACGACCACCAAAATGAAATGTGTCAGAAGAATGACAGGAAACAGCTTAACTCTTTCCGCACGTTTCCATGCATAGTGCGCCACGCTCAATTTGATTAGTGTGAACGCCATCAAACCATATTCTTTTTACATGTCTTGTATCATCTTGTTATTCATGAAATCTAATACCTTGTTAAATTATCTAGAAATTCATAATAATATATTATATGTTACATAAATATAAATATGTAGATTGATTCTTAAAACGATGAAACATTTTGTCTCTGAAATCTCTTCCGTTGGGTCGATAAAAAGTTTCTGTACAGAAAGAGTTAAGGGACAAAGAAACACCGACCTGAGGAAGAAACTCGAAATTGAACCAGCCATCGAATACATAAAGAAACAACAGATAAATTGGTTCGGCCACATAACAAAACAAAAAGAACCAACAATGACTCAAAGAGCCATAAACAAACGCTACGAAAACGCCAGATTAAGAGGAAGACCGAGAGAGATGGATAAAGGGAATACTAGAGTCACTAGGAGGGATAACACCAGAGAATAAAAGCTATATTTCAGTGCAGTCATTATGTAGCGTACAGGTCAAAGTTTTTATTTTAACTTTGATAGAAAAAATATAGGAACCTGGTCCCTGTCCACCTGATTAACAAACAAGCTGTGATCCACTCAAGGTGCCAGATCCTCCTCTTATTGCCCATTACATTCTAATCTGTTTTTATTTTTGTATTGATCTTGCAGGTGTCCGTGGAGCATTTGAAAAGTTGTGGCATGAGCACAGAGAACTTTTAGGTACTGTACTTATTTTGTCTTTAAATTTTACTAATTTTTTTTTACCACTGTACCAATTTTTCACTGTAGGATTTAAGTACTTTTAAATCAATGTTGGCTGTAATTAAATTACATTTCGTCCAATAACCTGCAGAACATGCTATATATTTTGAAAACCTATATAAAATAATTGAAAACAATATTCATGGTACCTTTTATCTTTCATATAAGCTTCAGTACATAATGGTCTGTGAGGTCTGATAAGAGTCATTACTAATGTAGCAGGGCAACAGGGATGCGAAACTTTCCCTCAAGGTGTGTTGTGTTCACAGTTGCAATGTTTGCAAGAGCGTAAAGCTCATGATTATCCATACTTCATAGCCATAATCTGAAGAGGAAGACATGATAGTCGTGGTGTTCCTGAAGATGAAGACAGTGTTTGTGTGAAGTGTTCTTCCTCAAGTCACATGTGACTAAGCAGCTGGCCCTGGGACAAAGGGGAGCTGCAACCAGTAAAACTCATATGGTATTACTGGTATCTGGAATAAGAATAGCAAGAAACAGAATGGCTTGGAAAGTGTCACACTGACCACAACTGTTGAACACTGTGGCTTTAGTGATATTACTGTGGAGGTCCTTCACTTTCAGTGCAGTACCATTGCAGTGTTTGGGTGAGTTTTAGGTTTTGCAGCAACATCACAGTAACACCAACTTTGAGTATACAGACATTAGATTAGGTCCACTTGGCAGGTTAGACCCTGGTGTACACCATAGATGTATTCTGAAATTGAGATTATCTGTACTGTATCTATTGATGATATTGGTATCTGTATAAATATGGAGATGACCCTAAATAAATATAGTGTTACATATTGCTGAACATCAAACCATTTAATTTAAATATTATCTTTATATCTATCTATCTATTGTCCTTTCAAGCCGAAGACGGCACATAGGGCAGAACCACAATCTCAAAAACAGAAATCTTGCGTGCCAAAGTGGCACATATTGCAGAGATCACTGCTCTAAAATATATGGTGCTGTTTCTATAACAATACTTTTTACAATGATAGCTTGTCAAGCCATTGATCAACCTCCTTAGTCGCCTCTTACGACATGCCTGGAAGGTCACAGTGTCACTATTCTTTACTTCCCTCATAATGAGGCCCCGGTAACACACAGGAATTATCTTTATATATTTTATATTTATGTTATTATCTTTATAATATTGAGAAAATCCTTTATGCCTATGTACATATTCTATTAAATATCTCTGAGCAATCAAACATTTAATTTAAATAAATGTTTAGAAAATCCTTTGAGAAAACCATATGCTCTTTAAACAAATTGAAATAAGATCAAAAGATTTACTCCTATACAAACTAAAATATGATGCTTCTAGGGAGTAAACTCTGTACATGTCACATGCGAAGCAAGAGCTCTACCAGAGAAGTTACAACAGTCATATTTTTTTAAGGAAGAATTTAAAAACCATGGAGTCAGTGGGGAAAAAAGTGGTGTTTGTTTTATATTCAATGAAGTTAAATTACGAAAAGGTGGGACTTCCGTTTCTAAGATGGCAGACAAAATTACACTATTCTACAAATTTTCAAACATTTTTTGCTTCAGAAATGAACTTCACCATTTCTTAATTAATGATTTTGTCATGCTGATTTCAAATATCATGATGAAAATCATCAAGCGGCTCTTGTTTCTTTGATATTTAAAATAAATGTCATACTAATGTGAATAATGCTGACCTCTTTAATTGTCATGGTGAACAATTTGTCTTTCTACTCGGGCTTTATAACAATTGCTTGCTCGTTTAATTGATATTCCCAAAATAATATAAGGAAAAAACAAAACTATTTAAGTTTCACATAAAATGTTTTAAAATGTATATTTGTACCTTTTCCATCATAGTTCAGTGACTTTTCTTTTCAACTCCTCTTCACTTGTTTCTTGCATTCAAGCAATGAGATGTCTCTTGTCGCTGTACAGCCAGCAATAATCTGCTAGCATTTTAGGGCTTCAATTGCCATGATACCCTGTCTCCATAGCAGCAATGCTTTAGGGAAATATCTTAACATGCTCATCGCTCATTGCTCCACAGTTTCGTAGAAATAAATTAAGACATGAGTGCAAGAAATGAATCTTCAGAGACATATTGCAGCCGAACTTGTTGTATACCCTGAGATTTTCTTGTTTCCTGGTAGTTTTCTCTTGTTTGCAAAAAAATATTTTTTTTTACCAATGACTGGAATGCTACCCTTAGTCTTTTTTCCTTGTCATGCAACACATGAAGAAACCTGTTGTCTGCCATAAGTTTACCTAATTTGGGGACCAACAGATGCTCTCTCTTTTATTTTAGTTTTAATCAGTCTTGAAAATTTTTCTAATTAGGTACTGGAAAGCCTCTCCCATTTTATACATTGATAGTTTTTCAATAGACTCAAAACTTAGTGTGCAAGGTGTGTACATTTTTTGCCCCCCTTCAACCTTTTCTCAATAGACCTCTTGCTGTTAATTATTATAAACTTTATTCATCAACTGAATTTATGGATTATTTCTCCCTGTTTTACAAAAAGTCTTTTTTAAACTAGTCTATTTTATATTGTCCTTCATTTTTTTTTAAATAGAAAGAAATATTATTTTAAACTGTACATTTAAAAAAATCATTTTCAAGGTATTTGTGACACATTTTGCTTGTACACATTTATTTCAGCTAAATCATACAGAGTATATGTAAGATCTGTCTAGAAGAGATAACAATACTTTGTTAAATAGTTTGTTAAAGTATTTGCTTGATTACATATTAATTTATTAATTTCAGGTGTTGTGGATACACTCAAAAAGAACATTGCTCATGAAAAGGCAGAAAGGGAAAGGTGTGAGAAAGTATCAAAATATTATGAAGGTATTTAATATTTTTATTCATGCATTTGTGACAATCCTTGAGTTCTATTGTCATTGCTTAATAATAAAAGGAAACTCTTTATATAGAGCTTTGCTGCAGGAGGAAATCTGATCATCAGAAGTAAAACAAATAAGTTGAACCCCCGTTGACAAGTGTTTTGGCCCTTTAGCTTCTTGAGGTCTTGACACTCTAGGGGAGGTGATCTCCTCCTGCATTGAACTCGAAGGCCTTACATTCTGCTTATAATAATTACCCTTATTCAATGATGAAATACTTCTGATGGAATCTACTGACTGTGCTCGAATTTTCTTCGCGTATTTGTAACTATCCTTGAGTTTTATTGTCATTGCTTAGAACATGCAGAGCCTTCTCATGTTCACTCATGACTACTGATTGTACTGATACTCAATGATTAATGAAGGGTAGAAGAGAATCTGGGCCCTATTCATGATTACTGAAAGGTACAAGAGAATCTGGGTCCTATTCATGATTACTGAAGGGTACAAGAGAATCTGGGTCCTATTCTTGATTACTGAAGGGTACAAGAGAATCTGGGTCCTATTCATGATTACTGAAGGGTACAAGAGAATCTGGGGCCTATTCATGATTACTGAAGGGTACAAGAGAATCTGGGTCCTATTCATGATCACTAAAGGGTACAAGAGAATCTGGGACCTATTCATGATCACTGAAGGTTACAAGAGAATCTGGGTCCTATTCATGATCACTGAATGTTACAAGAGAATCTGGGTCATATTCATGATCACTGAAGGGTACAAGAGAATCTGGGTCCTATTCATGATCACTGAAGGTTACAAGAGAATCTGGGTCCTATTCATGATCACTGAAGGTTACAAGAGAATCTGGGTCCTATTCATGATCACTGAAGGGTACAAGAGAATCTGGGTCCTATTCATGATCACTGAAGGTTACAAGAGAATCTGGGTCCCATTCATGATCACTGAAGGTTACAAGAGAATCTGAGTCCTATTCATGATCACTGGAGGGTACAAGAGAATCTGGGTCCTATTCATGATCACTGAAGGTTACAAGAGAATCTGGGTCCTATTCATGATCACTGAAGGTTACAAGAGAATCTGGGTCCCATTCATGATCGCTGGTGGATAGAAGAGAATCTGAGTCCTATTCATGATCACTGAAGGGTAGAAGAGAATCTGGGTCCTATTCATGATCACTGAAGGGTACAAGAGAATCTGGGTCCTATTCATGATCACTGAAGGGTACAAGAGAATCTGGGTCCTATTCATGATCGCTGGTGGATAGAAGAGAATCTGAGTCCTATTCATGATCACTGAAGGGTAGAAGAGAATCTGGGTCCTATTCATGATCACTGAAGGGTACAAGAGAATCTGGGTCCTATTCATGATCACTGAAGGTTACAAGAGAATCTGGGTCCTATTCATGATCACTGAAGGTTACAAGAGAATCTGGGTCCTATTCATGATCACTGAAGGGTACAAGAGAATCTGGGTCCTATTCATGATCGCTGGTGGATAGAAGAGAATCTGAGTCCTATTCATGATCACTGAAGGGTAGAAGAGAATCTGGGTCCTATTCATGATTACTGAAGGGTACAAGAGAATCTGGGTCCTATTCATGATCACAGGTGGGTAGAAGAAAGTCTGCACTCTACTCATGATCACTGAAGGGTATTCGAAGCTTGGTTTGCATCGCTCAAAGTTTTGTAAAGAAGAATCATTGTATATTTCAAAATACTTCATATGTGTGGAGAGAAATACCTCAAGAGCCTACTATCATCTGAAAGTGTGAGGGTGGTGGGTGACAAGTAAATCATGGTGATGCTAGTATTGGGTCTTCTTGTTGTTAATGTTGTTTAGCTTTTCTGTTCTTAAAAAACATATCCAACATTTGCTGATGTGTTTTTTTTTCCTGTCAGTACAATCCTTTGTAACAAGCTGTATTCACTGGTTATTATTCTGTAGTCTTGTAAACTTCTTTCTCATTGAGGATCTTTTTCATTGAATGTGACATTTATCCAAATGCTTAAAATTGTTTTATTTTGTTAATAAATATAGAGGTGCATTGTCATGTTCATTGTTTTCTTTTTTAGCTGCTAGAGTGGTCCCAATTAAATGAGATTATCATTTGATAATCAGGAATTGGGAAATCAAACACCTCATCTTCCTCTGATATTGATGAATTTTCTCGTTTCCACTCTCGTAAATCTGATTGGACACCGTATTCTGGTGGCTCAAGGGCTTTCAACTTATACATAGAGGTCACTTTACGGGAGATCAAGCAGCTCCCCATTCGCTGGGTACCTTGTTCCAACTTATCTCCTACTGAATTTCGAGCCCTCTCCAACCTTCGAAGTTGGGAAAATATCGTCATTAAACAAGCTGATAAGGGAGGGGCTGTGGTAGTCTGGCATAAGGACCTATACGCCCAAGAAGATGCCAAACAATTATCTGACACCACCTTCTATAAACCTTGCCCCAGTGATTCCACCACTAGCAACATTGAGAAGGTTCGCTCAACTATCAAACAGTTTATTGATGATAAATTCCTCCCTCTTATTCCCAAATAAATTCCCATCTCATTATCCCAGACAGTGCTCTATGCAAACCTTCCTTCTACATGTTCGCTAAGATCCACAAGCCCAATATTCCTGATCATCCCATTGTTTCAGCATGTAGTTGTCCCACAGAACATATATCCGACTATCTTGACGACATTTTCCAACCCATAGTGACATCTCTTCCCGCCTATGTCAAGAAACGAATCATGCCCTCACTATCTTCTCTTTTCCTTACCCCAGAATGCTCGTACCGACTTTTCATCCTTGATGTATGCTCTCTGTATACCTCTATCCCTCATGCTGATGACCTAATAGCTCTTCAATTCTTTCTCGACCAAAGAATACATCTATCTGTGGATACTTCTACTCTCCTTCACCACACTGGACTTGTTCTCAACCGTAATACTTTCTAATTCAATGATCAGTTCTATGACCAAGTCAGTGGTGTAGCTATGGGAACCAAGATGGGTCCTAGTTATGCCTGCCTGTTCATGGGTCATCAAATACTGAACTTGTACAGCTGCCCCCTTCCCCGTAAATACCTCCGGTACATCGATGATGGTTTTGGACTGACTGACTTGCCAGAAGACGACATCTCTAGGTTCATCAACTACATTGGCAACTTTCATAAATCCATCAAAATTACTTCACATATTTCTACCTTGTCCGTCACCTTTCTTGATCTGATCATCTCCCTGGGTACCTCCAGCCTCCACACTTCCGTCTTCTATAAACCCACGGATGCCCACTGTTATCTTCTCTACACCTCATCTCATCTATCTCACTGCAAAGATTCGATTCCATATTCTCAATTATTATGACTTCGTGGTCTCTGCCAGGATGATCAAGATTTTCTCCAACAGGCCCACCTGATAAGTTTCTTTAGGTGTTGTCTCTATCCTGACTCGGTTCTCCAATCTGCCTTCTAACAAGCTCTCGGCATTTCCCGGCCTGTGGCACTCACCCCATCCACTCACTATTCCTCTGATAGGACCATATTTACCCTTACCTACCACCCTCACAACTTGTGAGTTAGGATCCTTAACCGGCACTGCTTCATTCTCCACTCAGATCCCACTACCCGCCTACTTTTCAGTGATCCTCCTTTGGCCGCCTTCAAATGCGACAAGAGTCTGAGAGACATTCTTGCCACGAGTTGCCTCCCTTGCTCAAACTACAAACACCTTGATACTGTTTGTTGTGGACGTCGAGTTTGCAGCTTGTGACCACATGCTTTCACCGTTTTGGTCTTGTTCCCTTAAAGGCCATTCGGCATCAAGGAGGGGTTACTTGTGTGTCACGGATTATCATCTACGCCATATGATGTAAGCATTGCCAGATGTCATATGTGGGCGAGTCTGGACAATTACCTGAGTGACAGATTTTGTGAACATCTTTGTGATTTTTAGCAAAAGACTGGCAGCCAATGTCTGCCCATTTCAACTCCCCTGGCCATAGTAGTAAACCTGACATGCAAGTTACTGGCATTGTCTCGTGTCACTCCAGCAATCGCAGCCGGTTCGCCCTTGAGAATCGTCTCATTGCCCAGTTGAGTTTGCTGTCCCCCCAAAGCATGAACATATCACTCTCATACACATAGGACACCTACCACACATTTCTTACCACCCATGCTCTACCGGACCTGTACAGGTATGTATATTTGTCTGTATATGTATTTGGACGCCTTCAGGTTTTCTTTTGTGTATTTTGTGGTAATATATACAGATTTATGCTTGTATGCGTGTATGGTTATGTACACATTTAAAATTGTCATTATCATCAGCTTTACGGCAGCTTTGTATCTTGGTGCATCTTGATACCTTTACTCCTTATCATTTGATAATTCTTCACTATGTCATTGAAGAAACTCTACTACATCATCTACTTCTATACCTCATTTAACCCAGCTTCATGTGCCAATCCAATATACACTTCTAAATGAATGTTTGGAGAGAGCCAACAAACCCCAAACAATAACAAACATGTTTTCTAAGGTAGTTGTTTACACAGTGGATTGTTATCACAGCCAGGCTCAAAGTGCCTTCATACAGAATATTTATGTTGCACATTTTTGTATATTTTTTTCACAAAATTAAACAAAGTGACATTAATTGGGTAGTTCCTGTATATTTATTTATATTAAACACATTCGCTACCAGGGGTTTAACATGCTTTGTCCAGACTGTTTGTTTTTTTTTTTTCAGAATTTTTCCTAAATTTGAGATAACAGTGAGAAAATAAATGACAATTTATCTAAAACACATAACAGCGAGAAAATAAATGACAATTTATCTAAAACACATAACAGCGAGAAAATAAATGACGATTTATCTAAAACACACAGTTTGTTTGGGCACTTTGCTCAGGAAATTGGAAAAGAGGTTGAATAAGAGAATTACAAGGTTTTAATGGAAATAATTGTGAAAATTCCTATAAATTAAAAGCAGCAAAACGCAGCTTCTGGGTTTTTTGCACAGGTTGCATAAGCCACAATTTGCAGCTTGTGGTACAGAAAGTGTTAAAGAATGTAGTAACAGTTTTACATTGACACTGCTTATATGTCAGGTACATAACCCTTGACTGTATGTATCAAGCATTGCAAGTTTTTGAGTTGAAATATATCCTCTTAACAACACACTGATCATAAATTTGTTATCCTTGATTGAATCTAAATCAGGGTTCAAGCTTTCATAGACTAAGGGAAAAACTTTAAGATGCTATGGGTCAGATTGTAGATGGGGACTGGGACATTATTAAAGTTAAGGTCAGAGCAATGTATTTTTAGATGGTTGCTGAGAAATCAGAGAATAATGGTTAAAAATAGATCAGATTGTCAAGGTCACGCGTGGGTGTATGAATTATTATAGATATAGAACAAACGCTACATCACCCAACAAAAGAACAAATGCTACATCACCCAACAAAAGCGCAGGAAAATGGGCAGACAATGGAAAAGTTCAGAAATTGATGGGATACTTAAACCCAAAACTGAGAAAAACATGACACTTTACAGAGAACACTTTGAGAGAGACAGGTTGGGTAATGCAGAGAAGGCGTTCACCCAAAGCTAAGTCAACCAAAGACAAGAGCTCAGAGGAGCAATTGACAAATGAAGAGTTGCGTAACTAGCTGAAAGGGCAACCGCTAAGTCAACCAGAAACAAAGAAACGCATAGAGAGAGAGAGAGAGAGAAATGTGTCAAAATGGCAATCGCTAAGTCAACCAGAAACAAAGAAACACATAGAGAGAGCGAGAGCAATCTGCCAAAATGATCGCTAAGTCAACCAGAAGCAAACGCATAGAGAGAGAGAAATCTGCCGAAATGGCAAAGGAGCTAAGTCAACCAGAGAATAGAGCTTAGAGTAACAATGGACACAAGATGAGTTGCTTAACAAACTGGAATGGCGATAGTCAAGTTGACCAGAAACAAAGAAACGCTTGGAGAGAGAAACGCACCGTCAAGCACACAGAGAAAGAAAGGAAGAATATTCACGTGAACAGCTTCACCGATTATAGGGTTATATTTCAGATTCCGGGATGTATATTACTCATAGACTCGCTAGGATTGTGAGATGTGAACTATTTGAGTTTTATACATAGATACATTTGTGATTAGTGAGTACGCACATGGTTGTTACAAACTACCAAGTTGTTGTGACTTGTGTAACTTGAATAAGAAAATCTAAGCATTCAAAGCTTATGTATTCTTTTGGACTGATTTAATAAACAGAAGTTGGTGTTGTATTACATCTTATGCCTTATCAATTTTATATATATGTTGTAGGCATAACAGAAATGATAAATAACTGTCGTGATCGAAAGTTGTGGAAAGACATGATAACCTACGCCAGTAGGCCCGGTACTTGATGATGATGATGATGTTATAGGCATGATAATTACATAGGGAAGTGTTCAGAAAGGCAAGAGTGCCTAATAATATTAACAAACAAACACAACGCGAAGTAAATCATCAAAGCCACTATACGATAATGAAACAAAAAGGCAATAATTCATCATCAACAACAACTTTGCTGTTAAGTAAAATAAGTTAAATTGATCACCCATCGGCATCATAATGCCTTCTATTGGTGCCGAGAAAACTTTTCCCTTTCAAGATAATATCACCTGTAAGAGCCCTTTTACATAATGTTACTTAATTTGCGTACACAAAGTTACTGTTTTGTAAAAAAAAATCATATTATTTATTGAAAGTGGAAGACAAGAAGTGTGGAATGAGAGATATATAAAATTGTTGCAATATTATTTGTTAACATTTGTTTTATTTTTAAATTGCAAAACCTTGTTGAAGTGTTGGTGATGTATTATGATGGGTTTCTTCTTCTTCTTAGTGTACACCAATAAAGTTGTCATGGTTGCATTGTGTTGCTAGTTTATGGCATGCCTTTGGGCCCAACACATTTGTCATCGCCATGGGTAGATTTTTAAGCTAACAATTTTTTGCCTGAGCAGTACCCATATTTTGCCTGCTTTTATTTTTTATTTTTTTATTTTTTTATTTTTTTTACCGACTACTAAGAATTCTTTAACATACATGACTTTAACATACATGACCTCAGTTTTTCTTATTTATTCAAGAGGGCTAGATGTTAGATCTCACTACCAAGAGATCAGGAAAAGAAAAGAAAGACTCAAGGCGAAAAATTCCAACTGCTTTAACTAGGACCTTCCTTTCCAGAGGCCGATGTCTTAACTTTTAGGTCACCTAGTCTCTCTTAATGGATTTGATAAATTGTTGCAACGTGTTTTGTTAGATCTGATCAAATGCTAACACTTTGTTTTCAAGATGGCTTGATTAGTACTATGTATTTGACAGATACAAAATCATTTCTTATCTTTATATCAAAACCACATATGCCAATCAGCTTGTTAGACTCCTTGATGTCAGAATATTATCCATTGAATCCCTGGCTACTTACTTACACCTGACAATTTCAGGGCAACAAAATTGACAAAAAAGAGAGCAAAAACATCCATACGTGCAAACAACAAAGTGATATGATCAAACCGCTTCTGAAAATAGAGAATGAAGAATCTTGTCTGGAAGGTGAGCCATGAAATAACAGGGAGGGAGATGCAAACAATATGATTAACCTAATTCCTAAAGAGAATGTTATTCTCCTGGAAAGGAGAGATCACAGCACCATTTTTCAATTCCATATTCAGCATATCAACTTGGAAAACACTTGAGCAGATTACAACCAAAACACATTTCCCCATGTACACGTCTTAATGAAATTTAAGCAGCATTTTTTGAGTACCCTGAACCTGATGATATTGCTTCTTCTTTCAAGGTCTGATAATAGAACACAGATGAAATAAAACAGCCAGTCACAAACATTTGTAGATAGTACTTGATGGCATTGGCTGAATGGCAGGGACCTAGAGACTTCTGGGATTAAGAACCAGCCAACTATCTATTGTTGTAGTAATTTGTTTTTGTTGGTTGTGCAGGTGTTATCCATGATATTACATCAACTTTCAAGAACGGAGATGATGGGGACATCTGCACCATTGAGTAATATTTGTAAGTACTTTCATTAATTCTTTGGGGGAAAAAAATACATTTTTCTTTCTGTGTGTCCATTTTCAAACATCCATTTTCCAAAACCAGCAGGCTGTGATGCAGTACCATATAGTTTGCTATGGAAAGAGATATATATATATATATATATATATATATATATATATATATATATATATATATATATAGGAAAAGTTGTGAAAATCAAAATTCATTAGCACAAACACAAAACTTAGACTATTCAAATCAAATGTACTATCAACCCTTACGTATGCACGTGAAAGCTGGAAAGCAACAAGAGATATAGAAACAAAGTTGAACGCATTCGAAAATAAATGTCTAAGGAAAATACTTGGTATAGCGTGGAACGAATTCAAAACAGACGAGGAAATTAGAGAAATCGCCAATCAACCACTAGTATCTTCAGTATTAAAGAAAAGACGATGGTCATATGTTGGACATGTGATGAGAAGAGATAATAACCGAATAGCAAATCAAGCCCTCATGTGGGAAACAACAGGTAAGAGAAAAAGAGGAAGACCTGGGAAGAACATTGATGAGAGAGGCGAAAGCAGCAGGAATCGGCTCCCTCAATGAGATAGAGCTGCTTGCACAGAACAGAGACAAATGGCGACATTTGATAAAATATCTTTAAAAGAATTGAAAACTGCTAGAACAAAAATTCAGATAAGAGAAGGAGTATCTTGGTCTACGCCCTATGGGCCGGCTACGGCTCGAAAGGTCTATATATATATATATATATATATATATATATATATATATATATATATATAACAATCATCAGGCCTGCTGGCGTAGGCGATCATGTCTCTCCATGTTGCAACTCTAAGGATAGATATATATATATATATATACAACTTTCGATCTCGGCAGTTATTTATCATTTCTGTTGTTGATCTTCAAGCCATTCTCATAAGCTGTTTGGTATTTTTTCTCTTTGCTTCCCTCTATCTCTTCGTCCCTCAATTTTTCCAGTTGTTACAATATATTCCAGGTGTTCTCTTCTCATTACATGGCCAAAAAATGATGATAGTTTCTTCCTAATATTTGAAATTAGCTCTCGTGTGTATATATATATATATATGGCGTCTTGATAGACGGTTGGTAGCAAGCAATCATGATAAGTCAGTAGTTTGGTAAAGTATTAGTTTCTCATACTGGGTGCTGCTTTACTGAACATCTTTTCTCGTGACTGAATTTGCCAATCATGGACAGACAGATCCATCCACAGAACATCCTTTCTCTTGCGCCTTTTGTCTTCTGAATTTGACATCAGCACTGTCTCGAAAGAGTTGCTGTACCATTTTTGATGTTTGCTCTCCATGTGCTACACTCCGCAGCCACATTTTTCTAGTTCCTTTCACTTATAGAAAATTTCCTCAAGGAAGCCATGCAAACATCCTTATATCTCAGCACTGGTCTGCCTTTTGGTCTCTTTCCGTCCTTAAGTTTGCCATACAATATGTGTTTGGGAATACAATTGTTTGCCATTCTTCTTACATGGCCTAGCCACTTTAGTCTATGAATACTAAGTGTTGCCATGATCGATGGGAGTTTGGCTCGTTGTAAGACACTAGAGTTACTTTGTCCTGCCATTTGATGTTCATAATCTTGTGAAGGCAATGTACATGAAAGCCGTTTAACCTTTTCTCCTGCCCAGCATAGGTAGTCCAAGTTTCTGATCCATATAGAAGTGTACTAAGCACACAACTTTGGTAAATTTGAATCTTAGTCATGTGTGTTAAATTGGTGTTGGCTTATGCTCTATCTTTAAGTTTGCCAATGTGGAAGCTGCCTTTCTGATTCGGGAATTGACTTCTTCTTCAAGGAAGACATTGGTTGTGACCATAGAACCGAGATAGGTGAACTTTCTCACTGGTTCAAGGGGTATTTTATTTAATGAAATAGCTGCGGGGCTGGATACACCTTGTTGAAGCACCACAGTCTTCTGGATACTTATTGATAGGGAGAATAATTCACATGATCTAGCCAGATTGGAAAGAGATTATGGACACATTATATCTCCCTTGACTACTTGTACATTGGACAGATTTTCAGCATGTGAAACTCCTTACATATAATACTATTTTTCAATGCTTTTTACTTTCTATCTTCATTGACGTTTCATATTAATGAAAAGACAATTGTTCTTTAATTTAATTTCTTGACGCTGTCCTGTTTACACTTGATCTATATATATATATATATATATATATATATATATATATATATATATATATATATATATAAAAAAGGTGTCTTGACAGATGGTTGGTAGCAAGCATTCATAATAAGTCAGTAGTTTGGTAAAATATGTTGATGCTGCTTTGCTGAACAGCTTCTCTCATCGCTGAATCTGTCAATATTGGATATATCTGTCCGCAGAATAAACAAGATGTATTCATGGTGCCTAGCCTTGTCTCTTTTCTCCTGCACCTTTTGTCTTCTGAATTTGATATCAGCACTTCCTCAAAAGTTGCCGTGCAATTTTTTATTTTTGTTCTCCATGTGCTGCAATCTGCAGCCAGATTTTCCCAGTTTCTTTCACTGATAGAGAATTCCCTCAAGGAAGCCCGACAAACATCCTTATATCTCAGCACAGGTCTGCCCTTTGAATCTCATTCCATCTTTAATTTCGCCATACAATATTTGTTTAGGAATATGATTGTTTGCATTTCTTCTTACAAGACTCAGCCACCTTAGTCTACAACTCCTAAGTTTTGCCATCATGGATGGGAGTTTGGCTTGTTGTAAGACATTAGAAACTGAACAACAGAAAATGATAACAAAATAAGGATATCAAAAGCAAGAGGAGCTTTTGTTGCACTGGGAAACATATGGAAGTCCAAAGAAATTAGGTTAAATAAAAAAAATAAAAATGTTCAACTCCAATGTTAAGTCAGCCCTATTATATGGCTGTGAAACATGGAGAACAACAAAATTGACAATCACGAAGATACAGACTTTCATTAATGGATGCTTACGCAGAATAAAAAGATGGAAATGGCAGGACAAAATCACTAACATAGAATTATGGAAATGTACCAGTCAAATACCAGTGGCCTCATCAAGGCCAGCTCCTTGTCGTGGGGATGGGGCTTAACAGTCACCAGGGACTGAAAACTAAGACTGGCCAGGCCTTCCTACACCCGAGCAAGACCACAGTCTGCTCTAGCAAGTTCAAGTGCTGAAGTCGGAGGCAACCAGCCAAAAGGCGCACAACAATCAGGATGCCACGCACTCAACGCATATGGAAGTATGTCTATAACTGCAAATCGATATGGCACTCGCCCTGTGATGGGCACTCAGGCAGGTGCAGCGCCGGGCCCTCAGCCTCGAAAGGGCCCAACCTCTATTACTGGATGTCCTTCTCAACCGCCCTGTGGAGTCAGGGGGCGAGAGAATAGAGCTACTGGCCAATCCAAAATAAGACCACTAAAAATAATGCAATGGAATGCTGAAGGCATCAACAGCAAAAGAGATGGGTACAGTAAAAAGATAGAATTAGAAAATATCCTGCATGAAGAACAAATAAGCATATGCTGTTTGCAGGAAACCCATCTAAACAACGACATAGCCTTGAAGATTAGGGGATACCAGTGCTACCGATCTGACAGAATAAATAGACAAAAGGGTGGAATACTGACTCTTGTAAGGAACAACATTAATGCATGTCAGATTGAAGTGTATATGGATGGGGCGGAATATCAAATACTGCACCTCAGGACAGGAAATACAGACTTCCATCTACTTAACTACTACTGTCCGAGTGACCGCCCACTAGCACTAGACACAATTACATTAAAAGAAAGAATAATTGTATGTGGAGACTTTAACAGCCACTCACAGAGCTGGGGCTATGAACATATGGACAAGAGAGGTGAAGAGCTTGAAAATTGGCAGGATGACAATGGGCTTATACTATTAAACCAGGCAACAGATCCACCAACATTCTACTCCAGATCATGGCATACCACATCTACACCAGACCTTGCTTTCCATTCACCAGACCTGGATTGGAATATCACACGAATTGTTGGGAAACAACTTGGAGGCAGCGACCACCGACCAGTCTTTTTAGTGGTGCAAAATGAGGCCATCAGGGAGAGCAGCACTCTCTCCAGATGGAATTACAAAAAGGCAGACTGGAAAATGTATCAACACTACACCAGTGTACTGACTAAAGATATAAATACAGATAGAGACATCAACAAAATAGTTGATGAATTCAGTAGACTAATAATACAAGCTGCCAGTGAAACAATACCTAGAGGGGCACGGAAACACTACAAACCATACTGGAGTAGTGAACTAGAGGAACTGCACAATGACATGGAAACATCTCGAAAGCAAGCAGAAAATAACCCTTGCCAAGAAAACCACAACAACTACCAGCATGCTAAAGCCAAATTTCAACGGGCTAAACTACAAGCCAGACGGAGAAGCTGGAAAGAGAAAACAGAGTCCTTGAATCTTGAACGAGACACAAGAAAAGTGTGGAAGCTTGTAAAACAGCTGAATGATGAGGGTACAGAAAGGAACACCAAAATTACACTGAAGAAGGATGGAAACATTCTAACAGGTAAACATGCAGCAAATTACTTTGCAGACTCCTTTGCAAATGACAATAATATTGAAATTAGCCTAGAAAAACGACAAGAGACCCGTCTAAAACAACAAAATGCAAGACAAGAAGAGACCACACATGAAGTCATGGAAACACCCATTACACAAAGAGAGCTAGAGCTGGCAATATCCAAATTAAAAATGAAAAAGTCACCAGGCAATGATGGAGTGTCCAATGAAATGATTAAGAACTTGGGAACTGCAGCTAAAGCAAAACTACTGCAGATCTACAACATTTGCTTGATCACAGGTAGAGTGCCACAGGCATGGAGAGAAGCAATTATGATACCATTACTAAAGCCAGGAAAAGATAGTTCAATGACATCCAGCTATAGACCAATCAGCCTTACAAGCTGTTTGTGTAAAACAATGGAACGTATAATCAATCTCAGACTGCAGTGGTACCTGGAAAGTGAAAATCTCCTTGTCCCACAACAAGCAGGCTTTAGACAGTGTTACTCTACCGAAGATCAAGCAACCTATCTTTCCCAGGAAATTGAAGATGCGTTTCAAGAAAAGAAACTGGTACTAGCAGCATGGATAGACCTAAAGAAAGCATTTGATAAGGTATGGAAGGAAGGGCTTTTGAAGAAACTGAGAAATTATGGAGTAAATGGCAGGATGTACAAATGGGTCAAAGCATACCTGCATAACAGGAGAGCCAGAGTGCAACTGGATGGTCTTAAGAGTAAGAAGGTCTTATTGCGCCAGGGCGTTCCACAAGGAGGGGTACTATCTCCAACACTTTTTCTGATCTACATCAATGACCTAGTTACTGAACTACCACATGGCATCAAAGTGGCAATGTATGCAGATGACTTGGTAATGTGGTGCACAGAGGAGTATGCAACAGTGGCCTCCAAATTGCTACAAAGAGCTATGAATGCACTGAATTCATGGACAAATAGATGGTATATCAGCATCAATACAGACAAATGCAGTACTACACTTTTCACACTCTCCCCAAAACAAAAAGCAGGAGCCATCTACATAAACAATGAGCCTGTGAAAGAAGACATACAAGCTACATATCTCGGAGTTACATTTGATAACAAACTATCTTGGAAACAGCAGATAAATAAGGCAACCCAAAAAGCAAGGAGAAAATTGGCTATTCTAAGAAAGTTGTGTGGAACCACATGGGGTGCGAGTGGGAAAATACTCAGTAAAGTTTACCAACAGAGTATACGCCCACATTTAGAATATGGATCATCCGCATGGTGCTCAGCATCAAACACCACATTGCAAGAACTGGATAAAGTACAAAACCAGGCACTTAGGGTCATCACAGGAGCAATGAAATCAACACCAATATTGGAGATGGAGAAATTGTGGAGGATACCAGCACTGAGAGAACGGAGAGACACAAAGGTGCTGATACAGGCAGAAAAATTTGTATGCATGCCGAGACATCCAATGAAGGACAGATTCCAAAATCTTGCATTGGGACGACTTAAGAGAAGCAGCTTTATCCACCAAGCCAAGCGTATTAGTAGACAAACACCAGACATGCCAAGAGTTGTTAAACCCCTTCTGCCCATACCAGAACAGACTCCCTGGACAGATGAATCAGGATTATCAGTTCAAATACGGACAGAAGTGAAAGGAATAGTTGACAAAGAGGAACAAAATAGTCTACAGCGAAAAACAATAGCTCTCAGTTTCCTGGATGAAGAATACCCACAAGACCTATGGATTCGTGTGTACACAGATGGATCAGCACAGAATGCAGTAAAGAATGGGGGAGCAGGTGCATATATAGAGTACCCAAATAACACTAGGGATATGGATAAAATAGCAACAGGGAAATATTGTCACAATTATGATGCAGAAATACAAGCAATAAAGTTGGCAATAGAAAAACTGCTGAACAGTAATCTTAGCCCACAGCCTGTAGTGTTTTTGACAGATGCAAGATCAGTACTCCAGGCACTACAATCCAGAAAATTACCACATCTGCAGACCTTATTGACTGAACTCTGCAAGCACCACAGGGTTGCCCTGCAGTGGATCCCGTCTCACTGTGGAATACCAGGAAATGAGAAAGCAGATCAGTTGGCAAAGGAAGGTTCAACAGGCACACAACTAGATACACCAGTTACATACCATCATAAGAAACAGATAATCAAATCAATCAGAGGACCACAAGCCCCAAATCAGGATGCCTTTCATAATATGAATAGATATGAACAAGTTATCATTATACGCCTAAGAACAGGACACAATCGACTCCATAGTCACATGTATACAAAATTCAAGATCGGCACATCAACTACTTGTACATGTGGACAGGCACCCCAGACTGCTGAACACATACTTCAAGACTGCACTGAATATAGTAGACTGAGGAAAATCCATTGGCCCATAGATACAACACTACAGACAAAACTATATGGGCCACTGCAAGAATTACAAAAGACAGTAAAATTTATACAGGAAACGACATTGCAGATATAGACAATACTTCAGGCGAACGAAAGATAGATAGATAGAAATACCAGTGGATAAAAGAGATACAGCGAAGACGATGGTGCTGGATAGGACACACACTAAGGAAACCAACTGAGAGTATTACACAACAGACCCTTTTTTTGGAATCCCCAGGGGAAAAGACAAAGAGGAAGACCAAGGAATTCTTGGAGAAGACATAGAAGGAGAGTGAAGATGATGGTGAAGACATGGAATGATCTTAAAAGAATGGCAAACAACAGAACAACTTGGAAAGTGTTTGTTGAAGACCTATGCTCCATTGGGAGCTAAAAAAAGGTAGAAGAAGACATTAGAGTTGGTTACCTTGTCATTTGAAGTTCATAATCTTTCGAAGGCAATGCATGAAAGCTGTTTAGCCTTATCTCCTGCTCTGCATAGGCAAGTTTCTGTTCCGTATATAAGTGTACTAAGCAGATAACTTTTGTAAATTTGAATCTTAGTCCTGAATGTTAGTTTCATATTGGTCCATGCTCTGTTTTTAAGTTTACCAAATGTGAAAGCTGCCTTTCCGAATCAGGAATTTATTTCTTCTTTAAGTGAGACAATGGCTGTGACCATAGAACCCACATTGGTGAACTTTCTCACAGATTCAAGGGATGTGTTATTGATATAGGTGCACGATCACTTGATCTTATGATTTAATAAACTTTTTCTATAATTAATGAGCTGTTCAATATTTTAAAAATACATCAATAGTGTTTCTGTGGGTTACTTTGGGGTTGGATAGGTGAAAAAAAGGCAACATAATAGTGCATAAACCACATGGTTTATGGTTGAAAGTTCACAATTGAACTACTTTATTGTCTTATGTAAAAGACAATACCCGCCTAAAGGCCTTTTTAGAATAAAATATTAGTGTCTCTATTTGTCAGTGATCAATGCCTCATTTTATCTAATGAACTATTTTATCTGGTGTGTTAATGAAGTGTTGTATTCTACAGGACAGAGTAACCATAAACAGATGACATTGGTCAGTCTTCAATTCTCAAACATTTCAAGCTTGGGTGCTTACCAAGATGATGTTGAGAAGTGCTATGTTACATGAATTAATGAAAGTATGTGCATAGCAAATTTAAACTTTAGCCATTGTGTGGACTCAATAGTACACCTTGTCTTGTTGTTGTTTTTGAATTGGCTGTGGTTTGATTATTGTCTTTTAATCTGATATATATCTAGGATGTATTACATACTGTGCTTTTAGAAATTACCAAAGTGTTCATCTGTATGGTGATTGACACGCTGGAAAGGCGATCTATAGATCATGTTTCATTCCAAGCCTGGCAGCAAAGTCAACCCAACTGTACAAATATACGGGCATATGACTCGTAAAGTTAAAGACAATAATAGTAAGGAAAAGAAGGCAGTGATTGTCTCCTCCACTTACTGCAGCTTAAAGTATTGTGAAGCTAAAACATATCAGCTACAGCATTATCTCACAGAGCTACATTCACCTTCTTATTTATTAAGTGTGGTAGTAGTTTAGTCACTACTGTGCTAGCTTCTCAATACTGGGGATGTAGGTTTCAATCTTGAATGTAAACTCAACTGTCAACCGAACTGTAAATAGATACCCGACTCACAGATTTAAAGAAAACGAGAGAAACAAACTCCAAATGCTGAGCATTATCATTGTAAAGTCTCAGTCACTTCACAATGATCCCACCTGCATATTTAGCACACAAATTGTGTTGCATATCACTGTACTGTTGAAATAGTATGTGAACATTTTCACCAGCTGTATTTAGACCATTATGTAAGTAACAACTCACATCTTGTCTGTTTATTAGAATTTGGTCTCTGGGGAAAATGAAAATGGCAGTTATATGTTGAGTGGAAGCTTAAAATAGAACATTCTTATGTCAAACTTATGTGAATCTCTCTTTCCCTGTCTCTCTCACTCACACACTTCTGTCCTCTTGTACCTCGCAGTGTCAAGTAAAAATGGAGTGTTCTAGGCGGAAGCTATGAGGGTATTCCCCATACACAGTCGTTTGTGTTACCATTGATATTTAACCATCCCATTTCAGTGGCATATTTCTCTTGCAGCACCTGGTTGTAGTGCTTGCAGCAGAATTATGTTTGCTAATGACATTGTTATGTGCCCAAACCATTTAATTTGATATTTTTTTCAATATTTATCAGAATCTGTACTACACGTACTATTTTTCTAATAAATTTATGATTTTGTCAAAATAACACTGAATATTCTTCACAGACGTCTCATTTCAGTAGTTATAATCTTTCTCTTGACCTAATATCTGTCCACATAAATTTGTACAATGACTTTGTTTTTAAGTTTCATTAGCGCATACAATTATATGATTTTGAATTCCTTCCTGTATGTAAATATATACCCTACCATTTTCCTCTAAACTGTAAACAAATTTATCTTCACACCAGTCTTGACATAAATATTGACATATTGATTATGATGTATCATTCATCTTTTTAGTTATATGAGCAATGTTGTCTATTAATAATGTAATTTTAAATGCAATTGAACTTCATGCAAGAGATCTGACAATCTTCTTTGCGCTGACATTAATTGTTTCTGTAAGTCTGTTTGGCATATTAGCCTCCATACACAACCTCCTCTGCCACCTTTAAATTGTTATTGTAAGTCTTTAGTTGTCATTTATAGTCATTATTAACTATATATATGGGAAATGTTTGTGAGCTGTAATCAATAATTAATGTACATTTATTTTTATACATAACCATCTTTCCATAATCCAACATAAATATGCTCAACTTATTGGATACCAGATGGAAAATATGGTTTTAGCTGATTTTATTTACTTCTCTTCCCATTCCCTAATTTCTTAAATCTATTGGTGACTGTTGTTCGTCTTGCTGGACTTGTTCCAGTTCAACAATCTATTCTAAGATAAAGTCTACATATATAATCGCAATGTCTGTATAAATGCAATTGGTTACTTTAATTTGTAATAGATTTAATTAATAATTAATATGTCATTTTGAAGATAAAGAAATGTGCATTTGTAACGTGGACGAACTGTTTATTTTTTTAATATGGACTTGACTTTCTGTGGCAAACAAACTAAAGATAACATCTCTAAGATAGCTGATTCCTCTAGAGCAGTGTTTCTCAAATTTTTTCCTACCGTGGCCCTATTCCAACCTTGTTTTCTTTCTATGGCCACCCATCCAAATATATATATATATATAGTTAGTTGACAAAACAGTTACGTAAAAATGTTTTAAATGATGAGATGATAAACTCAGCTGGCAAAATCAATGGTTCCTCCAGAGTGTGTGTGATTTTTTTTCTTTGGTTATAAATTTTATTTATACATTTTTAAAAAAAAAGTAATTTAGCCTGCCATTTAAAATGGTATAGTTCTAAACAAATATTCTTTCTCCCATATGTCTAACTTCAAAATTATTCCACAACACGTCAAAATAATTCTGTGATTTATCCTTTTTGTCTTTATGGGACGTTTCTAAATCTTGAAAAATGCTTTTGGTTGCACTTACATGATCATAGACTATCATTGGAAAGTGTAATATTATAAATTAAGCAAATCTATTTTTTTGTGGTTTTTCAATGACAGGATAGATCTGCAGCCAAGATACTAGACTGAGTATTGTCAATATGGCTTCTTTGCAGAGATAGTCATAATGTATTCAATACTTTATGTATTGGTAGTAGGGAAAGAAATTGGAAACAGACAAATTGTACATGTGTTTGCAGCTAGTAAATAATAGAGATCACTTTTCATAAATAAAACAGCAATAGAACTTCCCAAACAAAGGTAAATGAAAGATTATGTATGCTATTGCTGCATTTATATTATTATCTGTATATTTTAAGCGCATAATACTATCAAAAACAGAGCCATATATTATGGAAGCAGTGATTTCTGCAATATGTGCCATTTTGGCACACACGGTATCTGTTTTTGAGATTATGGTTCTGCCCTATGTGCCGTCTTCGGCTCGAAAGGACAAATTGATAGATAGATAGAATACTATCAATACATTTTATATTTACAAAATATATTGCCATATATTTGTGTGTATAATAACAAATCAAGGGCTATTTTGATCACAATAAATTTTTATTCAAAAAAGCAACTGTAAAAATCACAGAAAGGACTGACAAAAACTTCCTTCTTTAATGCTCTGATTATGCGTGGCAAATGTTTAAATCTATTCTATAGTTCTTTGAAGTTCGTCAACACAAAAGAGAAGAGGACAGCTTGGTTAGGCAGAAGTAAAGTGTTTGTGGTTTTTTTCCCTTTGGTGGTTGGGGGGGGGGGGGAGAAAAATATGTTGCCACAGAGATCAAATTCATCCATCAAGGACGGTTGCTTTTGAAGTTCGCCAAATACTTTTAATGTGCGCTTGTGTTGTAGGTGCCACTAGTAGAACAATTCACTGAGTGGAAAAAAGTGATTATCTGAGAGCTGTACTCTACAAATATGTGCATCCCTATAATAACATCATGAGTCAAGTGCCGTGGTTCCCCCATTTCATCATTTTTACCAGTGGCCTCCATGAAATATCCAGTGGCCTCCATGAAATATCCAGTGGCCTCCATGAAATATCCAGTGGCCAATGTTTGAGAAACACTGCCCTAGAGCCATGGTTTCTAAGGTCTTTTAGGAATGTTAAAAGGTTGTTCACTATTTCTGGACTTGATTTTTTTGTTTAGATTTGAACTAGATTAATTTTCAGCTTCCAGGAAATTGTATCACATGCTTTTCCAACTTACTGTTTCACACTGTAGATTAAAATGGTACATATATCATTGGAAAGGAAAGTGGATACAGAAAATGTAAATATCAGTAAACTGCTGATATTGTATTATTTGAAGGAATAAATATATTAAGACCAACTAATTAAATAATTTTCAATTCAAAATATCCAACAGATTAAATCCCCACTTTCTCCATGGTTAGTGTTGCTATCCATTTTTCTTGAAAATTTAAACAAAATTATCCAAAATTCTTCAAAATACAATTATTTAATGCATTTATGTTAAAAAAATTGATTTGATATACATTTTTGTCAATGACTTCAGAATCAAAACAAATATTATAAATTAATTGAGCAAAAAGACGCAAATCAAATTGATATCAAAAGTAAAACCCATGCCAATATCGGTTGGGATTACTAATTAGACCTATTCTAGGTACTGCAGGAAAGCATTGATTAAGATTAAATCTAGATTGCCTTGTTACAAAATAAAAGTTCAGCAGTCCTATGTTATCTGATGTCAGTTAATGGTCTGATGGGATTTAATCTGTGCATTGATGTTTCAGATAATGGTCCAGAAAAAGTTGAGACGATAGATAAGTTAAATAATTATTCTAGGTTTTTAATAATGAACTGCATGCAAATTCCTCTTGAATTTTGCAGGGTCTAGAGTTAGATCAGTTTTACTATCTCCTTCCATTATTTGAATTCTTATCTTATACCTCTGGACCAGGAGCAGTGTTGTGTGACCTTATAAGTGTATCGATTGTGAGATTTTCTCCCAGCACTACATCCACACACAAATCTGAGAGTGACCCCTGCATCCTCATTCTTACAGCCCTATTTCTTTGATCAGTTTGCACAATGTAGCGGGCAAGCATGGCCTTCCCTTTGTCCTTATCAGATTTGTGCCATATCTGGCCTGTGTATCCTGTTGTGCCATTCATGCTCTGATGAAGGCACCTGAATGTGGCTAGCGATTTTTCTGAGAACACTTTTTTACAGAAACCATCCCACTTGGCATCCTTAGCCTGCTTATCACATAGTTTAAAGTGCATCATTTTTTTGGTCGACCTATCTGACCTATCACCAGAAAGTGTTTCTTGCAAAATCATTATATTGGCGACGCACAGTAACTTATCAAGAATTGGCTGTCGTTGATTTATGGAAACGCAGTTCCAATATGTAACATGCACATACTTTAGGCCTAGCCTCTCACACTTCAAGAGTTTCATACCAGCACGTTTTCACCAAAAAACGCAATAGGTTGTTGTTATTGTCAAATCGCTTGACATTTATCTACCATGCTGATGGGCTTTTTTGAGTAATGGTGACTTTTGGGACAACAACATTGCCGTTGTTTATGGCATCCTATTTCAATTTTTGTGTTGAATCTTTCATAAAAGGACTGCACTAACACGTGAATAGATGAGTAATGCAATGGGCTTAGCATAATGGAATTATTCATAGATGCATCACTCTATTCAAAATTAAATGCCTGGTCCAAGGAGTTAGGGAGAGTAAAAGCATATTTGTACCATACCTCCTAATATGGCTTTGATACTCTTGACTGAATTGATTGACTGAATTGAAGTAGTTAAGTTAGGCAATATGATTAGTGCACTTATCTATTGACCAGACAGTTAAAGATTTGACTCCAGCTACAGTGAATTTTCTTTTATCATTCAACTTTGCACTTTGCCAAGGAGATGAATGGGGAATGGAAGAAAAATACTCCATCATGCCTCAAGTTTGGCATATAGGCATCTTGAGATTAGTCCCCATAGTATTTTGATCATTTATTCATTTTTGGGGAAAGTGGTCAGCATTATGACAATGTTTTCTTGCTTTTAGGAAAAAAATATTCTAGTAACCATTTTTAAGGCTTGGTGAACCTAGCAGAATATGAGTTGTTGGAATATGATTATTCTTCCTTTGTGTCGTGTGTTCGTGGTTCGATAGGCAAGCACATGGTCCGACAAAATGAAGTCGTTAGTAGCCGGGTGTGTTCAACCCGAATGTAAAAAGTCTGTGACGGTGGATGGGGTGGAGGAATTTAAAATAATCAATGGCCCAGAAAGCGAAAACAGCAAAGTGTGTGGTACACATGAGGCATATTCAGAACACGAAAGTGTGTGGTACACATGAGGCATATTCAGAACACGAAAGACGAATATGGCAGACCAACGTGAAAGAGATTGGAGCCTCATCACATAACAGTCCAAAGAAAGACAAGGAGAGAAATTCTAACTACTGTTTTAGGAACGAACTAAAAATAGCCACATGGGATGTTAGAACCTTATACCAACCAGGAAAACTAGAAAATCTTATGATAGTAAGTCAGCCTATGGCAATCTGCACCATCAAAGCAAGAGACAGAGTGGAATGGCGCTCCATGGTAGCCAACCTTCGATGCGGAGAGGGCAGTCGATGATGATGATGAACAACCTAGCAGCCATTGGATGAGCTTGAGCCAGACCTCTTGTCATCAGTAGACTGATTCACTTAACCACTTACTGATTCACTTAACCACTTCTCCACCATTGCTCTCATTGTGCTTTGAAAGAGGGGTTGTAGATTTCTCCAGGAAAGTAGGGTGGGCAGGCATGAAGATTATCCACATACCCATAATTAGACTACGGTTATTGGAAAATATGGCCATTGGCAACATGTTCCTCATACTTCAGTGGCATGATAATTATCTTCTCCACCTTAACTGAGACTAAATTACTTCACATCCTCAAAGAATGTTATACATGTTTTTTATATTACATACTACACTATTTACCATTCAGCTATGTATAACTGCAACATTTGGATGTTAATTTGTAGAGAGCAGTGGCAGCATGTAGTGTTTTAAATAGGAGTGGTATCAACCTTGATTATGCTAAATCATAATTTTTAAAAATATTTCTTAAAGAAATCAATGAACATTTAAACATGAACAGTTAAATTATTTGGACTAGGCTTCTGATAAGTCCTAACTGCTGAAATTGGTGTAGAAAATGAAAGATGATAATTGGATGAGTTAAGGACTTGGCTTCCATGCTTTGAACCATACAATACATAGATTATAGCCTCTTAGTGCATGGTAAGTTTTATTTGATATTTTTAGTACATTTACTGATTTTACAGAGTTCCAGAGAATCTCTTCCATAATTGGCCTGTAACTGACATTTTGAAGTGTACAGAATTTATTTTCCCTTTATATTGTCTGCAACGTCCCAACAATTAAAAGATTGGATGTTGCATTTTTTTCTTTTTTATATATTTTTTCATGTAACTGCTGTGAAGATATTCAACGCAATGTGATAACTTCAGAATTAATATTGTAGGCTGAAGTTTCTTCCTTTGTACATATTGAGCAGTAAGTTTTTAAAAAGAAAAAAAGTTTCAATGCAATGGTTAATCATTTCTTTTAGGACAGGTATCCAGATGTGCTAGCTATAAAAATTGTCAGTATTATTTTTATATCCAAAAGTATTTTTAATGCAGTTTTCTGTGTACTCACTTATTGATTAATAAATGATTACATATAACAAATGTTGACAATTCTATCAATGCTAACTCTCAGACAAACAACAGCAAAAGTGAAAAACATTGTGACTTGAAAGATGTAAATATGGACAGAAATGTGATTCAAAGAATTATTACTTGTTGGAAGACAAATCAAATTAAAAGTTAAGATAAATAAATTGAACTATGATGGAAAATACCATTAGTAAGATTCAGTTTATACAAATAATTTTATTAATTTTAAAATGAATAGACGAAAGGATAAACATGGATATAATAATATTGTTACAGGCCTCATGAATACAATGTAATGTAAACAGAATTACAATGTTATTCATTTTGAAGTACAAGTCCATAGATAGCACCATATACTTCACAAAAAAGCACTTACAATGTTCAACTTTAGACTGCTGCTTATAAATTTGTAGCAAGATTTACAAAAGATTCTGTGATATGATTTTTGTTAAAAGCCCATATATAAATTTCCAAATAATTGTGCTTGATTGGACTTTTTGAGTATTTTGTAAAACTTTTTAATTCAGTCAAACAAGAGGCAATAGTCTTTTTTTTCTTCAGCAAAACTATTTTATAAATGATGTTGTATCCAGTTTTAAGAAATATTAGATTTGAAATGAATAAAACATTTATAATAATGTCATTGAGCAAATCCTGTGTATTTATGACTACTATTTTACAACTAACACAGAAACTCTACATCTCTAGAAATGTGTCCCACCTTTCTTTTTTGTTTTTATCTGTAAAATAATTTTGTTCAGTATTTCCAGACTTGTAATTCTTGCTCTAAATTGAACTCACTGGGACATTTGACATTTGTCATTTATAATTGAACACTTTGAGAGATATCATTTGTGAGTATCATTTATGACATATTTCCCAAATAATTGACACCTTAAATGTGGTGAAGATCATCTATGTTACTATTTTCATCTAATGGTATTAACTGATTTGACATTGGACCTTAATATCCATGTTGTGTAATAGTTAACAACTATCAATATGCTAGATTCATTTCATACCTAGCACAATTGAACACCCAATTCTGCATTTTTATATTAACTTAATATTATTACTTTGATCAACTGGACATTTTATCCTACTTTAGTGGTGTTCTAAAAATTGCAGCATCCTTTATGGATGAGTAGTAACAGTGACGGTTGTGTATGTTGATCCGAAGTTTGTCTTTTCTTTGTTTATAAAAGATAATTTTGTCCTCTGTGAAACGTTTTACTGTTGGTTACATTATCTGCATCTTTCAGTTTGGCATTGAAATTTTAGCAGTGCTTTTTACATCATGTAGATGCCAGACCCAACGTAATCCTCTTGAATTGCTATGCATGATATGCTTAAGGCGCAAGTGGGTTTGACTGTATTAAAATTTAAACTATTCATTGGTCAATCACATGGATGGCTGTCACGTTCCTGCTAGAGATCAAGGATGTTCTTCTGGAGTCTATCTTTCGTTCGCCTAAAGTATTGTCTGTATCTACAATTTCATTTCCTGTATAAACTTTACTGTCTTTTGTAATTGTTTCATCATCATCATGAGTGCCATCTCCACATCGAAGGTTGGCTACCATGGAGTGCCATTCCACTCTGTCTCTTGCTTTGATGGTGCAGATTGTCATAGGTTGACCTGTCATTTTTTAAAATGTTATTCATCCATGTTAGTCTTGGTCTGCCTCTTATACCATGTATTTTCCCTTCCAATATTACTTTTAATAGGCTGTTGTGTCTTTTAACATGCCCCAAACATTTCATTTGTCTTGTTCTAATTGTGTTTAGTAGTTCTCTTTTCATCTTTAGTTGTTTTAAAACTTGTAATTGTTACAATGGCCCATGTAGTTTTGTCTGTAGTGTTGTATCTATGGGACAAGGGATTTTCCTGTCTACTATACAGTAGTCTTGAAGTATGTGTTCAGCAGTCTGGGGCTTCTGTCCACATGTACATGTGATTGAGGTGCCGATCTTGAATCTTGCATACATGTGACTTTGGAGTCAATTGTGCCCTGTTCTGAAATGTATAATGATAACTTGTTCCCATTTATTCATATTATGAAAGGCATCCTAATATGGGGTTTTGGTCTTCTGATTGATTTGATTATCTGCTTCTTCTGATAGTATGTAACTGGTGCATCTGGTTGTGTGCCTGTTGCACCTTCCTTTGCCAGCTGATCTGCTTTCTCGTTTCCTGGTGAGATGGGATCCACTGCAGGGTAACCCTGTGGTGCTTGCAGAGTTCAATCAATAAGGTCTGCAGATATGGACATTTTCTGGATTGTAGTGCCTGGAGTGCTGATCTGGCATCTGTCAAAGACCTACAGGCTGTGGGCTAAGATTGCTGTTCAGCAGTTTTTCTATTGTCAACTTTATTGCTTGTATTTCTGCAACATAATTGTGACAATATTTCCCTGTTGCTATTTTATTCATATTCCTAGTGTTATTTGGGTACTCTATGTATGCACCTTCTCCCCCATTCTTTACTGCATTCTGTGCTGATCCATCTGTGTACACATGAACCCATAGATCTTGTGGGTATTCTTCATCCAGGAAACTGAGTGTGATTGTTTTACACTGTAGACTATTCTGTTCCTCCTTGTCAAGTATTCCTGTCACTTCTGCCATATTTGTATTGATAATCTGGATTCCTCTGTCCAGTGAGTTTGTTCTGGTATGGGCAGTAGGGGGCTGACAACTCTTGATATGTCTAGTGTTTGTTTATAAATTTGTTTGGCTTGGTGGATAAAACTGCTTCTCTTAAGTAATCCCAATACAAGATTTTTATTCGTCCTTCATTGGATCTCTCTCTCGTCATACATGAGCATTTTTCTACCTGTATCAGCACCTTTGTGTCCCTTCATTCTCTCAGTGCTGGTATCCTCCACAATTTCGCCATCTCCAATATTGGTATTGATTTCATTGCTCCTGTGATGACCACAAGTGCCTGGTTTTGTGCTTTATCCATCTCTTGCAGTGTGGCACTTGATGCTGAGCACCATGCGGATGATAAGGGAGCCGCGATCGCTCAGTGGTTTGTGAACTGGACTACAAAGGACAAGAGGTAGGGTTCGACCCCAACCGACGGCTTCCGGGTTCACCCAGCCTTTAATGGGCACCGGATTTTTTCTGGGAAAGTAAAGCGCCATGGGCGTAATACTGACCTCATTACCCCAAAACTCATGTGCCAAAGGTCTGTAAATTTATGGTCACTAACACCATATTATCTATATGCCACTTGGCGTGACGGGGTAGATGTGGGCGTATACTCTGCTTTTTTCTAGATAGTTTGTTGTCAAATGTAACACCAAGATAAGTAGCTTGTATGTATTCTTTCACAGACTCATTGTTTATGTAGATGGCTCCTGCTTTTTTTTTTGGGGGGGGAGGGGGTGTGAAAAGTGTAGAACTGCATCTGTCTGTATTGATGAAACACATCTATTGTTCATGTGTAAAGTTTATTCATATCTCTTTGCAACAATTTGGATGCCACTTTTGCTTACTCCTCTGTGCACATCATTACCAAGTCATCTACATACATTGTCACTTTGATGCCATGTGGTAGTTCAGTAACTAGGCCATTGATGTAGACTAGAAAATGTATTGGAGATAGTACCCCTCCCTGTGGGACGCCCTGGCGCAGTAGGACCTTCTTACTTTTAAGACCAACTAGCTGCACCCTGGCTCTTCTGTTATGCAGATATGCTTTGACCCATTTGTACATCCTGCCATTTACTCTGTAATTTCTCAGTTTCTTCAAAAGCCCTTCCTTCTATACCTTATCAAATGCTTTCTTTAGGTCTATCCATGCTGCTATAGTCCATTCAGAAATTCATAATCACACCTGAATTAGATTTGCGTCATAACCGCTTGTTATTTTGGTTTCAAATTTTGCATGCAATCTTAGAATATTGATGACGTTATAGAAATATTTTTTTGCTCTGAGAAATTTGATCTAGTTTAAAAGTTTTCTTCTTTAGGCTATATTAAATTGACCCTGTTCGAATTTGACACCATTTTAGGATATATACATTAATTACCGAAGGGAAGGCGTATCTTTATTAATTTTTTGAAGACTCAGTAGATAATTTGTTGACTTTAAATACCAACATTTATATCTAAATTACAATGAGTTTGAAATGTAAATTTATAACTATGCAAAAGGTTACTGTTTTACTATATCAGCACTTCCTTAGGGAATCCAAGATGGGACATTTATATTGTGATATTCATGACCCAGAGAGACGAACACAACTCGCGCTGGTCTTAATAAATCGTCATTTTCTCGTTGGATTAAACAAGACTCAGAGTGCACTCATGTCAATCAAGGAAGGAAAAGGAAAGTTGACAGCTTTTGATTTTCCAATCAAAAAGTACTGACGGTAGGGACTACCATACTGAAATGAATGGAAACATTTTCAGGCACTGGTTGGAGAACGATCTTATACCAATCCTGGAGAGACCTTCATACATAGTTATGGATAATGAATCATATCACAATGTCGTATCAGAGGAAGACAAAGTGCCTACTGCATCAAATACAAAAGAGTAAATTAGGACATGGCTTGCGAATGAAAATGTCAAATTTGACAACACATATTTAAAACCCGAATTGTTACAACTTGTGAAGAATATGAATAAGAAAAAGGTGTACCATTTTGACAAAATCATTGAGAAATACGGCCACACCTCTCTTCGACTCCCTGCATATCATGCGCACCTTAATCCAATCGAACTTGTCTGGGCTCACGTCAAAGGACAAGTTGCAGAACAGGATGTTTAAAATGTGTGAGGTTGAAGTTCTGACACACAAGTCTCTCTCAAAAATAGACATTCCGTTCTGGAAGAAGTGTGTTGAACATGTGCTGCGGGTGGAAGATGAGTACTGGAAACGAGATGGATTACTATTTGTCCAGCCAGTAATAATTATCAACCTCTTGGAATCGTCAGATTCGGAATGATTAAAATTAAGATGAATTCAATTCCAGCTGCAGTTAGGACATCCTGGGGTCTAATGGTGACCGAAGGACAAGAATAATTGTAACCAATTGAATTCATGTTTGCAAATACACATAACGAACAATACCCACAATTAAGCACTATGTAGATACGCCTCTGACAAGAATTGCAGTAAACTGGAAAATTTAACACGATTACTGTAAACTCTAAAATTTGAATCAACTTGTGTGATATCGTCATAAAATGATCAAAGGAATTTGCTGATGTGCAAAATCTGTTGTGTTTGTGGAATAAAAAATACCAAAATCTTTGCGTCATCAATATTCTAAGATTGCATGCAAAATTTGAAACCAAAATAACAAGCGGTTATGACGCAAAGCTAATTCAGGTGTGATTATGAATTTCTGAACGGACTATAGTACCAGTTTCCTTTCTTGAAACACGTCCTCAATTTCCTGGAAAAGATAGGTTGCCTGATCTTCGGTATAGTAATACTGTCTAAATCCTGCTTGCTGTGGGACAAGGAGGTCTTCACTTTTCAGGTACCACTGCAGTCTGAGATTGATCATACGTTCCATTGTTTTACACGAACATTTTGCAAGGCTGATTTGGTCTATAGCTGGATGTTGTTGAACCATCTTTTCCTGGCTTTAGTAATGGTATCATCATTGCTTTTCTCCATGCTTGTAGCACTCTACCTGTGATCCAGCAGATATTGTAGATTTGCAGTAGTTTTGCTTGAACTACAGTTCCAAAGTTCTTAATCATTTCATTGGACACTCCAACACAGCCTGGTGAATTTTTAATTTTGGATATTGCCAGCTCTAGCTCTCTTTGTGCAATTGGTATTTCCATGACTTCATGTATGATCCCTTCTTGTCTTGCATTTTATTATTTTAAGCGGGTCTCTGGTTCTTTCTCTGGGCGAATTTCAATATTATTGTCTTTTGTAAAGAAGCCTGCAAAGTGATTTTTCTACCTGCTTACCTGTTGGGTTGTTTCCGTCCTTCTTCAGCGTAATTTTGGTATTCCTATATGTAGCCTCATCATTAAGATAATCTTCTATCTACAGTGCATTGTGTCAGTTCTGTTGTTGACTGTTTTCCATGCCACGACACCAAGCTATCCAGCATTTTCTCTCTTTGTTGACCACGATCTCTCTTTCCTTTTATTTTGCCAGTTGTAACCAAGTATTCCAACTTTCCTCTTCTCATGATGTGTCCAAAAAATGTTGATTGTTTCTATCTGATGTTTTTTAAAAGTTCCCTTTTTGTGTTGGCCTCTTTGAGAATTTCCTCATTGGTCTTGGAATTTTCAATATTCTTCTGAGAAATCCCATCTCTGTGGCCTCTAATCGTCTTTTCATTTGTTTGTCTACTGTCCATGATTTGCTTCCATAGGTAAGAATTGGTTCTATATAGCACAGATGAACTCTCTTTCTCATTTCTATTGACATAGATTTGTTGCATGAGATATTTTTCATTTTCTGAAATGCTATTTTGGCCTGAGCTTCTATGCTTTTTATTTCTGTGGTGCATCTTCCATCTGATGTTATTATTGCCCAAGTATTTGATGCGTTGCACTTGTTTCAGATTTGTCCTGTTTGTTTTTATGCTGCATGATGGTGATGATTGCTTCTTTGAAATGACCATTACTTCATTTTTCTTACTATTCAGACTGAGACCTTTTTTGTTGCTTTCTTTTACTATTATATCTATCATTTCTTGTAGTTCATTCTCTGTCTCTGCTATTAAGACTGTGTCATCCGCATATCACAAATTAATTATGTTGTGACTGTTGACTTCAATTCCTTTTTTGTCTACTATTGATCTCATAATATGTTCGCTGTAAAGTGAAAACAAATCCGGCGACAGAACACAGCCTTGTCTGACTCCTTGTTTTATATTTTGGAATTGTCCTGTTTGGTTGCTAATTCGTATAGCTGCTGTTTGGCCAGTCCATGTTTTTCCCTACTAAACTCCCTACAGGCACCACAAATGGCATAACGCCATGATAGACAGGTTAAAAAAATGTTTAAATTAAATTTATAGTATGCGTTGTGTGCAGTTGGCTAATTTATTTACCTGGACCCTACACTTGAATTTGAAGATTACATTTGACAGTTTCTTATAAATGATAAACAGACATATTGAAGTAGCACTCTTGTATGGCCTGTTTACTATTTCTGTTTGTCCAGCCAGAAATGGCACCATTATTCATTTATGTTTCTATTAAGCACATTTTGTTATTGTTTGTGTCAAGACCTTTTGACAAAGAACTAAATAAACTGTTTAGCTTGCATTTTATTTAACTCATTAGTTCCTGCATCCTCTTAGAGACCCTATTTCACTTCACTATCAATATACAATATAATTTGGGACGGCATGTTTATGAGGTCAGTACTTAATGAGTTAAAGAAATGATTGATTCTAGAATGTCTTATTGTTTTCTGAAGTTGGAATATGCAGTGTCTGGTTTTGGAATTGATCAGTGTTTGTTTTTATAATCTACAAAACAACTCGCTTATTACAATCAATTTGTGTTACTTTATAAGCATTGAATATCTTAATATTTGTTTCTTATTTGTACATTTCTTGCTTTGGTTTTTATTATTGGAATATGATTTGAAGATTAGTATCTTTGATGTCTTTTATTCTTGATTCTAGTATCTCATAAAATTATCTTATTCCTTATGATGAATACCAAATTTTTTTCTTTATTAATCTATTGTCGTTTTGCTTATTATTTTAAATGATGTAATATTTTTGTTTTTTCATGAATTACTCAATATCACAGTTCAAAGTACTAAAGAATTTTAATTAACACTTACAGTTTTGCTTCATGGTTTGTATTTTTGTATTCGGTCATTTAAAACTAATTGAAATACTTAACCTTGATTATTTATTATTTCAGTCAGTTCAGTTAACGTTGTTCCAAGATTTTGTTTTTATTTGGTAGTTAAAATAAAGATTATCAGACTCTCTGTTACTCTTATATACTTTTGCTTGCATATTTTGTGTGCTATAAAAACAAGATATAGATTTAGAAGAGGAAGAATATGGACTGGAAGACAATTAAGTGAAAGAAATATTTATTGAATATGATAGACAAATGTCAACATAGCATTTACAGATCAGGAAAATTCTTTTGTCAGAGACAACAGAAACACTCTCAGGATAATAATGTTGATAGTTGCAGCTCAAAGTGAACAATGTCATCTTGTTTCCTTATAAACATGTCCTGTGTGAGCATACACTGGGAGTTCTGACTCTCAGCAGTATGTAAGTTGGAAAGCTGAAAGGTGTACAAAACGGGACAATATCCATCATCCTTGAGTGCACAAAGGATATTGAGTACAGGACAGGGAGTTACCTCCCTGTTTTTTTTTTCCAATACTTGCTAATCTCCGTGCGGACACACAACATGCTATACCATGAATTTATGACTACAACAGATTATAAGAGGAAAATCATGGATGGGTCAAGCTATGGATATTGTTCAGCAGGTGTATTCATTTGAGAACATAGAACTCTGTGAAAGGGGGGGGGGGGTCTAGTCTAGTAAAAATCTGCCTTATTCTCTTGCCAGGGCAAGCAAGCAGGTGTAAGGAAGAATCCATATCATGAACAGACTACACAAATACCATGTCAAGGTAGAAGATACCAGTTGGGAATGTATACTGGAAACCAAAGAAGACCATCTAAACCGACACCACCATTATCATTAGTCTCTGCATGATGAGGGATATACTTAAAGGAAGATCTAAGCACGTATAGGCTCTTAAAGGAAGATCTAAGCATGTATAGGCTGTCTGGTGCACAATGAGGATGGTTTGTTGATTAAACTAACAGGACACAATAGGTTTTATTATAAAAGATCAGTTGCTAGATAATAATATATTAGAGATTTATATCAAATATAACCAAGTCTGATAATAAGAAATGATGAATTAGATGATACTTTAAGTTAGCAAATGCTGGACAAGTTTTTGTAGTATACTGCACAATACCATTTTTTTCTTGTTGTAATTTCTCAACTTATTTAAAGCATACTGATGCTGTTGTTGCTGCTAGGATCACCATCACTGCACAAAAGACATAATCTTGAAAAAATTCAAGGAGAATCCTGGCCCACGTGCACAAACTGTCTAGCATGGCCTGAGATTCATGGTGCGGGCAAGTTTCTCCTGACAATTTTGTCAAGGCCATATTTATGGAATGGGGAGCTGCGATAGCTCAGTGGTTAGTGGAGTAAAAAAAGGTAAATTACCCCCATCACGCCAAGTGGCGTATAGGGAATATCGTGTTAGTGACCATAAATTTTACAGACCTTCGGCACATGATTTTTGGGGTAATGTGGTCGGTATTACGCCCGTGCCGCTTTACTTTCCCAGAAAAAATTCCGGTACCCATTAAAGGCTGGGTGGACCGGAAGCCGTCGGTTGGGATTGAACCCTACCTCCTGTCTTTTGTAGTCCAGTTCACTAACCACTGAGCTATCACGGCTCCCTAGTGGTTAGTGAACTGGACTACAAAGGACAAGAGGCCGGGTTCGATCCTTATCAACGGCTTCAGGGTTCACCCAGCCTTAAATGGGTACCGGATTCTTTCTGGGAAAGTAAAGCGGCAGGGGCGTAATACCAACCACATTACCCTAAAAATCATGTGCTGAAGGTCTGTAAAAATTATGGTCACTAACACCATATTTCCTATACACCACTTGGCGTGGCGGGGGCTCTTTACTTTTTAAAAAATATTTATGAAATACTCTTGCGAATTTAACTGCCAAGGGTTCTTTAATGTGCGTGAATTCACATATGATCTCCTTGTTTATTGTCGTTATTCAAGAGGGCTAAACATGGAATCACGCTACCAAATAGATCTGGGGAGGGTAACATCATACAGAAATCACATATTAATTTTTACCTATTTTTGAAAAATTACCACCATTTAAATGTTGAACCCGGGCCGTCCTTCCTGTCCTGATGCCAATGTTATACCTCTAAACTACCAAGCCCTACTCAGCACATTGAGTTTCTAGTCAATATTATATATATTCCAAGAAAGCCATGAAGAGAAGTTCTAACTTATAAGAGAAAAATGCTAACAGGCAACAAAGATATAATTAATAAATGGCAGGAACATATAGCATTATTATTTTATGATGAAAGGGAAAGGAAACCAATTATAAAATGTACATCAGGCTATACAATCTTAAAATCTGAAGTGGAAAAAAGCTATACAAACAATTAAAAAGGGAAAAGCTGCAGGATACCGATAGAGATGATAAAGGCACTAGAAGATTTTGGCATTAAATTCGATCACAGACAAATGCAACAACATATAACATACAGATTATATGCTAAATGAACTAAAAATGTCAGCTTTCATTGCATTGCCTGAAAAAGAATGGTGCAGTTGAATGCAATGATTTTAGAACAATAAGCCTAATGAGCAATGTAACAAAAATCTTGCTAAAAGTTATACAAGGAAGGATTCCAAATAAAATCAATATTGAATTAGAACAACAATTTGGATTTAGGAAAAACAGTGGTACAAAAGAAGCCATATTCTGCATGTGCACATTAATCGAAAAGCACACAGAGGTAAACAAACCAATATATGCATGCTTCATAGACTACACCAAAGCTTTTGATAGAATACACCATAATCAACTTGTATACTGCCTAAAAGATATACATCTAAATGACACACACATACAACTAATATGCAATTTATACTGGGAGCAAATAGCAATAATAAATATAACAAAGAGAAACTTGTGTGAAACAACATGGTGGCAGCTGAGGTTGATATGTCTGCACGGACAGTGAAGAATTGCAGGTACATGTGGTTAGGGTGCAGACCTCTGTTCCTTTCGTGGTTGTAAATGTGTTTGTCTGTAATGGAAAGGTGGACACACAACAATGGCAGAATCTTTTTTTATGATCGAGGAGGAGAGCGTCATTTTCTGTGGAGACTTGAATGCTAGAAGCAACCAGCAGGAAGAAGACTTAGAGAATGCACTGGTATCGGCCATTTAGTGTGCTTGAATGATGGAAGGGCAACCAGAATGGCCATTCGAACAGAGGACTCTGATGGTGTTATAGATTTAGCACGTGTCTTCCACCTTTTCACCTGTTTGCAGGTGGAGTGTACTGGGATTCCACAGAAGTGATCACTATCCATGTATTATCCTAATTGAGAAAGGCAGAAATAGAAACCTGAAAAGCAAGCTCAACAATATTAGAACATAGACCAAGAGGTCATTAGCAAAATCAGACATAGGAAACAGGAAGCCCCTCACAGGAGGCAGGTTAGAGGAAAGCAATGGCATTGTCTCAGTTTTTGTGCTGTGGGTTGAAGAACTTTTGGAGTATACACACCAGGAGAACAGAATTAGATTTTCTTAACTCTTTTCATACAGAAGCTTTTCATTGATGCAACGGAAGAAATTTCAGTGACAAAATTTTTCATGATTTAAAGAATCAATCTACATATTTATAATTATCTAACATGTAACATATTATATATGAATGTTTAGATAATTGAACAAAGTATTAGATTTCACCAATACCAAGATGATACAAGACATGTAAAAAGAATAAGGTTTCATGATGTTCACACTAATCAAATTGAGAGTGGTGCACTAAGCGGTGAAACATACGTGGCTGAAATCGGCATGGCACACAGTGCGGCGAAACGTACGGAAAGAGTTTATGTTTGCTCCAACTTCAACAAAAATCTTTGTTGATGAAAATAATACTCAACTAATGGGTTTTAATTAGTTCCTGAAAGATTAATGAGATTTTGGTTATGTTTACAGCATGAATATTTTATGTAGGGCTACGCAGAAACTGTAATGTAAAGTTAAACAAGTTGTAGCAGAAATAAGGAAAAAGTTAAAGAACAACCTTATGTCATTAATGATGTTTTGTGATATTTATTTTCACTTCTTATTTTGTTTTATGAATGTTGTGATAACAAATATACTTGTCATTTATATTTTCCATTAATTTATGTTGCAAACTTTATTGTTGTTTACTTATTTATGTGTTATGCTTCTTAGTTATGTTGCAATGAATATTTTTTGTTTGCATGTTTTGTTCATTCTTTACTGTGAGATATCTTCATTCTGTGTACAATAGTTTCTTATCATGGTTGAGGTTTCCAGAAAGACATTGTTTAATTGAAATAATAAATTATTTTTACATTTGATACTTTTGTTTGTTTCAACAATTTGAAGGTAGGCATATGTCAGCTTTAGAAACAATTCTTGTCACTCTGACCTACATAGCAAATGTATAAAAAGGGATACATCTACTAAAAACTTTATTTTATAATTTAGAACTATTTTAGAAATCTATATAACTGTTAATTGACAGACTGAAGTTTTGTATATTTTATCACTTAAATAAAATGAATGCATAATGCAAAGATTTTTTGCCATTGACAGTGTTAGTTTTAACAGTGGAACATGATAAAAAATTAGAACATTTATAAATGATTGATCTAGTAGAACCTGACTAGCCAAAATATTTTCATCTAATAGCAGTTTTGTTATTGCTTTCCTTTATACACCATGGAGTTTAATGTTTATAGGACTTTTTTTTATTAGTCTGTGATAAGAGGTCACATGCAGAATGTAATGCCTAGGTAAACAGTATAAGGCATAGTTTAATTTACATATTTTATTCCACAAAAAAGAGGTTAAGATGGCTTGTTTGTGTCAGGTCTGAGAGACTCAGTACAATTTACATTAGAGAAAAGTAATTCTGTTGATTTTAATGCTTTTAAGAGGTATAATTAAAATATCTTGTGCATAATAAGAAAATAGAGTGAAATACCAAATCTTTTTGTAGTATAATTATTAAAGAAAATGTTATGTGTGGCATTGGTTTTCTTTTTCTTTGTAATGTCTATATATATGAATGTAGTTAAGGTTATAAAATGTCTAGAGTACCTCAGTATATTCCACAGGCTCACAAATGTGAGAATCTCTTACAAATTCTTGATTAGGTTAATTAAATTGTATAATTTATTTATCATTCTCATTCACAGTTGATAACTGGATAATGTCTTCATCTTTTTCACAGTTTATAACTGGTTTAATTAAACTAATTAACGGCCTAAACATTAATGGAAAGATAATCAATAACCTAAGATATGCTGATGATGCTGTATTACTAGCAGAAAATCCTGAAAATCTACAATTGCTTAATGAAATAAACATTTCATGTTCAATGAATACACCTGGAGACAGTTCAGAGCTACAACTACCTTGGACATACTGTAACCAGTGATGGAAAATGTAAAACTGAAATAAACAAAAGAATAGGAATGGCAAAAAGTAATTTTAATGTCATGAAAAATATACTAACATCAAAACAAATAACACCAGGACTAAAACTAAAAATAGCAAAATGTTTTATCTTCTCAACATTCTTATATGGTGCAGAAACATGGACATTAAACACAAAAAAACAGAGCAGAAAATTGAAGCCTTTGAAATGTGCATTTATAGAATAGGAAGAATTGGATGGAAAGAAAATAAAACAAAATTCAAAAAATTACAAAAGTCTTAAAAAACTAAAAATGAAATCAGAACTACTAAACACAATTCAAACAAGACAAATGAGATTTTGGAGGCTTATTAAAAGAGACATCAGCCTACTAAAAGTAATATTAGAAGGGAAAACACAAAATAAAAGAAACAGAGGTAGACCAAGACTAACATCAAAAGATGGACAAGTCAGCCTATGACAACCTGCACTATCAAAGCAAGAGACAGAACGAAATTGCGCTCAATGGTAGCCAACCTTTGTGCGAAGACAGTACTTAATGATGATGATGAATAACTGGTTGTCACTATCTTTGTCACAGTTGAAAACTGGACAATTACTAGTGTCATCAGCCTCTCTCACAGTTGAAAACTGGGTAATCAGCCTCTCTCACAGTTGATGGTTGAATAATGTGGTGTTCTCATCAATGTTGTCTTTTCCTCTGGGGATTCCAAAAAAATGGTCTGTTGTGTAATACTCTCAGTTGCCTTCCAAAGCGTGTGTCCTATCCAGCACTCCATAATTCTATGTTAGTGATTTTGTCCTGCCATTTCCATCCTTTTATTCTGTGTAATCATCCATTAATGAAGCTCTGTATCTTCATGATTGTCATTTTTGCTGTTTTCCATGTTTCACAGCCATATAATTTGACTGACTTAACATTGGAGTAGAATATTTATTTTTGTATTTAACCTAATTTCTTTTTATTTCCAAGTTTCCTAGTGCAACGAAGGCTTCTCTTGCATTTTGTATCTTTATTTTGGTATCATTTCTGTTCCTCCTTCTTGTCTGTATTACTGCCCAGATATATGTAAGATTTTGTCAGGTCGGGTAATTTTACCTGCTACTGTATGCAGTAAACAGTACAACCTGTGGCTGCCCTACTGCCTTGCAGGTAAGCTCGGGAGAGTAAAAGGCTAAGGGAGGGTACCCCGAAGTAAAACAACCCCACTGCCTTGTGGGTGAGACTTTTTAGTCAAAGGCTATCGAAACCAAACGTAAACAAACTGACGGAAGACAACAGAAAACCACCGTCGTAATTTCTTTGCACAATCATGAATCGCCACAACAATAGAAATAACGACAACGTTAAGGGGAATTCCAATGGAAAACCCTCGTTCGGTAGGGGACACCATGTGCTACAGGTGATACCCGATCGTCATCAAGCTACTGTAAGTCAAAATAAAGATAAAACAAACTCTAAAGATAGGTACTTGGACTGTGAGAACACTCATGCAGAAGGGTAAAGTAGAAAACATCTTACAAGAAATGAAAAGAATGGGTTTACAATTACTGAGACTTTGCGAAATGAGATACACCGGATCAGGGGAGATGTATTCTGATAAACACAAAATAATCTATTCTGGAGGTACTGAACACCAAAGAGGATTAGGTATCATCTTGGATGCAGAAAGAGGAAGAATAGTGAAAGGCTTTTACCCAATATCTGACAGAGTCATTTTAGTGAAATTGAATGGAAAGCCAATAGGCATAAATCTTATACAAGTTTATGCACCAACAGCAGACAGTCTAGAGGAAACAATTGATACATTTTACAACGAGTTAAATGAGGCACTTCATAAATGCAAACCACATGAAAACACCATAGTTCTAGGGGATTTTAACGCAAAACGTAGGAAAGGAAAGAGTTGAGGAAGTAGTTGGTCGTTATGGCTTAGGCGAGAGGAATGAAAGAGGTGAGAAACTTGACTGGGCATGAACACACAACATGATGATAGGAAACACCTGGTTTAAGCAACATCCAAGACGTCTGTGGACATGGAAAAGCCCAGGGGACAACGCACGTAATCAAATTGATTATATAATGATAAGCATTAGATTTAGAAACAGTCTGGTGTGTGTGTGAAAACTATAACCAGGGGCAGATTGCAATACTGATCATGTACCAGTTGTGGGAAAGCTTAGAGTAACATTAAAAACAACAAAACGAGCCTCAGTACAAGAAGAAGAAATAAAGAAAATAAAGATGAGTATAAGAGATTAAATAAAGAAATTGTAGTAAAATGCAAAGAAGCATGGCTAAAAGAGATATGCAAAGAGATTGAAATGCAACAAAAAGGATATGCTAAAGCTATATACAAACAAATTGAGGAATTCACAGGAAGAAAAACGCAATCAAAAAATGGATGTCTAAGATCAAAGGAAAAACTGTTGATTGATCAAGATAACATAAGGGAACGATGGACAGAATACATTAAAGATATTTTTAATGATGAACGAACGGAAGTAAATATTAAGGATAATGGAGAAGGACCAGAAATACTCAGAGAAGAAGTTGAAGACGCCTTGCGCAATATGAAAGCAGGCAAAAAAGCTCCTGGACCAGATAATATAACTAAAGAAGAGATTGAAGCCATGGGTGATTTTGGAATAGAATAATAACAAAAATATTGAATATCTACAACAGCGGATATATATCAGACGACCTGCTCAAATCAATATTCATAGCCCTACCAAAGAAATCGAGTGCGATTGAATGCGGTGATCATCGCACAATAAGCCTTATGAGTCACATGACTAAGATATTACTAAGAATCATCATGCGAGAAGTGCGAAACAAAATCAGTCCAGAAATTAGCGATGAACAGTGTGGTTTTGTTAGAGATAAAGAAACAAGCAATGCTAGTTATATCATAAGATCTTTAGTAGAAAGAGCCATAGAGGTGAAAACAGATCTATACCTATGTTTTATATATTACACCAAGGCATTTGACAAAGTAATGCACCAAGAAATAATCAAAATTTTAGAAAGCATAAACGTAGACAGCAAAGATTGAAGAATAATAAAGAACATGTATTGGCAACAAACAGCGGCCATAAGAACTGGAAACTAATTGGGAATGTTTCAACAAATAAAACAGGGTATTAGACAAGGTTGTGTGCTGTCACCAGATTTGTTTAATATTTATAGTGAGATTATTTTAAGATCCACAAGGGACATGCCTGGAATAACAATTGGAGGTCATAATATAAATAATCTAAGCTGTGCTGATGATACAGTCTTAATTGCTAAGGGTGAAAATGAGTTACAAGAAATGTTGGACAATATAGTGAAAGAAAGCAAAAATAAAGGACTCAGCTTTAATAGCAAAAAGACAGAGGTAATGGTAACAACAAAGAAAAAGACATCACCTCAGTGCAAAATAAAGACAAGTGGAACAATATTAAAACAGGTAAATGAATTTAAATGTTTGGAAACTTTGTTAACCTCAGATGGAAGATGTACAAAAGAAATAAGAAGCAGAATGGCTCAGGCAAAAGTAGTTTTCCAAAAAATGAGGAAGTTACTATGCAATCCATTTTTGACAATAGAAACAAGAAAAAGAGTTCTTAAATGTTATGTAGAGCCAGTCTTAACATATAGACGCGAATCATGGACAATAGGACAACAGACAAGAAAACCACTGGAGTCTGTAGAAATGTGGTTTCACAGAAGAATATTGAGAGTACCATGGACAGCTAAGAAGAATAATGAAGATGTTCTGAGAGAGGTCAAAGCAAAAAGATAGCTAATTTCCAATATTAGGAAGAAACAATCATCATTTTTTGGCAATGTAATGAGTAGAGAACAACTGGAATATATGGTAGCAACTGGAAGAATTGAGGGGCGAAGAGATAGAGGGAAGCAAAGAGAAAAAAATAACAGACAGCTTGAGAATGGCTTGGCAGAGGTCAACAACAGAAATGATAAATAGCTGCCGAGATCGAAAGTTGTGGAGAGACATGATCACCTACGCCAGCAGGCCCAGTACTTGATGATGATGATATGTAAGATTGTACGTCTAATAGAGGTGGTGTTATTTGATTATCTCCAGCTGTTTTAATTCTCGTAATTTTTGCCATATTTCTATTTATTTTCAGTCCCATCTGTTGTGATCTCACATCAAGTATGCTCATTTTATCTTGCATCTGTTGATGATTATGTGATAGGAGAGACATATTAATCAGCGAAGTCTAAGTCATCCAGTTGCTTGGTCAGTGACCACTGGATTCCTTTTCTGTTGTTCTGAGTTTTTTGTATAATCAAATCTATGTCCAGCAGAAAGAAAATGGAGATAGAAGGCATCCTTGCCTTACTCCTGTTCTAATTTCAAATGCTTCTGTAAGCTGCTCTTCGTGCACATATGGCCATTTTCGTCTTGTCAGACGGTCTAGTGGAGGCTATTGTGTATTTTTTTAGGTTTTGTTTTTGTCGAACAGTTTCTCTCGTGGCTAATTCTACCAATGTTTGACAAACACACGCTGTCACATAGTGAACAAGTCAGGCTCGCTGATCCACAGGGTTTTCCATCCTTTTCATTGAGTCTTTTCTCTTCTAAGTTTTGCCGTAGCACAGTCTCAAATGATGTTATACCATTCCTTACACAAGTTCTCCATGACGTGCGATTACTTGCCAGATGTTGCCAGTCATTTTCACATATGGAGAAGTCTTTCAGAGATGATTTACAAATATCTCTATATCGTAATTTAGATCTGCCGATTTGTCTTTTTCCGTGTATTAGTTCACCATATAGTATTTGCCTAGGAATGCGCTTTTCTTCCATTCGTTGGACATGCCCCAACCATCTTAGTCTTTGACATCTGAGCATCGACATGATTGTCGGGGTCTTATCACGTTGCAGGACAGTTAAGTTGGTTATTTTGTCCTGCCATTTGATGTGCATTATTTTGCGGAGACATTGCATGTAGAAGACATTTAGTCTGTTTTCCTGGTTTGAGTATGTTGTCCAGGTTTCAGATCCATATAATAGTGTGCTAAGCACACAAGTTTGATATACAGTAAAGTCTCGATTATCCGGAATGCTCGGGGAAGAACCCATTCTGGATAATTGAATTTTTCTGGATAATCGAGAGTAAGAAAACCAAACTCAAAATTTATGAAAAAACATGATTGAAAAATTGCAATGCTCAGAAATATTTAAATTCGTGTGACATTCACTAGCTTTCTCTATCAACATGGGTCCTGATATTGGCATTCCTTTTCTTCTTCTTTCTAAAAACCACACATAAAGGACGTCGTCGAGTTTTTCAAATTTTGGCCGTTTCATACTTCGTCTCTGGTGTATATTGTTGCTGCTTTCAGACTCCGACGCAAACTTAAACAACTCATCTTTTTTATTTCGTATGTCATATAATGTTGAAGAAGCTATGCCAAATTCAGTCATCAAAACGTTGCGATTAACGCCTTTTTCAAGTCTACTAGCGATTTCAATCTTCTGGTTCAGTGTCAATACAGTTCGCTTGCGTTTACCTTTGCGGGAAATTGAGGTGTGGTTTGCACTCGCAGAGGCCATTATTTAACACAAAAATGTATTCCGTTAAAAAGTATGCACACATGCGTTTATAGCATATCATGTATAATTTATACTGATGGAACGAATTTCAGCTTGCACAAATGTCTGAGACAAACTAACGTCAAACTCTGTATCTTACTCTTTTTGAATTTCCAGTCGGTAATTTTTGAACCCCTCCCCCTTTCTTCTCACCATCTCTATGTCACTGCACGCCGGCTGCTCAACCTTTGATTTATAATCATCAAAGTTATGGGCTCTTCAATTTTCACAAACAATACGTCTGCTTCTAATGTTCGGTCAGACTGTCAAACGCCATATTTTTGACAAATTCATGACCAACTTTAGATCTAAAGCAGGCTATGAGAAAATTAAGCAAATTTGTAAAATCATGTAGATAAGTGTTTTTGGCACGACTAAGATTTCCCGACAAAAACATTTAGTCGGGGGAAAAAGTGAAGATATAGACTGTCTGTCGCTTTTACTTGGAATATTTGGAGACACAATGTCTGGATTGAATAAAATATGTTCGCTCCTATTTGAAGTATATTACTGTAAATACACTATTGTAAACGCAATATTGTGTAATGATAGAGCCTGTAGAAGTAAGCGCAGCGCACAAACCGTGTTGTAGCGTTTTCGATTTCCGGATAAAGGCATTTAATTTAACTGAACAAAACATGATTCAAGCTTTCTCCCTATAATAATTAAAAAAAAAAAAAAGTCCGTTAAATTGAGAATTCCGGATTATTGAGTACCGCATAATCGAGACTTTACTGTATTAAAGAGTTTAGTCTTTAGTGTTAGTTTCGTGTAGTTCCATGCCCTTTCTGTGAGTTTGCCGACGGTCGTAGCTGCCTTACCACGGTCGTAGCTGCCTTACCAATTCGACTGTTTATTTCTTCATCAAGAGAGATGGTTTGCGTAATTGTGGATCCAAGATATGTAAATTTCTGAACTGATTCTAGTGGACAAGCTTTTAGAGCAATTAATAGAGGTTTGATGTCGCCTTGACTTAGTATTACTGTTTTCTGAACATTAATTGACAGTGAAAAAAGGGCGCATGCTTTGTCCAGGTTGTTGATCAAGGATTGTAGGGTGGCTTCACTATGAGCGCCTAGAGCAGCATAGTCAGCAAATAAAAATTCTTCTAGTAGGGCAACATTTGTTTTGGTTTTTGCTCTTAGTCGTGCTAAGTTGAACAGTGAGCCATCTGATCTTGTGCGAATGTAAATATCTCCTGAGCTGTTTTCGAAGGCGTAATTTAGGAGGGCAGCAAAAAATGCACAACATTGCATTTTATTCCTCCACAAATTGTTTTTATCAGGTTAATGAACTTAATATTCTAAAGCATTCCTCTGGTTAAACCATGAAATGCCTTTTCATAATCTATGAATCCGATATAAAGTGGGGACTGTAATTTCAAGCTTTGTTCAACTATTATACGTATAGATGTTATTTGATCAGTGCATGATTTGTTTTTCCTAAAACCTACTTGTACATCTCTAAAATGATTCTCCATGACCTCTTTTAGTCTCTCCAGAATGATTCTGCTTAGTATTTTTCCTGGCACTGATAGCAGCATAATTCTCCAATAATTTGTTCACTCCTGTAAACTTCCTTTATTTGATAGTTTGATTATATAACCTTTCCAGTTTTTATATATTTCTTCCCTACCTTTATTTTATCTAGTAGATTATGTAACATCTTGGTAAAGTGTTAATATCTGCTTTGATGGCTTCTGAAGGAATTTCATCTGGTCCTGTGGCTTTCCCATTTTTAATAGCTTGATGGATTTAATTATTTCTTCCTTGCTTGGCTTTTGAGTTAACGCGTTACTCTTCCTCTGCTGCTTCTTCAAAGTGCTTTTTCTATCTCTTCATTTGTTCCCTTATATTGCTAAGCAAATTTCCTTTCTTATCTTTAATAAAGGCATTGATCTGTTTGTATGTTCGGCGTAATTTCTTTGTACTGTTGTACATTTATTTAATATTTCCTTTGTTTGCCGCCTTCTCTGCCTCTTTAGCTAGATCATCTTCATATTTCCTCTTGTCCCATTTAATGCATTTTCTCACTTCTTATTTGTGGGGAGAGAATGTATATATGCTATAATAGAGGTTTTTTTTTTATATACTATATATATACTATAATAGATGTTGGGTGGGGGGGGGAGAATAAATATATATACTATAATAGAGGTTGGGGGGGGGGAGAGAGAATGTGTATATATATATGTGTACTATAATAGAGGTTGATGGGAGAGAATGTATATATATATATATATATATATATATCATCATCAAGTGCCGGGCCTACTGGCGTAGGTGATCATGTCTCTCCACCATTTTCGATCTCGGCAGCTATTTATAATTTCTGTTGTTGACCTTCTGCCAAGCCATTCTCTTAAGCTGTCTGTTATTTTTTTTCTCTTTGCTTCCCTCTATCTCTTCGTCCCTCAATTTTTCCAGTTGTTACAATATATTCCAGTTGTTCTCTTCTCATTACATGGCCAAAAAATGATGATTGTCTCTTCCTAATGTTTGAAATTAGCTCTCTTTTTGCTTTGACCTCTTTCAGAAAGTTTTCATTACTCTTCTTAGCTGTCCATGGTATTCTCAACATTCTTCTGTAAAACCACATTTCTGCAGACTCCAGTGATTTTCTTGTCTGTTGTCCTATTGTCCACGATTCGCATCCATATGTTAAGACTGGCTCTACATAACATTTAAGAACTCTTTTTCTTATTTCTGTTGTCAAAAATGGATTGCATAGTATCTTCCTCATTTTTTGGAAAGCTGCTTTTGCCTGAACCATTCTGCATCTCGCCTCTTTTGTACATCTTCCATCTGAGGTTAACAAAGTTCCCAAATATTTAAATTCATTTACCTGTTTTAATATTGTTCCACTTGTCTTTATTTTGCACTGAGGTGATGTCTTTTTCTTTGTTGTTACCATTACCTCTGCCTTTTTGCTATTAAGGCTGAGTCCTTTATTTTTACTTTCTTTCACTATATTGTCCAACATTTCTTGTAACTCCTTTTCACTTTTAGCAATTAAGACTGTATCATCAGCATACCTTAGATTATTTATATTATGACCTCCAATTGTTATTCCAGGCATGCCCCTTATGGATCTTAAAAATAATCTCACTATAAATATTAAACAAATCTGGTGACAGCACACAACCTTGTCTAACACCCTGTTTTATTTGTTGAAACATTCCCAATTGGTTTCCAGTTCTTATGGCCGCTGTTTGTTGCCAGTGCATGTTCTTTATTATTCTTAGATCTTTGCTGTCTACATTTATGCTTTCTAAAATTGTGATTATTTCTTGGTGCTTTACTTTGTCAAATGCTTTGGTGTAATTTATGGAACATTGGTATAGATCTGTTTTCACCTCTATGGCTCTTTCTACTAAAGATCTTATGATATAACTAGCATTGCTTGTTTCTTTATCTCTAACAAAACCACACTGTTCATCGCTAATTTCTGGACTGATTTTGTTTCGCACTCTTCGCATGATGATTCTTAGTAATATCTTAGTCATATGACTCATAAGGCTTATTGTGCGATGATCACCGCATTCAATCGCACCCAATTTCTTTGATAGGGCTATGAATATTGATTTGAGCATGTCGTCTAGTATATATCCGCTGTTGTAGATATCATTCAATATTTTTGTTATTACAGTATTACTATTCCAAAATCACCCATGGCTTCAATCTCTTCTTTAGTTATATTATCTGGTCCAGGAGCTTTGCCTGCTTTCATATTGCGCAAGGCATCTTCCACTTCTTCTCTGAGTATTTCTGGTCCTCCATTATCCTTAATATTTACCTCCGTTCGTTCATCATTATAACGATCTTTAATGTATTCTGTCCATCGTTCCCTTATGTTTTCTTGATCAATCAACAGTTCTCCTTCCTTTGATCATAGACATCCATTTTTTGAATGCGTTTTTCTTCCTGTTAATTCCTCAATTTGTTTGTATTTAGCTTTAGCATATCCTTTTTGTTGCATTTCAATCTCTTTGTATCTCTCTTTTAGCCATGCTTCTTTTGCTTCTTTGCATTTTACTACAATTTCTTTATTTAATCTCTTATACTCATCTTTATTTTCTTTATTTCTTCTTCTTGTATCCATTAGCTGCAAAATGTCTTTTGTCATCCATTTCTTTCTTGAATTTGTCCTCACTGGTGGTATGAACTCTTTTGATGTTTGTTGCATTGATTCTTTTAGCATTTCCCACTGTTGATCAATGCTTTGTGTCTTCTCTATTGCATTGTACCGGTTCTGAATTGTGATTTTATATTTGTCTTGCAGTTTCTTGTCTGATTTTAGTAAATCTAAATATAACTTGATGTTAACTGAGGCTCGTTTTGTTGTTTTTAATTTTACTCTAAGCTTTCCCACAACTGGTAAATGATCAGTATTGCAATCTGCCCATGGTCTAGTTTTCACACACACCAGACTGTTTCTAAATCTATTGCTTATCATTATATAATCAATTTGATTACGTGCGTTGTCCTCTAGGCTTTTCCATGTCCACAGACGTCTTGGATGTTGCTTAAACCAGGTGTTTCCTATCATCATGTTGTGTGTTCATGCCCAGTCAAGTTTCTCACCTCTTTCATTGCTCTCGCCTAAGCCACAATGACCAACTACTTCCTCAACTCTTTCCTTTCCTACTTGTGCTTTAAAATCCCCTAGAACTATAGTGTTTTCATGTGGTTTGCATTTATGAAGTGCGTCATTTAACTCGTTGTAAAATGTATCAATTGTTTCCTCTAGACTGTCTGCTGTTGACTCATAAACTTGTATAAGATTTATGCCTATTGGCTTTCCATTCAATTTCACTAAAATGACTCTGTCAGATATTGGGTAAAAGCCTTTCACTATTCTTCCTCTTTCTGCATCCAAGATGATACCTACTCCTCTTTGGTGTTCAGTACCTCCAGAATAGATTATTTTATGTTTATCAGAATACATCTCCCCTGATCCGGTGTATCTCATTTCGCAAAGTCCCAGTAATTGTAAACCCATTCTTTTCATTTCTTGTATGATGTTTTCTAGTTTACCCTTCTGCATGCGTGTTCTCACATTCTAAGTACCTATCTTTAGAGTTTGTTTTATCTTTATTTTGCTTACAGTAGCTTGATGACGATCGGGTATCACCTGTAGCACATGATGTCCCCTACCGAACGAGGGTTTTCCATTGGAATTCCCCTTAAAGTTGTCGTTATTTCTATTGTTGTGGCGATTCATTATTGTGTAAAGAAATTACGACGGTGGTTTTCTGTTGTCTTCCGTCGGTTTGTTTACGGTTGGCTCCGCTAGTCTTTGACTAAAAAGTCTCACCCACAAGGCAGTGGGGTTGCTCTACTTCGGGGTACACTCCCTTATCCTTTTACTCCCCCGAGCTTACCTGCAAGGCAGCAGGGGAGCCACAGGTTGTACTGTTTACTGCACACAGTAGCAGGTAAAATTACCTGACCTGACCAAATATATATATATATATATATATATATATATATATATATATACTATAATAGAGGTTGATGGGATATAATTTATATATATAGTATAATGGAGGTTGATGTGAGAGAATATATATATATATATATATATATATATATATATATATATATATATATATATATACTATAATAGAGGTTGGTGGGAGAGAATGTATATATATAGTATAATAGAGGTTGGTGGGAGAGAATGTATATATATACTACAATAGATGTTGGTGGGAGAGAATGTATTTATATAGTATAATAGAGGTTTATGGGAGAGAATGTAAATATTCTGTAATAAAAGTTTGGGTGGGTGGGTGGATGGAAGATGTATATATATTCTGTAGTAGAAGTTTGATGGAGAGAGAACGTATAAATGCTGTTGTAGATGTTTTCTATTGAATGTGTTTGAGCTGAGTCAAGCTACGATATCAGTATGTAATTGATCCACCAAAAAAATATGTCTTTAGTCACATGAATGTTATCGTAACCAACCAACCGACAGTTTCCGTAGACGTTTTTATTTAGTTGAAGCGTTTAACACCCCCCCCCCTTCCCTTCTTTCACTCTCTCCACTCTTTTTTTTCCCGTGTGATTAACAAACGTGCTTACAAAGGTCTATTACAAGACAATATAATAATTTAAATATGGACATATAAACATAGCACATGCATATTCTCTGCTGATCTAATATGTGTGATAACCTTTGTCAGGAACAAGTGATATGTATATTTATTAAGAACAATTTTTAAAAAATTAATTAAATAACACTATCGAGATGAAATATGTCAGACTAGTGACAGGAACCAGCCTCAGAGATACGATAAGAAACGGACTGAGAAAACAAGTTACGAATGATTCCCGCTACAGAATACCTAAGGAAACAACAGATAAAGTGGTTTCACTACGTGATAAAAAACAAAATTCACAACACAACGGACATTTAATAAGCATTGCGAGAACACCAGAATCAAAACGCCGACCACGAAAACAATGGGTTGATGAAATATTAGAAACAGTAGGAAACATAACAGCGGCAGATGCCAACGACGGGTTGATGGAACATTAGAAACACTAGGAAACATGACAGCGGCAGATGCCAACGATGGGTTGATGGAACATTAGAAACACTAGGAAACATGACAGCGGCAGATGCCAACGATGGGTTGATGGAACATTAGAAACACTAGGAAACATGACAGCGGCAGATGCCAACGATGGGTTGATGGAACATTAGAAACACTAGGAAACATGACAGCGGCAGATGCCAACGATGGGTTGATGGAACATTAGAAACACTAGGAAACATGACAGCGGCAGATGCCAACGATGGGTTGATGGAACATTAGAAACACTAGGAAACATGACAGCGGCAGATGCCAACGATGGGTTGATGGAACATTAGAAACACTAGGAAACATGACAGCGGCAGATGCCAACGATGGGTTGATGGAACATTAGAAACACTAGGAAACATGACAGCGGCAGATGGCAAGAGAAGAGCAAGAGACCGAACATCTATATCACCCCTCGAAGTCGAAAAGCAAATAAGGAAACAAAGAAGAAGACGATTCTATTATATATTCTATTCTCTCTCTCTCTCTCTCTCTCTCTCTCTCTCTCTCTCTCTCTCTACGATCAGGATTCAATCAGAGTAGGATCCCAGACTCTCACATGAAGTCAGCTGTCAGGTTAAGAGTGTTGATCGCCCCCACAGACAGAACATCACAATTAGAGTCTGCCAGATACACTCTTATTGCACACCCGTTAAAACGTTGCACTGTGTTCTGCGCCAGTGGCCCAGTACATCCGATTTCAGCCAGCATTTTATTCAGGTTTGCTTTCCTTAGCCTTTGATTGTCCCCATTCTTCCTGCAAGGCAGCAGATTGTCTTTTCTGTAGGGGGATTCTGCCCTTAGATGGTCGGCCCTCCCAGGTTTACGAGCACCATCTGCCCGAGTCACTAGAAGTGACTAACACATATATTCTATTCATTCCATTGAATCAGTTTTAGTGCAGTCAAGAATTTCCTATATTCGCTCCACCTCATGTCACAGAATCCAGCCAAATCGCGATGACAAATTATGTTGACAAGGTCAACCTCCGGCTGTACAGACAGACAAGGATTCCAAACTCAAGAAGAGAGTGCACAGCCACTTCCCTACTCCATTTTTATGAAAAGAAGGAAACCACAGCAACCGACACGACTTCAGCTGTCGCGAAGAGGGCCGCGCGTGCAGTCATTGTGCTTTGCTGGTTATGACGTTAGCAAGGTCACGTAGGCTGCTCAGAATTAACGGAAATAGTATTCTCTGGTAGATACATGATTGGGCATTATACAGCGGAATGAAGACCCACCAAGACAGAAGGGAAAATTCTGGGGAAGTCCCTAGACACTAGGAACTGAATGGTGCATGGTAATCCGTTTTTCTCTGACAGCACAGGGGTCCCGCGCCACACACGCAAATACCTATATATAAGTATTCGGAGGTGCTGATATTAATTCCGTCGATGAATAATTGACGTTTCAAGCCGGACCTCGCTGCTGAGACCAAGGGTGGTTGTCGCACAGAAAATCACACACAAAAATCCCAAACTAGTGCACCGGAGATTTGAACTCACAATCTCTCTGTCTCGAGACCGGCGTCTTGCCTCCAACCAGTTCCCCTAATTTAAAGTTCAACAAATATGCACAAATTATTAGTGCAACGTTTCCAATGGAAAATAACTGTTTTTGTCCTATAAGACATAGCGTGTGTTTGACCTGAAAGGAACCTGATGAATAACATTATATATTACCTTCGTTTAGGGATAAAATTACGCATATAAAATATCACACTTAGCAGTAAGCATGCCTTCGAAATTAGTTGTACTTTTAAACACATCCTTTCAAGTTTCTTATCAGTTATTTCAGTCTCATACCCCTCATGTTTTAGAACCTTTTTCCAAAATGTAAACGCGCCTACGCCTACATCTTCTGATCTAACATCTAATTACTTGTTGGACGTATTTAGTACAGAAAGGTTAAATTATCGCTTGAACCTCACGAACATCCCGCTTTCGGATTGCGAACACGTGTTTTTCTTTTACTAGTTGAGGAAGAATATTGTGTTTTCTCAAACTGGCATAGCCTCATAGACAGAGAGAGAGAGAGAGAGAGAGAGAGAGAGAGAGAGAGAGAGAGAGAGTCTAAAAGACGCCATTTATTATTTTATAAATTATACTACACTGGTTTGGAGTGGACTAAGTCTATCAATAATATCACAAATTAAAGGCTTGAATGCACAATTGAGCGAAATAATGGGTTCATTTTAAATACATTTGTAAATGAATAATATAATAAATCATCATCATGTGCCATACCGGTTGGCGTAGGTGATCATGTCCTTCCACAATCTTCTATCTACAGTGCATCGTATCAGTTCTGTTGTTGACTGCTTTCCATGCCATGACACCAAGCTATCTAGTATTTTTTCTCTTTGTCGCCCGCGATCTCTCTTTCCTTTTATTTTGCCAGTTGTAACCAAGTATTCCAACTTTTTCCTCTTTTCATGATGTGCCCGAAAAATGTAATATAATAAATAGCATACTTAAAATGTAAAACTGCCATGATAAACTATAGTTCGGTCAGAAATTCGTGTCCACATAATTTATTAATTATCTCGGAAACTGATGAATTTCAGAAATTCTTTTTCAAGAAATCTTATTTTTTCACCAACCTTAAGTATGAATTTTTGCCCTACTGTCATGCATTTAGGAAAGATTTTAGTTTCTTTGAGGTATATAAAAATATGATTTTCTTGTTTGTCCTAATTTTTAGAAGTTTACAATACCCACATTTGTTGTAATCAACTCATCTTTTAAAAACGGAAATCTCACGCGTTCTCCATACAATCCTAGGACCATTTAGTACTTATTGAACTGTAAATTGTAAGACGCGCCGTTCAGAAAGTAGTTTTTTTGTTTCGAATTTTTGAGAAAAATATCATAGGCGTATCTTGACAAAAATATTTACTATTAATGTATAATCGTTTATATGTAATAATTTGTAAGTTATTGTGAAGTGACAACTCGATTTTTAAAATCGTTAGTTATTTATCATTTAAGTTGTTGATCTTCTGCCAAGCCATTCTCTTAAGCTGCCTGATATCGTTTCTCTTTGCTTCCCTCTCTCTCTCTTCGTCCCTCGATTTTCCAGTTGTTACAAAATGTTCCAGGTGTACCCTTCTCATTACATGGCCAAAAATGATGATTGTTTCTTCCTAATATTGGAAATTAGCTCTCTTTTTGCTTGGCCTCTTTCAGAACGTTTTCATTACTCTTCTTGGCTGTCCATGATATTCTCAACATTCTTCTGTAAAACCACATTTCTGCAGGCTCCAGTGATTTTCTTGTTTGTTGTCATATGATTGATACCCACATGGTAAGACTGGTTGTACATAACATTTAAGAACTCTTTTTCCTGTTCCTATTTTCAAAAATGGATTGCACAGTATCTTCCTCATTTTAAGGAAAGCTGTTTTTGCCTGGGCCATTCTGAATCTCACCTCTGTTGTACATCTACAATCTGAGGTTATCAATGTTCCCAGATATTTAAATTCGTTTACCTGTTTTAATTTTATTTCACTTGTCTTTAGTTTAAGACTGTATCATCAACATACCTTAGGTTATTTATACTATGATCTCCGATTGTTATTCCAGGCATGTCCCTAATTGATCTTCAAATAATCTCACTATATATATATATAATGTCAGAAAAAAAAAGAACATGGGCAGCTCTAAGTATAGATAGAAAGTCTTTCAATCGATGGATAGGACTGAAATATGAATCAGCAGAGGCGACGGTCAAGCAAGGAAGATGAGCTGAAGTTGATGAATTTGAGAAATACGTTATTAGACGTGAGATTTTGAAAATGTTTGAATCAAATCAACTTGTTACACTGCCCAAACTTAAAGTTCGACTACAATTAGAATATGATATTAAAATCTCAGAAACGACTCTTTGAAAGATCGTAAGAGGCGCTGGTTTCACTTTTCGAAAATCTGCTAGTGGTAGAAATATTGTTTGTGAAAAACCACACCTGATTGCTGTCCGGAGCAAACACCTGAGGCAGATCCGTGAGCGACGAATGGAAGGCTACGATATGGTATATTTGGATGAAACATTGGATCAATGCTCATCATACATATGAGAAAGAATGGCAATCAGTTGACAGAGAAAATAAAAGAAGCATTCTCAGCAGCAAAGGACAACACATTATATTGGTACATGCTGGCAGTAGAGAGAATGGTCTTGTTGATGACGGGTTAAGATAAAGAAATGCAAATGAATGCATAAAAATACGAAGCTGCAGTAAAGCTGAATGTGAGGGAAAATTGAAAAAAATAGAAAAAATGGTATTGCTTTACGTGATTAGTAGACGACACAGATTTGAACGACGTTTCGGCCCAATAGGCCGAAATATATATATATATATATATATATATATATATATATATATATATATATATATATATATATATATGCATGTATGTGTGTGCTTGTTGGTATGCATATATATATGTATGTGTATATATGTATGTGTGCGTTGATATGTATAGGTATGTGCATGTCTGTTTGTACGTGTACATATGTATACATACATCTGGGTGTGTGTACACATGTGTTTATGGGCCCTTAGATACTTTCAGACATTATCAGTGTCTTTGCAGTCGAGGTAACCTAGACAGCGTTCCCCTCACTCGTGTATTTTTAGAACCATTCACCTGAGGGGGGTATAATTACAGCCACACTCGTGTGACCATTTCATTTTCATTCTGACCACGGTCCAAGACACAGGACACAGGGAAGTCATTTTTATTTTTTTAACATATTTCGATTATTTTTGTTTTTTATGTTTCGTTACTAGTTAGCTATGTAGGATTAGTTTTATTTACTTACATATCCGTGTGTGCGTGTGTTTTGTTTGTTCCTGCTGAAGGCCTATTGGGCCGAAACGTCGTTCAAATCTGTGTCGTCTACTAATCACGTAAAGCTTCTAACATACCATTTTTTCTATTTTTTTTTTCAATTTTCCCTCTTGTTGATGACACACAACTTATTGTTCAATCAAAGTCTACAGACGGTAGGGACTACCACACTGAAATGAATGGACGATTTTTCAGAGACTAGATAGAGAACACTCTTCTCCCCATTCTGGATAGACCTTCATGTCTTGTAATGGACAATGCATCATATCATACTGCGGTGGCACTGGAGGACAAAGTTCCTAATTCGTCAAGTACAAATTATTAAATCATCGCATGGCTTAAAAATGAAAATGTTTTCTTTAATGGACTAATTAAAACCAGAATTGTTGCAACTTGTTAGACAAACTAAGAAGACAAAGTTATATCAAACTGAAAAAATAATTGCAAAGTATGATCACACACCTCTTCGCCTCCCACCTTATCATTCGCACCTCATCCCAATAGAACTTGTGTGGGCTAAAGTCAAAGGGCTAGTTGCTGCGCAGAACACGACGTTTAAAATTTGTGATGTTAAAGAATTGACGCGTGATGCCCTCTCAACGATAGACATTGAATACTTGAGAAAATGTGACGACCATGTGCTCATAGAAGAGGAACAATACTGGCAACGAGATGGATTGCAGTTTGTCCAACCGATAACAATTGTTAACCTCTTAGAGACTTCTGATTCGGAAAGATGTATATATGACATGCGCACAATTTTGTTGACACTTTTACTATTTGCTGACTATGTGTGTTTGGTGTTCTGGTTGTTCCATATATTTTGTTGACGACACGACAGCTATTTGGCGAGTATGTATGTTTGATACTTTGGTCAACATTTACCTATCTCTATGACGAAGATATAAATTCAAATTTTTTAAAAATTTGCCGCCTTCAATGTAATACGGATGTGCCTTTGGCTTGCATTGTTAGAAAAACAAACATTATTTACATTAAAATCGAATGTTTAGAGCCCGCGGTTTGATATTTTCCTAAAATTATATAACAAACAAAAAAAAAAAAAAAACGATTTGTGCAAAATTCAGACTACATTTGTACTGAAATGTTATAAAATCTGAAGGTCGGTGAAAAAATATGATTTCATGAAAAAGAATGAAAGAAATTCATCAAACAGTTTCCGAGGTAACTGATAAACTCTGTGGGCACGAATTTGTGAGCGAACTATAGTTTTCCATCTTGTTTCAACATGGAACCATTCACTCAGTCCTGTCTCTGCGCAAGAAAAACCGTCCTACAGATCTTTGATGATGTTCATGATTTTTTGTGGTATTTCTTACCGTCTCCACATATTCTGCAGCGAGTCACAGTGTATACCGTAGAAAGATTGTTTGAAGTCAATAAGGTTTAGAAGATAAACCTCCCTCTGGAGCATAGGTCTTCAACAAACACTTTTAGCTCCCCGCGGAGCATAGGTCTTCAAAAAACACTTTCAGCTTCCTGTGGAGCATAGGTCTTCAAAAAACACTTTCAGCTTCCTGTGGAGCATAGGTCTTCAACAAACACTATCAGCACTCTGTGGATAATAGTTCTTCAACAAATACTTTCAACTCCCTGTGGAGCATAGGTCTTCAACAAACACTATCAGCACTCTGTAGATAATAGTTCTTCAACAAATACTTTCAACTCCCTGTGGAGCATAGGTCTTCAAAAAACACTTTCAGCTTCCTGTGGAGCATAGGTCTTCAACAAACACTATCAGCACTCTGTGGATAATAGTTCTTCAACAAATACTTTCAACTCCCTGTGGAGCATAGGTCTTCAACAAACACTATCAGCACTCTGTAGATAATAGTTCTTCAACAAATACTTTCAACTCCCTGTGGAGCATAGGTCTTCAAAAAACACTTTCAGCTTCCTGTGGAGCATAGGTCTTCAACAAACACTATCAGCACTCTGTGGATAATAGTTCTTCAACAAATACTTTCAACTCCCTGTGGAGCATAGGTCTTCAAAAAACACTTTCAGCTTCCTGTGGAGCATAGGTCTTCAACAAACACTATCAGCACTCTGTGGATAATAGTTCTTCAACAAACATTTTCAACTCGTCGGTGGAGCATAAGTCTTCAACAAACATTTTCAACTCGTCGGTGGAGCATAAGTCTTCAACAAACATTTTCAACTCGTCGGTGGAGCATAAGTCTTCAACAAACACTTTCAGGTGGAGCATAAGTCTTCAACAAACACTTTCAGGTGGAGCATAAGTCTTCAACAAACACTTTCAGGTGGAGCATAAGTCTTCAACAAACATTTTCAGGTGGAGCATAAGTCTTCAACAAACACTTTCAGGTGGAGCATAAGTCTTCAACAAACACTTTCAGGTGGAGCATAAGTCTTCAACAAACACTTTCAGGTGGAGCATAAGTCTTCAACAAACATTTTCAACTCGTCGGTGGAGCATACGTCTTCAACAAACACTTTCAAATCGTCGGTGGAGCATAAGTCTTCAACAAACACTTTCACCTCCCTGTGGAGCATAGGTCTTCAAGAATAATACTTTCAACTCCCTGTGGAGCATAAGTCTTCAACAAACATTGTCAACTCGTCGGTGCAGCATAGGTCTCCAATAAACATTTTCAGGTGGAGCATAAGTCTTCAACAAACACTTTCAGCTCCCTGTGGAGCATAGGTCTTCAACAAACACTTTCCAAGCTATTCTGTTTCTTGCCATTCTTTTAAGATCATTCCATGTCTTCCCCAACATTTTCATCCCTGCTTCAATATGACTTTAAAAAAAAATAAAATAAAGTACCCCCGTCACGCCAAGTGGCGGCGTATAGGGAATATGGTGTTAGTGACCATAAATTTTACAGACCTTCGGCACATGATTTTTGGGGCAATGTGGTCGGTATTACGCCCGTGCCGCTCTACTTTCCCAGAAAAAAATCCGGTACCCATTTAAGGCTGGGTGAACCCAGAAGCCGTCGATTGGGATCGAGCCCTACCCCTTGTCCTTTCTATATGACTTATTCAAGAATATTTCGGTCTTTCTCTTTGTCTTTTTCCTTGGGATTCCAAAAAGGGCCTGTTGTGTATTACTCCTAAATGGCTTCCGCTGTGTGTCTTAGCCATCGTCTTCGCTGTATCTCTTTATCAACTACTATTTGACTGATACATTTCCATAATTCTATGTTAGTAATTTTTTCCTGCCATTTCCATCCCTTCATTCTGCGCAAGCATCCATTGATGAAAGTCTGTATCTTCATGATTACCATTTTTGTTGTTCTCAATGTTTCATAGCCATATAATAACACTGGACTTAACACTGGAGTTGACATTTTAATTTTTGTATCGAACCTAATTTCTTTTGATTTCCATGTTTCCTAGTCCAATGAATGCTCTTCTTGCTTTTGATAACCTTTTTTTTTTGGTATCATTCTATGCTCCGCTCTCTATGTCTATATTACTGCCCAGATATATGTAAGATTATACGTCTAGTAGAGGTATTTCTCCTATTGTTATTTGGTGATTGCCAACTGCGTTACTTCTCATAATTTAGATCGTATTTATATTTATTTTCAGTTCCAGCTATTGTGATCTCTCATCAAGTATGCATTATACCGTCGTGGTGAACGATTATTTCCCTACAATTTTCAAATCACGACTTTCTTCATTTGATGTCAATATGGTTCCACGTTTGTTCACATCAGGTGCCCTATAAATGTATACATGTTCGTCTTCGTCTTGTGTACATTATGAAGCATTTCATTGTCTTATGTCATTGTTGCCCTCTCTGCCTTCATTGACAGGTTATCTTTGTAAGATTTCTTGTCTCCTCTGTCTGAGCTTTTTTTTTACTTTTCTCTCTTGTTCTTTGAATATTGCGCGTGGCAGATCCGTTCCAATGATCTGTTTTTCACATTCATCGTGACTGCATTTTCTTCTCGCCTCTCGTGTATGTTTATCCATGCAGTGTCAGAAGTCCATACTTTTCTTTTCATTTTCTTTAGTCCAGTACTTGATTCTGCCGATGCCATTAAATCTGTATATAGAGATTTGCCATGTCTTGGACAATCTGTAATGTATTGCCCAGAAAGAACAGAATACTGAAACTTTTTTAACTGACGATAATGATGCCATATGATGAGTGGACCACTGATTGCTTTATTGCTGTGTGATCAAAACAGGAGAAACAAAGAGTTTGCACGCAGACTTGTCTTACAATAGACTCAGTTATTCAGTTTTTAGAAAATTAAGAAAGGTCGAATTAATCATTTCCAAAAAGAATACAGATATAAGGTATGAAGAGTATCAGAATATGGAAAGAAAGAGTGTTTAGATTATTCTTTGGATGATTCTTTTGTTGTTATTGTCATAAATAACCCGGTGCCGTAGAAAATTAGAGACATCATGCAGTATGTTATCATGTGAAGAGTTAGAAACAAAATTAGCCCACAGGTTAGTGATGAAAAATGTGGATTTGTTGAAAAATAAAAGTACCAACAAGAGCATACACAACGTAAGAACATTTGTGAAAAGAGATATAGGAGTGAAAGCAGATCCGCATTTATGTGGTTTTTAGACTACAGCAAAGCATTTGCCTACGTAAAGCATAATAATAAAAAAAAACAGTCACAAATATAGAGAGTATAACTAATAACATAAAAATATATGATTAATTAAAAAAAACACGTATCCTAATAAATAACAGCACAATGTATATAGAAGTGGATATTATTTGGGAACGTTTCAACAAACAGAAGTACTTTTAATATTTGTAAAAGGCTCAGGACCTACAATGACAAGAAAAATATTTTTGTGAGATTTTGTCAATTGATGTAAACATGAGAACGTTGTAAAGCTTGACCGACCGCTAACGTCATGAGGGTTTAGGGCTTGTGAGTGTGTATGTGTTACACATGTGTGTGTGTGTTATTCTCGGATAGGGGGAAAGGAGGGAAAGTGACGTGGTTGAGACCAGCGAAAGTTGGTCAATCATCATCATGTGCCATATCGGTTGGCATAGGCGATCATGTCCTTCCACAATCTTCTATCCACCGTGCATCGTATCAATTCTGACGTTGACTGTTTTCCATGCCATGACACCAAGCTATCTAGTATTTTCTCTCTTTGTCGTCCGCGATCTCTCTTTCCCTATATTTTTCCAGTTGTAACTAAGTATCCCAACTTTGGAATTGTTTGTGGACTGTTTCTTTCTTATGTTTCTTAGGAGCTCCCTTTTTGTGTTGGCCTCTTTGAGAACTTCCTCATTGGACTTTTCAGCTGTCCAGGGAACTTTCAACATTCTTCAGAGAAATCCCATCTCTGTGGCATTTAATCGTCTTTTTTGTTGTTGACAATACAGGAAGTAAAAAAAAAATGATCACCTTTACACCCACCCATGGCAATCTTTATCTCTCGATGACATGATCAACCGTGATATATAAACATGTACACAGTAAAGTTGACGTTCTTTTAGTATCAAGCGACGAGGTGCTTAGTTTTAGTGTGGTTCGCATTTGATGCAGCTTCATACGTGTTCACATCTAAATTGCTGGGTTTAGTTTATCCAGTTCTTGACGTTTATAGTTTGCTGTTAACTACAACTGTCCTGCTGCGAAGTTCGCCATGACAAGACTTTGTGTATATTTTGTTGCTAGATGAAACTGTTCTCACTGGGGAGTATACCAAGTCTTAATATTATATATAGTTACTGTCAGATGAAACTGTACTCCTGAATGGGGTCTGGCTTGGATTTATTATGTGTGAGAGAGAGAGAGAGAGAGAGAGAGAGAGAGAGAGAAAGAGAGTGTGTTAGTGTGTGTATATATGTGTCAAAGTCAGATCCGCATTCAGGAGTATAGTTTATATATATATCTATCTCGCCTACAGTCTGGCCACAACAGAATGAGAAATCACATGTTCACCGAACTCAAAATAGGAACTATGCCTCTGTACCCAAGATAATATGACAACAAGGTACATCTAACATTATTATCCTCCGTACACAATCTTGAGGATGACAATATGGTCCACGCCCACCTCCATGGAAGAGAAACTCTACGGTGCATCCGAATCACTGAAACAGACAGAAGAAGCCTTCCCGACTTGATGCAGTCAATGACAGAACTAATGATAAGATATACCTTTGGAATTCCTCAATATTCTTTCCATGGTACCAAATAATCACCTTTAATCATGAATGGTTATAACGTCCCCAAGAACTTGACTTTAGATTTGCAAAAACCCGAAAGTATATCACATATTTCTTTCAAGATGCACATCGAGAGCCTTCATATTTGAAGAGAACGGTGAAATAAATAAAAACACGTGCTTCTTATTGCAATATTTTTATTCGAGCGATTGTATTCAAATCCAGAGAAGTAGTAGTGGCAGGAGTAGTAGTAGTAGTAGAAATAGTAGTAGCAGTAGTAGTAATAGTAGTAGTAATAGTAGTAGTAATAGTAGTAGTAGTAGTAGAAATAGTAGTAACAGTAGTAGTAATAGTAGTAGTAGAAGAAGTAGTAGTAGTTATAGTAGTAGCAGTAGTGGTAGACGTAGTAGTAATGGTAGAGGTAGTGTATGTAGAAGTAGTAATAATGGTAGTAGATGTAGTAGTAGTAGAAGTAGTATATTAGTAGTAGTAGAGATGGTAGTAGTAGAAGTAGTAGTAGAAGAAGTAGCAGTTTTAGTAGAATTAGTAGTAGTAGTAGTAGTAGTAGAAGTAATAGTAAGGGTAGTAGTAGTAGAAGAAGTAGTAGCAGTATAAATATTAGTAGAAGTAATAGTAGTAACAGTAGAAGTAGTAGTAGCAGTAAACTAGTAGTAGCAGTAGTAGTTATTGTAGTAGTAGTTATTGTAGTAGTATTTTAGTAGTAGTTGTTGTAGTAGTAGTAGTAGTAAAAGAAGTAGTAGAAGTTGTCGTAGTAGTAATAGTAGTAGAATTAGTAGTAGTAGTAGAAGTAGTAGTAGTTGTTGTAGTAGTATATTAGAAGTAGTAATTGTAGTATTAGTATTAGTAGTAGTAGTAGTAACAGAATGAATAGTGGTAGAAGTAGATGTAGTATTAGTAGTAGAAGTAGTGGTGGTAGTAGTAATTGAGGTGTTAGTAGCAGTAACAATATTAATAATAGTATTAAAAGTAGTAGTAGTAGTAGTAGTAGTAGTAGTAGTAGTAGTAGTAATACCAAAGTCTGATTGAAATACATAGCTATTTGTAATGAAACGATTTTTAAAAATTTATTTCACAACATTCGCACGGTAGATTCTTGCTTTTTACATGAAATTACAAATGTATTACTGTTGATTGTTGATTAACTAATATCAACGTTCGTTTTTTACATTCCCCTTATATTCCGTGGAGTTAACAGTTGAAAGGTGTATTCTGTACTCTAACTTTATCTTAGATAACAGCCGAGATATGAGAAAAACTTCAAACGTGTCATCACACAATTTATCAATACTTTCATAACTTATTTTGATAGTAGAGACAGTCTGCTTGCCTGTTTGTAAGTGTAGACATTTGGAAAACGTTTTTCCCCCCAATGCTATCTCAAATGCTATCTCAAATGCTATTTGAAATGCTATTTCAAATGCTATCTCAAATGCTATCTCAAATGCTATCTCAAATGCTATTTCAAATGCTATCTCAAATGCTATCTCAAATGCTATTTCAAATGCTATCTCAAATGCTATCTCAAATGCTATCTCAAATGCTATTTCAAATGCTATCTCAAATGCTATCTCAAATGCTATCTCAAATGCTATCTCAAATGCTATCTCAAATGCTATCTCAAATGCTATCTCAAATGCACTATATAATTCTATGTGTACGCTCTCTTCTGCTGACGCTAACCTCAGTAATTTTGTCGTCATCATCATCAAGTACCAAGCCTGCAGGCGTACGTGATCATGTCTCTCCACAACTCTCGATCCCAACAGTTATTTATCATTTCTGTTGCTGATCTTTTGAAAAGCCATTCTCTTAAGTTGGCTGGTATCTTTTCTCTATCTCTTCATCCCTCAATTTTCCCAACAATTTATTCTAGGTATTCTCTTCTAATTACATGGCAGAAAAAATGAAGATTGGTTTTTCCTAATATTGTATATTAGCTCTCTTTCTGCTTTGGTCTGTTTCAGAACGTTTTCATTACTCTTGTTAGCTGTCTATGGTATTCTCAACATTCTTCTGTAGAATCACATTTCTACAGCCGTCAGTGATTTTTATTGTCTGTTGCCCTATTGCCCATGATTCACATCCTTATGTTAAGACTGATTCTACATAACATTCAAGAACTCTTTTTCTTGTTTCAATTGTCAAAAATGGATTGCACAGTTTCTTCCTCATTTTTTGGAAAGCTGCTTTTGCTTGAGCTATTATTAATCTTGAACAAGCAGGTTTTTAGGAATAAAAGATCATGTGCTGATCAAATAACTACTCTACGTATAATAGTTGAACAAAGTTTAGAACTAAAATTCCAACTTTATATTGGATATACAGATTACGAAAAGGCGTTTAATAGTTTAGACAGAGGAATGCTTTCGAAGATGCCGAGTCATTACGGAATCCACATAAAGTTTATTAACCTGTCAAAAACAATGTATGAAGGAACGATATGTAGTGTGGTGCATGAAAGACAGCTTACAGAAGCATTTGAAATAAGAACAGGAGTAAGGCAGGGATGCCTTCTGTCTCCATTTCTTTTTCTACTGGCCATAGATTGGATTATGAAAATAACTCAAAACAACAGAAATGGAATCCAGTGGTCACTGACCAAACAACTTGATGATTTATACTTTGCTGATAACATAGCAAACAGTCTACAACAGAACTGATACGATGCACTGTAGATAGAAGATTGTGGAGGGACATGATCACCTACGCCAACCGGTATGGCACATGATGATGATAACATAGCTCTCCTATCACACAACCATCAACAGATGCAGGATAAAATGAGCATACTTGATGAGAGATCGCAACAGCTAGGACTGAAGATTAATAGAGATAAGACCAACATTATGACAATTAATGCAGTTGGCAATAACCAAATTAAATTAGGAGAAACACCTCTACTAGACGTACAATCTTACATATATCTGGGCAATAATATAGATAAAGAGGGAGGAACAGATAGAGGAAATGATACCAAAATAAGGATATCAAAAGCAAGAGGAGCTTTCGTTGCACTGGGAAACATGGAAATCCAAAGAAATTAGGTTAAATACAAAAATAAAAATTTTCAACTCAAATGTTAAGTCGATCCTATTATATGGCTGTGAAACATGAAGAACAACAAAATTGACAATCATGAAGATACCGACTTTCATTAATGGATGCTTACGCAGAATAAAAGGATGGGAATGGCAGGACAAAATCACTAACATAGAATTATGAAAATGTACCAGTCGAATACCAGTGGATAAAGAGATACAGCGAAGAAGATGGCGCTGGATAGGACACACACTAAGGAAGCCAACTAGGAGTATTACACAACAGGCCCTTTTTTGGAATCCCCAGTTGAAAAGCCAAAGAGGAAGACCAAGGAATTCTTGGAGAAGACAGATAGAAGCAGAGATGATGAGGGGAAGACATTGATAGATTCTTAAAAGAATGGCAAAAAAAAAAAAAAAACAGAACGACTTGGAAAGTGTTTGTTGAAGACCTATGCTCCACTGGGAGCTAAAAAGGTAGAAGAAGAAGAATATTCTTAATCTTACCTCTGTTGTACATCTACCATTTGAGGTTAACATCGCTCCCAGATATTTACATTCATTTACCTATTTTAATATCAGTTGATTTATAGTTCTTATGACCGCTGTTTGTTGCCAGTACATGTTCTTTATTATGTTTTGACCTTTGCTGTCAACGTTTACGCCTTCGAAAATTTTGATTATTTCTTAGTGCTTTACTTTGTCCAATTTTCTTTCTTTTGTTTAAAAAAAATAAAAATAAAAACTTTGTCAAATGATTTGGTACATACAAAAGATTGTATGATGTATATGGCATTGTTCGTACCTTTACCTACAAGAGAACCACATTGTTCGTACCTTTACCTCCAACAGAACCACATTGTTCGTACCTTTACCTCCAACCGAACCACATTGTTCGTACCTTTACCTCCAAGAGAACCACATTGTTCGTACCTTTACCTCCAACAGAACCACATTGTTCGTACCTTTACCTCCAAGAGAACCACATTGTTCGTACCTTTACCTCCAACAGAACCACATTGTTCGTACCTTTACCTCCAAGAGAACCACATTGTTCGTACCTTTACCTCCAACAGAACCACATTGTTCGTACCTTTACCTCCAACAGAACCACATTGTTCGTACCTTTACCTCCAACAGAACCACATTGTTCGTACCTTTACCTCCAACAGAACCACATTGTTCGTACCTTTACCTCCAACAGAACCACATTGTTCATCACTAATTTCTGCACTGATTTCGTTTCCCAATCTTCGTTGATTTATAAGTTTGTACGCTATTAAAAACTCCAGTTTTTGTTCCAGTCAGGAAAAGGAAAATATGCACTGAAACTAGCACGTAAATCCTTCAAATGCCCGGTTGTAGGTTATGTGACCACCTCAGTCAACATGGCGTCTGTGAACTAGGAGCGATGTGGGGTTTCTAAAAATGTCATTGTTTTTGTTCGATAGGCTATAAGACTCAACTATTTATAACTGGTTCCATTTTGTCTTCAGTTTGACATACTAAATTGTTTCTTCTTGGAAAATTCAGTTCCGTAGATTTAAATGAAAGTGGTATCTCAACAGCTATATTCATTTAACTACCCAAGAAATATTTGGATTGAAATAACAACCCTAAGAGAAATCATTTTGTCTAATTTCTCAACTCAGTGTACGTATATAGGGACAACACTTCTCGCGATAACCAACAGACTTTAAAGTGCAGCTATAACGATTTAGCTCATTAACCACAACCTTTCAAGGCTGTTCAGTTTAACCGCTCATTTCCAAATCACCCTAACAGCCTTGAAAGGTTATTTGGTTATTTGGTTATGAACCAAATAACCTTTCAAGGCTGTTCAGGATGATTTGGAAATGAGCGGTTAAAAAAAAAAAAGAGAAACATTTAGCATACTTAATGTTCTTATTTCTTCTGATATTTTCTTAATAACTAACGAATTCCAATGTTTACAGCAACGGTACCAAAACCACCTACCTATTGTATGATTACATTACATCATGCTATGTGACAAGATTTTCAGGCAATGAATGTACCGTAAATTTGCTAATTTCAACAAATTCATATCATAAATTATTGAAAACTCTTTACATGTATTACACACTTTTGTTCCACTTGTAATATATGGTCAATATATGACAGTCAAAATATGACAGTCAATATATGGGGCATTCATGAAGGCAATTCTCTGTTTGTTTTTTTTTCAAACATAATAAAATATCGACAGAAAAAGAACGTGTCTAGTATAGAGCAACGTTTAGTTGATCTTCACAATATTGTTTACGTGTCCACAACCGACACAACACATTAAGGCCGCTTTGATCTCCGGGGCAGTAATTTCGTCCAGTTACACAGCAAAAAGGGGTCATTAAATTACTTGTAATAACTTTCCCTTTCCATTGACTGACACATCGTTGATAATCTTCTTACTCCGCGTCATTTGACAAGGGTGTTACTGAAAGTTCCTTGACAGCTTTCAGATTTATCAATGAAGAAAACAGCTTTGGCAGCAGGTTTCGTCAGTTATTCAGCCTACGGTATTTTACGTGAATTACGGTATTCTTGTTGTTGCATTTAGTTGAGAAATGTCAAATGAAAGTTTCATTGAATTCTCCGGAAGAAACTACTTCGCTTTTTGAAACATCATTTCCATTAAATTTTCAGTTTAACTGTTGAAATGTTTTCGTAAACTGAACATTATCGTTGTGTTATTGGACAATGACTCATACATCGTGTAAAGCACACGGCAAAAGTCAAGTTTCGTTTAGGACTGTATATTTGAAACCAAGCAATATAGTAATTGTTTAGTTTATTTAAATAAATAGTGCAATATGGACATTCTGATTGCATTTGTAGCATGCTAGTTATGTACATCTATTTCCCACTCTCCAAAAAAGAAGTTAATAGCCACAGTGTATCTTACAAGCAGGTTAACAGTCATAGTGTATCTTACAAGCAGGTTAACTGTCACAGTGTCGCACTCTAACAATCAGTAATTAGTTACAGTTCTATTTTCCAACAAGCAGTCCATCAGTCACAGTGTCACTCTCTAACAAACAGTCATCAGTCACAGTGTCACTCTCTAACAAGCAGTCATCAGTCACAGTGTCCCTCTCTAACAAACAGTCATCAGTCACAGTGTCATTCTCTAACAAGCAACTAACAGTCACAATGTTACCTTCTAACAAGCAGCCAACGTCACAATGCAACTTTCTAACAAGCAGCCAACGCCACAATATCACTTTCTAACAAGCAGTCAACGTCACAATGTCACTTTCTAACAAGCAGCAACAGTCGCAATGTTACTTTCTAACAAGCAGCAAACAGTCACAGTATAACTCTCAAACAAGCAGTCATCAGTCTTAGTGTCACTCTCTAACAAGCAGTCTTCAATCACAATATCACTTTGTAACAAGTAGTCATCAGTCTCAGTGTCACTCTCTAACAAGCAGTCATCAGTCACAATATCATTTTCTAACAAGTAGTCATCAGTCTCAGTGTCACTCTCTAACAAGCAGTCATCAGTCACAGCGTCACGCTCTAACAAGCAGTCTCCAATCACTGTACTACCCTCAAATGAACAATTGCTTAACGCTACGCCACTTGCGTCCTCTCGTAAATGATTATTGAATTCTTTCTGAAAATAATAGAAAAGAACGTGTTTTAAACAAAATATAGCAGGTATTTTTAAAAATCCCATGGAAAAAAATATTCCTCAATTTAAAAAAGAAAATGAAAAAAGTATAAAATTAATAATGACCACGTCATCAGTCGATAAAGTATCAAGCTACAAGAAAAAAAATATAGCATTGGAAATGTCACAGATGAGTCAGAGACAAAGACTGTGCAAAACTGACTAGTCTGCAAGAACGAAAAACCCGGAAAAGGGAAAATCAATGTTTGTCTAAATATGAATGAAAGCAGATAAAGTAAAGTAGGAGATTTTTAACGTGTATGTGTGTGCGCGTGCGCTCGCCCGCGTGCGAAAAGATGACAACCAGAGCACACAATCAGAAATGGAAAAGTGTAGAGGACTTTTGGCATGTAAATGAAAGAAAGAAAAGAAACGAACACAAAATTCGTCAAGCTTTGAAGCATTGTATCCCAATATTAATTCAGTGGCCATTTTTTCTTGACCAAGGGCATATATTTTAGCGATGTGTTTAGTAGATTATCTATCTTTGCCTGACTAAATAAGTGGCGCTTGTTGAAGAAAGCATGGAAGGCTCATGGATATGTGAGAAAAGCTCATGGATATGTGAGAAAAGAAGTCACAGAAACAAATTCAAGAACATTGCCTTATGCTGGAAAGAAGTACAGAAAATAGGAAAGAATAGGGATGGATGTCGTCGGCTTTGGTCCAAAAAGTGGCTCTAATGGGCTTTGATTGATTAACTCGTTTAAGGCGGGTTAAAACTTAAAGTCGTTCGGTTGACGAAATAAAGTCAGTCTCTCTATTGCAGTTCCCCAAAATGCCAGAAACTGACTAGCAGCTTAAAAAAGACATTTTATAAACAGACTTTGTGTCAGGTTTACGATGTTGCGACGAGGTAAGGTAGAGAAAGAAGACATTTTATGAGCAGACTTTGTGTGAGGTAAACGATGTTGCGACGAGGTAAGGTAGAGAAAGGAGACATTTTATGAGCAGACTTTGTGTCAGGTAAACGATGTTGCGACGAGGTAAGGTAGAGAAAGAAGACATTTTATGCGCAGACTTTGTGTCAGGTAAACGATGTTGCGACGAGGTAAGGTAGAGAAAGAAGACATTTTATGAACAGACTTTGTGTCAGGTAAACGATGTTGCGACGAGGTAAGGTAGAGAAAGGAGACATTTTATGCGCAGACTTTGTGTCAGGTAAAACGATGTTGCGACGAGGTAAGGTAGAGAAAGAAGACATTTTATGAGCAGACTTTGTGTCAGGTAAACGATGTTGCGACGAGGTAAGGTAGAGAAAGAAGACATTTTATGAACGGACTTTGTGTCAGGTAAACGATGTTGCGACGAGGTAAGGTAGAGAAAGGAGACATTTTATGAACAGACTTTGTGTCAGGTAAACGATGTTGGGACGAGGTAAGGTAGAGAAAGGAGACATTTTATGAACAGACTTTGTGTCAGGTAAACGATGTTGCGACGAGGTAAGGTAGAGAAAGGAGACATTTTATGCGCAGACTTTGTGTCAGGTAAACGATGTTGCGACGAGGTAAGATAGAGAAAGGAGACATCTTATGAACAGACTTTGTGCAGGTAAACGATGTTGCGACCAGGTAAGGTAGAGAAAGAAGACATTTTATGCGCAGACTTTGTGTCAGGTAAACGATGTTGCGACCAGGTAAGGTAAAGAAAGAAGACATTTTATGAACAGACTTTGTGTCAGGTAAACGATGTTGCGACGAGGTAAGGTAGAGGAAGGAGACATTTTATGAGCAGACTTTGTGTCAGGTAAACGATGTTGCGACGTGGTAAAGTAGAGAAAGAAGACATTTTATGAGCAGACTTTGTGTCAGGTAAACGATGTTGCGACGAGGTAAGGTAGAGAAAGAAGACATTTCATGCGCAGACTTTGTGTCAGGTAAACGATGTTGCGACCAGGTAAGGTAGAGAAAGAAGACATTTTATGAGCAGACTTTGTGTCAGGTAAACGATGTTGCGACCAGGTAAGGTAGAGAAAGAAGACATTTTATGAGCAGACTTTGTGTCAGGTAAACGATGTTGCGACGAGGTAAGGTAGAGAAAGAAGACATTTTATGAACAGACTTTGTGTCAGGTAAACGATGTTGCGAAGAGGTAAGGTACAGAAAGGAGACATTTTATGAACAGACTTTGTGTCAGGTAAACGATGTTGCGACGAGGTAAGGTAGAGAAAGAAGACATTTTATGAGCAGACTTTGTGTCAGGTAAACGATGTTGCGACGAGGTAAGGTAGAGAAAGAAGACATTTTATGCGCAGACTTTGTGTCAGGTAAACGATGTTGCGAAGAGGTAAGGTAGAGAAAGGAGACATTTTATGAACAGACTTTGTGACAGGTAAACGATGTTGCGACGACGTAAGGTAGAGAAAGAAGACATTTTATGCGCAGACTTTGTGTCAGGTAAACGATGTTGCGACCAGGTAAGGTAGAGAAAGAAGACATTTTATAAACAGACTTTGTGTCAGGTAAACGATGTTGCGACCAGGTAAGGTAGAGAAAGGAGACATTTTATGAACAGACTTTGTGTCAGGTAAACGATGTTGCGACGAGGTAAGGTAGAGAAAGGAGACATTTTATGAGCAGACTTTGTGTCAGGTAAACGATGTTGCGGCGACGTAAGGTAGAGAAAGGAGACATTTTATGAGCAGACTTTGTGTCAGGTAAACGATGTTGCGGCGACGTAAGGTAGAGAAAGGAGACATTTTATGAGCAGACTTTGTGTTAGGTAAACGATGTTGCGGCGACGTAAGGTAGAGAAAGGAGACATTTTATGCGCAGACTTTGTGTCCGGTAAACGATGTTGCGACGAGGTAAGGTAGAGAAAGGAGACATTTTATGAGCAGACTTTGTATCAGGTAAACGATGTTGCGACGTGGTAAGGTAGAGAAAGAAGACATTTTATGAGCAGACTTTGTGTCAGGTAAACGATGTTGCGACGAGGTAAGGTAGAGAAAGAAGACATTTCATGCGCAGACTTTGTGTCAGGTAAACGATGTTGCGACGAGGTAAGGTAGAGAAAGGAGACATTTTATGAGAAGACTTTGTGTCAGGTAAACGATGTTGCGACGAGGTAAGGTAGAGAAAGAAGACATTTTATGAACAGACTTTGTGTCAGGTAAACGATGTTGCGATGAGGTAAGGTAGAGAAAGGAGACATTTTATGAACAGACTTTGTGTCAGGTAAACGATGTTGCGACGAGGTAAGGTAGAGAAAGAAGACATTTTATGAGCAGACTTTGTGTCAGGTAAACGATGTTGCGACGAGGTAAGGTAGAGAAAGAAGACATTTTATGCGCAGACTTTGTGTCAGGTAAACGATGTTGCGAAGAGGTAAGGTAGAGAAAGGAGACATTTTATGAACAGACTTTGTGTCAGGTAAACGATGTTGCGACGACGTGAGGTAGAGGAAGGAGACATTTTATGAGCAGACTTTGTGTCAGGTAAACGATGTTGCGACGAGGTAAGGTAGAGAATGAAGACATTTTATGCGCAGACTTTGTGTCAGGTAAACGATGTTGCGACGAGGTAAGGTAAAGAAAGAAGACATTTTATGCGCAGACTTTGTGTCAGGTAAACGATGTTGCGACGAGGTAAGGTAGAGAAAGAAGACATTTTATGAACAGACTTTGTGTCAGGTAAACGATGTTGCGACGAGGTAAGGTAGAGAAAGGAGACATTTTATGCGCAGACTTTGTGTCACGTAAAACGATGTTGCGACGAGGTAAGGTAGAGAAAGAAGACATTTTATGAGCAGACTTTGTGTCAGGTAAACGATGTTGCGACGAGGTAAGGTAGAGAAAGAAGACATTTTATGAACGGACTTTGTGTCAGGTAAACGATGTTGCGACGAGGTAAGGTATGAAAGGAGACATTTTATGAACAGACTTTGTGTCAGGTAAACGATGTTGCGACGAGGTAAGGTAGAGAAAGGAGACATTTTATGAACAGACTTTGTGTCAGGTAAACGATGTTGCGACGAGGTAAGGTAGAGAAAGGAGACATTTTATGCGCAGACTTTGTATCAGGTAAACGATGTTGCGACGAGGTAAGATAGAGAAAGGAGACATTTTATGAACAGACTTTGTGTCAGGTAAACGATGTTGCGACCAGGTAAGGTAGAGAAAGAAGACATTTTATGAGCAGACTTTGTGTCAGGTAAACGATGTTGCGACGAGGTAAGGTAGAGAAAGAAGACATTTTATGAACAGACTTTGTGTCAGGTAAACGATGTTGCGACGAGGTAAGGTAGAGAAAGAAGACATTTTATGAGCAGACTTTGTGTCAGGTTAACGATGTTGCGACGTGGTAAGGTAGAGAAAGAAGACATTTTATGAACAGACTTTGTGTCAGGTAAACGATGTTGCGACGAGGTAAGGTAGAGAAAGAAGACATTTCATGCGCAGACTTTGTGTCAGGTAAACGATGTTGCGACGAGGTAAGGTAGAGAAAGGAGACATTTTATGAGCAGACTTTGTGTCAGGTAAACGATGTTGCGACCAGGTAAGGTAGAGAAAGAAGACATTTTATGCGCAGACTTTGTGTCAGGTAAACGATGTTGCGACGAGGTAAGGTAGAGAAAGAAGACATTTTATGAGCAGACTTTGTGTCAGGTAAACGATGTTGCGACGAGGTAAGGTAGAGAAAGGAGACATTTTATGAACAGACTTTGTGTCAGGTAAACGATGTTGCGATGAGGTAAGGTAGAGAAAGGAGACATTTTATGAACAGACTTTGTGTCAGGTAAACGATGTTGCGACCAGGTAAATTAGAGAAAGAAGACATTTTATGAGCAGACTTTGTGTCAGGTAAACGATGTTGCGACGAGGTAAGGTAGAGAAAGAAAACATTTCATGCGCAGACTTTGTGTCAGGTAAACGATGTTGCGAAGAGGTAAGGTAGAGAAAGGAGACATTTTATGAAAAGACTTTGTGTCAGGTAAACGATGTTGCGACGAGGTAAGGTAGAGGAAGGAGACATTTTATGAGCAGACTTTGTGTCAGGTAAACGATGTTGCGACGAGGTAAGGTAGAGAAAGAAGACATTTTATGAGCAGACTTTGTGTCAGGTAAACGATGTTGCGACGAGGTAAGTTAGAGAAAGGAGACATTTTATGCGCAGAATTTTTGTGTCAGGTAAAACGATGTTGCGACGAGGTAAGGTTGAGAAAGAAGACATTTTATGAGCAGACTTTGTGTCAGGTAAACGATGTTGCGACGAGGTAAGGTAGAAAAAGGAGACATTTTATGAACGGACTTTGTGTCAGGTAAACGATGTTGCGACGAGGTAAGGTAGAGAAAGGAGACATTTTATGAACAGACTTTGTGTCAGGTAAACGATGTTGCGACGAGGTAAGGTAGAGAAAGGAGACATTTTATGAACAGACTTTGTGTCAGGTAAACGATGTTGCGACGAGGTAAGGTAGAGAAAGGAGACATTTTATGAGCAGACTTTGTGTCAGGTAAAACGATGTTGCGACGAGGTAAGATAGAGAAAGGAGACATTTTATGAACAGACTTTGTGTCAGGTAAACGATGTTGCGACCAGGTAAGGTAGAGAAAGAAGACATTTTATGAACAGACTTTGTGTCAGGTAAACGATGTTGCGACGAGGTAAGGTAGAGAAAGGAGACATTTTATGAGCAGACTTTGTGTCAGGTAAACGATGTTGCGACGTGGTAAGGTAGAGAAAGAAGACATTTTATGAGCAGACTTTGTGTCAGGTAAACGATGTTGCGACGAGGTAAGGTAGAGAAAGAAGACATTTCTTGCGCAGACTTTGTGTCAGGTAAACGATGTTGCGACGAGGTAAAGTAGAGAAAGGAGACATTTTATGAACAGACTTTGTGTCAGGTAAACGATGTTGCGACGAGGTAAGGAAGAGAAAGAAGACATTTTATGCGCAGACTTTGTGTCAGGTAAACGATGTTGCCACCAGGTAAGGTAGAGAAAGAAGACATTTTATGAACAGACTTTGTGTCAGGTAAACGATGTTGCGACGAGGTAAGGTAGAGAAAGGAGACATTTTATGAGCAGACTTTGTGTCAGGTAAACGATGTTGCGACGTGGTAAGGTAGAGAAAGAAGACATTTTATGAGCAGACTTTGTGTCAGGTAAACGATGTTGAGACGAGGTAAGGTAGAGAAAGAAGACATTTCATGCGCAGACTTTGTGTCAGGTAAACGATGTTGCGACGAGGTAAGGTAGAGAAAGGAGACATTTTTTGAGCAGACTTTGTGTCAGGTAAACGATGTTGCGACCAGGTAAGGTAGAGAAAGAAGACATTTTATGAGCAGACTTTGTGTCAGGTAAACGATGTTGCGACGAGGTAAGGTAGAGAAAGAAGACATTTTATGAGCAGACTTTGTGTCAGGTAAACGATGTTGCGACGAGGTAAGGTAGAGAAAGAAGACATTTTATGAACAGACTTTGTGTCAGGTAAACGATGTTGCGATGAGGTAAGGTAGAGAAAGGAGACATTTTATGAACAGACTTTGTGTCAGGTAAACGATGTTGCGATGAGGTAAGGTAGAGGAAGGAGACATTTTATGAGCAGACTTTGTGTCAGGTAAACGATGTTGCGACCAGGTAAGGTAGAGGAAGGAGACATTTTATGAGCAGACTTTGTGTCAGGTAAACGATGTTGCGACGAGGTAAGGTAGAGAAAGGAGCCATTTTATGAGCAGACTTTGTGTCAGGTAAACGATGTTGCGACGAGGTAAGGTAGAGGAAGGAGACATTTTATGCGCAGACTTTGTGTCAGGTAAACGATGTTGCGACGTGGTAAGGTAGAGAAAGAAGACATTTTATGAGCAGACTTTGTGTCAGGTAAACGATGTTGCGACGAGGTAAGGTAGAGGAAGGAGACATTTTATGAGCAGACTTTGTGTCAGGTAAACGATGTTGCGACGAGGTAAGGTAGAGGAAGGAGACATTTTATGAGCAGACTTTGTGTCAGGTAAACGATGTTGCGACGAGGTAAGGTAGAGGAAGGAGACATTTTATGAGCAGACTTTGTGTCAGGTAAACGATGTTGCGACCAGGTAAGGTAGTGAAAGAAGACATTTTATGCGCAGACTTTGTGTCAGGTACACGATGTTGCGACGAGGTAAGGTAGAGAAAGAAGACATTTTATGCGCAGACTTTGTGTCAGGTAAACGATGTTGCGAAGAGGTAAGGTAGAGAAAGGAGACATTTTATGAAGAGACTTTGTGTGTGTCAAGTAAACGATGTTGCGACGAGGTAAGGTAGAGAAAGAAGGCATTTTATGCGCAGACTTTGTGTCAGGTAAACGATGTTGCGACGAGGTAAGGTAGAAGAAGGAGACATTTTATAAACAGACTTTGTGTCAGGTAAACGATGTTGCGACGAGGTAAGGTAGAGAAAGGAGACATTTTATGAACAGACTTTGTGTCAGGTAAACGATGTTGCGACGAGGTAAGGTAGAGGAAGGAGACATTTTATGAGCAGACTTTGTGTCAGGTAAACGATGTTGCGACGAGGTAAGGTAGTGAAAGAAGACATTTTATGAGCAGACTTTGTGTCAGGTAAACGATGTTGCGACGAGGTAAGGTAGAGAAAGAAGACATTTTATGAACAGACTTTGTGTCAGGTAAACGATGTTGCGACGAGGTAAGGTAGAGAAAGGAGACATTTTATGCGCAGACTTTATGTCAGGTAAACGATGTTGCGGCGACGTAAGGTAGAGAAAGGAGACATTTTATGAGCAGACTTTGTGTCAGGTAAACGATGTTGCGACGAGGTAAGGTAGAGAAAGAAGACATTTTATGAGCAGACTTTGTGTCAGGTAAACGATGTTGCGACGAGGTAAGGTAGAGAAAGAAGACATTTTATGAGCAGACTTTGTGTCAGGTAAACGATGTTGCGACGAGGTAAGGTAGAGAAAGAAGACATTTTATGCGCAGACTTTGTGTCAGGTAAACGATGTTGCGACCAGGTAAGGTAGAGAAAGGAGACATTTTATGAACAGACTTTGTGTCAGGTAAACGATGTTGCGACGAGGTAAGGTAGAGAAAGGAGATATTTTATGAACAGACTTTGTGTCAGGTAAACGATGTTGCGACGAGGTAAGGTAGAGAAAGAAGACATTTTATGAACAGACTTTGGGTCAGGTAAACGATGTTACGACCAGGTAAGGTAGAGAAAGGAGACATTTTATGCGCAGACTTTGTGTCAGGTAAAGGATGTTGCGACCAGGTAAGGTAGAGAAAGAAGACATTTTATGAGCAGACTTTGTGTCAGGTAAACGATGTTGCGACCGGGTAAGGTAGAGAAAGGAGACATTTCATGCGCAGACTTTGTGTCAGGTAAACGATGTTGCGACCAGGTAAGGTAGAGAAAGGAGACATTTTATGCGCAGACTTTGTGTCAGGTAAACGATGTTGCGACCGGGTAAGGTAGAGAAAGGAGACATTAACAAAAATATAGAAACAATTATATGGTCAAATCATTACGTACTAAGTGGACGACACAAATTAGAACAACATTTGAGCTCAATATAAACATTGTGGACGACACAAATTAGAACAACATTTGAGCTCCATAGAAACATTGTGGACGACACAAATTAGAACAACATTTGAGCTCAATATAAACATTGTCGACGACACAAATTAGAACGACATTTGAGCTTAATACAAACATTGTCGACGACACAAATTAGAACAACGTTTGAGCTCAATATAAACATTGTGGACGACACAAATTAGAACAACATTTGAGCTCAATATAAACATTGTGGACGACACAAATTAGAACAACGTTTCGGCTCAATACAAACATTGTGGACGACACAAATTAGAACAAAGTTTCAGCTCAATACAAACATTGTGGATGACACAAATTAGAACAAAGTTTCAGCTCAATACAAACATTGTGGATGGCACAAATTAGAACAATATTTCAGCTCAATACAAACATTGTGGACGACACAAATTTGAACAATGTTTCAGCTCAATACAAACATTGTGGACGACACAAATTAGAACGACATTTCGGCTCAATACAAACAATGTGGACGACACAAATTAGAACAATGTTTCGGCTCAATACAAACATTGTGGACGACACAAATTAGAACAACGTTTGAGCTCAATATAAACATTGTGGACGACACAAATTAGAACAACATTTCAGCTCAACATAAACATTGTGGACGACACAAATTAGAACGACAAATTATCTCAATACAAACATTGTGGACGACACAAATTAGAACGACAAATTAGCTCAATACAAACATTGTAGACGACACAAATTAGAACAACGTTTCCGCTCATTACAAACATTGTGGACGACACAAATTAGAACAACGTTTCAGCTAAATACAAACATTGTAGACGACACAAATTAGAACAAATGTTTCGGTGCAATGCACAGGTAAATTATTATTCTAATTTATGAGGCCCACTACTTGAAGCTTTAATCATACTGTTTCTTCTATATACTTTGTAAAATTTCTCATAACAATTAGCTTTACTGCAGCTTTACATTTATATGCATTTCTTTGCTTTGACCCTAAGGTAAAGACAGTTCTATACTTATATAAGTGAAGTATTACATTTCACTGTACTGGGCAACATTATTTGAAAGTTAAGGAAGTATCGTTCTTTTCTACTGTTATTAATTTTACCAGGGCCCAATATGCTTAAACACTATAATAGATGAAAGCTATCAACGACTCAGTCAGATCATCGCCATAGTCAGAGACTTCCACAACTAAGTCAGATCATCGCCATAGTCAGAGACTTCCTCAACTAAGTCAGATCAATACCACAGTCAGAGACTTCCTCAACTAAGTCATATCATCGCCATAGTCAGAGACTTCCTCAACTAAGTCAGATCATCACCATAGTCAGAGACTTCCTCAACTAAGTCAGATCATCACCATAGTCAGAGACTTCCTCAACTAAGTCAGATCATCACCATAGTCAGAGACTTCCTCAACTAAGTCAGATCATCGCCACAGAGTCAGAGACTTCCTCAACTAAGTCAGATCATCGCCACAGTCAGAGACTATAGTCGGAGACTTCCTCAACTAAGTCAGATCATCACCATAGTCAGAGACTTCCTCAACTAAGTCAGATCATCGCCACAGTCAGAGACTTCCACAACTAAGTCAGATCATCACCACAGTCAGAGACTTCCTCAACTAAGTCAGATCATCACCATAGTCAGAGACTTCCTCAACTAAGTCAGATCATCACCATAGTCAGAGACTTCCTCAACTAAGTCATATCATCACCATAGTCAGAGACTTCCTCAACTAAGTCAGATCATCGCCACAGTCAGAGACTTCCTCAACTAAGTCAGATCATCGCCACAGTCAGAGACTTCCTCAACTAAGTCAGATCATCACCACAGTCAGAGACTTCCTCAACTAAGTCAGATCATCACCATAGTCAGAGACTTCCTCAACTAAGTCAGATCATCACCATAGTCAGAGACTTCCTCAACTAAGTCAGATCATCACCATAGTCAGAGACTTCCTCAACTAAGTCAGATCATCACCATAGTCAGAGACTTCCTCAACTAAGTCAGATCATCACCATAGTCAGAGACTTCCTCAACTAAGTCAGATCATCGCCACAGTCAGAGACTTCGTCAAATAAGTCAGATCATCGCCACAGTCAGAGACTATAGTCGGAGACTTCCTCAACTAAGTCAGATCATCACCATAGTCAGAGACTTCCTCAACTAAGTCAGATCATCGCCACAGTCAGAGACTTCCTCAACTAAGTCAGATCATCACCACAGTCAGAGACTTCCTCAACTAAGTCAGATCATCGCCACAGTCAGAGACTTCCTCAACTAAGTCAGATCATCACCACAGTCAGAGACTTCCTCAACTAAGTCAGATCATCACCACAGTCAGAGACTTCCTCAACTAAGTCAGATCATCACCATAGTCAGAGACTTCCTCAACTAAGTCAGATCATCACCACAGTCAGAGACTTCCTCAACTAAGTCAGATCATCACCACAGTCAGAGACTTCCTCAACTAAGTCAGATCATCACCATAGTCAGAGACTTCCTCAACTAAGTCAGATCATCACCACAGTCAGAGACTTCCTCAACTAAGTCAGATCATCACCACAGTCAGAGACTTTCTCAACTAAGTCAGATCATCACCATAGTCAGAGACTTCCTCAACTAAGTCAGATCATCACCATAGTCAGAGACTTCCTCAACTAAGTCAGATCATCACCATAGTCAGAGACTTCCTCAACTAAGTCAGATCATCACCATAGTCAGAGACTTCCTCAACTAAGTCAGATCATCACCATAGTCAGAGACTTCCTCAACTAAGTCAGATCATCACCATAGTCAGAGACTTCCTCAACTAAGTCAGATCATCGCCACAGAGTCAGAGACTTCCTCAACTAAGTCAGATCATCGCCACAGTCAGAGACTATAGTCGGAGACTTCCTCAACTAAGTCAGATCATCACCATAGTCAGAGACTTCCTCAACTAAGTCAGATCATCGCCACAGTCAGAGACTTCCTCAACTAAGTCAGATCATCGCCACAGTCAGAGACTTCCTCAACTAAGTCAGATCATCGCCACAGTCAGAGACTTCCTCAACTAAGTCAGATCATCACCATAGTCAGAGACTTCCTCAACTAAGTCAGATCATCACCATAGTCAGAGACTTCCTCAACTAAGTCAGATCATCACCATAGTCAGAGACTTCCTCAACTAAGTCAGATCATCACCATAGTCAGAGACTTCCTCAACTAAGTCAGATCATCACCATAGTCAGAGACGTCCACAACTAAGCCAGATCATCGCCACAGTCAGAGACTTCCTCAACTAAGTCAGATCATCGCCACAGTCAGAGACTATAGTCGGAGACTTCCTCAACTAAGTCAGATCATCACCATAGTCAGAGACTTCCTCAACTAAGTCAGATCATCGCCACAGTCAGAGACTTCCTCAACTAAGTCAGATCATCACCACAGTCAGAGACTTCCTCAACTAAGTCAGATCATCGCCACAGTCAGAGACTTCCTCAACTAAGTCAGATCATCACCACAGTCAGAGACTTCCTCAACTAAGTCAGATCATCACCACAGTCAGAGACTTCCTCAACTAAGTCAGATCATCACCATAGTCAGAGACTTCCTCAACTAAGTCAGATCATCACCACAGTCAGAGACTTCCACAACTAAGTCAGATCATCACCATAGTCAGAGACTTCCTCAACTAAGTCAGATCATCACCACAGTCAGAGACTTCCTCAACTAAGTCAGATCATCACCACAGTCAGAGACTTCCTCAACTAAGTCAGATCATCACCATAGTCAGAGACTTCCTCAACTAAGTCAGATCATCACCACAGTCAGAGACTTCCTCGACTAAGTCAGATCATCACCACAGTCAGAGACTTCCTCAACTAAGTCAGATCATCACCACAGTCAGAGACTTCCTCAACTAAGTCAGATCATCGCCACAGTCAGAGACTTCCTCAACTAAGTCAGATCATCACCATAGTCAGAGACTTCCTCAACTAAGTCAGATCATCGCCACAGTCAGAGACTTCCACAACTAAGTCAGATCATCACCATAGTCAGAGACTTCCTCAACTAAGTCAGATCATCACCATAGTCAGAGACTTCCTCAACTAAGTCAGATCATCGCCACAGTCAGAGACTTCCTCAACTAAGTCAGATCATCGCCACAGTCAGAGACTTCCTCAACTAAGTCAGATCATCGCCATAGTCAGGCCATTCAATCTTCCTCCCCCTACTTGTCATTTGTCGCGCTCTTGTTTTGTTTAATTAGCAAAAGCTTCACGATTAACACTTTATAAATAATTGGCGAAAATAATATAATGGTTTCCACTGGAAAAATTGAAATAAATATAAAATACTATCCCTTGTTATCAAGTAATTATAATAGCAACATTCCTGAGAAATAAAACAAAGGTAAAAAAACAGAAAAGAAACTATAATGAACAGTTTAATATTACGTTCTGTAAAACAAAAACAAAAATGTCAGCATAATTGACAGACAACACTTTGTTTGAGGAGATGTATGATGTGGGTATATTATCATATATACAGAGAAGCACACACACACAAATCAAGTTTTATTTAGATTGAAGCCAGTATTGTCTTGGTCTGACTGGCTGCGAAGGTGAACTTCTGGGCGCCATTCCTTTCCTCCAGAAAGTCTGTGAAATTAATAGCTTGAGGTTCGCTCGAAATTGTTTACTTGTGGCTGCGTAAATAAATATGTTACAGGCATGATGGGAAATGCCGAGTTCTTCTATCAACTTCCGCGCAGTGAAATAGGTCAAGTAGTTCTGCCACGTAGAGTCATGGCGCATAGCCTCAAGGCTCATGTTTGTGCCGAACTGCACGCTGGACTGCATGGTAAACATGATAGTCACAGGAAGTTTACTGAATATGAGGTAGAAGGAAATCCACATCAGTGTGGCTGTAGTGGAGGTACACCTAATTCCCGTGTGTCTGTGCAATGTTTCGCTTGTGACGTACAGTTTGCCCACAGTTCTGATTTGTTTCAGGACACAAACGTTAAGAAAAAACACCACGATTGGAACTGCTCCAAACATGACTAAATCTGAAGTCCAGTTCCAGACGACGTATATATTGTTAAATGACTCCCTGAGTGCGCATTCCACAATGACCGGACTAACATTCCAGAAGAATGCCTGAGGCAAAGCAAGAACAATCGAAATGCATAAAATGGCTGTGATGATTTTAGACCATCTAGAAGTTTTAGCAAATTTCTCGCACGAGAACGGACGACATACAGAAATGAAACGTTCCACGGTAAAGGCGAAGACAAGCAGAACAGAGATGTACTGGCACATTATCTGTAGAACGTTCCATATCTGGCACCAGCCCTGTCGATTAAAAAAAGTAACAAGAAACACTTCATTATTTGATGCATACATTGCTTTTCAATGAGTTGATGTAATATGTGAAACATGTCAATAATGGTGCTTGATGATAACATTAGCTCGTACATTCTTCTACGTCTTATCCGGCAGTTTACACACAAAGACAAGTTGCTTCTACAGGTTTATATGTTAGCAGAAGGATTTAATAAGTACTCCATAGTTTGTCTGCGAATTGTCTCTCTTTGGGCCATAATTCGGTTGGATAAGAGTCCGATACCTAAAATAGGATAAATTAAATAGCTTAAGATGTGTCAAATGTCATTTTTGATTGATTTAAAAAAAAAAGTGATTATGAACAAGACTTTCATAAGCTGTAAAGAAAACAGTAAGAGTTAAGAAAGCTAATAATGACTATATAAATAACATGAAACAACAGTGTGATCCATGGAATTCACAGTTTATCAACAAGATTTTAGTCAAGTAGCTCCGAGAATACGTCATAGGAATCATAGTGTGGAACGTTTGGTTGAAAGATCAGTCACATAAAGTAGGGGGAGAAAGGGAAGCAACATAACATCACGCCATTTATCGCTTGGGTTATCTGTAATATCCTAGAGGTATATAGGACTATGTGAACATAAGATGCGTTAATAAATGAGGGATATGATAAGATGAATGAAATGAATATAAAAAAGAAGAGAGGAATAATCAAACTAAATAGCATCTTTGACTTAAAACAGCACAGAGAAATTATGCAAATCGCGAGGGATATTTTTCCTACACTTCTAAGTGACCATCTTTGAAGGGGTGAACAGACATGTTTCGTGTACAAGAACATTAAAGATCGTTTTGTAAATTTTAACAACCGTGCCAGTTAATGGCCCTGAGCTTGCCATCTTCTTCATCTTCTTTTTCTTCTTCTTCTTTTTCTTCTTCTTCTATCTTTTCTCCATTGCCGTCGAGGAGAGATACAATCTGCGATTCTTTGGTCTTCTGTTGGCTTCTTCTGGTGTCATCCCTCCTAGTGACTCTAGTATTTCCTTTATCCATCTCTTTCTCGGTCTTCCTCTTAATCTGGCGTTTTCGTAGTGTTTTTTTTATGGCTATTTGAGTCATTGTTAGTTATTTTTGTCTTGTTATGTGGCCGAACCAATTTATCTGTTGTTTCTTTATGTATTCGATGGCTGGTTCATTTTCGAGTTTTGTTTCTCCATTATTGTGACTCTGAGCACTGTTGTGTGTATGTTAAATTGCTTGCCATCGTCAGCCTTAATATGATATGTTTGACCGGTCTCTAATATTTTTGTTACGACTTTGCCCATCAGTGGTGCAACCATAACTATTTGCAGGACAACGTGGCCAGTATTGAGATGATAAAGTTGATGACATACAAGTTTATACAATAGATTCGTTGCGAAGGAAAGAAGCAAGAGCAATGTGATGAGAGAGTTTTAAATTAGAAATATGGGGATTGAGATAATGTAGGGCTAAGTAGAGTTTGTGATTTCATCATCATCGAGTGCCTTCTCCGCAACGAAGGTTGGCTACCATGGATCGCCATTCTACTCTGTTGCTTTGATTGTGCAGGCTGTCATAGATTGATTTGTCCATCTTTTGATGTTACTCGTCCATGTTAGTCTTGGTCTGCCTCTGCCTCTTTTACATTATATTTTCCTTTCCAATATTACTTTTAGTAGGCTGTTGTGTCTTTTAACATGCCCCAAAAATTGTATTTGTCTTGTCTTAATTGTATTTAGTAGTTCTCTTTTTATTTTCAGTTGTTTTAAAACTTCATCGTTTGTTATCTTTTGTTTCCATCCAATTCTACCTATTCTTCTATAAATCCACATTTCAAAGGCTTCAATTTTCTGTTCTGTTTTCTTGTCTAATGTCCATGTTTCTGCACCATACATGAATATTGAAAAGATGTAACATTTTGCCATTCTTAGTTTCAGCCCTGCTGATATTTGTTTTGTTGTTAGTATATTTTTCATGGCATTAAAATTACTTTTTGCCATACCTATTCTTTTGTTTATTTCAGTTGTACATTTTCCATCATTGGTTATAGTATGTCCCAGGTAGTTGTAGCTCTGGACTGTCTCCAGATGTATTCCCTCAACTGTGATATTTAATTGTAGGTCTTGAGAATTTTCTTTGTTTATGATTATAGTTTTAGTCTTTTTGATATTCATTTCTAGTCCATATTTTTTGCTTGTTATGTTTATCACATTAAGCAATTGGTGTAGGTCTTTAGAATTTTCTGCTAGTAGAACAGTATCATCAGCATATCTTAGGTTATTGATTATCTTTCCATTAATGTTTAGGCCTGGTATCTCTGAGATGTTTTTAAAGATTTGCTCAGTGTATAGATTGAACAAGCTTGGTGATAGGATGCATCCTTGTCTTACTCCTCTTTTTATATCCATTGGTGTAGAGTTCTCCTTGTTATATCTTATTATTGCTGTTTGCTCCCAGTACAAATTACACATTAGTCGTATGTCTGTGTCGTCTAGATTTATATCCTTTAGGCAGTCTATGAGTTGGTTATGGTGTATTCTATGGAAAGCTTTGGTGTAGTCTATAAAGCAGGCATATATTGGTTTGTTTACTTCTGTGTACTTTTCAATCAATGTTCTCATGCTGAATATGGCTTCTTTTGTCCCACTGTTTTTCCTGAATCCAAATTGTTGCTCATCTAATTCAGTATTGATTTTATTCTGAATCCTTCCCTGTATAACTTTAAGTAATTTTTTTTTTACCTGGCTCATTAGGCTTATTGTTCTGAAATCACTGCATTCAACTGCACCATTCTTTTTAGGCAATGCAATGAAAGTTGATGTTTTTAGATCGTTTGGTATGTATCCTGTATGGTATATGTCATTGCATATGTCTGTGATCACTTCGATGCCAAACTCTTCTAGAGCCTGTATCATCTCTATCTGTATATTGTCAGGTCGTGCTGCCTTTCTCTTTTTCATTGTTTTTATAGCTTTTTCTACTTCAGATTTCAGGATTTTATAGTTGTATGTACATTTTATGTCTGGCTTTTTGTCCCTTTCGTCATGAAATAATTCTGTTATATATTCTTGCCATCTATCTATTATATCTTTGTTGTCTGTTAGCATTCTTCCCTCTTTGTTTGCAATACATTCGTTTCGTACAGCTTTTTTGTCTTTATTCGTCATTCTCTTTATTTCTGTGTGCATCTCTATTAAGTTTTGTTTACTTTCCATAGTTTCGACTTCTAGACATCTTTGGTTGGGCCAGTCTTCTTTTGCCTTTTTGCACATTCTCCGTATTTCATTGTCTATATCCTTGTATCTGGCAGTGTTTTTCGCTTGTCATCTTTCTTCCATTTTTTTCTAAGATTTTGTCAGTTATCCATTTTTGTTTTTTGTTACTTTCCTTTTTGGGTAAGGTGATGCAGGATTCTTGTATGCTGTTTTTTATGCATTGCCATTTTGTTGTGACTTTTTCCTCAGGATTTTCTCTTCTGTACTGCTCAATCCCCTCTTCTAGTAGCTTCTGATATGTGTTCTTTACTTGTACAGTATAAGTTTCTTTAACATCTTTCTGGTTTAACGCTGTTATATCTATTGGTGTTGCTGAATTAGTTTTTTGTTTGTTTCTCTTTAATTTGATTTTCATTTTTATTATTACAGGATTTTGCTATTTTAGGATTCTGAAACTGTCAGAAAACTACCAAACACATATAAGCAGCATCAGGTAAACCTAATCGGCGTTACGTAAACATAAACAGTGTCACGTAAACATAAACAGTGTCACGATGAAGAGCAGCTTCATCTTGATACATACATGTTACGGGGGTGAGATGTCAGGGGAGGGGGATTAACTGGCACTTTAAAGCATATTTCGTTCCCGAACGACAGACAATAAAATAATGTCATCAATTACCTATAGACAGGAAAGAGGTTTAGGAAAGAAGTCGTCAACCATGAAATATCCTTTTATCCGAAACGACAATCATAACAAATCTCTCTAAAAAAACAGGGACAATGATTATGATGATGATTATTATTATCATGTTGTAACGGACGCTCAGAATCTTACACAGGACAGAAAAAGCAGCTGCAAAATAGTAAAGGGAACAAGTTAAAAGTATAATTTTGTATCCTTATTGTTATTATTGCTATTATTATTATTATTATTATTATTATTTTATTATTATTTCCTATAAACGGTGTCATGTCTTCTTTGTTACAAGAGGAAATGAAAATATGTTTTCCATTAATGCTGTTTTCCATTACAAATTATCGATAAAATATGCATCTATAGTACGTTCACAAATGTTTCCCGTTTTACAAATATATATATATATATATATCAGCATTGGTGAATTTAAAATGGTGGAAAATACATATTTATACTATCGTCATCCTTATGACACATTTTTCCCTCGTGTCATGTCAACATTTGCTTGCTTTTTCAGATGTACAAATATATCATAATTCTCGCCTGGTTACTATTTATAAGTTTTACAGATCAAACATGGTAGCATGAAAGTTTGAAATAACGTTTTTCACACTTCTTTTAAGAAAATGTGGAACAAATTTGCACATTTCTAGAAGCACTGGAAATTGACGTCAATGTCTTGCTTAAAGATGATGTATTTGATTTATTCAAAGGCGTTTTATAACGTAACATTTCTTGTTATATTGAAATTATATGAATAGTTTACATTTGATGCTAAACTGGAAAATCTATTTCATTGTATTTGGAACCCGGAGAAAAGATAGGCCAAAGAACATGAAGAAAAATGTTTGTCTTCTTCTTCTTCTCTCTTTTCACTGATACCTAAAAGGTGTCGTGGTTATATCATTTATCGTTCTTGAGCAGCTGGAACTGTCTGAATTAGTGATCTTCCTTTGTTGTTACATGTCTCTGTCACTGCATCTATCCATCTTCTTATGTGTCTTGCTCTTGGTCTTTTTCCATGCATTCTTGAGAAGAACGCCCTTGATGGTGATTGGTGAGGATTCATTTTGACCAGGTGGCCAAACCATTTAAGTTGTTGTTGTTCTATATATTCTTATAGTTTCATTTGGTATTCTATCCCTTATTGTGTTGTTTGTTACTTTTCTCAAGCATCGCATCTCACATGTATTGATCTTTCTTAATACAAATAAATCCGCTCGAAATCACACACAAGAACACTTGAATTTCTTCTTACTACGGGCATTGAAATTTATTTATAACTTAAATTTGACTTCCATTGAAAATTGCATTGTGTTGCCAGCACAGTCACGCACCGGAAGCCAACTGCATTAGTTCTCAAATGGATCATAGATTCGAATTAATTTCACTTGCAAAAATTCATACAGGGCGAAAACTTTCCAGATTGACAAAATAATACAGGAGCATGGATCATAGGAGTCTACGATTGCCACTTTATTATTCACTATTAACAGCAATACAATTGTATAACTCTATAGATAATAAAACAAATAAAAGAATAATCGTATAAACGTTTTCTATGTGAGCGGTTTATGAAACTAGTGTATTCTGAAAAAAAAAAAATAATGCACATTTCTTATGAAATGAAATTGACTTATTACCTACTGCATATACGTCTCTGGTTTGTGAAATAAAATACTGCAATACACAGCAAACACAATTTGGGATGCACCAATAATAAAAAAAAAACTGATAAGAATAACAAAGAAAATAACTGTCTTCATTATTCTGTGCTGTCTACATAACATTTGTGATTAAAATATTAAGGTTGAGATAAAAGCAAGACCCCGTGCAAAAAGTTTCTAGGATACGTAATAGCTGAGAAATTAATAAAAAATTGTAGCAGTAAACATTTGCTAACGCACTTTTACACTACTGATATATGTCACGCAAAACGTTTTATGGTTTAGCGTATTTTATGTTAATTGTGACTAACCTGAAGATCCAACACACCGACCATCCACGGATACTGCAGCTCGTTACCAACTATGCAGACCAAAAACAACAAATCCGACACCGCCAAAGTGGCAAGATATGCCGCTGAAGTATTCCACTTGCGCATGCGCCGTAACGTCCAAATTCGCACAGAAATCTGGAGATAGAAAGTAGAAACTAGAATGAATGTTGGAAATAATCAATGGAAGTAATTAGATTTTGGAGGTGGTATACTATTAATGAGTTAAGATATGTGGTCAGGAATTAGTTGAAACAGATGTTGGAAAGTTTATGAAACTCTCGAGATATATTTAGTTTACAAAAGGAAGATATTGTAGGAATGATGAAGTCTCTTCTTCTTCTTCTCCTTTTTCTTCTCCTTTTTCTTCTTCTTTTTCTTCTCCTTTTTCTTCTTCTTTTTCTTCTTCTTTTTCTTCTTCTTTTTCTTCTTCGTCTTCTTCCTTTCAACTCTCCGTGGAACATAGGTCTTAACAAACACTTTCCAAGCCGTTCTGTTTCTTGCCATTCTTTTAAGATCATTCAATGTCTTCCACATCATCTTCATCTCTGCTTCCACCTGCCTTCTCCAAGAATATTTTGGTCTTCCTCTTTGTTTCTTCCCCTGGGAATTCAAAAAAAAAAAAAAAAAAAGAGCTTGTCGTGTAATATTCTCAGTTGGCTTTCGCAGTGTGTGTCCTATCCAGAGAAATTGCCTTCTTTGTATCTCTTTGTCCACTGGTATTTGACTGGTACTTTTCCATAATTCTATTATAGTGATTTTGTCCTGCCATTTCCATCTTTTTATTCTACGCTAGCATCCATTAATGAAGGTCTGTATCTTCTTGAATGTCATTTTTGTTGTTCTCCATGTCTCACAGCCATATAATAACTGCCTTAACACTGGAGACGAAAATGTTTAATTTTGTATTTAACCTAATTTCTTTGGATTTCCATTTGTTTCCTAATGTAAAGAATGCTCCTCTTGCTTTTTGTATCCTTATTTTGGTATCATTCTGTGTTCCTCCTTCTTTGTCTATATTACTGCACTGATATATGTAAGATTGTACGTCTAGTAGAGGTATTTCTCCTATTGTTATTTGGTTATTGCCAACTGTATTAATTCTCATAATTTTGGTCTTATTTCTATTTATTTTCAATCTCAGCTGTTGTAATCTCTTATCAAGTATGCTCAATTTATCTTGCATCTGTTTATGATTATGTGATTGGAGAGCTATGTCATCAGCAAAATCTAAGTCATCGAGTTGCTTGATCAATATCCACTGGATTCCATTTCTGTTTTGCGTTATTCTGATAATTCAATCTACATACAGCAGGAAGAAAAATGGAGATAGAAAGCATCCCTACCTTACTCCTGTTCTCATTTCAAAAGCTTCTGTAAGCTGTCCTTCATGCACCACACTACATTTCATTCCTTCATACATTGTTTTTATCAGGTTAATAAACTTTATGGGGATTCCGTAATGACTCAGCAACTTCCAAATCATTCCTCTGTCTAAACTATCAAATGTCTTTTTGTAGTCTATGAGTCCGATATAAACTGAGCACTGTAGTTCTAAACGTTGTTCAACTATTATACATAGAGTAGTTATTTGATCAGTGTGTGATCTGTTTTTCCTAAAACCCGCTTGTTCTTCTCTCAAATGTTTCTCTATGGTCTCTTGTAGTCTCTCCAGAGTTATTCTGCTTAGTATTTTTCTTGGCACTGATAGCAACATAATTCCCCTATAATTTGTACACTTCTGTAACTTTCTTTCTTTAGGGGGCCTCGGTAGCCGAGTTGGGAAAACCACCCGACTGGACTATCGACGGTCGGACAACCCGTGTTCGATTCCCGCTGGGAGCAGTGTGAATTGTACTCGTGGTTGGAAAAAAAATACCCCCACGGTCGACCCAGCCGTTGGCAGAAATGGGTACTCAGGGTATTACCCTGGGAAGGTGAGGAATGTCGCCTCGCATCTGAGTTTCGATGCTTGAGGCGACACTATACAGAAATCTCCGAACATTCCTAGATAGGCGGCCGAGCACATATGGGTGGAAACTCGCGTGCTAAGACGCCGGTTCAAGTCTCGTACTTTACCTTTACCTTTCTTTAGTAGTTTGATCATATAACCTTCTTTCCAGTCGTTATGTATTTCTTCCCTCCCCCATATTTTATCTAGTAGATTATGTAACATCTTGGGTGAAGTGTTAGTATCTGCTTTGATAGCTTCTGAAGGAACTTATCTGTCCCGTGACTTCAGTATTTTTAATAGCTTGGATGATTTCTTTATTTATTCCTTGCTTGGCTTTCCACAGTTAACGTGTACATCTTCTTCTGCTGGTAGTATATCTGGGTTATTTGGGATGTGTCTGTTAAAGAGTTCTTCAAAGTGCTCTTTCCATCTTTCCATTTGTTCCTTTTCATTACTAAGCAGATTTCCTTTCTTACTTTTAATAAAGTCATTGATATGTTTGTATGTTCGGCTTAATTTCTTTGTGCTGTTGTACAGTTCTTTCATACTTCCTTTATTTGCCGCTTTCTCCACCTCTTTAGCTAGTTCATCTATAAATTTCATCTTATCCCTTTTAATGCATCTTTTCACTTTTTTGTTCACCTCTGTCAGAGTTTTTGTGAGATATGGAAGAAGTCGAAGATTTTGTGAGATATGGATGAAGTCGAAGATTTTGTGAGATATGGATGAAGTCGAAGATTTTGTGAGATATGGATGAAGTCGAAGATTTTGTGAGATATGGATGAAGTCGAAGATTTTGTGAGATATGGATGAAGTCGAAGATTTTGTGAGATATGGATGAAGTCGAAGATTTTGTGAGATATGGAAGAGAACAGTGACTTTATGAGGTCAGAAAAATATCCAGGAGATGACGAGATATGGACAATTAAAGAGACTTCTTCTTGGTGAAGTAAAGAAAATATCGGAGAGTTGGTGAAACTTGGAAGATGAAAGAGATTTGGTGAGATAATTAAGATCATCATCATCATGTGCCATACTGTTGGCGTAGGTGATCATGTCCCTTCACAATCTTCTATTTACAGTGCATCGTATCAGTTCTGTTGTTGACTGTTTTCCATGCCATGACACCAAGCTATCCAGTATTTTCTCTCTTTGTCGCCCGCGATCTCTCTTTCCTTTTATTTTGCCAGTTGTAACCAAGTATTCCAACTTTCCTCTTCTCATGAAGAAAAATGTTGATTGCTTCTTTCTGATGTTTTTAAGAGCTCCCATTTTGTGTTGGCCTCTTTGAGAACTTCCTCATTGGTCTTTTTAGCTGTCCAGGGAACTTTCAACATTCTTCTGAGAAATCCCATCTCTGTGGCCTCTAATCGTCTTTTCATTTGTTTGTCTACTGTCCATGATTCGCTTCCATAGGTCAGAATTGGTTCTATATAGCACCGATGAACTCTCTTTCTCATTTTTATTGACATAGATTTGTTGCATAAGATATTTTTCATTTTATGAAATGCCATTTTGGCCTGAGCTATTCTGCTTTTTATTTCTGTGGTGCATCTCCCATCTGATGTTATTATTGTGCCCAAGTATTTGAAACGTTGCACTTGTTTCAGATTTGTCTCGTTTATTTTTATACTGCATGATGGTGGTGATTGTTTCTTCGATATAATCATTACTTTTGTTTTCTTACTATTCCGACTGAGACCTTTCTTGTTGCTTTCTTTCACTATTATGTCTATCACTTCTTGTAGTTCATTCACTGTCTCTGCTATTAAGACTGTGCCATTCGCATATCGCAAATTATTTATGTTGTGACCGTTGACTTCAATTCCTTTTTATATTTCTTATAATTAAGATACCTTTGGGAAATATCGAGGGTTTCATAGACTTGGTGAAAAAGGGGTGATGTCGAGAAGCTGGTGTGATATGGTAAATGTAAGGGACATGGTGAGACATGGGCGATGTAAGGGACTTGGTGAGGTATGGAAGATGTAAGGGACTTGGTGAGGTATGGAAGATGTAAGGGACTTGATGAGATATGGGTGATGTAAGGGACATGGTGAGATATGGGTGATGTAAGGGACTTGGTGAGGTATGGAAGATGTAAGGGACTTGATGAGATATGGGTGATGTAAGGGACTTGGTGAGATATGGGTGATGTAAGGGACATGGTAAGACATGGACGATGTAAGGGACTTGGTGAGGTATGGAAGATGTAAGGGACTTGGTGAGATATGGGTGATGTAAGGGACTTGATGAGATATGGGTGATGTAAGGGACTTGGTGAGGTATGGAAGATGTAAGGGACTTGGTGAGATATGGAAGATGTAAGGGACTTGGTGAGATATGGGTGATGTAAGGGACTTGGTGAGGTATGGACGATGTAAGGGACTTGGTGAGGTATGGAAGATGTAAGGGACTTGGTAAGGTATGGAAGATGTAAGGGACTTGATGAGATATGGGTGGTGTAAGGGACTTGGTGAGGTATGGAAGATGTAAGGGACTTGGTGAGATATGGGTAATGTAAGGGACATGGCGAGGCATGGGCAATGTAAGGGACTTGGTGAGGTAAGGAAAATGCAAGGGACTTGGTGAGGTAAGGAAAATGCAAGGGACTTGGTGAGGTATGGAAGATGTAAGGGACTTGATGAGATATTGGTGATGTAAGGGACTTGGTGAGATATGGGTGATGTAGGGGACTTGGTGAGGTATGGAAGGTGTAAGGGACTTGGTGAGGTATGGAAGATGTAAGGGACTTGGTGATGTATGGGTGATGTAAGGAACTTGGTGAGGTATGGAAGGTGTAAGGGACTTGGTGAGGTATGGAAGGTGTAAGGGATTTGGTGAGGTATGGAAGATGTAAGGAACTTGGTGAGATATGGATGATGTAAGGAACTTGGTGAGGTATGGAAGATGTAAGGAACTTGGTGAGGTATGGAAGATGTAAGGAACTTGGTGAGGTATGGAAGATGTAAGGAACTTGGTGAGGTATGGGTGATGTAAGGAACTTGGTGAGGTATGGAAGGTGTAAGGGACTTGGTGAGGTGTGGAAGGTGTAAGGGACTTGGTGAGGTATGGAAGATGTAAAGAACTTGGTGATGTTTGGAAGATGTAAAGAACTTGATGAGGTATGGGTGATATTAGGGGCTTGGTGAGGTAAGGGTGAAAGCAAGGAGTTTGTTGGATATAGGGATATTAGAAGTTGTTACAGAGTATATGCTGTATTGGATATATCGAGAAAATAGTTTGTTGAGATAAGGCAAGAGATATGTGACTGAGTAATGTGATAAGGTAGATGTCATCAAGTAAGATGGTAATGGGAGACGTTATGAAATGATTGATGAGGGAGATGTCGAGGAGTGATGCAATGCGAGATATGTATTTGAATGATGTGATGCGAGAGATTTCATGGAGTGATGTGGTAATAGAGATATCATGGAGTGCTGTGATACGAGAGATGTCATGGAGTGATGTGGTACGAGAGATGTGGTACTAGAGATGTCATGGAGTGATGTGGTACTAGAGATATCATGGGGTGATGTGCTACTAGGGTTGACATGGAGTGATGTTGTACGAGAGATGTCATGATGTGATGTTGTACGAGAGATGTCATGACGTGATGGTGTACGATGGATGTCATGGAGTGATGTGGTACTAGAGTTATAATGGAGTGATGTGGTACTAGAGATGTCATGGAGTGATGTGGTACTAGAGATGTCATGGAGTGATGTGGCACTATAGATAGCATAGAGTGATGTGGTACTAGAGTTATAATGGAGTGATGTGGTACTAGAGTTATAATGGAGTGTGTGGTACTAGAGATGTCATGGAGTGATGTGGTACTAGAGTTATAATGGAGTGTGTGGTACTATAGATAGCATGAAGCGATGTGGTACTAGAGATGTCATGGAGTGATGTGGTACTAGAGTTATAATGGAGTGTGTGGTACTAGAGATGTCATGGAGTGATGTGGTACTAGAGTTATAATGGAGTGTGTGGTACTAGAGTTATAATGGAGAGATGTGGTACTAGAGATGTCATGGAGTGATGTGGTACTAGAGATGTCATGGAGTGATGTGGTACTAGAGATGTCATGGAGTGATGTGGTACTAGAGATGTCATGGAGTAATGTGGTACTAGAGTTATAATGGAGTGATGTGGTACTAGAGATGTCATGGAGTGATGTGGTACTAGAGTTATAATGGAGTAATGTGGTACTAGAGTTATAATGGAGTGTGTGGTACTATAGATAGCATGGAGCGATGTGGTACTAGAGATGTCATGGAGTGATGTGGTACTAGAGATGTCATGGAGTGATGTGGTACTAGAGATGTCATGGAGTGATGTGGTACTAGAGTTATAATGGAGTGATGTGGTACTAGAGTTGTCATGGAGTGATGTGGTACTAGAGTTATAATGGAGTGATGTGGTACTATAGATAGCATGGAGCGATGTGGTACTAGAGATGTCATGGAGTGATGTGGTACTATAGATAGCATGGAGTGATGTGGTACTATAGATAGCATGGAGCGATGTGGTACTATAGATAGCATGGAGTGATGTGGTACTATAGTCCGTTCAGAAATTCATAACCACACTTGAATTAGCTTTACGTGATAACCGTTTGTTATTTTGCTTTCAACTTTTGCATGTAATCTTATAATATTGATGTCGTTATAGAAATATTTTTTGCTCTGAGAAATTTGATCTAGTTTAAAAGTTTTCTTCTTTAGGCTATATTAAATTCACCCTGTTCGAATTTGACACCATTTTAGGATATATACATTAATTTGGTGCGGTCGTTCACGTAAAATAGTTTGGCTATTGCAGAAACACTAAGTTCAGGAAAATCCCGTGCACAAAACTGAATTGTTATTGAACGACATGACGCACCACGGCCTGGGCATTAATTACCGAAGGGAAGGCGTATCTTTATTAATTTTGTGAAGACTCAGTAGACAATTTGTTAACTTTAAATACCAACATTTATATCTAAATTACAATGAGTTTGAAATGCAAATTTATAACTATGCAAAAGGTTACTGTTTTACTATATCAGCACTTCCTTAGGGAATTCAAGATGGGACAAAGTGCCTACTGCATCAAATACAAAAGAGCAAATTAGGACATGGCTTGCGAATGAAAATGTCAAATTTGACGACACATATTTAAAACCCGAATTGTTACAACTTGTGAAGAATACGTATAAGAAAAAGGTGTACCATGTTGACAAAATCATTGAGAAATACGGCCACACTAATTGTAACCAATTGAATTCATGTTTGCAAATACACATAACGAACAACACCCACAATTAAGCACTATGTAGATACGCTTCTATAGTCCGTTCAGATTCGTTTGCCTAGACATTAATTTATTTTTTTCAAAAACTTATTGTTCATTTGCATTGATCTTTTGAAGTTAGGTTTAGAATACTAATGTCGCTATAAAAATATTTTGTTATCAAAGAAATGTGATCCAGTTTCAAAGATGCCTTATTTAACCTATAATAAAAAAAAAGTTAATCGATGTTATAAACACAGGCGGGATTATGTAGATGCTTACATCTCACAGCTGATTCTTTAACATATAGGCATGACCTTCACGGCTGAATGCGCACCGTCCTAAAATAGTTATGTTTCCACTATAAATTTTTTTAAAGAAATGTTACATATGAAATTTCCCGTTTAGCACAAAATGACATTTTAGCCGAAACCGGAAATTATGTGAAGTCAAAATCACGGCCGTAGACTCGAGTTCGAGTCATAATTCAGAGACAAATCTCAATATTTACAGAAAGGAGGCGGCACTATCCATATTATCTTCTGCAAGTCTATGTGAGAATGAATATAAAGGCAAAATATTTTACTGAGCATAACATTGCTATAAAGATTTATCAATACTTCTGCAGAGAGCGTAAAAAGGGACATCTTTTTGTTCTTTATCAAACCCTGAGAAGAGAACAATGCATATTTTAGGTTTGTGTAAACGTTCATTTGATCGAATAGTTAAAGGAAGCGGATATTTATTGCCAACAAATGCAAGAAAGCAAGGAAGGAAAGAAACGTTAGACAGTTTTGATAAGGACCTAGTAAAAAGAGAAATCTGTCGAATGTTTGATATAAACGAAGAAGTGACACTTAGAAAGTTGAAGCTTTGGCTGAAAACTAACAACGACATTGAAATATCAAAAACTTCATTATGGAAAATATTAAGAAGTGCAGGCTTCACCTTTAAAAAGTATGCTGGTGGAAAAAAACATTATTTGTGAGAAGCCACATCTAGTAGCTCTTAGAAGCAAGTATTTACGTGAAGTGAAGGAAATGCGCGAAAATGATTATGATATTGTTTATTTAGATGAAACTTGGATCAACGCTCATCATGCAAATGAAAAGGAATGGCAGTTAGCAGATGGAAGTATTAAAAGATCAGTACCAAGCAGTAAAGGGCAACGTTTGATAGTTGCACATGCAGGTAGCAGACATAATGGGTTGTTGCAGAATGCTCATCTCGTTTTCATTTCAAAATCCATAGACAATAGAGACTACCACTCCGAAATGAATGGGCACATATTTAAAGACTTGATCGAGAAAAGTATCCTTCCAATATTAGATCGACCTTCTTGTCTGATAATGGACAATGCTTCATACCATAACGTAGTTAACGTAGAAGATAGAATCCCAACATCATCAAGTACAAAAGATGCAATCAAAACGTGGCTCATAAAAGAACACATACAAGTTAACGACAGCTACTTGAAACCCGAATTGCTTAGCCTTGTAAAACAGACACAACGTACAAAGATATTTAAAATAGAAGTTAATTCAAGAACATGGCCATAGATGTTTGAGACTACCTCCATATCATGCACACTTAAATCCTTTAGAACTAGTTTGGGCAAAAGTTAAAGGACACGTAGCATATACAAATAAAACTTTCAAATTATGCGATGTTGAGACACTTACAAATCAGGCTCTATCAAATATAAATAAAGACTACTGGGTAAAATGTGAGGATCATGTGTTACGACAAGAAGAGGAATATTGGAAAAAGGATGGTTTGTTGTTTGTTCAGCCGAAAGCAGTAATCGACCTATTTGACTCGTCTGATTCTGAATGATCATTACTCTGATTAAGTCTACAGATAAATAGTTTGATTTGCAAAATTTCCTAGTTGGTTTGTTAAACAGTTTATTGTTCAAGACCACCCAAGCAATCAAAAATATGTTATAAGCAAACCAACAACCATTACTTTGAATGGAAGCCTGCTTGAGTCAGTACAGAAGTTCAGCTATCTTGGATCCACTATTACAGCCACACTTTCCTTAGATGAGGAACTAAATGTACGTATTTGAAAGGCAGCGACAACATTTGGGAAACTCACACCAAGAGCATGGAACTATATCAAATTGACTCTACGAACAAAAGTTCTATATATAATTTAAAATTTGTATACTTGCCACCAAGTACAATTTTATGGACACGCCTATGGGTCATCGTTGCACTAGATTACTGTAAAACATTTTGATTAGGGTCAAAATAATAGTTACATGGGAAAAGATCAAAGGAATTCGCCGCTTTAAGAAAACCGTTATAGCTAGACATCGAGTAACACATATGTTCTCGTGACATGGACATTTTAACACCGTATGCCAAAAATCATGTGAAATCATCAAGAACTTTTTGAATTATAAATCATAACATCTCGGCAAACGATTCTGAACGGACTATAGAGTTATAATGGAGTGATGTGGTACTAGAGATGTCATGGAGTGATGTGGTACTAGAGTTATAATGGAGTAATGTGGTACTAGAGTTATAATGGAGTGTGTGGTACTATAGATAGCATGGAGCGATGTGGTACTAGAGATGTCATGGAGTGATGTGGTACTAGAGATGTCATGGAGTAATGTGGTACTAGAGATGTCATGGAGTGATGTGGTACTAGAGTTATAATGGAGTGATGTGGTACTAGAGTTGTCATGGAGTGATGTGGTACTAGAGTTATAATGGAGTGATGTGGTACTATAGATAGCATGGAGCGATGTGGTACTAGAGATGTCATGGAGTGATGTGGTACTATAGATAGCATGGAGTGATGTGGTACTATAGATAGCATGGAGTGATGTGGTACGAAGGGTGTCATGGAGTGATGTGGTACGAGGAATGTCATGGAGTAATGTGGTGCGAGAGATGTCATGGAATGCTGAGGTAGGAGAGATGTCATTTAGTGGAGGTATGAAATATATAAAAGAGTGATGTATAAGTGTGATGTATAAGTGTGATGTCATAAGTTTTGTGATAAGGGAAATGTCATGAAGTGATATGATGCCCACACATACCATGATTTGCATGTGGTAAGGAAGACTGCGTGGAGTGTTGCGGTAGGGAAGAGGCCAAAGAATGATGTGATAAGGAAGAATGAATGTAATAAATTATGGGAGACTTTGACGATTTCCTAATCTAATTACAGATTTCAGTTACTACTGATACGTTTAGACGACAGCGTATGTGCGTGCACACATACATATTTGTACGTCATTACATCTCAGGAGGCTTGCTGCTAAATTAAATAAAACGGAACACACACAAAAACCAATGCAATGAAATAGCAGAAATGAAAATGATATGATGAGGTTACGGCTAACTGGCAATAATAGGTAGAGGAAGACTCACCAAGTTGCCAATGACGCCGATAATACACCAGATAGGCGTGATATATCGATCTACAGCCAGTGAGAATGGAGCTAATTGGGACACGACGTAATATAACGATTTCCAGTCCCTAACGATGACCAGGTCGCTGGAGTTTGTGAAATTCAAGTACATGGCCGTAGTGGCCATTGTTCAGTCAAATATCTTCACAAATTTTGTTTATGTTACGTGTCAAGAAAAAAAAGTACTTAATAAGATGTATATTCTTCTATTGAAAAAGAAAAAGAACAACTTTGCAGTTATGCGTAGGTAAGTGCTCCGCCAATTATAACTGTATGTAAGGTGAGATTTTTCACCAATACGGAATATTCTTCATAGCTTTATGGTATGTAAGATCTCCGACAAGATGATAAGTACTTGACAGTCGTGTATATGGTGAGTACTCCAAAAAGGTGAAATATGCTTCATGGTTTAGTGCAAGGTAAGACTTTCGACCAGGTAAAATGTACTTAAAAGCTGTTTAGAATATGAGTACTCCAACAAGGAGAAATACAACTTTGTTTAATGCATGTGCTCCGTCAAGATCACATTTCTAAATGACACGTCCTTCTATGTCTATGAGAACTGTGATTTCAGATGCAAAAAGTTTTAATGATATCCTTGATAAAATATCCAAGCAGATTGATGAGCTTCTGGGTAATCAAGCGAGAATAGCAATCAATTACACTGAGACTGGCAAATGTGGTCAGAAAATACATTTGATCACGATGCAAAGTCAGGTCAACGCTGGCTGATTGAAAATATATCAAATTGAAGAAGTGTTCACATGGCAATTAAAGATCTGATTAATTATTCAGAAAATGGTGAAGAATATTGCAATCTCTCGACAGCAGAAACAGACAAATTTGATTCTGGGATCCGTTTGGGCTACAACCAAACCTTGTGCGGTAATGATTTGGCAATACGTAATGAGGAAAGCGCTGACACTTGCTGTTTAAATCATCACTTGAAGATTTTGTCAAATCTGTTTGAAGAAAAACAAAAAAACGAAAGCTTTCATAGCTGGTAACACTAAACTGCACTGAGATAAGATTTAGGTTAGGCATAATTTACATTGAGAATTTATGTGTGAATAACTGCAATAATTAAAATGCTTTCAATTATTAGTGAAAACTGAGTACAGTATTAGAATACATGTTAAATACAGTAATTCAGATTATATAGTCGGAAAGTAAATACACCCATGCATACGTACATAAAGCACGGGCATAATAACGACCACATTACCCCAAAAATCATGTGCCGATGGTGTGTAAAATATATGGTCACTAACACCAAATTCCCTATACTCCACTTGGCGTGACGGGGGTACTTTACTATACTTACATAAAAACATGCGTACATATGTATATACACACATACAGAGAGTACACATATACAGACACACATAAACACACTTCGACATACATACATATAAAAATACATGTACACGTACACACACACACATATATATATATAAATATATATATATATATATATATATATATATTTATATATATATATGCATTCATGTATCTGTACACACTTAAAAGTATACACACATGCTAGTACACACGTACATACACGCATACAAACATGCACACACGCGGAACACATATATACGTAAAAACATGAACGCATACGCACATACATACATGCAAAAATACTTTGAGCAGAAAACAAATACTATACGTTTTGAAGCAGCTGAAAGTAAAGAAATATCTGCTCCACACAATTCGATCAAACATTGACTATTTGGAAGAGACATACTAAAAGTTGTTTTAAAAATCAAATCAAATTAAGTGTGGCAGAAGGCGAAGACTATACACAAACACTACGTAGGAATGCTACGATAGAGATTGCACACTTCATAAATTCATAATCTTTATTGCAATAATCACGTTGTGCTGCCTCCGCGTTAGAGATTGTCTTCCAAGGAGCGCCATCTCACCCTATCTCTTACCTTAATGGAACACAATGCGTCGGTTTTCATGTCCTATTTGTTAATGCTGTCATCAGTCTACACCAAACATTGTGTATATGGGCTGGGTAGTGTTGAATAATTTTTTTTGGGCCATGTAATGAGAAGAGAACAGCTGGAATATATTGTAACAACTGGGAAAATTGAGGGACGAAGAGAATGAGGGAAGCAAAGATAAAAGATACCAGACAGCTTAAGAGAGTGGCTTGGCAGAAGGTCAACAACAGAAACGATAAATAACTATCGAGATCGAAAGTTGTGGATAGACATGATCACCTACGCCAGCAGGCCCGGTACTTGATGATAATGAGTCTAGAGTCAAAGCCCACCAGAAGCGGTGGTGATATTTCGAAAAAAATAAATCGAGAAATTAATCCCTGGTTTCTTTATGACTTTACCTTTCTTTGATCTATTGGGTAGTGAGATTCGATGTTTAGTCCTCTCAGATAACGACAATAAAAAGGAGGTACTATGTACTGTCGCGCACGTTAAATAACTCTTGGCACTTAAAGTCGAAAAGAGTAGGGCGTAAATATGACCGTTGCCAGGACAAAACTGTCAGCAGGAACCAAACCACACCGTGAATCCCAGGCCGCGCTCATTGGATTTTCTTGAGATTCTCGAGGGGTATATCGGAGTACCTATGTACTCTTCCGGTGTACAATGATGCTGATCCTAACAATAACAACATTGCATATATCTACCTCGTTGACCTTGTAATTTTCTTTTCCAGATGACTTACTGTAAATTATTCTCTTTTTCATGCTTCAAAAATATTTTTTTTGCTGCTCGAATAGTATGAAATAGTTCATTCTCCAATTTCAGATGTGTTATAATTTCATTGTTTGTTTTCTTCTCCGTCCACCCAAATCTTCCAACTTTTCTATAAATTCATATTTCAAGCCTTATAGCAGAGGACATGACTTATTCTTTCTGTCTAAAATAAAATAATTTGCTGAAACACAATCATTCCATTCCATAAGATGAATAAACCTAAAAATGTCAGTCTTAAATGCTCTCTGCTGCACTGACATTTATCAAATAGATATATTTTATTATTATATTTATAGAATTGAATAAAGAGAGATGCTGTAAGTGAGTGGTGAATTCGGTGATCTTGTCCGCAAAACAGTGACGCACAATACAAATAAAGTAATACCTTTTTTCATCACATCATCATTCTGTCTTCACAACTTCTTTCTCTTCGACTTGATTGCTAGATGCCTGTCATTCAGGAACCTGAAACGATAAATTGATGTATGGTGTGTGGATCTATAGGAAAATGGGGAGACCTGTGTGGGAGGAAAAGACAAACAAGGAGGTTATGAATCAGCTAAAAATGAAAAAAAAAAAAGAACTACTTAACACAATTCGAAAAACACAGGCGACATTTTGTGGACATGTTAAGACACATAACACTATTCTAAAAGTCATCTTGGATTGGAAGGTACAACGGCAGACCAAGACTAAAGTGGACTGATGACATCAAAAAATGGACAGGTGAACATGTGGCAACATGCACCATCGAGATAAGAGACAGAGTAAACTGGCTCTTCATGGTTGCCAACCTTCGATGTGGAGACGACACCCAATGAATGAATGAAGGAAGCGTGAAAGGACCATTCTGGTTAATTTAAATCAATATGCTTATAACAAGGTCAGGAGGAAGAGAGGCATGCTAAATAAAAAGATAGAGAGAAAAAGAGAAGATCGATTAAACAAAGTGAATGGAAAAAAGGGCAATTTAAAAACAAAGCACAACCTATCTAACACTACTAGATTCCGTTCTGATCGATGACATCCAGGTCCACCCTACCTTAAACAGGTACCGGATTTTTCCCCGGAAAGTAAACAGAACAGGCGTAATACCAACCACATTCTAAAAAAAAATGTACCTAATGTCTATTTTTAAAAAGAAAACATGTGTGCTAACACCACATTCTCAATACGCCATGTGGCTTACTTCTATCGTGTCCCTTTACTATTTACTTACAACACACTATAATGCAAACACTGCTCTATACTCATGACCTTTATTTGTAGAGAAGCTCTTGTCGATGTGTATCCATTCTACTCGTAATTGACATTTTCTTCACATGAAATACAATGGAAACTCCTTTATCCGGGCTGACTGTAATCAGGTGTGGGCCAGAATTTCCTTTTAATGCGGGAAATCAATGACTTACTCTACGTAATAAAGTAATCGAATTTTGTGTATGAATTTAGGGAAATGTGTTGAATGCACGGTGTCATATTAAATAACTTTAGAATGACTCGCACTTACTGTATCATCATCATTCTCATCACGTAACGGGCCTGCTGGCGTAGATGATCATGTATCTCCACAACTTTCGATCATGACAGTTATTTATCATTTCTGTTGTTGACCTTCTGTCAAGCCATTCTCTTAAGCTGTCTGGTATTTTTTCTCTTTGCTTCCCTCTATTTCTTCGTCCCTCAATTTTTCCAGTTACAATATATTCCAGTTGTTCTCTTATTGTGGCGATTCATGATTGTACAAAGAGTTTACGACGGTGGTTTTCTGTTGCCTTCCGTCGGTTTGTATATAAAAATAGTAATAATCATAAACGTATATTCTTACGTTTAATATTAGGACTTATTTGAGATAAAATCTCTTCATTTTATTAGACATTTACAATTTAAAAATTCCGTAGATTGTACCTAATTGGTAAAAAAGATAATTGAAGAGGATGTTTGTGTGTATTGAGTCTCATCTTCATAAACTCTGAATGTGGTTATCGGCCCGATCGGCATGAGTCATCGACAATGATAAATAGAGATGACAGAGTTCTTCTCTAGGTTCAGCAAGATCAAAAGGGAGGATTAACTTTATCTTTAGTGCCGTATAATTATGGAGAAAGGACGTATGTGGTAGTTATTATTGAAAGCAAGGTCTAAAGCCCAAAGACAAGGAGTATCGACCACTGAGCAGTGTAGCCTCTCTCTATAACATATTTACGCAGTACCGATTGTTAATTATAATTATAGTACAGTCATCCCTCGCTACTTCGCGGTTCATTTATCGCGGCCTCGCTACTTCGCGGTTCATTTATCGCGGCCTCGCTACTTCGCGGTTCATTTATCGCGGCCTCGCTACTTCGCGGTTCATTTATCGCGGCCTCGCTACTTCGCGGTTCATTTATCGCGGCCTCAGTACATTGCGGATTGTTCAAAAATTCAAAACTGAGGAATTATTAAAAAAAAAAAAACAACCATTATTTTATGTATGTTATTTATACTATTAATATTTTATTTACATATTTGAAACTATTCTTTAATGTTCCAATGATAACATATGCACTTATATGGTTTCATATACACTTATTGATATTATACATACACAAAAAATGTACTTATGTTAAAAATGAGAGGGTGACACTACTTCGCGGTTTTTCACTTATCGCAGCCGGTTCTGGTCCCTATTAACCGCGATAACTGAGGGATTATTGTATTTACTTTGAGGTCGGCAACCTTAGTGCTCACCTGTTTACAAGAATAGGCTTCTCTATAACTTTAGTCTTGAACATTTATCTGAGCTCGTCGTTGTAACAGATCATTCACCACTCCCCGTCTGGCAGAATCTCTGTCATTAGCCAGATCTCTCACTTCTTCTGTTCTCATGTTGAAGGTCTATTTGATGTATTGAAACCACCTTTCTCTTGGTCTGCCCATGATGTATCACCCAGGAAACATGCCATCCATTATTATTCTTTTAAGCCCGCTGTGTCTATTGACGTGGCTATATTATTTTTATTTCCTCTGTTGAATGGTGTTTAAGAGCTAGTTAAGGTTTAAATACCGTAATGTGTCTTCATTGCTCTATTTCATAATCCAAGGTACCTTAAGGATTTTTCTCTCGCATTTTGTTTCGAATGAATCGATTTTCTTCCTTGAGGTTTGCGAGATTGCCCATAATTCACAGCTATATTTTGCTCTCGCCAAGATACACGCCCTCAGTAATTTTAATTTGACTGCCTTGCTGGTATTGTGTCACATATTCTTCATGGCGTTAAATATTTATATACGTTAAAAAAAAAAAGTAAAGTACCTCCGTCACGCCAAGTGGCGTATAGGGAATATGGTGTTAGTGACCATAAATTTTACAGACCTTCGGCACATGATTTTTGGGGTAATGTGATCGGTATTACGCCCGTGCCGCTTTACTTTCCCAGAAAAAAATCCGGTACCCATTAAAGGCTGGGTGAACCCGGAAGCCGTCGGTTGGATATACATATAGTTAATAAATTAACAGAAAATGAGAACAAAGAGACTATTAGACCAAAAAAAAAATATAAAGGAATATATTTAATGGGGGTTTAACTACGGCCTTCCAATAAGCTGGGTCTTGGGTACTCTGCCTTGTTATTTCGATTAACCTCAGACTATGCCAGATAGGCTCTATTAGACCACAATTAACAATAAGAATTGTTGGTGAAAGCTACATCTTTTACAATGTAGACTTTGCTTACAAAAATGGCAAACTATTTTAAAATGAAGATGTCAACTGTTATTATGTGCTCTCAGTGGATCTATTTAGTAAAAACATATCAAGGGATCAACCACAGCGACAAAACTGCGCATCACATCAAGACAACCTATTCAATAAGATAGACATAAGCGCAATGTGAGATTGGATACGTCAGGGCGTCTCGTTTACAGACATGGCATGCTGGCTTTTACATACGCGTTTTCTGACCAGGTAGTTTTGCACGCAAAAATTGTCCCTGGAGATGAATGGACTTTATAAAATGATTGAGAAGTTTGAAGAAACTCACCCTAACAACTTAAACGAGAAAGACTCAAACAAGGAAAGAAAAACATAGAGTACTTATAAACAATCCTATCTTCCAATGACAGCAGCAGCATGTACTTTTCGAGCCGTAGCCGGCCCATAGGGCGTAGACCAAGACACTCCTTCTCTTATATGAATTTTTGTTCTAGCAGTTTTCAATTCTTTTAAAGATATTTTATCAAATCTCGCCATTTGTCTCTGTTCTGTGCAAGCAGCTCTATCTCATTGAGGGAGCCGAATCCTGCTGCTCTTGCCTCTCTCATCAATGTTCCAATGACATCAGATCTTTAATTTTGCGTCTCATTAGAATTTACGGGCAACGCTTGCGTGTATGCATGCCTTCACATTAACATTTACGTTATATATATAGAAAGAGAGAGAGAGAGCACATTATATATACATAAAGAGAGAGAGCACATTATATATACATAAAGAGAGAGAGCACATTATATATACATAAAGAGAGAGAGAGCACATTATACATACATAAAGAGAGAGAGAGAACATTATACAAACATATAGAAAGAGAGAGAGCGCAGATTATATATACAGAAAGATAGAGAGCACATATATATATATATATATATATATATATATATATATATATATGTATAAAGAGAGAGAGTACACTATATATACAGAAAGAGAAAGAGCGCATAATAAATATAGAAAGAGAGAGAGAGCACATTATATATATAGAAAGAGAGAGAGAGCACATTATATATATAGAAAGAGAGAGAGCGCATTATATATGTATATATATATATATATATATATATATATAAAGAGAGAGAGAGAGCACATTATATATATAGAAAGAGAGAGAGCACATTATATATACAGAATGAGCGAGAGCACATTATATATACAGAATGAGAGAGGGCACATTATATATACAGAAAGAGAGAGGGCACATTAAATATATGGAAAGAGAGAGAGAACACGTTATATATACAGAAAGAGAGAGATCACATTATATATACAGAATGAGAGAGAGTACATTATATATAGAAAGAGAGAGTGAGCACATTATATATATAGAAAGAGAGCACATTAAATTTATAGAAAGAGAGCACATTATATATATATAGAAAGAGAGAGTGAGCACATTATATATACAGAAAGAAAGAGAGAGATCACATTATATATACAGAATGAGAGAGAGAGTACATTATATATAGAAAGAGAGAGAGAGCACATTATATATATAGAAAGAGAGAGAGAGAGCGCACATTATATATACAGAAAGAGAGAGAGAGCACATTATATATATAGAAATAGAGAGAGCACATTATACATATAGAAAGAGAGAGAGAGAGAAAGCACATTATATATACAGAAAGAGAAAGAGAGAGAGCGCACATTATATATACATAAAGAGAGAGAGAGCACATTATATATATAGAAAGAGAGAGAGAGAGCGCACATTATATATATAGAAAGAGAGAGAGAGAGCACATTATATATATAGAAATAGAGAGAGCACATTATATATATAGAAAGAGAGAGAGAGAGCGCACATTATATATACAGAAAGAGAGAGAGAGCACATTATATATATAGAAAGAGAGAGAGAGAGCGCACATTATATATACAGAAAGAGAGAGAGAGCACATTATATATATAGAAATAGAGAGAGCACATTATACATATAGAAAGAGAGAGAGAGAGCACATTATATATATAGAAATAGAGAGAGCACATTATACATATAGAAAGAGAGAGAGAGAGAGCACATTATATATATAGAAATAGAGAGAGCACATTATACATATAGAAAGAGAGAGAGAGAGCGCACATTATATATACAGAAAGAGAGAGAGAGAGCACATTATATATATAGAAATAGAGAGAGCACATTATACATATAGAAAGAGAGAGAGAGAGAGAGAGAGCACATTATATATACAGAAAGAGAAAGAGAGAGAGCGCACATTATATATACAGAAAGAGAGAGAGAGCACATTAAATATATAGAAATAGAGAGAGCACATTATACATATAGAAAGAGAGAGAGAGAGCACATTATATATACAGAAAGAGAAAGAGAAAGCACATTATATATACAGAAAGAGAGAGAGCACATTATATATACATATATATATATATAAAAGAGAGAGAGAGCACATTATATATATACAGAAAGAGAGAGAGCACATTATATATATAGAAAGAGGTAGCACATTATATACATAGAAAGAGAGAGAGCACATTATATATAGAAAGAGAGAGAGAGAGAGCACATTATATATAGAAAGAGAGAGAGAGCACATTATATATAGAAAGAGAGAGAGAGAGCACATTATATATACAGAAAGAGAGATGGCACATAATATATATATGGAAAGAGAGAGAGAGCGACAGAGAGGGACAGAGAGGGAGTTCAAGATGGCGCCCATGTGTGGACAGTATTTTCCGATACAGCGTAAGTTGTTTGGAAATACGCCGGTACAGGCTGTGTTTTGCTTGGAATTGTGTTCTGTTCAAGCCTGTTTTGGTTGTTTAACTTCTTACGTTGTGGTGATCGGATGAAATGATTGCTAAGTGCCGACATTAGTTCTTCCTTTCAATTGAGATAGATCTATCGGTAATAGGTTATCGTTCGCACCGACGAATATCCATTTCCGACATCGACTTCATTATCCAGTTCGCTCATGAACATGAAATGGCAGGACAAGAAGAATGGAAAACAGTCGTATTCCCAAACAATTATTGTATAGCGAATATACGGATGGAAAGAAACCAGTGCTGGGAAATAAGGATTATTGCAGAGCCTTCTTGAGGGAAATCTCTTTCAGAGAAAGAAACTGCAAATGTCTGGGCATCAAATCGTAGCACATGAAGAACAAAACTAAAAAAACGGAACTTCAACACTTAAGGAAGCGGTGATGTGAAATAAACAAATACATTTTGTTCATTCTGTAGTCAGATCTGTCTATCCAAAATTGGCAGAATCAGCCATGAGAGAAGCTGTGCAGTAAAACAGCATCCAGCATAAGACTAATGACAAACTACTGACTAATTATATTTGATTGCTACCAACCGTCTGTCAAGAGATGTAGAAGAGAGTTTTTTTGTTTTTCTTAAAGGAATCCTTGCACTTGTGAGCGTAAGAGTATTTGTGTTGATCAAAGTGAGAAGTATGTAGAAAAACGATACGAGTTTTTTGTACATGAGCTACCGTTTAAAAATTATGAAAGAAAATATGTAGAATGTTCAAATTTTTCAAACTCGTATATCATTTCCTGACCACAATTTAAAAGCATATGATCAATTTTCAGCAATGAAGACTCAATACTTAAATATCACCAAGAATAGCCAAAATACCACAGCCCTCGCGAGGATTAAAACTATTCTGAAACGATAAGAACATCACTCCTGTTCTAAAATCAGACTGGAACGAGCCATTGTCATTTCAGTTTTTCTAAATGCTTGCGAAACATGGACAGCAGAGCAACAGAAGAAAATACAAGCTACAGAGATGACATGTTGTCGAAGATTTACGACATCTCTTACTTAGACTGTATCACAAATACAACAAAAAACGTTCGCAGCAGAATTTAACAAGCAATCTAAGTAACTGATGATATGTTGACTATTGTAAAGATATACAAAATGAAATTGATTGGCCCACGTATCTCCATTGTTTGGCCTAGCACAAATAATTTTGCAAGGAACTGTAAAAGGAACTGTTATAAGGAGAGGTAGGCAGGAAAGAGATGAAGCGACAACATCAAAGAATAGTCAGGTATCGATTTTTCAGAGTTTCAAAGTATGACTGGAAATAAGGAGAAATGGAGAAGGTTGACGAAGTTTGTCAGTGGTGCCCCGACGACCCCCGGGATTATGGGATGAAAGAGAAATAGAAAATATCATTTCCGTCAATTTTTCCTGCAGCAAATCGGAATTTTAGAAACTTTTTTTTATGTCACAAGCGACAAAGGACATTAAAATGAGAACATTGAGGTATGAGTCATGGACACGTTAAACAAGGAAGGAACATCGGCTGGATACATTTCACCTTAGCTGCCTCAGTAGAATATTTAATATAAAATGACTAGACTATAATCAAGGGCCATAAAGTTTTCAAAGAAGTTCAATCTCTGGTCTACATGCTTTTTTGAAGCAATGTCGTTCACATTGTCTATGGTTGTGTGAAACGCATTGAAGATTGTACAATTTCGATTATGTATGGTTAACTAGCGAGGTGGTCCCGGTCTAGGGGTCATTGCACACATATCTTTAAAGATATCTAAGTAACAGTAACGCGCAATGTTACGTGGATGCAGATTATTAGAAGATGCATGCACGAGATTGCCACTCGTGACAAACATTTTTGAAGAAAGTCATAAAAGGAAGTGAATAGGAGTTTAATTTTACGTTTGTGGATGTGTACGCCTATCCACAGTCACAACAGGCGCTAGCTATTCTGTAAACAGGCATCTCAATTAGCAGTCTAATGTCGATTAGAGCAATTATTATACGTAATATTATGTTGTTCAAAATTGTTGACAACTTGATATTTTTGAAATAGTTCAACGAAATAATACATTTTTAGTGGATAAAAAGCTAGTAATACAGTTACATTGAAGTCGTGTGAACTAACCTTTGAACAAACAGTTACACAATATGTTTCAAACAATATGTTTGATCTATCCATCAATCTAGGATGGATCCCATCCTATCATAATGATGGGATCCATCATTAACGACAAACTATCTTTAGATATAGAAACTGACACCCGCATTGGTCAAGCTGCTACCACCTTTGCCCGTCCTTCTAGGCGAGTTTGGAAAAACAGCAAACTGATAATTAAAACATAGGCCGCAATTTACAAAGCCTGCATCATTAGTATTCTTCTGTACGGTAGCGGATAATGGACAACTTATGCAAAGCAGGAGAGAAGGCTAAATGTATTTCATATGCGATGTCAGGGCCGTATTCTTGGTATCACCCTGAATAGACAACCACAAACGTGGAGATCCTCACTTGCACTGGCCTCCATAACATCTACACACTGCTCGAACAGCGTAAATTACACTGGCTTGGCCACGTACACCATATGAAAGATGGCAACATACCAAAAGATATACTCTACGGACAACGAGAAGATGGCAAAAGAACTAGGGGACACCCAATCTTCACTTCATAGACGATGTGACATGAAGACTGTGAATATAAATCCTGCAGCCTGGGACAGAACAGCTGTAAACCTCAATCTTTGGAAACACACTCTAAAGCTCCAACTCAAACAAGATGCAGGACAGATTCACAGAAAAAGAGAATACACGGCGAAAGGAAAGAAAAAATAACATTCTTAGGGGCGCTGCAAAATCCATAGTCAACTATGACAGACGGAGGCTACTATTAATATAAATCAAAGCTGGAGCAAGCGAACGTGAATCTAATGAAGAAATAGAATCCACGAGACATAAGATGACACATTATCGGGGGCTTGTGGGGACAGCGATGGTTCAATGGTTGGAAATCTTTGTTGTTTTTTTTCTCCGATCATGTGCAGGGATACGCGTAGATTACATTTCAGTCTGCAGGCTACACATTTTGCAGTAGGGGAACAAGATACGATTTCAAAAATAAAGATATATTAAAAGAACACACACACAAAATAGTATTACTGAGACGTACATGTTGGATCGCTATAACGAGTGTTTCCAAATCAGTAAAGCCGAATATCACTGCCCATGTGAGTCATACCATTTACACAAAAATCAAATTGTTGATAGAGTTAGAGAAGACTCATTTTGTTTACGTTTTCTGTTGTTTTTTTTTTTTTAAGAAAAACTGAGTTGTTTGAGAATTATTTTCTTTGTCTTATTTCTTTTTATTTGTTTTACCAGAGAAAAGAGACAGAGAGAGAGAGAGAGAGAGAGAGAGAGAGAGATAGAGAGAGAAAGAGAGATAGAGAGAGTGAGACTACTAATCAGCTGCTCTTCTTGTCTTGATTACAGCACAGTGTTCACACTATGCCAGGTACTAATTAACATTGCCTTTCTATCTGATTTAAGGTCTTAATTTAGATCTAGTTTCCTGTTTCGCGATTTGCCCGGTAGCCATTTGTGGCTGTAAATTGCACTGTAGTAATCAAGTTTTGTTACTCCTATGTCACATCTATACTACCTACTTATTTAATTAGATGTAGGTTAGTTATATTTTATTTTTAAAAATAATTGTCACGAAAGTACGCTCGTGTGTATCTATCTATAAATATATAATTGTTCATGATAGAAAGTAAATCCCCATTATTATCATGTAGCTTATCATATCGGAACTGAAGTCCAATAATAGCTCTTTCTCTGTTCAGCTGAGCGAGATGCTGCGTCTGATGCAGCTGTAACATCTTTACATTGTCTCCGTCTTGGTCTCTCTTTCTATCATACATCTATTATTATAAAAAAAAGTAAAGTACCCCCGTCACGCCAAGTGGCGTATAGGGAATATGGTGTTAGTGACCATAAATTTTACAGACCTTCGGCACATGATTTTTGGGGTAACGTGGTCGGTATTACGCCCGTGCCGCTTTACTTTCCCAGAAACAAATCCGTAACCCATTAAAGGCTGTGTGAACCGGGGCCTTCGGTTGTGATCGAACCCTACCTCTTGTCCTTTGTAGTCCAGTTCACTAACCACTGAGCTATCGCGGCTCATCTATTATTATAATACCCTACATAATATTCTTCCAATCTCCATTAATTTTATGCGCCCTATATACTATGTCAGGTCGGGTAATATTACCTGCTCCTGTATGCAGTAAACAGTACAACCTGCGGCTGCCCTCCCTTGCAGGTATGCTCGAGAGAGTAAAAGGAAGGGTACTGCGAAATAAAACAACCACACTGCCTTGTGGGTGAGACTTTTTAGTTAAAGACTAGCGGAGCCATCCGTAAACAAACCGACGTAAGACAACAGAAAACCACCGTCGTAATTTCTTTGTACAATCATGAATCGCCACAATAATAGAAATCAAGACAACAACGTTTTGCATAAGTCAACATTTTGTAGGCACATTATGAATAGATGAAAGTTGGAGTACTTGGTTACAACTGGCAAAACAAAGGGAGAGAGATATAGCGGGCGACAAAGAGAGAAGATTCTAGATAGCCTGGTATCATATGGAAAAAGTAAAAAAAACAGAATTGATACAATGCGCTGTGCATAGACGATTGTAGGACATGATCACACTCGCCAACCCGTATGGCACATAATACTAATGATAGGGAGCCATACATAATACTAAATTAATTATATATATATATATATATATATATAATCATCATCATCATTAAGTACCGGGCCTGCTGGCGTAGGTGATCATGTCTCTCCACAACTTTCGATCACGACAGTTATTTATCATTTCTGTTGTTGACCTTCTGCCAAGCCATTCTCTTAAGCTGTCTGGTATTTTTTCTCTTTGCTTCCATCTATATCTTCGTCCCTCACTTTTCCCAGTTGTTACATTATATTCCAGCTGTTTTCTTCTCATTACGTGGCCACAAAATGATGACCGTTTCTGAGGAAGGAATAGATCAACCAAAATAGGGATAGAAAATGCAAGAAGAGCTCTTATCTTTCTAGGAAACATGTAGAAATCCAGAGAAATTAAGCTAAATAACCACATTTTATTCAACTCCAATGTTTATTCTGTCCTGTTATATACCTTTAAATCATGGAGAATGGGGGTACTGGTTGGTCTCGAGGCAGGACGCCAATCTCGAGACAGAGAAGACGTGAATTAAAAATCATAGCTGCGCCATTTGGCATTTTTATTCGTGATTAATCTCAATGGCAACCACCCCTGGTCTCAGCTGCGAGGCTCGGCTTAAAACGTCTATTATTCATCAACAGAAGTAATATGAGTACCCCCAAAGACGGAGTTATCTGCCTGTGCGACGAGGGACCTCTGTGCACACGGTTGGCAGGGAAAAACGGATTAACACACAAAATTCGGTTTCTAGTCTCTAGGGACATCACGAGAGGTGAAAGCTGGCGAAAGCAAAAAAAAAACAAAACTGGAGTACAAGATACGTATAAACTGTGCATATATCTAAATGTGTGTATGTGCACAACTAACAGATGAGTAAAAAAAAAAGCATGTGTACCTAATGTTAGATGCGTATAAGCATAAATCCGTACATATTACCACAAAGCACACAAAAGAAAAGCCGAAGGTGTCTAAATGTGTCAATACATATGCAGACAAATATACATACACGTATAGGTTCGGTAGCTCATGAGTGTGTATTTATACATATTAATAATATATAAACATTGTCAGATGACGTATGTGAGGCTAGTCTGGACAACGCTTGAGTGACAGATTTTGTGAGCATTTAAGTGATGGGCAGCCCCGTGTCTACCCATTTCAACTCCCTTTGTCATAGTGGTAAACCTGACATGCAAGTTATTGGCATTGTGTCGTGTCACTCCAGCAATCACAGTCAGTTCGCCCTTGAGAATCACCTCATTGCCCAGTTGGGTTCGCTGTCCCCCATGGCATGAACATATCGCTCTCATACACATAGGACACGTACCACACATTTCTTACCCCCATGCGCTACCGAACCTATACATGTATGTATATTTATCTGCCAGAGGAAGGTGATACTCAGATGTGGAAGTTGGTTTTCCGAGCCAACATCCATTTGTCCAGGACGATCACGGAACAACAGCTGGATGGGAGGGAAGAACTATGACTTTTGCTGATGATATTCTGGTATATCGACAGGGAAGAGACAGACGGGGAATCGCCTCCACAATTCAAGACGAACTCGATCGCATTTCTTCCTGGTGTGGGGTTTCAGGTGCCTTGGTTAATCCTAATAAAGCATAAGTTTCATGGTTCTCCCTTAACAATCATATCGTTAATACGACCACACCGGTAGTACGAATGGGAGCTGATGAGGTGACCAGGGACAAGTTGATGACATACCTCGGAGTTAAGTTTGATCGCAGCCTGTATTTTCGGGACCACGTCGACCATGTGATAACAAAATCCAGCAAAGGATTAGCCGCCTTGAGGGTCATGGCAGCTGCCAACATCGAGCAGAGGCTACTTACTCTTCTGTTCCAGGGATTAGTCCTATCACCACCAATCGAGTATGCCCTGGCAATTCTTACTGTCAGTACGACTCAAATTGATAGGCTGGAGAAAATACAGAATGAAGCCATGCGCATTATCCTGGGATGTACGATGGACACTCCATGTGTAGCAATGAGTTATCTTCTTGACTTTCCAACCATGGATGACAGAATCAAGATCTGGAGAGCACGAGGATACCTGAAGATTAGTACAGATACAGAGCATCCATTGCGCCATGTGCTCAACACTGAGAAAGGTGCCAGGCTAAAAAGAGGCAAATCATGGGTGGGCCGAGCTGAAGATGTCATAAAACAGGTCTGTGGGCTTACCAATATCAGCGTTGGTGAGGAGTGGATACCGGTGCCTACGTCATTCAAGGGGACTTTCTCGCGTATTGTCACACTCGACAGGAAAAGTAGGGAACAGAACCCGGTCGTGGTTAATGCTGAGGTCAACGGTCTCATCTGCGATAACACCGATGAGAAAGATGCAGTCATCTATACAGATGGGTCTGTAAGACGACACCAAAGAAGTGCATGGGCATTTACAGCACGCTCGACAGGTAGAATAGTCAAGGAAGACAGTGGTGCATACGTCATGACCACGAGTAGCATGACAATGGAGGCGATGGCAGTGACCAAGACATTCAAATGGTTAGATTCACAAGACTACACCCACGCATGTATACTGAGTGATTCGATGAGCATGATGAAAAAAGTGGAGGCGGGCTCTGTACGCATGCAATGGGTAGAGTCGTTGCAGAAATCCAAAATACGTAAGGTCACCTTTGTCTATGTCACTGGACATGTGTGAGTACGGGGAAATGAAAGAGCGGACAGGTTGGCTAGCCGCGCTGTCGTTGAGGACGGGCAACCAATGGATCGGGCGGACATCATCAATGTGGAAAGAGCACAGGACTTCGACAAACACAGATCCACGTCACTTCTTCGGATGAAAGAGATGGGAGTTATGATGGGCATAGCCAGAAATGAGAAACTTAGTGGGCGTGTAAGAAGACTTATCAACCAACATTGAACTGGAGTTGTCAGTCGCTGGACACTGAGGGAATTGCTGAGAAGGGGGTCTGAGCACCTATGGACATGTTCGGAGTGCAATGATGATGACCCGCAAATAACCCAATAACCCAATATTTATCTGCATATGTATTGGCACATTTAGACACCTTGGGGTTTTCTTTTGAGTGCTTTGTGATAATATATACGGATTTATGCTTGTACGCATGTATGGTTAGGTTAGGTATACATGTTTTTTTGTTTTACACATCTGTTCGTTGTGCACACAGCCACAATTAGATATACACAGTTTATACGTATCTTGTACCCACCTCCCCATATTTTTAGAACCCTTCCGTCTTCTCACCTGAGTGCCTGATCAGTGATTATATAGTTGGTCATTCCGCCTACTTATTTTAGTTCATTCAGAAACTGACCACGTTTTGGGCCACAGGGAAATGACTTTTTGTTATTTCCTTTCTTGAGTATCTAGCATATTATCGCCATGTAGTTAGATTTCTGTACATATCCTTATATATATATATATATATATATATATATATATATATATATATCTGTTTTGTTGTTTGTTGTTTCAGCTGAAGGCCTACTTGGCCGAAACGTTGACTTTTATTTTGTTAATTACTACGTAAAGCTGTTACTATACCACTATTTTCTTCTTTTTTAAAAATATTGTTTTATAAATTTAGTTCCATTGTTCTAGAACCATCATCACTGCACACCTGAGTTACCTGGTAAATCCGTAGATGCTCCGATATCCTGCTTGAGAAAATCCGAGGAGAATCCTGTCCCATTTGCGCGAATACCGTAGCACACCCTAGGATCTACGGTGTGGGTAGGTTTCTCTTGATAATGTTGCCGGAAAAAAAAAGTAAAGAGCCCCGTCACGCCAAGTGGCATATAGAGAATACGGTGTTAGTGACTATGAATTCTACAGACCTTCAGCACATGATATTTGTGGTAATGTGGTCGGTATTTATGCCCGTATCGCTTTACTTTCCCCAGAAAAAAAATCCAGTACCCATTAAAGGCTGGGTGAACCTGGAGCCGTCAGTTGGGATCGAACCCAACCTCTTGTCTTTTGTAGTCCAAATGTTTCCGGGACAGCGGCCATATTTATGGTCTCAGATCCACGTCACTTCTTCGGATGATGGAAATGGGAGTTAAGATGGGCACAGCCAGAAATGAGAAACTTGGTGGCCGTGTAAGAAGACTTATCAACCAACATAGAACTGGGTCGTCAGTCGCTGGACACTGAGGGAATTGCTGAGGAGGGGATCTGAGCACCTATGGACATGTTCGGAATGCAATGATGATGACCCGCAAATAACTCAATAACTCAATTTATGGTCTTTTAGATATTTAGCTGCCAAGGATTCTTTAACCTGCGTGAGTGCGCATGGTGCCTGCTTGTGGTAACAGTTATCATGAGAGAGCTAGATATCGGCTCTCACTATCCAAAAGATCAAGGGAAGGTGACGTCATACGGACATCACATATTTTTTTTCTTCTATTTTTTTTAAAATCACCACCGCTTCTGGTGGGTTTTGAGCCCAGGCACTTCCTGTCCGGAGGGCGGCGTGGTACATCTAGACTACCCAGCTCGCCTCCCCCCACCCCTATAACATTTATTTTAGGAAGCGGGTGACCGAGGAGATTGGATTGGTGGTTTCTCAAACAGGTGAATGTAAGTTCGATTCCCCAACATACCAAGGCTTTCTATATCGATGTGACGTAAGCACAAACCTTCACACTGCAGTGCCTAACCTGATTTTATTTCCAGATCCTCAGTTAATCCCTCCTCCCAAGAATACAAAAATAAACAACCTAAAATAGGATAATGATCTAATTCAAGGTTATTTTTTTCTTAAATATTTGAAACAAAATTAACACTTATTTTAGAAAAAATATGCAAAATAAACAAGATTTTAAATACGTAATTTCTGATCTGTGACATCCACCCATCTAGAAGGTATCACGCTTCAAGTCATTTGATCCAAAAGTAATGAGCTCGCGGGAAGCAGAATGTAGCTGTCATGGATCCAATTATTTGAAAATTAAGTTGCATGTTTAACAGAAAGCATCACCGCATCACAGATTTATTTACCTGAATGCTAACACGAAAGCGTCATTACTGCATATTGCCTGCTAGCTTAACAATTATGAGTTTTGTTCCATGCACACATGTGTATGTATGTGTAAGCGTGTGTATATATATTATATATATATATGTATATGTAAAATGTTTATTGCATAATTCAATTGGAAATAAAATTTATCTATTATTATTTACCGAAAGCAATACGTCGTTGTGAATCATAAGGACTTTCGCAAACAGCAAAGAAGATAATCAATTAATTAAAAACCAAATTCTGAGAAGAAAAAAATCCTAAAGATACATTGGATAATGAGAAACAATGAAGATATATTAAAAGATGTAAACATTAAAGTAACAAGCTTATTTACATTATTCTATAGAGGAAATTGAAATATTGTGGCCACGTCAAAAGACACAGTGGGCTGGAAAAAAAAACAATAATGGAAAACATGTTTCCAGGACTACGAGACAGAAACAGATTAAGAAGAAGATGTATTCAAGATACCAAGGAGACTTTAAACATGACAACAGAAGAAGATGGATTCAAGATACTGAGGAGACTTTAAACATGACAACAGAAGAAGATGGATTCAAGATACCAAGGAGACCTTAAACATGACAACAGAAGAAGATGGATTCAAGATACCAAGGAGACCTTAAACATGACAACAGAAGAAGATATATTCAAGATACCAAGGAGACCTTAAACATGACAACAGAAGAAGATATATTCAAGATACCAAGGAGACCTTAAACATGACAACAGAAGAAGATATATTCAAGATACCAAGGAGACTTTAAACATGACAACAGAAGAAGATGTATTCAAGATACCAAAGAGATTTTAAACATGACAACAGAAGAAGATGTATTCAAGATACCAAGGAGACCTTAAACATGACAACAGAAGAAGATGTATTCAAGATACCAAGGAGACCTTAAACATGACAACAGAAGAAGATGTATTCAAGATACCAAGGAGACCTTAAACATGACAACAGAAGAAGATGTATTCAAGATACCAAGGAGACTTTAAACATGACAACAGAAGAAGATGTATTCAAGATACTAAGGAGACTTTAAACATGACAACAGAAGAAGATATATTCAAGATACCAAGGAGACTTTAAACATGACAACAGAAGAAGATGTATTCAAGATACTAAGGAGACTTTAAACATGACAACAGAAGAAGATATATTCAAGATACCAAGGAGACTTTAAACATGACAACAGAAGAAGATGTATTCAAGATACCAAGGAGACTTTAAACATGACAACAGAAGAAGATGTATTCAAGATACCAAGGAGACTTTAAACATGACAACAGAAGAAGATATATTCAAGATACCAAGGAGACCTTAAACATGACAACAGAAGAAGATGTATTCAAGATACCAAGGAGACTTTAAACATGACAACAGAAGAAGATGTATTCAAGATACCAAGGAGACTTTAAACATGACAACTTTAAGATGACAACAGAAGAAGATTCAAGATACCAAGGAGACTTTAAACATGACAACAGAAGAAGATGTATTCAAGATACCAAGGAGACTTTAAATATGACAACAGAAGAAGATGTATTCAAGATACCAAGGAGACTTTAAATATGACAACAGAAGAAGATGTATTCAAGATACCGAGGAGACTTTAAATATGACAACAGAAGAAGATGTATTCAAGATACCGAGGAGACTTTAAATATGACAACAGAAGAAGATGTATTCAAGATACCGAGGAGACTTTAAATATGACAACAGAAGATTCAAGATACCGAGGAGACTTAAATATGACAACAGAAGAAGATGTATTCAAGATACCAAGGAGACTTTAAACACGACAACAGAAGAAGATGTATTCAAGATACCGAGGAGACTTTAAATATGACAACAGAAGAAGATGTATTCAAGATACCAAGGAGACTTTAAACATGACAACAGAAGAAGATATATTCAAGATACCAAGGAGACCTTAAACATGACAACAGAAGAAGATATATTCAAGATACCAAGGAGACTTTAAACATGACAACAGAAGAAGATGTATTCAAGATACCAAGGAGACTTTAAACATGACAACAGAAGAAGATGTATTCAAGATACTAAGGAGACTTTAAACATGACAACAGAAGAAGATGTATTCAAGATACCAAGGAGACTTTAAATATGACAACAGAAGAAGATGTATTCAAGATACCAAGGAGACTTTAAATATGACAACAGAAGAAGATGTATTCAAGATACCGAGGAGACTTTAAACATGACAACAGAAGATGTATTCAAGATACCGAGGAGACTTTAAATATGACAACAGAAGAAGATGTATTCAAGATATAGAGGAGACTTTAAATATGACAACAGAAGATGTTTTCAAGATACTGAGGAGACTTTAAATATGACAACAGAAGAAGATGAAGATGTATTCAAGATACTGAGGAGACTTTAAATATGACAACAGAAGAAGATGTATTCAAGATATAGAGGAGACTTTAAATATGACAACAGAAGAAGATGTATTCAAGATACCGAGGAGACTTTAAATATGACAACAGAAGAAGATGTATTCAAGATACTGAGGAGACTTTAAACATGACAACAGAAGAAGATGTATTCAAGATACTGAGGAGACTTTAAATATGACAACAGAAGAAGATGTATTCAAGATATAGAGGAGACTTTAAATATGACAACAGAAGAAGATGTATTCAAGATACCGAGGAGACTTTAAATATGACAACAGAAGAAGATGTATTCAAGATACCAAGGAGACTTTTAAACACGACAACAGAAGAAGATGTATTCAAGATACCGAGGAGACTTTAAATATGACAACAGAAGAAGATGTATTCAAGATACCAAGGAGACTTTAAATATGACAACAGAAGAAGATGTATTCAAGATACCGAGGAGACTTAAAATATGACAACAGAAGAAGATGTATTCAAGATACCGAGGAGACCTTAAATATGACAACAGAAGAAGATGTATTCAAGATACCAAGGAGACCTTAAACATGACAACTGAAGAAGATGTATTCAAGATACCAAGGAGACCTTAAACATGACAACGGAAGAAAATGATGCGGCGAATACAACATTCTGCAAAAGACATACGTCTTGATAATGATACATATACAGTGCATAGTCTTTTATATATTCAATACGTTACGTTAACGTTAAGCTTCTATTGTTTGCACATTACCTTGTACAGCAGCATCTCTACTAATTCTGACAATATTTAATGGCAGATTGACCCGACTGCTGAATGGAAATAAATGACATTTACTTTGAGTGATCTCCCATTTTTCATGCGTATTTCGTATTATAATTATATTTTAATTTCACTTTTAAATATTGAGTTATTAGCGGGTCATCATCATTGACTCCGAACAGGTCCATAGGTGCTTAGATCCCCTTTCTCAGCAAGTCTTGCTGTGTCCAGTGACTGACGACTCCAGTTCTGTGTTGGTTAATTAGTCTTCTTACACGCCCACCAAGTTTCTCGTTTCTGGCTGTGCCCATCTTAACTCCCATCTCTTTCATATGAAGGAGTGACGTGGACTCAAGGTTGTCAAAATCCTGTGTCCTTCCCACTTTCCGGAGGACATTGATGATGCCGCCCGATCCATTGGTTGACAGTCCTCAACAATAGCACAGCTAGCTAACCTGTCCGCTCTTTCATTTCACCATACTCCCGCATGTCCTGGTAAGTAGATAAAGGTGACCTTACGTATTTTTTACTTCTGCAATGACTCTACCCATTGTATACGTACAGATCCCGCCTCCACTTATCTTATCATGCTCATCGAATCACTCAGTATACAGACGTGGGTGTAGTCTTGTGATTTTTAAATATTTACCCAGTTTAATTTTTTTTTCTTCATGTACTGCCATCTTCTGCAAAATGTTACCAATCATTTCTTAATGTTGCGGAAAACCAAGCAAAGAAGAAATAATGAAAGCCATCAAACTGTTAAAAGATGGTAAAGCCACAGGACCAGATGAAATTCCTTCGGAAGCCATCAAAGCAGATATTATCACCTCTACCAAGATGTTACATAATCTATTGGATAAAATTTGGGAGAGGGAAGAAATACCTAAAGACTGGAGAGAAGGTTATATGATCAAACTACCAAAGAAAGGAAGTTTACAGGAGTGCACAAATTATAGGGGAATTATGCTACTATCAGTGCCAGGAAAAATATTAGGCAGAATCATTCTGGAGAGACTAAAAGAGGCTATAGAGAAACACTTGAGAGATGAACAAGCAGGTTTTAGGAAGAACAGATCATGTGCTGATCAATTAACTACTCTACGTATAATAGTTGAACAAAGTTTAGAACTAAAATCCCCACTTTATATTGGATTAATAGATTACGAAAAGGCATTTGATAGTTTAGACAGAAGAATGCTTTGGAAGTTGCTGAGTCATTATGGAATCCCCATAAAGTTTATTAACCTGATAAAAACAATGTATGAAGGAACAAAATGTAGTGTGGTGCATGAAGGACAGCTTACAGAAGCATTTGAAAAAAGAACAGGAGTAAGGCAAGGATGCCTTCTGTCTCCATTTCTCTTTCTACTGGCCATAGATTGGATTATGAAAATAACTCAAAACAACAGAAATGGGATCCAGTGGTCACTGACCAAACAACTTGATGATTTAGACTTTGCTGATGACATAGCTCTCCTATCACACAGCCACCAACAGATGCAAGATAAAATGAGTATATTAGATGAGAGATCACAACAGCTAGGACTAAAGATTAATAGAGATAAGACCAACATTATGAGAATTAATGCAGTTGGCAATAACCAAATAAAACTAGGAGAAATACCTCTACTAGACGTACAATCTTATATATATCTGGGCAGTAATATAGATAAAGAGGGAGGAACAGAAAACGATACCAAAATAAGGATATCAAAAGCAAGAGGAGCTTTCATTGCACTGGGAAACATATGGAAATCCAAAGAAATTAGGCTAAATACAAAAATACAAATTTTCAACTCCAATGTTAAGTCGGTTCTATTATATGGCTGTGAAACATGGAGAATAACAAAATTGACAATCACGAAGGTACAGACTTTCATTAATGGATGCTTGCGCAGAATAAAGGGATGGAAATGGCAAGACAAAGTCACAAACGTGGAATTATGGAAATGTACCGGTCAAATACCAGTGGATAAAGAAATACAGAGAAGACGATGGCGATGGATAGGACACACACTACGGAAACCAACTGAGAGTATTACACAACAGGCCCTTTTTTGGAATCCCCAGGGAAAAGACAAAGAGGAAGACCAAGGAATTCTTGGAGAAGACAGATTGAAGCAGAGATGAAGATGATGGGGAAGACATGGAATGATCTTAAAAGAATTGCAAAAAACAGAACGACTTGGAAAGTGTTTGTTGAAGACCTATGCTCCACTGGGAGCTAAAAGGTAGAAGAAGATTTCTTAATGTTGAAGAAGCCCCTTAAGGATTCCTTGCTGACATTCTTACATCGCAGTTTTGATCTATCCATGGACTTCAACTTTCCTATGAGCTCCCTACATATTTCTTCCAGCACACCCTAGACAGCCTCTTTTGATTGTGGCTCATAAGTGTTGTCACAATGAACAAGATGACGTGAGCCAGTTCTGGCGGTCTCTTCCATGGTTTGACAGACTTGACACCATACATAAGTATAATTCAATAGATAATGTCACTCACAAGTTAGGTTTCATGCATTGAAATCTGACCAGTGATGTAACATTACAATATAATGGACCACAGGCCGTGTAATAAATTTGTGCATGTCGGTCAGGGTTCACCTTGTACGTTCTCAGTGTATCTCTTGAAGAAAATCAGAGCACCTATGGATGTGTCTAGGTTGCAGTGATGATGATTGTAACATAAAATAGGACAATATAACAACATAACATAACAATGAATAATAGTTTAAAAGCGACAGGACATATGGGTTACTTAAGTCTATGAATTAACAATTGGTCACACCCATACAACAGTAAATGGTATGATACCGCCTCTACCCTAACTTGTCTAGCTCTTCCAGGTTTTGACTCTTTTTAACTTAAAGTTAAAACAAGAAAATCAGCTCCTGCCCCCAGGGACATTGTTAATGATCAAAGGTCCTGCTTGGCCTAGCAACCCTGTAATGTCTCGTTAAACCACAACATGAGTGCAGCATTTCTCTGACAGAAATAGTTTCTTCACTAGGGCTTACTGTAAATAAAAGTTAAATTATGTACCGTTTGAGTTTGAAAGTCAGGAGAGCTCATTTCTTAATACTGTAGTTGCAGTAAAACTTTGGAACACACAATATTAATTTAATGTGATTCTCCGGTTGATATCTGCCTTTGATCTGTATGCAGGCTACAACTGATAGCTTCACAATTTGATCTACCGAGATAAAAAAAAAAAATACACATTTTGATAATCTGGGCTAGAAAAAGAAAGGTCATCCATTTTGATATGTTAAGCTAGAAAGCTCACTCATTTTGATACAATACTAGGAAACTCACATTTTATATACTAATTCAGAAAACTCACACATTTTGATATGCTAAGATAGAAACCTCACACAATTTGTTGTGCTAACATAGAAAGCTCACACTTTGAAAAACTAATCTAGGAATTAAATTTTGCAGAGAATTGAGCTCAAAATTACTTGGGTATAATTATAGTTATGGTCACTAACACCTTATTCCCTATACGTCACTTGGCGTGACGGGGGTACTTTACTTTTTTTTTTAATAATTAGTTGTTTACGGTTAATTGGGTACTCTTGCCAGATAAGGAAAAGGATGAAAGCGGTGTTGTCAGAGAATGGAGTATTGGTCCTTATTAAATTAGACTACATTATTTAAAGGTTGAAAAGAGGAGCAATTCTCTTCCTACTTATAATATCTTCCTCAGATGATTGCTTTTAGTTGCTAATTTTTGCCCAGCTGTGTCTTCTGGAGTGCATCAAAATGGAATGTTAGCCACATTCATTTAATTGCCTAGCCAAAGCTATAAGCTCTAAGCTCTCATTTATCAGATACACTATAGACAACATACACAAGGTATCGCTTTATACCAGAAAAAAAAAAAAACGATCAGCTTTCTTCAACAATAATAGTTATTGTCTGGGTTAATGGAAGAAATAATTCATTCATACCATTGTGTCAAATGTTAAACCAATATTCCAAAACCAGGGAAAGTCTAATTCAGTTGCCCAAATTAAACGAAAAATAACTCGTCAGAATTACTATTAGTTTCATTTGATATTCAATTTGCCCTACACCCCAAAAATGCCAACCTATGAGAATTGTGGGAATAATTTCTTCACCACATGTTATTTCTTCTTTCTGTTAAAATAGATTAATTCTGACCGAACCTGGCAACCATGCGCTCCGTCCAGCGCTGATTGGCTAGAGTGTTTGAACGCCGCCGTCCCCAACAGAATGGCTGATTACAAAGATGAGATTCCTGTCAGATTAGAAAGTCCAGCAAGACAGAGCTTGAAATTGAGGAAAGTCAATGACAAGAACGTCATTTTCATTTTTGTTTCTTTTCATTTCTTTCCAGCCTTTCTTTCAGAGGTTGTCAAAAAGAAAGCCACTGGAATAGTTTCCGCGCCTATTTGTCTCATCTACTGATCTCATCTAACAGAATTGCTGTGTATTCTGTCATTTTGTGGAATCTATGCTCATTAGTTCGTGATGTGCCTCGTATTTCTGACTTTCTTTGTCTAATTATAAAAGTATCCAATGGCTTCAACTTTGAATATTAATATTATATTTTTCTCACAAATATTTGAACTCCTGAACATTTTTTTCCCTTTTCAATTTCATGTATAATTTCGTCTCGTTTTTTTACTTCTGTCTTCTGTAACTTGTCTAACCCTCTTATGTTTTTCTTTATCCTCAGATATGCTTTCCTTTATTTCTATTTTACACCATCTATATTACGTTGTCGGGAGCCGCGATAGCTCAGTGGTTAGCGAACTGGACAACAAAGGACAAGAGGTCCGGTTCGATACTGATCGACGACCTCCGGGTTCACCCAGCCTTAAATGGGTACCGGTTTTTTTTTTTCTGAAAAAGTAAAGCGGCACTAGCGTAATACCGACCACATTACCCTAAAAATCATGTGCCGAAGGTCTATACAAATTATGGTCACTAACACCATATTCCCTATACTCCACTTGACATGAAGGGGGCTCTTTAATTTTTTTTATATGAAGTTATCAGAATTAATCTACCTTTTTCCAGTTGTATCACCGAAGGACACACATGAGATACACTTGAGTTACAGTGATGAACTGTGTACTGGCAAAGTGTTGTGTCTAAAAGCATGCGTTCAATTTCAAGTTGCGACTGGTGATTGTTCTATGATTGCTGTTATTGTTTGTGTTATTTTCCATGTGTTTTAAAAATACTTCGTTTCTCTGTATAATTTGTTTGACTCTCGCCTTGGAAGCTTCTATCTGTAGTTAATATTCATTTATTGATTAATATTGTCTACGCAGCTCACTATCATTCTAACACGCATGAGTTTGCTAATATCATTTCCCGCCCTTACTGCTATTATTCCTTGGCAGTGTACATTTCTGATTAACTCTTTGATCTCCCACTGTTATATATAAGGCATTTGATGTTCTTATCATCTAATAATTTTCTCTAATTTACTTGGAATACGTTGGAGGTAAATCTATTTTCGCTGTGTATCTTCATCACAGTTTTTATGATCTACTTACAAGCAAAACGCTGAGATAAAAGTGTGCGCGCAAACAAACACACAGGCCGATGAATATATTTACAAATAAACAACAATAAACACAAAAGACAAAAATTCAAACACACACACATGTGTATTCTGTGTAAAGTTTTAGCTGATTAAACATTTTTATGGAGTTAACGTAATCTAAATGTATAAATTTTAACAAATGTCTGATTATATTTTTGGAAGGAGTACTTTTATTCTATATTTTACAGCTTCATTTGTTGTATTTTTCTGGACCTATAATAAAACAAATATTTCCGATTTGTTGTTTAAAAAAAAACAAAAGAAAATATTGAACAGCTGACGGCGGTATGTAATAATCATATAATAACATATACAATAATAAGGTTGTTGTTTTACATTGAAAAGATGCTGAATTCACTGACTCCTCTTTCTCGTCTCATCTCCAAGCTTCTTCTGAGTGATGTAGATTGAACCATTTTTAGACTGTTTGAAATGTACGGATAAATAATAATTATAATGTAACTAATGTTTCCACAAATGTTGAGAATACCATGGACAGCTAAGAAGAGTAATGAAAATGTTCTGAAAGAGGTCAAAGCAAAAAGAGAGCTAGTTTCCAATATTAGGAAGAAACAATCATCATTTTTTTTTGTCCATGTAATGAGAAGAGAATAACTGGAATATTAAGTCACAATTGGGAAAATTGAGAGACGAAGAGATAGATTGAAGCAAAGAGAGAAAATAAATACCAGACAGCTTAAGAGAATGGCTTGGCAGAAGGTCAACAACAGAAATGATAAATAACTGTCGAGATCGAAAGTTGTAGAGACATGATCACCTACGCCAGTAGGCCCGGTACTTGATGATGATGATGATGAATGTTTCCACAGTTAGATATGTCTTTTTCTTTTGTCTTCATATCCATCGCTTTGCTTGAGTATATATATATATATATATATATATATATATATATATATATATATATATATATATATAAATGGCTTTTGTCATCTTGATATATTCTTCTGTAGGAAGCAATCAGTAAGTGTCAGAAGATCTTGACAGATATATTTTGCGATAAACAACTTCTCTCGTGGCTGAATTCTCCAGTAATAAATTCACAGGTCCAGTCGCAGCATGTGCCTGATGTAGTTGTACTATAATGTATACTAATGGACTTCTTTTCTTTTTTGGAACTTGTCCAAAATCTTTTCATCAAATTTCTTTTAAATTTGGATTTGCTTCTCATTAATTCACATCTCTGGGCTACACGAGACTAAGTTTGGTTTTCTGAGACGACTCTCAATGACAAGATATTCGGCTCTTTAGAAGAGCTGTGGACCATGGTGAAACATGTTGATGAAATCACTATCGGTGTCCAAAACACTCAATAGAAGAGAATAAAGACAAAGACGAAAATCCTTCAGACTGAGATATTTTATTGCCTGGTTCTGCTTGTCAAGCACATGTCTAGTGTGAAATAACATTTTGTGTGTGAGATGTTATAGCCTGCAACTGACAGAAATGAAGTTCTGTATTCTTGAATACAATGTCTCAACGCCATATTGTTTAAACTATATTTCTTAGCAGTGATGCTTTCAATGTGGCCATTTATTGTTGTGTCAATTCGTGATCTAACATTGTGTTTCCTTGCAATTATGTTATAAAGGATATCAGCAATATCTAAGCAGTAAGAATATTTGTTAAAAAACCATACCTTCTCTTCTAGCTCTGCTTCTTTTGTTATTTTTCAATCCTGAACCAAAAATGGATAAAGCAGTAACCTGTAGCCTTGTGACGTTTTCTAGGACAGCAGTAATGTTCCTTCACCTTTTTTTGTCCATGTAAAAATTTTGTTGTGTAACCAAACTATTTCTCTCTCTCTCTCTCTCTCTCTCTCTCTCTCTCTCTCTCTCGGATTATCTTTTTCCACTGCTCGTCGACAGATTTGATCTTCATTTCTCTGGCCTACTCAGCTGTTTCTATGATTTGTCTCTGGTTACCCCCAAGAACACGACTCACATAGCTTCAACGCCCATCTATCAACAACCTACCAATGCGATCAATAATTACCAAACAGAGAGAAACAAGTTGACAGGTCAGGATGGCAGAAAGTAACGCTGCACGCTACATTTATGCTTAAATTTCTCCTATTAAACATCCAATATTTAAACAGTTGGACGCCCCTTAATGAAACCACGATTTGTAGGAGCGTGAAGTGCATTAAGCGTAATTTTGTCCAAATCAAAATGGATGATTTGTACACCAGTGCATTCTATGATTAAATCAACATGTATGTAAAGCTGAATGAACGTTAGAGCTACGTGACACATTTGGCACATGTATTGGTTTATATTTCAATTATGATGAAATTGCTCGTCCAAGATTCATTATGTAACTTGTTTCTCTGCGATCAGGACTCAATCAGAGTAGGATTCCAGACTCTCACACGAAGTCAGCTGTCAGGTTAAGTGTGTTGATCGCCCCCACAGACAGAACATCACAATTAGAGTCTGCCAGATCCATTCTGATTGAACACCCGTTAAAACGTTGCACTGTGTTCTACGCCAGTGGCCCAGTGCATCCGATTTCAGTCAGCATTTTATTCAGGTTTGCATTCCTTAACCTTTGATTGTCCCCAATCTTCCTGCAAGGCAGCAGATGATCTTTTCTGTAGGGGGATTCTGCCCTTAGATGGTCGGCCCTCCCAGGTTTACAAGCACCATCTGCCCGAGCCACTAGAGGTGACCAACACAGACATGCACACAGCGGTACGAGGCATGACTAACACTGACACACATCAAGATATATGACACATGACTAACATAAATATGCACACAAAGATATGAGATGTGACTAACATAGCCATGCACACACAGGGATATGAGATGTGACATACACAGAATTGCACACACAAAGATATGAGATATGACTAACATAAACATGCACACAAAGATATGAGATATCACTAACCCAAACATGCACACACAAAGATATGACACATGACTAACACAGATACACACTAAGATATGAGATATGACTAAACACATACACACATAAAGATATGAGACATGATTAACACGGACACACCAAGATATGAGATATGACCAACATGACACACACCAAGATATGAGCCATGGCCAGCACACACAAGCTAAGATATGAGCCATGACTAGCACAGAAACACATCAAGATATGAGCCATGGCTAGCACAGAAACACATCAAAATATGAGCCATGGCCTCACGGAAAAACACCAAGAAATGAACCATGTCCAGCGCAGAAACACATTAAGGTATCCATATTTTGGGTTTGTTGTAGTCGGCAGACTCTTCTTAACGTGGGAATCATCGACATACGAGACGCAAGCCCCGATTAACTGTTCGCAGGTTTCGTTCAAACAGTTGTCCGGAGATTTGAGAGTGCAGTCTGACCCGTAGAACGTTCACTTGCATGTACAGTTCCCGGTTGACTGTTCACAGGTGTCGTTGAAACAGTTGTCCGGACATTTGAGAGTGCAGTCTGATCCGTAGTACGTTTCCTTGCACGTACAGTCTGTACTTTCCGGGTCACAAATGATGTCACAGCCATCAGAACACGTCTGTTTGCACTGTAGCCCAAAATTACCATCGGGACAAGTGGCTTTACAGGTGTATCCAGGATGTTTACATTGTAGGCATTTTCCGGATTTTTCCTCACATAAAGGACAGACACTGAGACAAGTCCTGGAGCAGTCGTGTCCATAGATCCCATGTGAACAGTTGCCGTGACACGTACCTATGATGACGTTGTAGCCTTTGCAGCACCCACTACACACTGCACAAAACGACCAAGAATGCCCGTCCAGACAATAGGTGTCTGTAAATGTTTGCACCTCACACACCGTCAGTGCACTGTCGGCCTGCGAAATGGTCGGTGAGAACTCAATCTTAATGTGTACCATTGTCGCTTGTGTGGTGACTACAATAGTGTTCACATAAATATTTGGGTATGATATATCATTATACTGGAACACTACACCGCCACTGTAAGAGAAAGCCTTTAGAGTGGCATTCTTTACCCGAATCATAGTTCTAGCTTGATGATAAATTCGAATGGTGTGAGTCTTCTGGGGCGTGGCAAAGTTCAGATACCAGTAAACAGAATTGGTTCCACTTCTCAATTTCTGTGTGCAGTCATTGTCATAGAGATTAGTCTTTGTTTTGTCATTAACTGCGGCCTCTGGTCCACATCCGTCTCCTGTATAGCAAGCATTAAATGTGTCGGTCTGGTTTGTGTTTTGTTTGAGAGCCACATTCCGACCCCCGCCAATGTAGATGGAGCAGATATTTGCAACTATCGCCCCTTCAATACGTAACTTGTTGATCAGACCAGCCCCAGAGCAAAAGATATCAATCTCGTGCTGACTAACTACAAACCTTGATTCATTGTTAGATGAGGCAGAACCATTTAGTTTTACCGTGAAACTGTCCGGATTTGTTAAGTCATCCCCATATATCCTAAACCAGGAGAACGGCAAAGATTGATTGAGAGTTGCCTTAACTGATGTAGAATCTGTGTCCGGATTACATGTGGTGTCGTTGTTATCAAACAGGAAAGTAGGTTCAGATTTTTGAGCGTATTTCTAAACGAGATCCAAGTACTGACACTGGGGTCCGAAATATTCGTGCTGACAACTGTCATTGTTTGGGCATGACCCTGTAGTTTTGTCACAAACTGAGTCATTATAGCAGTGACATTGTAACGTACAATTTGTCCCAAACCAACCGGCCGCACAAATTAGGTCATTAACTTCCAAGGTCTCGAACGAAGCCAGCAGAATAAAGACTTGATCTACAGCGGTGGTTAACGAACTGTGTACAAACATTTATTATCAAACCCGTCGTTACATTTCTAAAAATCCGCCAACTCGCTGTGATAACAGATAGCGTGATGTTCAAAGTCAACATTGTTTACACCATGGCTTGGATGCGGACAAGCTTCCATCTTGGTGCGTCCCATGACGTCACATGACGTCGTAACTTGTTTGGATCATGAGCTAACAGTAATAAGCCATTCCTAAATCACTGCTTGAATTTCGGTATAAATAGAAACAAGAAAAAGAGTTTTTAAATGTTATGTAGAGCCAGTCTTACACATATGGATGTGAATCATGGACAATAGGACAACATACAAGAAAATCACTGGCGGCTGTAGAAATGTGGTTTTACAGAAGAATGTTGATAAAAACCATGGGCAGCTAAGAAGAGTAATGGAAACGTTCTGAAAGAGGCCAAAAGCAAAAAGATGGCTAATTTCTAATATTAGGAAGAAACAATCATCATTTTGTGGCCATGTAATGAGAAGGAAACAGCTGGAATATATTGTAACAAATGGGAAAATTGAGAGACGAAGAGATAGAGGGAAGCAAAGAGAAAAAATAACAGACAGTTTAAGAGAATGACTTGGCAGAAGGTCAACAAAAGAAATGATAAATAGCTGCCGAGATCGAAAGTTGTGGAGAGACATGATCACCTACGCCAGCAGGCCCGGTACTCGATGATGATGATGATGATATATATATATATATATATATATATATATATATATATATATATATATATAAAATTAATTTAGCATTTATGAATGGCTCCCTATCATTATCATCATGTGCCACACCGGTTGGCGAGTGTGATCATGTCCTACAATCGTCATTCAGCGATAGTGGTAGCAACAATAGTAGTAGTAGTTGTGGCTGTTGTAATAGTGCAAATAGTAACAGTAGTGGTAGCAGTAATAGTTGTAGTAGAAAAAGGTGTTTTACTGGACAAAAATGTTGTAGGTCTTCATGAATTGAAACATAATAAAGGAATAACAAATTCAAGACATCACGTGTAGTAACAGACATATGAGATCACGATATCATATTAAAAAGTATGTCTAATTTGACAGACAAGAAATATAACTAAATAAAACCACCAAAAATAGATTTTAAAATGGACTTCTTGGCATAAGTAAAAAAAGAAAGAAGATTAACAAATGTTTTGAACACTGAAAATTGTGAAAGAACAAGAATGGTAAAAAAATGCTTAGCTAAAATAGGAAAGATACAGAATACAAGGCAGTGTAACTACACAAATAAAGTGCATCTGAGTTAATCAATACTAAAAAAAAAATAGATAGTGAAAAAGCTAATGTGCTTACAATATGTTTATGATCATAATATTTCAGAGATCGTCAGGAAGCGCTGACTCTTTTCAATTAATGGACATGCATATTGATGATTTTTGTCAATGAATAACAAACTACATATTTACAGTAGTGTTTATCTAGAATAAGCATATCTTTTCTTAATTATGAATTATTGTTAAAATTATATTTGTTTAGAAAAGCAAGAAAGAACATCCAAGGAAAGAATTCTACTAAGAAATATGTAAATAAATACAACTTTAGCAATGAAAAGATAGCATGTCCATTACGTAAGTTGCCACGTAAAGGGTGAAAAAAAGAAACTAGACTTTACAAATCAAGAAAGAAGATAATAATGAAGAAACCGAACAATTTCTACTGGCTAAAACCTGTGCTGGTTACTGAGGTTGTTTTAGTTAATGGAGTATCTTCTAGAACGAACTTTAGTGGTCACACAGTATGAGATCTATATTTTCCAAAATAGAACGAACCACTTGAGGAAATAAGAACGTAAGTCTGTTGGCTGTCAAGAGAGCAAATGGATGTCATGTGAGAAAACATGGCCCGTCTTGTAATAGGCTCTGTGAGAATTGATCCTCTGTCGCAACAGACGTCATTCAGATGAAGGAAAATGAACTAAGGGAGGTTGGAATCCTCTGAGCAAATCTTGTACACCAATTAAGGGTCCTAGAGTATTGGGTCCCCCGAGGTGATTCTTGTTGCCTGCTTTAACTTTGTGTGCGGTCTTTATCCATCTCGTTTCTCTCACTCCTTTAAAGCTGTAGTCAGTAGTTGGTTGTAATTTGTTCCGTCCTCTCCAGCTATTTTCCTATAACCCTTCATTGGTAGTTGTTTTTTTAACTGCACATTTTCCATCTTGCCTACACATTTTTTTGTTAATAATTTCTTTGACTGAAGGAGCCAACGAAGGAAGGCAACCCGGCACACAAAAAATGCGGTACTGAAGTCGGATGCTTTGCATCAAGAAGCACTAGTTTAAAGTGGAAATCATAACACAACGCAACTATACCAATTCAACGTCCATTTAAGGGCGATCGATGAAATAGGCCACTGTCGCGCGCACTACGGCGAAGATCATTTGCAAACCAGTTTTGAGATGGTAATTCCGCACAAACCACTTCACTTTCCATGTTTAACATTTTTCCTCTTTCTTTCATTGTCCCACAAATATATTTTTTATGAAGAAAATAATATTCCATGAGACATAAAATATATGTCTGCAAGTAATTGTAGTATTAAGTTTAAGAAAATAAAAAAAAAATAAAATAAAAAGAGAGAATCAATACAGGATTTGTGTTTTAAAACATAATGAAAGAAATAAGAAAGATGAGATTGGTTATAAAGAGGATTAGGCACACAATGAGATAAACCTGCCTTCAAATGGTACTTCGTCCCTTGATTTCAGTTAGAAACAATTATCGCTCATGAAGTTTGTGTTTGTATGAGCATCAGCAGTGTCTGCTAGTACGTTGAGTGGCTTCCTCCATTGTTGAACAGTTGAGTGGCTTCCTCCATTGTTGAACAGTTGAGTTATTTGGTTATGGAAGGCCCCGGTATCACTGCAAACGAATTAAAATCCATAATTGCTCAACCGCCCGTGCCAGCGTAATCATCCGAATCTCATCTCCCAAAACAAAGAAAGGTAACTGTAGTCCCCATCATAGCAGTCTCAGCACACGCCACAAGACATAAGGCGAAACCGCGCAGAAAGTGAACACAGCCAACTGTTCCCTGTCATACGATATCAGCATTCATCGAAAGCAATTGGAATATCGAAACATGATCAAAACGGATGAGACACACAGCTCACGGTGTGCACAGAGCACTTAACTCAATAGCTCCTGCAACAAGCCGAACTTGGAATATGAGAAAACTGCAACAAGGAACACTTTTCATGCATAGCCTTCAATGGTTCCTGCCGCCTATCCACCATATACCGGGAGTTCACGTTCTCTTGAAAAATGATGATCGTCATATTTTTAAAAATTGTAGAGCGCTTGATGATGTTAGGCCATCGTTGTTGACTCCAATTCCGAACATATTGACACACAGTTAGTCGTCAGATTATCTCCGTTGCACATCAAACAACCGACCGTAAGATTAGCGTACGGCCGGTCTAGAGTCTAGGGATGTACAACGAACCATTACGATGACGTAGCACACAAAAAATGTCGTACACAATTTCGCTCCCTTTCGATTTCTGATTACTCTAGTAAAAGCAGCCTAAGACGAACAAACACTGTGCAAATTCCGTAAAGAGATAAAACTGCGGCTGACGAAGTAGTTTACATTGATAAGTAACATGGAAATAACTTGCGTCAAGAAATTCCAACAACGGCCATTAACAGCACCAATGTGACGTAAAGCGCAGATCAAGTCTAGACGATTTTTGTAGTGGTCCACTACAGAAATTAGTGGGCCGCTACAAAAATTACAAAAGACAGTAAAATTTATACAGGAAACGACATTGCAGATATAGACAATACTTCGGGCGAACGAAAGATAGATAGAACCCATCGACAGAAAACAGAGATCAGGCTGCATGGACCAGTTCAAGCTAATATTTTGCGTATGTTTTCTATGGGGTTTTACAAGTGTTATATAAATAACCAGTTTCCCTGAGTACTTTATGTTACTAGTTCTCACATTTATGTCTCCTGTTAACTTTGAGATTTCACATGGGTTGTGAAATATTTATTTACTTCTGGAAATATCTTCCTCCATTGTTGAACAGTTGAGTGGCTTCCTCCACTGTTGAACAGTTGAGTGGCTTCCTCCATTGTTGAACAGTTGAGTGGCTTCCCCAATTGTTGAACAGTTGAGTGGCTTCCACCTTTGTTGAACAGTTGAGTGGCTTCCTCCATTGTTGAACAGTTGAGTGGCTTCCTCCTTTGTTGAACAGTTGAGTGGCTTCCTCCATTGTTGAACAGTTGAGTGCCTTCCTCCATTGTTAAACAGTTGAGTGGCTTCCTCCATTGTTGAACAGTTGATATAGAATATCCGAATATTGAGGCATTTTAAATGTGACGGGGTAAAAAAAAATATTATCACTACATTTTTTGAAAACTTTGCTTCCCTAAGTTTTGTGCTCGGGGTAAGCGCTCAGCTGCGCCCCCCCCCCCCCCCCCCCCCCTTTTCACAACCCCAGTAGCGAATTCGTTTCTTACCTTGCATGTTCCAGATGTTTAAATGAAGAATAGTCACGCAAGTTTACTTTTTTAGTAATTGTGATTATGTCACTTCTTCTTCCAAGTTTTTTTTTTCTTTTTGATAATGGGTTTGAGTGTCTGATACTTTCTGTAGCTCATTTAATGCACACAAACTCGTGGTCACCCACTGCCTGGGGATGCCTCTTTATATTTCACTGATGAAGTTCTCGAGCCTAAAATGTCAGTAATATCAATCTGGGACAAGATTTGGCAACCGTGCTTTGCTTCAAGATGCTCCAGAAAAGGTATAGTTCACTATGCTCTCCCACTCCCACCAAACCGCCTACTAGTTTTCGTTGAACTTCAACAAGGCTTCAGGGTAAAGCCACAAATATTCAGTTTGTTTTCATTATAGCGCCCTTACGATGAACTCCATTCACTAAAATACAATGCAGTTATCCTTCAGGTCGGCACTCGTCGGTGAAATTATATTTTTCTCTCAATCAGTATTTTCCTTTCAGCGCCGAGGGGAGTTTTGCGTCTTTTGTTATTCTGTTGGCTTCTCCTGCTGTTATATTTTGTAGTGTTTCTAATATTCCACCAATCAATCTTTATCGTGGTCGACAGTTGGTAATTATAGTGTCATTCCTACTTAATTACTGATAATACACTCACAGAAAAGAATTTAGAGTCCACCATTAGATACATCACTGTTAACAGCTAACATTCCTATAAGTTTGCCACTGTTGGTTCAGTTTTAGCGTTGTGAAAAGAAAGATATTTCTGCTGGACTTTTGGTAATCTCTATTTTTAACGATTACATTTTCCCATGTGTGTACACATCTACACACTTAACTTCCATCTATCTGTAATAAATTCTTCCCTGCAGCACTTTACATGTGATTTAAATTTCTCACTGATTAAATCCCTATGATTAGACCGAGACACTTGTAACTGAAAGGGTAAGAGTGCATCACCTGAATTGAAACGTGCATCATGTTCTACTTTATGTCGTTAAAGAAAATACAGAAGGTGCGCATGGCCATGCAGTTAAAACTACTATTTCGCTGGTTGAAAAACCGGTGTAGGGTGTTCGAAACCCGCGGTAGACAGAAAGGACTTTTTCTATCAGGGGTGAAATAGAAATCCTGAGTCTCACACGTCTTGGCGACTGCTTTGAACAAGCCGCCCGTGAGGCCCCACACCCCCCTCCCCCCGCGACATACACCAACAATGGTACTTTATGTTCTAAAGATAGTATTTTTAAATTTAGTTTTTTAAGAAACCACAGTGACCTCTGTAGTGTTGCACATAACTTTTTTTCTCGGGAATATACATCGATGTTTAGCGAAACAACAGTGTATACAAATGGGCAACTAAACTATGTATTGAAAATATTGTTGTTTTTTTTTTTTGCATTTGTCGGTAATCTGCTGAATTATAATGTATGCTATGATAGATCATTGATGGTGTGTGGAGCATGAGGTGAGTGCCATAGGCGCATTGTACAACGAATCGAAGTTTAAGCGATTTGGAAACAGAAGAAATTACAAGCAGCAGTCTGTGTTGTATAACTATACTACATGCTTCGTCTGAAGCAGAGGTGGGAAACCTACGGCCCGCGTGCCAGAGCCGACTTGCCAAGCTATTTTGACTGGCCCTAGTGCTCGATTTAAAAATTACTATACACTCCATTTCGTGAGCTAAAATATAAATAAATAAAAATTATCACATAAATACTCGAGCCATAACCGGTAAGTTCTCTATTTATAATTTATTGTTCAATTTTTTCCCCCCATCCTTTTTTTTTTGCCTTACCAACCTATCTTTTATTCCACTCTCTTTCCTGTCTTCCATTCTCCATCACTAATAACAGTTTTACATTGCAATCTCTTGTAACTGCACATTAGTTAATTTATATAACAGCTTCATTAGGTGACGGTATCTGGCTCTTGGTGTCTTCAGTTTTCAGACCTTGCTCTCAGAATGTAAAAGGTTACCCACCCTTGGTCTAATGTGGACACTATTTACATACGTGTCACCTAAATCAGCTGATTTGTATACTATCTATATTATCTGTTTTTTTCTGTTATCTGATTTTCTGTTTTTTTTTTTTTAATATCAACCACCTTCTGTTTTGTCTGTTATTTACACTTTGTTTTATCCATTATCTACACTTTCTGTTTTGTCTGTTATTTACACTTTGTTTTATCCATTATCTACACTTTCTGTTTTGTCTGTTATTTATACTTTGTTTTATCCATTATCTACACTTTCTGTTTTGTCTGTTATTTACACTTTGTTTTATCCATTATCTACACTTTCTGTTTTGTCTGTTATTTACACTTTGTTTTATCCATTATCTACACTTTCTGTTTTGTCTGTTATTTACACTTTGTTTTATCCATTATCTACACTTTCTGTTTTGTTCATTATCTACACTTTCTGTTTTATCCATTATCTACACTTTCTGTTTTGTCTGTTATCTACACTTTCTGTTTTGTCTATTATCTACACTTTCTGTTTTGTTCATTATCTACACTTTCTGTTTTGTCTGTTATCTACACTTTCTGTTTTGTCTGTTATCTACACTTTCTGTTATGTCTGTTATCTACACTTTCTGTTTTGTCTGTTATCTACACTTTCTGTTTTGTCTGTTATCTACACTTTCTGTTTTGTCTGTTATCTACACTATCTGTTTTGTCTGTTATCTACACTTTCTGTTTTGTCTGTTATCTACACTTTGTTTTATCCATTATCTACACTTTCTGTTTTGTCTGTTATTTACGCTTTGTTTTATCCATTATCTACACTTTCTGTATTGTTCATTATCTACACTATCTGTTTTGTCTGTTATCTACACTTTCTGTTTTGTCTGTTATCTACACTTTCTGTTTTGTCTGTTATCTACACTTTGTTTTATCCATTATCTACACTTTCTGTTTTGTCCATTATCTACACTTTCTGTTTTGTTCATTATCTATTTACACTTTCTGTTTTGTCCATTATCTACACTTTCTGTTTTGTTCATTATCTATTTACACTTTCTATTTTGTCTGTTATTTACGCTTTGTTTTATCCATTATCTACACTTTCTGTTTTGTCTGTTATTTACGCTTTGTTTTATCCATTATCTACACTTTCTGTTTTGTCTGTTTTTTACGCTTTGTTTTATCCATTATCTACACTTTCTGTTTTGTCTGTTATTTACACTTTGTTTTGTCCATTATCTACATTTTCTGTTTTGTTCATTATCTATTTACACTTTGTTTTGTCCATTATTTACACTTTCTGCTTTATCTATTATCAGCACTTTGTTTTGTCTATTATCCGCTCTTTCTGTTTTGTCCATTATCTACACTTTCTGCTTTGTCTATTATCTACACTTTTCTTTGTCTATTATCTACACCTTCTGCTTTGTCTTTTATCTAAACTTTGTTTTTGCCATTATCTACACTTTGTTTTGTCTACTATCTACATCTTCTGCTTTGTCTATTATGTACACCTTGTTATATCTATTATCTACACTTACTGTTTTGTCCATTATCTAAACTTTCTGCTTTGTCTATTATTTACACTTTGTTTTGTCTTATCTAAACATTTTTGTCCATTATCTAAACTTTGTTTTGTCCATTATCTAAACTTTATTTTGTCCATTATCTAAACTTTATTTTGTCCATTATCTAAACTATATATCAGCGGGCAATGTTGTATTTTTCGACCCATTATCTAGAACATTAACTTTTGATTTGATCGCACTGCTGCTGCATTAATTGTTTTTGTTGCAAAAACTTCAGAAATTGACTGAAGAAGTGGAGAAAGAAAGTGAGAGTAAATGGGTTACTTTAACATCACAATAACAAGTGAAGGTTGGCTAAACAAATTGGAATCTTTCAAAACGAAAAATCAAAATAAACGGAATAATACTGAGGCGGGCAAACAAATTTAAATACCTTCATCACAATAGAAACTTCAGAAAAGTCGAAGCTCTAAAACAAAATGCAGACATCCACAGGCAGCATTCCACATAATGAAAGTTATCTTTCTGCAACTAGTATCGTGAGATACTATTCAAGTCCAATAATATATTTGTAAGTCTTCCAAAAGAACTTGTGCACAATATTTACTTATTTTTGAAAAGTTAAATCACCGTTTAGTTAACCACAGCCAACTATATCTATAAAGCTGCCTATGAGTTAACATTGCATCGACGTCACAAAAACATGAATTTAAAGATCCATGGACAAATTTTTTCCCCCTTTTTTTTTGCATTAGTAAAGTTTCCCAAACTACTGTTCTGTACAATATTCGATAGATGTTGTTTTGAAAAAGACAAAAAAAACATATCCCATGCTTCGTACAACGTTGACAACAACGACGCATATGAATTCAAACATCAACACCGCGAACAAAGGGAAGCAGGTAAGAAAAAAAAATGTAAAAAACCCCAGCGTGTTCAATATATGGTCGTTAGCCATTCCCAGCTAGTCAGACTGTCACATTGACCACTGAGGGAAGTGAGACTCTCATACGTCTGACGATCGAACAATGTTTTATTATTCCCCCTTCTTACACTGCCTGTAAAAAAAAATTAGGAATAATGATCTCGTGTGGTACTGGAGCTGGCCTAGTTGTCACAGACTTTGAAGAATATATTCCAAATTGAGATCAAATGATGTCATGTACATCGAGATGTGACTGCCATTAATAAAAAAAAGTCGCAACTTTTTTGTATTTGGGGGGTTAATTGGACATGCTGTTGTTATTAGTTAATCCCTTGATATTATTTCTCACGCTGTCATTCTCTTGTCCGTTTATCTTAATTTTGTTCCAAGCTTCTTACGACGGTCACCGTTAGGTCACCATTTGTACATGTACTAAATATTTATGTTCACTTATCTTCATTTTTATCGGGATTCCTTGTTGATTATTTTATTTTTAAAAAAAATTCTCTATCTCATTGCGTTCTGCTGTATTAAATGTATTATAACCGTACGCATATGAAAGTGGCAAGGACATCAAGTCTGGTCTACCCAACGGCTTGAATTATTAGAGAACAATAAAGAAAATAACAACTCTCTTCCAACTTGTCTGTCCCTCCTTGTGTTTTTTTTTTTTTTTTTTGAAAATTAAACCCGTTAATTTCATGACAATGTTATTCCAGATCACGTTTTTCTTTTTTGCCCTTGCGCCTTTTGTCATCTAACAACTTCCAACAATATGGTTTCTGTCCGACGTGGAGAGTGTTAAATGGCCCTATCCAGATTTTGCTTCTTCCTGCTGGTTAGCAGAGCATCCTAGAGATCTATTTCTTTTCGGACTCAGGACCTCTTTACTAATAAGGTCTGAGTATAAGATTCCCACTCATACAAGTACCCATATATATGCTGATATATATATATATATATATATATATATTCGTGTGTGTCTATGTATTTATGTCTATACATGAAATATATATATATATATATATATATATATATATATATATTCGGCATAGATTACCACATAAAACTTGTGCATGTTCAGTAGATGCTTTTTTTTATTGTTTTGATGACTGGTAGATTATCAGATTATTAGATGATGAAGCTGATGCTGAGCGCAGATTTCATATCATCATCAAGTACCGTTCCTGCTGGCGTAGGTGATCATGTCTCTCCACAACTTTCGATCTCGACAGCTATCTATCATTTCTGCTGTTGATTTTCTGCCAAGCCATTCTCTTAAGCTGTCTGGTATCTTTTCTTTTTGTTTCCCTCTATCTCTTCGTCCATTGATTTTCCCTGTTGTCACAACATATTCCAGTTGTTCCCTTCTCATTACATGGTCAAAAAATGATGATTGTTTCTTCCTAATATTGGAAATTAGCTCTCTTTTTGCTTTGGCCTCTTTCAAAACGTTTCCATTACTCTTCTTGGAGTAGTTCTTGGAGAATACCCATGGTATTCTCAACATTCTTCTGTAAAACCACATTTCTACAGACTCCAGTGATTTTCTTGTCTGTTGTCCTATAGTCCATGATTCATATCCATATATTAAGACTGGCTCTACATAACATTTAAGAACTCTTTTTCTTGTTTCTATTGTCAAAAATGTAAACCACCAAGAAATAATCACAATTTTAGAAAACATAAACGTAGACAACAAAGATCTAAGAATAATAAAGAACATGTATTGGCAACAAACAACGGCCATAAGAACTGGAAACCAATTGGGAATGTTTCAACAAATAAAACAGGGTATTAGGCAAGGTTGTGTGCTGTCACCAGATTTGTTTAATATATATTGTGAGATTATTTTAACATTCATAAAGGGCATGCCTGGAATAACAATCAGAGGCCATAATATAAATAATCTAAGGTATGCTGATGATACAGTCTTAATCGTTACGAGTGAAAATGAGTTACAAGAAATGTTGGACATTATAGTGAAAGAAAGCAAAAATAAAGGACTCAGCCTTAATAGCAAAAAGACAGAGGTAATGGTAACAACAAAGAAAAAGTCATCACCGCAGTGTACAATAAAGACAAGTGGAACAATATTAAAACTGGTAAATGAATTTAAATATCTGGGAACATTGTTAAGCTCATATAAAAGATGTACAACAGAGGTGAGATGCAGAATGGTTCAGGCAAAAGCGGCTTTCCAAAAATGAGGAAGATATTGTACAATCCATTTTTGACATTAGATACAAGAAAAAGAGTTCTCGTATGTTATGTAGAGCCAGTCTTAACATTTGGATGTGAATCATGGACAACAGGACAATAGACAAGAAAATCACTGGAGGCTGTAGAAATGTGGTTTTACAGAAGAATGTTGAGAATACCATGGACCACTAAGAAGAGTAATGAAAACGTTCTGCAAGAGGCTAAAGCAAAAAGAGAGCTAAGTTCCAATATTAGGAAGAAACAATCATCATTCTTTGGCCATGTAATGAGAAGGGAATAACTGGAATATTTTGTAACAACCGGAAAAATCGAGGGACGAAGAGATAGAGGGAGCAAAGAGAAAAGATACCAGACAGCTTAAGAGAATGGCTTGGCAGAAGGTCAACAGCAGAAATGATAAATAGCTGTCGAGATCGAAAGTTGTGGAGAGACATGATCACCTACGACAGCAGGCACGGTACTTGATGAGGATGATTGATTGTCAAAAATGGATTGCATAGTATCTGCCTCATTTTTTGGATAGCTGCTTTTGCCTGAGCCATAGATTTCATATAAATGGTATATATTATAAGAAAAACATTTAGCAAATATATTATTCAGTGGAAAAAAAAAAAAAAAAAAAAAAAATATATATATATATATATATATATATATATATATATATATATATATATATATATATATATATATATATATATATATATATATATATATATATATATATTTACGGCATTATTCCATAACCGAGGTCTGGCGAGGGAACAAATAGGACCGGCGAACAAAGGTCGTTTGTCCAGAGCAGTCGACACCAGGTGTTCCTCCAGTCTGAGACCTCAAAAGAAAATCTCTTTTCAACCTTGTGTGATTCGAACCAGGATTCTCTTAGTTTGGAGCACAATGAGTTATCGATTCGACCCCTGCATCCCTATGACTATTTATTAAGTGTGTAAACAATAAACAAACTGAATAAAACACTTTGGTCTAAAGACATTTTAACAGTCTAAGATAGGGTGGGGGTCTTCATTTGCTTCTTCCTGCTGGTTAGCAGAGCATCCTAGAGATCTATTTCTTTTCGGCCTCAGGACCTCTTTACTAATATGTTCTGAGTATAAGATTCCCACTCATACATGATTCATAAGGGGCCTTTGCAGGACGTTGCACTTACCACAGCCTGCCTGAAAGAATCTGTGTCTATAGACAGATCTCCCACTTCTTCTGTTGTCATGTTCAAAATCTCCTTGATGTCTTTAAACAACCTTCTATTTGGTTTGCCCATGATGCGTCGGCCAGGAACTATGTCTTCCAGTATAATTCTTTCCACCTCGATGTGTCTTTTGACGTGACCAGAGTCATTTCCTCTGTAGAATGGTGTTTATAAGCCAGTTCTTGTTAATGTTTAAACCTTTCAAAATGTTTTCATTGCTCTTATTTTTATTATCCAAGGTGTCTTAAAGTTTGGTCTGTAGCGTTTTGTTTCGGGTGAATTGATTTTCTTCTTTGTTGTTTGCGATAATTGTCCATGATTCACAACCGTGTATTGCTTCCGGAAGATACTTACCCTAAGTAATTTGTGTGTGTGTGTGCCTTGCTGGTATTGTAGCCACATGTTCTTCTTGGCTTTTAATTTTTGTGCTGCTAGATCTTCTTTTGATCTCTTTCTGGCAGTCTCCATTGTTAGTTTCTATAGATCGTCGATATTCATATTTTGTTGCAATTTTATGTTATTTACTGTTGATATGATTGTGGGTTGGCTTTTTGTTTTGTCAATGGACATTATCTTGGCTTTTTGTTTTGTCAATGGACATTATCTTGGCTTTTAGTTTTGTCAATGGACATTATCTTGGCTTTTAGTTTTGTCAATGGACATTATCTTGGCTTTTAGTTTTGTCAATGTACATTATCTTGGCTTTTTGTTTTGTCAATGGACATTATCTTGGCTTTTTGTTTTGTCAATGGACATTATCTTGGCTTTTAGTTTTGTCAATGGACATTATCTTGGCTTTTAGTTTTGTCAATGGACATTATCTTGGCTTTTAGTTTTGTCAAAGGACATTATCTTGGCTTTTTGTTTTGTCAATGGACATTATCTTGGCTTTTAGTTTTGTCAATGGACATTATCTTGGCTTTTAGTTTTGTCAATAGACATTATCTTGGCTTTTAGTTTTGTCAATGGACATTATCTTGGCTTTTAGTTTTGTCAATGGACATTATCTTGGCTTTTAGTTTTGTCAATGGACATTATCTTGGCTTTCTGTATATTTTGGACATAGGTTGTTTTTCTTCAATGTGTTTTTAACACACTCAATTGTCTCTTTTGATCGTTCTGCACTGTTTGAGAGGAGAGTTTTGTCATCAGCCTGTCTGTATGTCTAGAGTTGTGTTGCCATCTAATTTGAAAGAGCAGAACTTCACAAAAATGTCATTGTTGCTGACATTTCTCATGTTTTCAGTGTAGATGCTGAACAGTTCTGTGGATAGGATGCTTCCCTGCGTAGCCTCTCTTTTGTACTTTCAATTTGATGTTTCGTCCGCTTGCTCTTCGTGATAAAGCGATTCGATAAGTTCTACAAGGTGTGTTGAAAAAGACCATATTTTTAATGAAGTTCCGCAATTTCTGATGTTGTACGCAGTCAAAGATCTTACTGTAATAATGGAAGTATGTATGTAGTTCTATGTTGCATTTCTTACACTTCTCATGGATGTTTCTCATGCTAAAGATGTAGTCCCGTGTACCTCTACAATGCCTTAAGCCTGCTTGAACTATATAACGCAAGATGGGGTTACACATAATAGTGAGATTCATTTCATTAAAAGATACAACTAAATTAAATACAGAACTTGCGGGAAGCTAAGTCGGATGTACAAATTAGTGAACTGAAGGAAGTGTGTAAAAAAATAAAGGTATCCGCATAGAAATACTGCCAGCGGGGGTGGAGTGTTGGGCTTACTTTTCTCTTTGGCACATCTTTTGGAGGATCGTGGTTTAATGCTCGTTCTCCGTATGCCCTTCCTTCTCTGACCAGAGGACAGGTACCGTTTTTTTCTGCAGATTAGACAGACAGACAGACGTGTTTTGAATACTGGTATTCGTATAATTTAGACAAAAAAGTAAATAGCTCCTTCCATTCCTTAAGGCGTTTGGTGAACGTCATTCTTGTTCTACTTCTACCTTTCAACTCCCTGTGGAGCACAGGTCTTCAACAAACGCTTTCCAAGTCGTTCTGTTTCTTGCCATTCTTTTAAGATCATTCCATGTCTTCCCCATCATCTTCATCTCTGCTTTTATCTGTCTTATCCAAGAATTCCTTGGTCTTCCTCTTTGTCTTTTCCCATGGAGATTCCAAAAAAGGGCCTGTTGTGTAATACTCTCATTTGGTATCCTCAGTGTGTGTCCTATCCAGCGCCATCGTCTTCATTGTATCTCCTTATAAACTGGTATTTGACTGGTACATTTCCATAATTCTATGTTAGTGATTTTGTCCTGCCATTTCCATCCTTTTATTCTGTGTAAGCCTCCATTAATGAAAGTCAGTATCTTCATGATTGTCAGTTTTGTTGTTCTCTATATTTCACAGCCTAATAATAGGACCGACTTAACATTGGAGCTGAACATTGTTATTTTTGTATTTAACCTAATTTCTTTGGACTTCCATATGTTTCCCAGTGCAACAAAAGCTCCTCTTGCTTTTTATATCTTTATTTTGGTATTATTTTCTGTTCCTCCCTCTTTACCTATATCATTACCCAAATATATGTAAGATTGTACGTCTAGTAGAGGTATTTCTCCAAATTTTATTTGGTTATTGCCAACTGCATTAATTCTCATAATGTTGGTCCTATCTCTATTAATTTTCAGTCCTAGCTGTTGTGATCTTTCATCATGCATGCTCATGTTATCCTGCATCTATTGATGGCTGTGTGATAGGAGAGCTATGTCATCATCAAAGTCTAAATTATCAAGTTCTTGGTCAGTGACCACTGGATTCCATATCTGTTGTTTTGAGTTATTCAAACGTTATTATTACGTCCTTCTAATGCCCATATTTTTCCTTGACCAAAGTCACATTTGTATGACGATGTTACGCCAATATATCTTCACAGAAAAATGCTATTTGCATTAAAGACTGGAATCAACCTACAAACCATTGATTGGGATCGAACTTTATCGCATGTCTTTGGTAGGCCAGATCCCTAACCATTGAGCTGTAGCGGTTTCCAAAACTGAGAGAATGACTTGATAATGCATACCCCCAAAAGAGAAAATGATAGAAAATCTTCCACTTCTTAGTCTTCACCCGTTAAGTGTTATTGTGTACCAACTTTTACCTCTGGCAAAATCCATAGAGACCAGGAACTGAATTTTACGTGTTAATTCGTTTTCCTCTGGCAGCCGTGCGCACAGAGGTCTCTCGCGAAACAAGCAGGTAATTCCGACTTAGAAAGTACTCATATTGTTTCCGTCAATGTGTAACTGACATTTCATGCCGGGCCTCGTTGCTGAGACCAGGAGTGGTTGCCGCAGAGAAAAAAAAAATAAAATAAAAATCCCAACTGATGAAAGCGGGATTTGAACTCACATCCTCTGTCACAAAACAAGAGCCTTGCCTCTAGACAGACTATTTCTCCCCCCCCCCCCCGCTACTATTTAAAGATTCTGGGTGAACCCGGAGAGCTAATTAGGTCGAATAAATGTCTGTGTCAACTGGCATTTGAACCCCGAACTTTCAAGTCGAAATGCGTATGCGCTAGCCACAACGTCGCAGGGCGCGCTAGCTACAACGTCGCAGGGCGCGCTAGCCACAACGTCGCAGGGCGCGCTAGCCACAACGTCGCAGGGCGCGCTAGCCACAACGTCGCAGGGCGCGCTAGCCACAACGTCGCAGGGCAGATAAGTAGAAATGAAAAGAAAGCCAATAAAATGAACTCTCCATGTTTGACATTTCACTGCTAGGTCTTAAGTTTCGTTATTTTCATGAAAAGTCAGGATTATGTTCAATAACATTTGATGTTTACAGCGGTATGCCGCTGACCAATCGCCCATATCATCCATGAAGAAAAAACAAATTATTTATCTTGAACCGGAACTGGAATCCATAATTAACGACAAATACAAAAAACTATTTATAGAAAGTGAGTCAAACCCACGCGAGCACTTTACAATTTCTAGAATTGTTATTGGCAAAACAAAGCATCTAAAATTGTCACAGTAAAAGGACTTTTCAATAGCGGAGGCTTAAATAACAGCCCATCCCTAACTCATGCATCATTCGCGCGATATAATTCATATTAAGAATAATGTAAAAGCAATCTAGCTCTAGCCCTCAATAAATAAACAAAAATTAAAAAGTTTCCGTTTCTAAATTAAATAAATTTGTTGCTGGAATTTCTTCTTCTGGTAAATAATTTATTTGTTTTTTTCCTGTCTCTTAAAAGTAGTTTAAATGTTGTCCTGCCACAATTTTGACACATTTACACTTTTATCTACGACTGACACTTATTTGAAAAAGTAATATTCAAATGTGGCCTCATCACAAATATCTAGAGCTGTGCGCGTGTGTGCATTTATATTTGTGTGCATATATATATAAAAGAATGTTCCAAATACAAGCCATTTTAGACTGCTGCCACCCACCACGAAGAAGACATCAATGTGATGGGTTAAATCCGTGTTCTGCTCATGATGTCATATTCGCTGTCATCGAGAATTTCAAAATCCGCTCCACGTGTCACAGGTCATTCCAAAGCTCGTTGGAAAATTATGTTGATAAGATCTTCTTCCGTGCAGACCTTATCGACGGCAGAGGCGACGATTCCAAACAACGCCTATCGAAAAGAAAGTGCGGAGGAACTTCCTTACTCCAGCTTTCTCGAAAACAGATATTTAAAACAAACAAAGCTACTTAACGATGTAAGCGACTACCTACATGTCGACATGCATCTATTTTGCATTGTCGGCTATGACTTTAACAAAGTCGAACTCCAGTACCAGCCAATCGGTTGCGAGGGCGGCAATTTCAGATGACATCATAGAAAAGAGAGTACTTACAGTCACTTCCCACTCGAATTCACGAGTATAAATTTAAAAAAATCCATGCTAGAGACTATCAAAACACAGAAATACGGTTTGTGTGATGGCACACTCTAAAATCCTGGTGAATAGTGGTGCCATCTTCACGGAAGTCCCGGTACGTGTGGACTACCTAACAAGTATATCTTATCCTCTAGAATGTGACTGTACCTCGGGAGAGTTTGTAACAAATCAACTGAATACGACGAAAGACTAATTATACGAATATTAAAGGTGACTACATGCACCAAAGTAAAAAAAAAATCAAAATCAGCAAGCTTAATGACATATCAACTGTATGTGAGTTAGTTAGCAATGAAACATGGGACAGTAACTGAGGAATGATAAACCAGCAAAGATAGTATACATCCTTTTCCAATGCTTAATAGTAAAAGTAAAGTACCCCCGTCACGCCAAGTGGCGTATAGGTAATATGGTGTCAGTGACCATACATTTTTAGGTTAACTAACAAATAAAAAGATTACAACTAGTGGATGCAACAAAACAATAGCTGCTGCACGAAGAATGATACAAGGCTTCGAGATTTTATCAAATTGCAGATATATATATATATATATATATATATATATATATATATATATATATATATATATATATATATATATATTGGTTGGAAAATGCTCTCACATATAGATCTTCACGGGGTCTAGAATTTAAATATGCCCTTTCATATATAAATGAGTCTTTATGTGTTGTGAATTGTCAGATTTAGTTTAGACGCAGCAAACACTAATTTAAAATGGTGGAAAAACAGCAGTCGACATGCAACATGTAACATGCAACATGTAACATGCAACATGTAACATGCAACATGTAACATGCAACATGTAACATGCAACATGTACCATGCAACATGTAACATGTAACAAAATCAGGAAAATTGAAGAATAGCTAACTCTGTGAATTCAATCATTAACGTTCATTCTTCCAAAAGACAACACCCACAAAGCCACAATTATCGAACCATCTATTTGATTGAGCCAGGAAAGAAAAGCTACAAATTATCAAAAATATATTTTAACCTAGACAGAGAAAGCCTTCCCTAAGGAATAGGCTGACCTTACACAAAATCAGAAGCATTGAATCATTTCTTTTTAATTCTATTACTCATTATCTTCTTTGTTTTGTTTCCTATGTTGATAAAATTATACAGAGAGATGATTTGGAGTTATCTCCAGTCATTAGCAGAAGTCATAATTTACTTGCCAGTTGTCCTTTTCTTGGTTCAAATCTCCGTTCTCTATTCAATTCACATGTTTGATTGACATGAATTGAAGCTAGTATTCCGGCTTAACATGTACACTGCGGGACCGTAGTAGTTATTGTCTGCAGAGATCTGTGTGTAAACTTGAAAAAGCTCAAATAAATTGCATTCCAGTTTTATTCGCGGCACCGCACGATATTTATATTCTTGTGTCTATCTCTATTCAGTGTATAGTGTTCTATTCAGTATATTGTGTTATATTATAATGTGTAATTTAAGACAGACAGTCATCTTCAGAAACCATCGAGATGGGTGTCCCGCGCTGCACCAGCCTAGTTACTACCCACAAAGGCAACCTCTTTCCATGCAGTATCGCTGAGACCGTTAGCTGTATAGTTTTGTACATGCGGGTCTCATTTTCATTACTGGAAGTCCTGGGCAATCGATGAACCTGATACGTTCCTTATTCTGTTGAAGGAATCTTTCAGCCCATAGTCTTGTTCAACCAGAATCTAGCAGTAAACAATACGGATGTTCGAAAGGTGTCGTTCTCTGTTTTAATCAGTGAATCAACTGTACCAACATTTGTTCGTATTGTAATTTTAACAAGGCGCAACACAGTTCAGGATGACTGCTGGAACATCTCAGACAGATTACCCTGATATGCATGGATGCGATTACAGCAGCAATTACTGCAGAATAACACATTCATCATGGCGTGACTGGCACTCATACGTACATTTTGTGATATTGAAAGATATTCAAAATATCAAGATGACATAGTATTTTCTCGACTACAGGAAGAACTCAACATTGCACACCATGAAGTACTACGTTCTACAATGACTATATACAACGCAACATTGGGTATTAATTAATACAAACAATTTTCTACGAACGCAACAAAGTTAGTGTTTGTCAAAGGAACAGCAGGATGCTGGTTCCACACATCAGTTTAGGTGTTTCAGTGATGGCTGCCTCTTACAGTTCTGTTTAGTATTTTGTAGAGTAAAAAATGCAGCTTTTGAAGGCCACGCGCATACAATGAGTATACGAAGAATGAAAATGTCGATAATTCGTTTTGCTGACGATAAGAGTAGAGAAGCAAAACAGGTAATTAAGAACTGGCTATACAACTAGCTTCTTCTTCTTTTTTTCCAATCAACACCCTGCGGAGCATAGGTCTTCAACAAACACTTTCAGCTCCCTGCGGAGCATAGGTCTTCAACAAACACTTTCAGCTCCCTGTGGAGCATAGGTCTTCAACAAACACTTTCAGCTCCCTGTGGAGCATAGGTCTTCAACAAACACTTTCAGCTCCCTGTGGAGCATAGGTCTTCAACAAACACTTTCAGCTCCCTGCGGAGCATAGGTCTTCAACAAACACTTTCAGCTCCCTGCGGAGCATAGGTCTTCAACAAACACTTTCAGCTCCCTGCGGAGCATAGGTCTTCAACAAACACTTTCAGCTCCCTGCGGAGCATAGGTCTTCAACAAACACTTTCAGCTCCCTGTGGAGCATAGGTCTTCAACAAACACTTTCAGCTCCCTGTGGAGCATAGGTCTTCAAGAAACACTTTCAGCTCCCTGCGGAGCATAGGTCTTCAACAAACACTTTCAGCTCCCTGTGGAGCATAGGTCTTCAACAAACACTTTCAGCTCCCTGTGGAGCATAGGTCTTCAACAAACACTTTCAGCTCCCTGTGGAGCATAGGTCTTCAACAAACACTTTCAGCTCCCTGTGGAGCATAGGTCTTCAACAAACACTTTCAGCTCCCTGTGGAGCATAGGTCTTCAACAAACACTTTCAGCTCCCTGTGGAGCATAGGTCTTCAACAAATGCTTCCCAAGCCGTCCTGTTTCTTGTCGTTCACTTAAGATAGTTCCACGTCATCCCATCATCTTCATCACAGAAGTTGCTGTATAACTCGCACCGATTTTAAATGCAAAAATAAACGAAAACATACTAGCCGTAGAAAATAGATTTATATTGTGAGAAACTCGATTTCTGATACACAAACATTGCAAATTAAAAAGTTCGTAAAATAAAAGCCAACAGCTAAGGTCTACACGAAAAGCTTCTTACATCGGTAAAGAAAAGAGCACTTATGCTAATAGAAGAATGTCACAAGATCTAATGGCCTGGAACAAGATAATCTTACTACGAGTAGTAAAGTGCCGAAGAAACAGTGAGAAGATGATATAAGAGGCCATTGAATTATTTCTTCTTGGACATAGAAAACAGAACAAACTCAAATATTAGCATACAACAGAGAGAACGGAGAAATTCTGTAAGCATCTTATTCCTGCCTGCATTCGAATTCTCCAAGATAATTATGGGATCAAAGCTCAGCTTTTCACATGAACCTACATCGACAGAAATATAACGTAATTATCAACTTGCCAAGATCAGTCAAACTTTAACTCTGACAAAATGTCAGCAGCCACAGCTTGATTCAATACCTGCAGGGCATTTGTTAGAAAACAAGAAGGAAGAAAATACCTTGATAAGCCAGAGTAAAAAGGATGCGTATATAATCTACAGCGGTCAATGACAACAGTTGAGGTTGCTAGAAGAGAGAGAGAGAGAGAGAGAGAGAGAGAGAGAGAGAGAGAGAAAGAGAGAGAGAAAGAGAGAGAGAGAGAACTAGAACATTTGCATCTCCATCGATGCTTAAAGGAATGACAGAAGAAGTGAATTAGAAGAAATAAAGAGAGCAACCATTTTTCTGTTTCTGACAACACGTAGTGTACAATGTGAGCAATAGCTTGATGGCTGCAGTACTGGCAAATCTGTTGACAAACATTGATGTTGCTAATTTCGTAAATCCACTGGTCATGTAAATGTGATAATGTTATGAATCACGTACTACTAAATTATGTGGTTTATGCTATTCGAAAGTCTCACACTACAACGAGCAGTAATGTGGCAAGGCATCGTTGAACTCCCCGTGACAGCTAATTTCATGAACAGTATTATCTTAATGTTATCTCAGAATTATTTTCTTAAGGAAAAATAGATCGCGGACGACAAAGAGAGAAAATACTGGATAGCTTGGTGTCATGGCATGGAGAACAGTCAACAACAGAACTGATACGATGCACTGTAGATAGAAGATTGTGGAAGGACATGATTGCCTACACCAACCGGTATGACACATGATGATGATTATTTTAGTGATTGTGTTTCACGAAGGCGGCCGAACAATTGTCTCCGTTGTAGGTCCGTAAATAGTAAACAACCGCAAGAGAAAATATTATTTAATGGACTATTAGTGGTTGAAAAAAAGTGTATTTTATGTTCTACCTCCTACACGTGAACTCAAAATCACACTTGGGGACAGGTTGGTCTCGAGGCAATACGCCGGTCTTGAGACAGAGAGGTTGTGAGTTCAAATCCTGGCTGCACCAGTTGGGATTTTTATTTGTGATTTCTCTCTGCGGCAACCACCCCTGGTCTCAGCAACGAGGCCCGGCTTGAAACGTCAATTTACTCATCGACGGAAACAAATATGAGTACATTTGAAGTCGGAGTTATCTTCCTGTGCAGCGAGGGACTCCTGCACGCACGTCTACCAAGGAAAACAGATTAACGCAGGTTCCTAGTTTCTAGAGACTTCGCCAGAGGTGAACGATGGCGAACACAAAAAACAAAATCAAACAAAAAATCTCGCACAGAAGCGACTCAAATACACAGTTCTCTTTTGGATGTGCCATAATAATTTCAAAGCTAAACTTTAGATGATCAATCTCTCTCTCTCTCTCTCTCTCTCTCTCTCTCTCTCTCTCTCTCTCTCTCTACATAGGTAATGTATATATGATGTTTATGAATTGTTTATTTTGTTAATTTTAGCGGAGAAGGAAACAATGCCAGAGATTTATATAAAAGGCAAATAAAATTATTGAAGATATGCAAATGTATATATATACATCATATACACATTCATCATCAGATAGGATGCTTTTAGCAGAACGTTGCATTCATCACAGCCCGTCTGAAATAATCTCTGTTTTTAGATAGATTGCCCACTTATTGTTGTCATGTTCAAAGTCTCTTCGATATCTAGAAACCACCCTCTTCTTGGTCCGCCCCTAATTCGTGGTCTGCACTTAATGTATCCATCGTCCAGGAACCAATCCTTCCACATTTGTTCTTTCCAGCCGCTGTGTCTTTTGACGTGGCCATAGTATTTTAATTTCCTCTGTAGAATGGTGTTTATAAGCCTGTTCTTTTTAATGTTTAGGTCTTCCGGTATGTCTTCATTGCTCTATTTCATTATCCAAGATATCTTAAGAATTTTTCTACAGCATTTTGTTTAGAATAAATCGATTTTACTTCTTCCTGTTTGCAAAATGTTCATGATTCGCAACCATGTGTTGCTATCGGGAAAATACGTGCCCTCAGTAAATATAATTGTACTGTCATGCTGGTATTTTGCCACATGCTCTTCATGGAATTTCAGTTTTGTGTTGCCATTACTAGTCTTTTGTTGATTTTCTCTTTCTGGCAGTCTACAATGTTAATGTATGTTTAGATATAGGTTTTGTTCTTTACTGTATTTTAACACACTCATTTATCTCTTTTGCACTGTTTGAGATACATATTGTCCTCAGTAATTTTATCTTATTTTGTTTTTACTCTGTTAGTCCTTTCTTATCAAATGTGTGTGTCTTTTTTACATTATGTGTATTATCTTCTTTAGCTAACATTATTTTCGAATTTTCCTAGGTCTCTTTACATCTACATATCTGACTGCACAACTGTCCAGTAGCAATACAACTACTTAAAAAAAGTAAAGGAAACGAGCATATAATATGGATTGGATATAAATATTGAGCAGACTAAAACTATGATGATAAACATAGATAGCATACAAAACCCGCAAGTGAAGTAAATGGAAAGAACCTAGAGAAAGTTCAAGATTATACCGACCAAGGACATGCCATATCAAGTGATGGAAAACACGATACAGAAATAACAAAAGAACAGGACATGCAGACATCAATTTTAACAGAAAGACAATGACTTCAAAGCAAATAACACCAGAATTAAAATTGAGAATAATAAAACGTTATATTTAATCAACATTCCTGCATGGTGCAAAAATACGTCCACAAAATAAGAAAACGGAATAAAGAAAACCCTTGAAATTTGTATTTATAGTAGAATGTGAAGAATTGGGTTGGATTGAGAAGAAAACAAATAAATAAGATTTGAAACAGCTGGAAATGAACAAAGAATTGTTTAACACTATTGGAAAAAGACAAATGAAATGTGTAAGTCACACAAAGAGAATAATGTAGTAAAAGTCATTTTGGTGGAGAAAATTCAACGTAAACAAGGCAGAGGCAAAGACTAAAGTGGGCTAACAACAACAAGAGATTGGCAGGAGAACCTATGACAGCATATACTATCAAGGCAAAAGAGAGGAAGAAATTGTGCTTCATAGTAGCCAACTTTCGAAATGACACGACATATGATGATGATGCCCACCTACTTTTCGAAATATTCGACTACATATATCTAACTGCAAATATTTCCACATAATTAAATACCTACCTACCTCCTACTTTTATATGCCTTTATATCGTTAATCTTGTTTAATTTTCTATGACCTCTTCGAACCTTTTTCTTGCGTTAAATCTTTTATATACATCTTTCACGCTAAAACATTGGTATGAGAAACCTTAACCATTCACACGGCAAACCAGACAAAACTGATTCTTATTTTGCACTTTAAACGCCTCAGTATTGACGGCTTACCACTCTAATTTTAATTTTTGTTTTCAGAGGACGAACCATTCAAAGGCTTGACGGGTTGGAATTTCCAGGAATTGCGTTCTCTCTTTAATCAAGTATCAATTTCCAGCAGTTCATATTAAAATTCTAGCCGGCAGCGGGTATTCAGAGAAGGGAAGGGATGCCACTACTCCTCTAATATGTTTTCAGAATACGAGAATACATAATACAATCACATTCCAGCTCAATGAGTTAGGTGTCAATGTACAACCAGCCACCGAATTCCCTAGTATAGCTGTGATATAGTTGAAATAACTGAGGCCCTTACTGCTAAATAAGCTTCAGTGTCTATGGAGATAAATTCTACTACAACCACATACAACAGCATCTATTGACCATGTAATGTGTATGAGATTAGGGTAGGCCATTTCAACAATTACCTCGCCGTTTCCATTAAAACAAAAGAACGACAAATTGGATAGTGTGGTATCTTCTTATTAAACATATAGAAGTAGTGTTGATGTGAAGGAGAATTTATAAAGTGTCTCCTGTAAGAATCACTTCGCTGTGTCTTTATATACAAAACGCCTCAACAAAACTGTACGATATTTTTAATTAACAGCAAAACCAAGTTTTTTTCAGAACTTATAATGATTTATAAATTAAACTTATAATAACTAAAATAGTATGATGTCATTATAATTATGTTAATTTATGGAAATAATTGAAGCAACTATATAACATAGTGTATATTGCAGCAAAGTTTATGTCGCAAATGATCGGGTTAAAGGTCAAATTAAATGTTCGGTCTCATGTCTGGCCTCCTCAAACTGACCGTCCGCCGCTGTTAGCGGCACACGCATAAAACTTACCGTCCGCCGCTGTTAGCGACACACGCATAAAACTGAACGGAGACAGCTACATAAATGGAACAGAACAACTAGTTCTATTGCACCGTGAATAAATCTGTTTTTTTTTCTTGACCGAGAATTCAAACTTTATCCAATACACAGTGTGATCAGTTAAAACATATACAAAAACTATGCAATTTATCTTAGGCTGCATTATAAATACGCCAAGCATGTGATGAGATACCTGCAGTGATATTCATAACATCTATACAAATTTGATAGAAGGATCTATAGAGGTAAAGAAAGATCTATATATGTGCTCTATAGACTACACGAAAGCATTTGACAAAGTAAAGCATGTGGAAATAATCAATATGCTGGAGAAATTAAACATTGATGGCAAGGATCTTCGAATAATAAAAACATGTACTGGCAACAAACAGCAGCTATACGAATTAACAACCAAACATGACAATTCCAATATATAAAGCAAGGAGTCAGACAAGGCTGTGATCTGTCACCGGATTTGTTTTCACTTTACAGTGAATATATTATCAGATCAATAGTAGACAAAAAAGGAATTGAAGTCAACAGTCACAACATAAATAATTTGAGATATGCGGATGACACAGTCTTAATAGCAGAGACAGAGAATGAACTACAAGAAATGATAGACATAACAGTAAAAGAAAGCAATAAGAAAGGTCTCAGTCTGAATAGTAAGAAAACAGAAGTAATGGTTATATCGAAGAAACAATCATCACCATCATGCAGCATAAAAATAAACGAGACAAATCTGAAACAAGTGCAACGTTACAAATACGTGGGCACAATAATAACATCGGATGGGAGATGCACCACAGAAATAAAAAGCAGAATAGCTCAGGCCAAAATAGCATTTAAGAAAATGAAAAATATCTTATGCAACAAATCTATGTCAATAAAAATGAGAAAGAGAGTTCATCGGTGCTATGTAGAACCAATTCTGACCTAAGGAAGCGAATCATGGACAATAGACAAACAAATGAAAAGACGATTAGAGCCCACAGAGATGGGATTTCTCAGAAGAATGTTGAAAGTTCCCTGGACAGCTAAAAAGACCAATGAGGAAGTTCTCAAAGAGGCCAACACAAAAAGGGAGCTCTTAAAAAACATCAGAAAGAAGCAATCAACATTTTTTGGGCACATCATGAGAAGAGGAAAGTTGGAATACTTGGTTACAACTGGCAAAATAAAAGGAAAGAGAGATCGCGGACGACAAAGAGAGAAAATACTGGATAGCTTGGTGTCATGGCATGGAAAACAGTCAACAACAGAACTGATACGATGCACCGTAGATAGAAAATTGTGGAGGGGCATGATCGCCTACGCCAACCGGTATGGCACATGATGATGATATTACAAATTTGGACCAATGCCCAATCTATGTTATGGTATCTGGTGATAAGGAATTCATTCACACACAAAAAACACTCACACACACTACATCATAAGAGCATAGCATGCCTCTGGGAGATAAGGATTGTATAAAATAACTTCATGAATGGCACAGAGAGAACAGTTTATTTCATTAGAAATAAGGAATAATGGATAGTAATCGTAGTACAATAATAAACTGCAAGCAACAATTACGACGAAAAATGATGGACATACGAATATTCTGTGTCGTCCTCTCATGTCATACGGCTGTACGCACCTTCATACCTACCTTCTGTTTTTTTCACATTCTCTTCATTCTCAAAGTAATAGTTTTGTTGGAACAGGTATACAGGAAAATGGCAGGACAAAATAACCAATTTAACTGTCCTGCAACGCGCAAAGACCCCAACAATCATGTCGATGCTCAGATGTCGAAGACTAAGATGGCTGGGGCACGTCCAGCGAATGGAAGAAAAACGCATCCACAGGCAAATACTATATGGCGAACTAACACACGGAAAAAGACAAATCGGCAGACCTAAATTACGATATAGAGATATCTGTAAATCATTTCTGAATGACTTCTCCATCTGTCAAAATGACTGGGAACATCTGGCAAGTGATCGCACATCACGGAGAGCATTATAAGGAATGGTATAACATCATTTGAGACTGCGCTAAGGCAACACTTAGAAGAGAAAAGACCCATGAAAAAGGATGGAAAACCTTGTGGATCAATAGGCCTGATTTGCTCATTCTGTGGCCGCGTGTATTTGTCAAACATTGGTAGAATTGACCACGAGAGAAGCTATTCGATAAAAACAAAAATTAAAAAAAATAACACATAATAGTCTCCACTAGACCGTCTGACAAGACGAAATGGGCCATATATATATATAAGCCGCGATAGCTCAGTGGTTAGTGAACTGGACTACAAAAGAAAAGAGGTAGGATTCGATCCCAATCGACGGCTCCAGTTCACCCAGCCTTTAATGGGTATCGGATTTTTTTCTAGCAAAGTAAAGCGGCACGGGCGTAATACCGACCACATTACGGCAAAAATCATGTGCCGAAGGTCTGTAAAGTTTATGGTCACTAACACCATATTCCCTGTACGCCACTTGGCGTGACGGGGGTACTTTACAGTAGTAAAGGTATAGCATTAGGACGGATAAATGGTAGTCGAGACAAACATTTATTGCTATATGTTTAGTCTACACTAACAATTATTCTTTTCTCCTTATTTGAGAGTCTAGCCGAACATGGCCGGCAGGGGTGACGTCTCATGTCGGGGGTGACCTCTAGTCGTGGTGCGGTGACCTCTCGTTGACATCTCGGGGTTGATCTCTCGTCTTGTGATCTCTCGTAGATGGGGGACATTTTGGGGGGAATGGCGTGGGCGGAGGTGAAATGTGTCGTCGCCGGGGTGACATAACTTTATACTTTTTTTCAAAAAGTTTTATTCAAGAAAACCTTTATGTATTCATAAAATCTCTTTGCATCCGATGATAACAACTTACTCATTACTTGTCCGTAACACGTACACATGCCTAGGTATGTACACGAAGGCGCGTTAATGAGTTTACGTGGAATCATCAGCAGCATGGAATTTATTAATGTCCAAATTGACCGCTTGTCCGTAACACGCATACCGGCGCGTTAATGACTTTAAAAGGTACCCCCGCCAATGACCCTGTTTCTCTGTGAAATTTTTCGCTTGTGTAACTTAAACCAGCCTAGTCGTCTACATGAGCTGCGCTAATGAGTTTAACACCTGAACGGCAGACGGACATTAAAAGATAAATTGAGCGCTTGGTCATCTAATGACCATGGTCGTACTAATGAGTTTATCGGCTGATCAGTAAAGACCCGTTACTAGACGAAATTTAACGGATGAGCACCTACACACCAGTCTTTGAGAGACTGACCACAGGGTCACGCTAATGGGTTTATCAGCTGTCTAGTGTTGTGACGTTGTTTTAGAGAGACGGTAAATTAATGCACTGTGATATTATTTTAGTGTGGGTATATCAGAGGTGTAACTTTCTTGAGTAGTATTTTATATTAGTGTGGTTTTGACAGGAGTACGTAAGTAGCTTTCATGGGTAGTAGAGTTAGGACTTGGCCTGTACTAGAATTCTATCCTTTCCTCCATTGTAACTTGTAGTTGAAATAGTAGTAGTAGTAGTAGTAGCAGTTGTAGTAGTAATAGTAGTAGTAGTAGTAGTAGTAGTAGTAGTAGTAGTAGTAGTAGTAGTGGAAGTTGTAGTGGTAGTTGTAGAATTAGCATGACTTTCGTTTAGTAGAGTTATGACAGAGGCGTAACTTTCATGAGTAGTAGACTTAGGAGTTGGAGTGTATTAGAATTTCACGGAAGTGATCGACTTTTCATCTGATCCGTCTAGTGACCACGGTCATCTTCCTTCTTTCCTTACTGCTGTCCTATTGCTGTTGATAGCGGATGATGGCTGCCCTTAATTTGTTTAATTTTAAAATTATTTTAGTTTATTCATACTTGCTGTATTAAAATAGAAGGTAGAAGACAACAGTAACAGGTATATGACACTATCAGTCCCCTGATCGAGTAGACATTCAGAATGTCCTTCCATCATTCAAGCACACTAACTCGACCGCTATCAACAGCAATAGGATAGGAGGAAGGAAAGGAGGAAGATGACCGTGGTCACTAGATGGATCAGATGAAAAGTCGATCATTTACGTGAAATTCTAGTACACTCCAACTACTAACTCTACTACGCATGAAAGTTATGCCTTTGTCATAACTCTACTACACACGAAAAAGTCACGCCCCTGTCATAGGCCCACTAAACGAATGTATTACCAAACATGGCTACAAGGAAGGAAGACGACCGTAGTCACTAGATGGATCAGATGTAAACTCGATCACTTCCGTGAAATTCTAATACACTCCAACTCCTGACTCTACTACTCATGAAAGTTACGCCTCTGTCATAACTCTACTAAACGAAAGTCATGCTAATTCTACAACTACCACTACAACTTCCACTACTACTACTACTACTACTACTACTACTACTACTACTACTACTACTATTACTACTACAACTGCTACTACTACTACTACTACTACTATTTCAACTACAAGTTACAATGGAGGAAAGGATAGAATTCTAGTACAGGCCAAGTCCTAACTCTACTACCCATGAAAGCTACTTACGTACTCCTGTCAAAACCACACTAATATAAAATACTACTCAAGAAAGTTACACCTCTGATATACCCACACTAAAATAATATCACAGTGCATTAATTTACCGTCTCTCTAAAACAACGTCACAACACTAGACAGCTGATAAACCCATTAGCGTGACCCTGTGGTCAGTCTCTCAAAGACTGGTGTGTAGGTGCTCATCCGTTAAATTTCGTCTAGTAACGGGTCTTTACTGATCAGCCGATAAACTCATTAGTACGACCATGGTCATTAGATGACCAAGCGCTCAATTTATCTTTTAATGTCCGTCTGCCGTTCAGGTGTTAAACTCATTAGCGCAGCTCATGTAGACGACTAGGCTGGTTTAAGTTACTCAAGCGAAAAATTTCACAGAGAAACAGGGTCATTGACGGGGGTACCTTTTAAAGTCATTAACGCGCCGGTATGCGTGTTACGGACAAGCGGTCAATTTGGGCATTAATAAATTCCATGCTGCTGATGATTCCACGTAAACTCATTAACGCGCCTTCGTGTACATACCTAGGTATGTGTACGTGTTACGGACAAGTACTGAGTGAGTTGTTATCATTTGATGCAAAGAAATGTTAAGTATACATTAAAAGTTTTCTTGAATAAAACTGTTTTGAAAGAAAGTATAAAGTTATGTCACCCCGACGACGACACATTTCACCCCCGCCCACTCCATTCCCCCACAAATTTCCCCCATCTACGAGAGATCAAAAGACGAGAGATCAGCCACGTGAGTTCGACGAGAGGTCGTGAGTCGTCGGAACAATTCGAGGCCTTTAACCTTCTATTCGCCTTGCCAGATATGAATCTGGAGCCCACATCCATTCTTCGAAGATATCGGCAGTACGAGCCTGCGAGCTTGACAAGATGGTGATGTTTCTCTACGATTGTTTATTGTACATTGATGGTTATTGATATGGATGCACTTTTGAGAGTTCGTTAATTAAAAGTCAGACTACATATAGAATCTGATGAATCAGAGAAGTGATTATAAATGTGCAAGCCAGCAAGCTACAGGAACTATCAACGTCCACACTTTGCGTCAACTATATGGACTGTTTGGGCTGACTAACATGGACGCGTAACATCAAAAGATGGACAAGTCAGCCTATGACAGCCTGCACCATCAAAGCAAGAGACATAGAGGAATGGCGCTCCATGGTAGACAACCTTCGATGCGGAGACGGTCACTCAAGGAATAAATGAATTTTGATGGACTGACCATGCGTCTGTCTAGTCTACGGTGGGGATGATTTTTTAAAATCAGTAATCGCTTTTATGTTCGTTTTCAGTATTTCGTTCAGTCACGCTTTCTTACCATCTTTCTTGCACTGTTTATCGGGCTTCCTTGTGTTTTTTTTTAAATAAAATATTTTTAAAGATCTTATTCAGTTTCTGCCTTTTCTCCCATTCGCATTTATTCCCTCCTTTCCTTCTTCCCTTTTTATTTGTGTTTATATCATTTCTTTTCTTTAAGCACTCACTTAATATCTATCTCTCTGTCTTTTCTATCGTCTTCACACACTTCCTTGCATCACTGTCTCTCTCACTTCTTCCGTTATTCTCTCAATTTCTCAACTTCAATTTCTCTGTCCTCTCTGTCTTACTCGTTGTCATACTTGTGCCTTCTCTTCACTCCTCAAGACATCATTATTCACACACTTTACAGTGACGATGCGATATCAGAGACGCTCAGCTCCACACCTTATTTCTTTTACCTGTTCCCATCTACACGGAGATTCCGCATTCCCCAGCAATTGCCTAATCTTCATGGAAACAGACGCGTTAAGATCAGAGATAACAATCTAGAAGATGAGCTGCCGGCAAAGATTTACCGCCGCTTTCTATCTGGGGCATGTTTGGATAAGCGTGCCAGAGATTCACAGTTCACATCATCTCTGGTTAGATTCCACGATGAAAGTGTTTCATGTTCGGCTTCTCTTATAAGAGACTATGTGTTTGTGTGTTATTGAACGCTTTCAAAAGTTGATGCTGAAATGTGAGGGTCAATATGAAAGGTGAGCACAATAAGAAATGTGAGCGTAATATGAAGTGTAAGCACAATAAGAAATTTGAGCTTAATATGAAATGTGAGCACAATAAGAAATGTGAGCTTAATATGAAATGTGAGCTCAATATGAAATGTGAGCACAATATGAAATGTGACCACAAAATGATATGTGAGTTCAAAATGAAATATGAGTTAGATATGAAATGTAAGCTCACTATGAAATGTGAGCATGAAATGGTTTTGTTGTGTCAACAATTGTGAGCCGAAGAGCATCTGAATTAACCACAAATGTTTGCAATAATGTGACTATCATTTTATGAATTACATCTTCGACATAATTTGAGATTTGAAATGGTTAAGTGTTATGTTTAATCAATACTATTGTGTCCCAAAGGCTTAGTCACAGATTCTCTTCTCTTCTTGCTTTTTTGTTTCCTCCATTAGGGTCCAAACCATCAATGAGAGAGCTAACTAATCTTATATATCATTAATGAATGAAGTCTTTTAGTCTTGTGCAGGTGTAATTTATTGTTGTATTCTGTTTAAAGATTTTGTCTTTCTAGGTTTTCTCTATTTACTCTGTCCATGTTGGTTCCATGAAAGCGCATGTTGCAATCGAAGCATAATTAATAAATCATCTTTATTGTTATGTATCATTTGTCCCTTGTGGGACATATCTCTAATAGTATATGGTCGTAATGTGACTATATATCATTCTTTCCTGTGTGGCTATTACTCTTTAATGGTGTATAGCCATCCAATCTGAAGTAGCATCCTTAAGAAGGTGTTAATAAAGGTGTGTAAAAGGTGTGTATTAGAAAATGAAAATTAATAATACAGATCTTACAGAAAAAAAAACTCAGAGAAATTAAGTCTTCATCAAGTTAACTCTTGATGTTACTCTCCCATCTATAGAGCTGTCATCTTCTTGTTAATTTGTTTTATATATTTTTCACATTTGTTTATATATTTTTCACATTTGTTTATATATTTTTCACATTTGTTTATATATTTTTCACATTTGTTTATATATTTTCCACATGCTAGTGGAAAATATATAAACAAATGTGAAAATATATAAACAAATGTGAAAAATATATAAACACATTAACAAGAAGATGACAGCTCTATATATGGGAGAGTAACATCAAGAGTTTAACGAGTAACAGAATGGACGATAGCTTAATAGAATGGATCATAGAGACAATAGGACGACAGTTTGCTAACGATGAAATCAAACTCAAGAAGGACAAATACTAGCCTACAACAATATACCAACAATGCAAATAAAAGATGAGAATTGAAATCAACCAACATTCGATGTGGAGACGGTATTGGATCTAACATGATCGTTGGTAATATTCTAAACTCATTTTTTATGTTCTGGTGTCTATGCGTATTAGTGCAAATGTATCTTTCTGTGCTGTGATTTCTCTTCGTGTACTTTCTACTCGTTTATTTGTGTGCTGATATTGCTATGTTCGTTTATTTCATTGTATTGTTGTTTATTCTTTGCCAATCGTTCAGTAGCTTGCAGATTAAATGTGCACATAAGTAGCGTCTTTGTTTATGTAGCTGATTTGTTTTTCCCTCAATACTTTTCTTATGTTTTTTTGTGGTTGCTGATCAGCAAAGAAAGAAGTTTCCTGTATCAGCGAAGAAAACCCTGTTGAAATGTGAAATGTTTTATTCTCTACATTTATTCATATTGTAATTCAGCTAATAATATACTTGTCTTTGATAACACTGGTAATCTTCATTATCATTCTGCTTTATAGATGTAAAGTGTCCTGCTGTGTAAACAATTTCTGTCTAACCTTCATTTGTTTACGGCGATAAACTCACACAAATATTAATGTACGTGAAATTTGAAATATCAGCAAATCTAAATCTAAATATTATTGCTTAATTCGGCCAGACTTTTGTAGGCACTGGTTCTCTGGTTTATTTGGTTTGTTATTTTTGCTTGTAAAAAACTCTAATTGAATAATGTCTCAGCGTCAAATGCCAAGAAGGCCTGCTTTGGAACAAAAAGAGAAAGGTTCTGACCGCAGGCTATCAGAAAATGCACGAGACAGAGTACAACTGGCAATCTAATTAGCTATAAAAATAGCTTGGAAATTATATATTTAGAAATTGAATACTATTATCAAGAAATTGGGCTTTTGATCGTATTGTCCTGATAGTCTTTCATCATCCAAAAAAAATATATATTATCAGGGACGTTAACTCAATAGAACAGTTCTTCGATACTTCCCACATTCTTTATTAAGTACAATTCAGTGAAGTAAGTGTCTTCTTCTTCTACCTTTCAGCTCCCAATGGAGCACAGGTCTTCAACTAACACTTTCCAAGTTGTTCTGTTTTTTGCCATTCTTTTAAGATCATTCCATGTCTTCCCCATCATCTTCATCTCTGCTTCTATCTGTCTTCTCCAAGAATTCCTTGGTCTTCCTCTTTGTCTTTTCCCCTGGCGATTCCAAAAAGGGCCTGTTGTGTAATAATTTCAGTTGGCTTCCGTAGTGTGTGTCCTATCCAGCGCCACCGTCTTCGCTGTATCTCTTTATCCTCTGGTATTTGACTGGTACATTTCCATAATTCTATGTTAATGATTTTGTCCTGCCATTTCCATCCTTTTATTCTGCGTAAGCATCCATTAATGAAAGTCTATATCTTCGTGATTGTCAATTTTGTTGTTCTCCATGTTTCACAGCCATATAATAGGACCGACTTAACATTTGAGTTGAAAATTTTTATTTTTTTTATTTAACCTAATTTCTTTAGATTTCCATATGTTTCCCAGTGCAATGAAAGCTCCTCTTACTTTTGATATCCTTATTTTCGTATCTTTTTCTGTTCCTCCCTCTTTATCTATATTACTGCACAGATATATGTTGGATTGTACGTCTAGTAGAGGTATTTCTCCTAGTTTTATTTGGTTATTGCCAACTGTATTAATCCTCATAATGTAGGTCTTATCTCTATTGATCTTCAGTCCTAGCTGTTGTGATATCTCATCAAGTATACTAATTTTATCCTGCATCTGTTGATGGCTGTGTGATAGGAGAGCTATGTCATCAGTAAAGTCTAAATCATCAAGTTGTTTGGTCAGTGACCACTGGATCCCATTTCTGTTGTTTTGAAGTAAGTGTGGCTCGAATAAATTAGATCGGTCGACATACAACCATTTGGATGTGGGTAAAATGTCAGGTAGTGTCAATGTTTTTTGCTTGCGGCTCATTAATCTGCAGTTATTATGTAATTTTTTTTTTGGTTAGAACTTTCTGACTAAATTGTGATCCTAACCTAGGCGTCACCAATTTCACGTTACAGCATAAGCTGTGTTGCTATTATAAAAGTATAAATCAAATTAAAGAGAGAATGTTTGACATCATTGCAAATATTGTTACTGCGGTATATTCGAATTTGAATATAACTCTTCAGCATCTTCAGGATCAGTGTTCCGGAAGTAACAGATTCATGAAAGCGTAATGAACTGTACATTATACAACGACTACATCCGGGCGTACAGCTATTATTTCCAGCAGAAAGTCATCTGTCGGATTAATAAGGCCCGCGAACTAAAATAAATTCCCTAAAGTTTGATATGTTTTCAAATTTGTGAGTAGGAGCGTTTGTGGGTAAATGGACCTGTGCTACCTACAGCTCGCAATGTTATAGTGTGACTCAGTCATGGGCGATAATGGAAGAATAGAAGAATATGACGATAGACAGAAGAATAAAAGAATGAGGCGATGACGATGTGAAGTAGGATAGTTTTAGGCGGCGTAGAAAAGACACTCTTCAGAGGATTAGGAAGGAGACGTTAAGTCTACCCAACTCAGTCGCTGAGTCGTAATCAACTTGAAGATTACCAGTGAAATGCGTACAGGTGGTCAGCCTAAAGCCAGACAGATGTTTGCTCTGGTCGACAAAGTTGCGTAACGCAACGACACGGCCGCTGGTTCCTAGGAAACTCTTATATCGGCAGACGCCTTGAAGTCCAGTGAAGACCTGAGATGAAAGCGGACAACTAAACTGCCCCGCGTAATCAAAAGACCAGGTTATCTTTACGTTCAGCAGTGATTACTCTTTGAGTCTCTGAATTGGAAATCGCCTCGAGTTTTAGTTGTTAGGGGACGGACTTAGGAAGATGGACAGGTTCGACAGGACTCCTAAAGTAATAAGACTTTAGAGATAATTAAAAAAAGGCGGAGCTAGAGAGATAGTGACGGTCAGGAGACGTAGGTTAGGCCGTATCAGTGGTCGGGGGGGTGTGGTCACCTGGGACTTAAACCCCGAGACCCTGGGAACTAGGGAGATTAGGAGAGGAGAGGCCCAGAATGCTTTTGGGGCGAGGAGCAGTAGCTAGAGAGACATTTAGCTACACTCGGGCAGACTCAGCTACACTCAGCCAGACTCGAGACAATTCGGCCACACTCGGCCAGACTGAGCACATTCAGATACTAGTTCCTCAGCACTATCAGATAGAGACATGCCTGCAATATCACATTCCTTTCTGTTGCCGTGACGCAGGATTCTATTCTTTAGAAAGGACCTGGAGAGAAAAAAAAAAGAGTAAGAATTTTCTCTTAATTAACCAAGACGTCCACCTACGTACTTCCAGTATAACCAAGAAGTACTTCCAGCAACGAGTGCAGTCCTCATAATTTGCAAGTACCCATGAAGTTGAGCCTAGTAATGTGTTTGTGTACAACACACCAGCGAACCTTGTCTACAGAAGTTAATCAAGCCTAGCCATCTGTGTCCAAAATAGTACATCGAAGTCCAGTGTAAGAATGGCTGCCTGTTTGTGAGACTACACCCTGTTTATCTTAAAATCCCGAAGAAGCGACTAGAAGTGCCAACCCGCAGTGATCTTTCCCCGAGCTATATCAAAGTAGAAGTGAACATTCATATTCATAAAGTAGAACTTCCTGTAAGGAAAGAAGTAAAAGTGAAATAGACAGAGAGAACAAAATGTGAAAATGATGTCCACATTGAGAACCTGAAAGAAGACTAAGTAGTTAATTATTGTTTTAAATTAGTATATTATTGTGTAGTTGTTAGGATGTTACATAAGTGTGTTAGGTATTCCATGGACTTCAGAAGCATGTAAGTTGGATTTTTCTTATATATTTTAGAGATGCATATGATATGTTGTAACAAGGTTGTGTGAAGTAAATAAGTTTTTTCTTGAGTGTTAGTGGAAGAAAGTAGAAATTCTTTGACTGATCTAAATAACTTGTGTGTTAATTTATACTTAATTTATAATTAATTAATTAATTATCAAGATGAAGAGAGGCATGACTCCCACTTTGCAGACCCTGCAAGAAATTAGTAGAGTCATCACCGGTTTAGAAAATAGTTTTAGACAGCAAGAAATGAGTGCCAGTATCTCAAATTACTCTGGCGACCCATCCATGTTCAGACAATGGATGGCAGAAATTGAAAAGTATGCTCTCATTTTTCCTATAAATGAGGAAGACAAGAAATTAATAGCTTTTAAAACAAGTAGAGGCGAAGTATCTGACTTCATCCAGAGAAGGCTAAAGAATGAACCTTCAAGCACATGGAAGTCCCTCCAGATAGATTTAAAAACTAGGTATGCTGCTGTAGGAGATGCCTACACTGCTTTCATACTTTTGAGGAAGTTTAAACAAGAAAGAGGGGAGACAATAACTGCATACAGTAATAGACTTTTAGAGCTAGCAGAGGAATCTGGTTTAGATACCGACAGTTTTGGTAGACAATTAATAGAGATTTTTATAGATGGACTAATATCCACAGATCTAAAACTACACTTAGCGAGACTGAACCCTGAGACGCTAGATGAAGCTATTAATGTCTCTATTAAAGAAATCGGGTTCATGAAGAAATTGAATTTAAACCTACCTGAAGAACGCCCAACCATCAGTGAATGGTTTAATAAAAGAAAAATAGTAGAAAAGCCTAGGGAAGTTAATCAAGCGAGTATTAGATGGAGAAATAAGGGACGACTAGGTGAATTGAGTAAAGAAATATATGCAGTGAGAAGGGAAACAAGGTATGTTCACGGAAGAAGATTAGCACCCCAGGAATCTAGGTGGAGATGGAATGACAAAAGACAAACTGCTGGACGTAAGAGCTATGAAATAAATAGTGTAGACAGGATTGAAATGAATAAAGTGAATGGTAAATCAAACTTGTGGACACATCATGTTAACCCAACACCCAGGCGTGGTTGGCAAGATCCCTCTGGAGTCAAAGAGAAGCGCGCAACCAAGCACGTGGATGCGAGAACGACCAAGTGGTCCAAATCAAACGGCCCAAACATCAAGACAAACAGACTGTCTAGCCTGAAACAAAACAAATTAATCAGAAAGGAGAAGGAATTAGAGGGAATGGAACATAATTTAGAAGATAAGTCGAGTCATGCGATCAGCAATAAAAATGAATGTATGTTAGTGAGAATTAAAGAGACTGAGAACAGAATGATCGACAGTGCTACACAAACAGAAGTTACTGATAGAGAAGTATTAGTGACACAGGTAAGCTGTGCACAAACACAGACTGTAGAGGTTAGAGGACAAACTAAACCTAATGATAAAATAACACAAACGAGGGAGGTGAAGAAACAAGTTAGAGACGCCTGTGTGGCTACAAACATCCTAGAAGATGTGATATCAAGAAAAGATGCCGAGATAAGAATTATGGAAAAGAGAAGTGAAAGAGACGAGTTGATGCTATTAGAGCTGAAAGACACAGTAGATAGGCTAGAGTGCAAAAACAAGTGTCTAGAAACAAGAATTAAAGAGCTTGAAACACGTGAAGAACAAAAGGCTGAGACTGACAGACACAGTGTGTGTATGAGTCGAGAAGTTGATCAGATGAAAGCACAGAATAGCCAACTTTTAGGTGAAGTCAAAGAGTCCAAAGATTTAATTGTAAGTTTAAGAAAGGAGAAATCAGAAGTAGATGACAAAGTAAAGAACCTAATACGAGAGAAGTCTGACTTAGAGGAAGAGGTAGCGTCTCTAAGGCGAAAGAAATCTACTACAGAAAATTTGAAAAAGGAAAACGAGAAAGGGAAACTTGATAGGATAGAACGCAACAGTGATACAAATAGTGTAGAGGTTGTAAGTAAAAGTGCTGAGAAGAAAATTAACGAACTAGCAGTGTTTCATGCATTAGAGAAAGCAGCTGATAAATATGCGCGTGAAATGGACAAGGAATTAGAGGATATGGCAGATGGGGTAAAAGGTAGCAAGAAACGTCCTGAAACTGACAGATTGCCTACAATACGAGAAAGGAGGGTTGCTGCCATAAATGAAGAGTTTGAAAAGACCCAAATAGAAAAGGCAGAGCAAGTGAAATTTTGGCCATTGGGAACACCAGAACGTGATGCCATTATCGCTGAAAGAAGAAGAAAAGACGATGAAAGAGTCAAAGTAGACCTGCCTTTTGCCATACGATTGGGACGACGGCAAGAGTTTTTTGACCACCAGAAAGAAATAGATAAAGGTAACAGATTCAGAGAAGATCATAGGTCAGGAAGAGGAGACCTGACAACCACTAGTGATGGAAGAGATAAAAGATACAAAAAGAAGAAACATACATATTAAGAATTGTAATTATTTTACTTGTGGATGTTGTAACTAATAAGGTGTAAGAGTCTACTAACTTTTAGACGAATTTTATATGTATAATGTCAGTGTGCACTGAATGATGAGTAGGAGTCTGTAAATGTACTGTTGCCTTAATGAGGAGACAGAACTATATGTATGAAGATGTTAGTGAGTCACCTGAAGTAAACAAACAAAATGGTAACCATGTTTACATCGGTTTAAAAAAAAAGTTTGAGTCAAGTTAAGAGAACTTAGAATTTACAGGAAATAGAGTATGCATGGAGAGAGTCTTAGGAGACTAAGAAGAGACGAGAGAGTCAGTGACCCGAGATGGAGAGACTCTATGAGTTCTATAGGAATTCCAAGTGTGGAACAGCACTGTGAGGTGTGCAGATGTGTGGATGAAGTGTGTTGTGGATATTTTAATGGAAGCCTAGACAGACTAGATTCTGTATCAAGTTTAAGTCATAATTTTGATTGCTATGTGTCTGTGATTACTTCTATGCTTCAATGTTCGGTCTGTCCAAGACTGTTGTGTGTATAATTTGAGGAGAAACATGTGAGATGCACATTTTTTATAAAGACAATTTTATGAAAATGTAATTATATGTAGACGGAGAGAATTGCCTAAAATTTAGGAATATGTGGTGAGAGAGAACAGATAAGAAGACTGTCGACCCGACATGAGTTGACCAGTAAATTAAGCCTGTGGCTAAGAGATTCTGTAAGAAAGCGTATTGCTATGCAGACAACTTTATTAGCCGTGCCAGAAGAGCACGTGTTCAGGGAGAATAAGAGAACAGAGTAGACGGGTCTTGTTTCTTTTTCAGAAGTGGCACAGATATGATGCCGAAGAAAGACTAAACACGTCTTATTAGGCAATTAAGAGAGTACAGTGCGAAGGTTGATCGAGCCTTAAATATTTCAGAATTGATGTTTCCACAAAATGTTTTGTATACATGAGACACATGTTGTGTCGCAAAGATGTTTATTGAATGTCATGATATTGTTGTAGAATTATGAATGTTGTATATGTAAACACCAATTACAGAACCTACCAGTTTAAATTAAGAGACGGAAAGAAATGTGGGTTAGACATAGACAAAACAGACGATGACCTCAATTTAGCTGGCCTACATTCAGGCTAGGTCCAGAGTGACGTCACGTTAGTCAGAGGCTTCAAAGCAAAACAAAGTGGCATGGCAGAGCGATGTTGTAAGATGATTGTATACATGATGGATTTTTCTTTTGAGATTCCAGTTTATAGATGTTGAATTTGTATTTCTAATTGTTGTAATAATTGATGTACAATGAGAAAAAGGAAATTAGTTAGCCCATTAAGGAAGTAGAAAGAGAGCAGTCACACTATGTTTTTATTTTGAGTTAAATTGATCTATGAATATATCAATTCAACTGAAATGTTGACGGAGATATATGTTATAGTGTGACTCAGTCATGGGCGATAATGGAAGAATAGAAGAATATGACGATAGACAGAAGAATAAAAGAATGAGGCGATGACGATGTGAAGTAGGATAGTTTTAGGCGGCGTAGAAAAGACACTCTTCAGAGGATTAGGAAGGAGACGTTAAGTCTACCCAACTCAGTCGCTGAGTCGTAATCAACTTGAAGATTACCAGTGAAATGCGTACAGGTGGTCAGCCTAAAGCCAGACAGATGTTTGCTCTGGTCGACAAAGTTGCGTAACGCAACGACACGGCCGCTGGTTCCTAGGAAACTCTTATATCGGCAGACGCCTTGAAGTCCAGTGAAGACCTGAGATGAAAGCGGACAACTAAACTGCCCCGCGTAATCAAAAGACCAGGTTATCTTTACGTTCAGCAGTGATTACTCTTTGAGTCTCTGAATTGGAAATCGCCTCGAGTTTTAGTTGTTAGGGGACGGACTTAGGAAGATGGACAGGTTCGACAGGACTCCTAAAGTAATAAGACTTTAGAGATAATTAAAAAAAGGCGGAGCTAGAGAGATAGTGACGGTCAGGAGACGTAGGTTAGGCCGTATCAGTGGTCGGGGGGGTGTGGTCACCTGGGACTTAAACCCCGAGACCCTGGGAACTAGGGAGATTAGGAGAGGAGAGGCCCAGAATGCTTTTGGGGCGAGGAGCAGTAGCTAGAGAGACATTTAGCTACACTCGGGCAGACTCAGCTACACTCAGCCAGACTCGAGACAATTCGGCCACACTCGGCCAGACTGAGCACATTCAGATACTAGTTCCTCAGCACTATCAGAAAGAGACAGGCAGATGTACTTAAGAATACTATACGGAGTATACGGTCAACAAGATAGATAGATAACCACAGATAGAACTTTATGAATACGAAACGGCCACACACAAACGTTATTTGACAATTCATCATCGCCGATAGGCTATGTCAAGTAACACCAATAAAGACCTTGTTTATACTTGTACTAAAAAGATTGATGAGTTATATATGTGTGTCAAATGAAAGTACAAGTAGTAAGGACAGAAAGAAGCATGAAGAAACCCTGCAACAGCAAAGCTAAAGAAATCACAAACTTTGGGTGATTCCGGAATGTTCCTATCAGTCAGCAAGCCTTAGCAGAACTATAATTGCTATTGTCCAGCCTATCCGCTAAAGTTAAGCCTAAAATGGGAAAATGCTGAAAAAGTGAATCTGATCATGGCTTTAGCTTGTACCGCACCAACCTAGTGTCTCACTCACGCACCTGAACATTTGTTTCGTTTATATCTCATTTTGATGTAGAATGTTGTCTTCGTTCGACATTTTCAAACTCTCCAAGAAACAGTCAGAAATAGCGATGTTGGGAAAACAACTGAAATTATAAAGCATGAAGAAATAACGATTGGACGCCACAGAGATGGGATTTCTGAGAAAAATGTTGACAATTCCTCGGACAGCTAAAGTGATCAACGGGGACATTCTCAAAGAGGCCATCGCAAAAAGGGAACTCCTAAAAGACATCAGAAAGAATCAATCGACATTTTTTGGGCACAGAAGAGGAATGTTGGAGTATTTGTTTACCACTGGCAAATTACAGGGAAAAAGAGATCGCGGACCACAAAGAGAGACAATACTAGATAGAAAACAAATAATAATCAATGAATATTATTACAGGGGGAAACTTCCGAGGTGATCAGCGAATAAGTTCAGGGAAAGAATATGTTTACAGCACTTGGAAAAAATGGGAGCCGCGATAGCTCAGTGGTTAGTGAACTGAACTACAAAGGACAAGAGGTAGCGTTCGATCCTGATCGACGACTACCGGGTTCACCCAGTCTTAAATGGGTACCGGATTTTTTCTGGGAAAGTAAAACGGCACGGGCGTAATACCGACCACATTACTCCAAAAATCAAACGCCGAAGGTCTGTAAAAATGATGGCCACTAACACCATATTCCCTATACGCCACTTGGTGTGACGGGGCTCTTTAGTTACTCGGAAAAATAACAAATAATTAACAACAGAAAAAAATACGAACAACAGATGGTCCGAAGCAGGATACAACAATATGATGCTATCGGAAAAGATACATGCCCTCAGCAAACTTTATTTTCCTGCCTTGCTGGTATTGTGCTATGCCCGTCATGGTATTTAATTTTGTTGTTGCCATGACTAGTCTTCTTTTGATTTCTTTCTGACATTCTCCATTGTTAGTTACTGCAGATTTCAAATATTCATTGTTTGTTACAATTTCAAGTTCTTCACTGTTGATGACGATTTTGGGTTGGCTTTTAGTTTTGTCAGTGGGCATTATCTTGGTTTTCTGCATATTTAGACAGAGGTTTTGTACTTCACTACGTTTTTAACACACTCATTAATCTCTGTTAATCCTTTTGCACTGTTTGAGAGGAGTATTGTGTCATCATTATATCTGAGTTCTGGAATTGTGTTTCGTTTTATTTGTGAAAGGTTGGAACTTAACACTTCTGTCATCGTTTATGACATTTCTCATGACGCACTCATCATAGATATTGAACAGGCATGGAGAGAAGATGCAGCCATGTATCACCGCCTTCTGTACTTCAAACAATTTGATGTTTCACCCGCTATTTGTATGGCTGCTGGCTATTCGTAATATAATGATTCAAACAGCTGTATTAAGTGTGTTGGGAAGCTCATATATTTAATGCTATTCCACAGTATCTGATGTTATATTCAATCAAAGGCCTTACTATAATCTATGAAGCATGTATGCAGTTCTATGTTGTATTCCTTACACTTCTCAAAGATGTTTTGGTCTATAATATGAGATTTAATTCAAGTATCTTAAAATGAGATAGAGGGAAGCAAAGAGAAAAAAATAACAGACAGCTTAAGAGAATGGCTTGGCAGAAGGTCAACAACAGAAATGAAAAATAGCTGCCGAGATCGAAAGTTATGGAGAGACATGATCACATACGCCAGTAGGCCCGGTACTTGATGATGATGATAATCTTAAAACTTTGCACCACTTTGAAGCTTTGAACCACTCCGAATCCATCAACAATCAACGTCATGTGTTGCGATGACCGTCTCTTTAAAAGATCAACTTGCTTCTTTTTAATTTCTTTGCTCAGATTCTTGCTTTTTTTTTTCTTTCCATGTCAATTAATCAACGTTTAAGGCATTTTAATTTTGTTTTCTTACGTTTCTTTTACGAAGCTTCCTAAGAGATTTTCCCGGCCCGTCTTTCCATTCTTTTTCCACTTACTTCTACCTGTTTGCTTGTCACTTGAACAAACATTGATAACTAGCAATTTAATTGTTAAGTCTGGAAAAGTTGTTCAAATGAGAATTAACGATGAAGATAATAACTAATATGTTAATCATTATCATTGGGCATCAAGCAAATATTGGAGGATCGCTTGAGATCGCGAACATTGGCCGAGTAGCATGACACTATGTATCTTCCACGTATTAGTATTGTTATATGTCTCATTTATCAATTCCACTGATTTCTTTCCATGTCCTACTATCACGCTATCTTGTATTTTCTGCCCCTTGCTTCATCTGCATCGCTTTCCTTCTATTCTTTCCTTCTAGTTAGTAAAATATTTACAAACAGAAACAAAAGCCTGATAAAGTAACCTTTTGGGAATAAATTAAAGAAAAAAACATTTTGTGATAAACGTTTGTCTGTAGGACACTTGGGAGTCTAACCTGGGCGGAGTCTCTCCTTCAGAGTGCCACAAATCTAAAGGTCATAAACAATGTTCGTGCAACGGGGGACATGTAATTTTCAGATGACCTTCTGTGTCAAAGCCGCCCTACATAGAACGCTTTTTTTCATTGTCAATAGGAAATGAAAAGAGGATTTTCATAGTTACATTTAATCAATAATCAAATGGGCTCTTTTTTTTTTAATCTCCAATCAGTAAAAAAAAGTTGTTTTTATTTTATTTTATGGGGGGAGGAGGGAAAATGAGGTTGGGGGGGGGGGAGTGGAATCACAGTTCTGTACTCCAGAGAGCAGGAATCAACAGGAAAGACAATCCGGTAAAAACAAATATCATGTCTAACACGGATGTGTCGGGCTAAAAAAAGCACAAATATTGGAACTAGTATTAAGTCACAACACAACGAACCTACGCTCATTGTATGCCTTTTAAAGAGTGGGCGATGACGTGGATTAGGTAGGCGTCGAGTGAACCAGGAAGAACGAGAAGAATCAACGATTTTACTCTGGCCACGGCTGGGGTGAGTCTTTTTATTTATTTACATTTAATTTTGTGATAAAATACTCAAGCATCTCTTCCAGGAGTAACATCTCTGCTTCTGTATATGAACTTTTATCATGCATATTCAAGGCCACCAATCAAATCCCGTAATGTCTTTCTATTTCTTCTTCCCTCGATTTTTCTTATACGAGCTAAATTAATTTGGTTGAAACCCAAATTCTTCATCAATTATTGAAAAATAAATACATTTTATTTAAATAAAGTAATTATCACTGCCTCACAATCTCATAATAATTGGCATTTTATTTCAGACTTAATTGAGTGACAGCATTAACATTCCTTCATTTGAAAGTTAAAATAAATTAAACTCGCTCAACTATTTTTTTTCTTTTAATTCCGCTTTTATAATTTATTTCTTCCATTTTTATGTAAAAATTATGTGTGTGTGTTTAGAATTTATATTTTTAAAAAAAATAGTATTCCACTTTTGTTTTTCTTTCCAACATTACAAACTAAAAAGAAAGTATTATTGTACTGTCGTAGATAGTTTTCATTTACAGATGCATTTATTTTTAACAAAAGTATGTAGACAGTAATCAAGTGAAAAATGAATCCATGAAGCTGTTAACAAATTCAGATAATAATTACAAATAAACAAAAGCTTACTGTGGGAGAAATGAGATAACTTCGATACGAGAACAAGTTTAAATTGCACAGAATCTTAAGTATTTGACAAACACTTGGAAAAATAAACGAATAACAGAAATTATTAGGCAGCCCGGACAAGTCATAGCAGAATGCACAGGTTCGAATGCAGGTTCAGATGCCTATTGTTTTCTGATTTTTGTGCATCAGTTTGCGAGTTCTGTTTACGAACCAGTGTTCCTATGCCACTTAGGTATCGACTAAACTTGATTTTAAATTGAAATAAATTTTGTAAATTGTATTTTTATTTAAAAAAAAAAAACAAGATTGATTATGGTAAATAAAATATTCTTATCACGTTTAATCTATAAATGTGTGCGTGATATTTGACCAGAGGTGGAATCGTGAAAGATTAATAAACTGCATTTGACAACAGTTATAAATCTGGTATGGCTTCATCTATCTTTCTATCTATTGACCTTCCGAGCCATAGCCGGCCCATAGGTCGTAGACCAAGATACTCCTTCTCTTATCTAAATTTTTATTCTAGCAGTTTTAAATTCTTTTAAAGATTATTTATCAAATCTCGCCATTTGTCTCTGTTCTGTGCAATCAGCTCTATCTCATTGAGGGAGCTAATTCCTGCTGCTCTTGCCTCTCTCATCAATGTTCTTCTAAGTGTCTCTCTTGGTCTTCCTCTTTTCCTCTTACCTGTTGTTTCCCACATGAGGACTTGCTGTGCTATTCGGTTATTATCTCTTCTCATCACATGTCCAACATATGACCATCGTCTTTTCTTTATTACTGAAGATATTAGTGGTTGATTGGCGATTTCTCTAATTTCCTCGTTTGTTTTGAATTCGTTCCACGCTATACCAAGTATTTTCCTTAGACATTTATTTTCGAATGCGTTCAACTGTGTTTCTATGTCTCTTATGGTTTCATATTTTGCGAAAATCAATAAATTAAAGAGTTAATAAATAAAATGCACAGTAAAATGGATTTAAAAATGAAATAACCGATATAAATTATATAATGTTTACTGCTGTGGAATGACAGTTTTCGTAATTTTAATTTAGTAACCATTGCTGTGGATGGACGGACGAGCAATAAAAGCGATGGAATCTCTCCAAATGCCTGTAATTGTCAAAAGTATTTTTCCAAATCTTAAATAGATTCTTAATTATTGAAGAAAATGTTATTACATTCTTTTTCATCGTGAACCTATAATAGACTATGAATTTCCATTGATAAATGTGTGTTGCAATAAAATTAAAATGGATGTTACATCGTTGATGAAAGCGTGTGTATGAATATATTCAAATATTTATTAACTGAGCTCAAATAGGCACGGGCACGCACCTGAAGGTCAGAAATCACTTCGCATTCAGAGAACACGAACAACGGAATGGTTTTGTCCAACCGGTCTAGAGGCATCGATTAGTGAAGACGAAATTATCATTTGTTCACCTTTTTATGTCCTTAAATATTAACATTTTTTCCAAGAAAATCCCAGATCATCGTGATTAGATCAAACAAAAGTTAGAATTATATGCGTGCAAATGTATACATAACATTAATTATTAAACTTTCTGTTGAAATAAGTGAGGACGGTTTTACAGAAGTCGTATAGAGATCGTTCGTCGTGTGGGACATCAAGGTTCGAAAAATGTCGATCAGTCGATTCAGCTGGTGGGGGAAAAAATTTGGTTTTAATTCATGTAGGGAAAAGTATCAGGCGCAAGAAATGTGGAGGTCCAAAGACATCAACTCTAGGGAATATCTTACTAGGGAAGATATACATTTGATGAGTTATTTGAACATAGCAAAACGCTCCGTTACAAGAATTTGCACAATCGACCACTGAGTGACAGTATGATTCCCCACCGCTGAAAATAATTGATTTAAGATCGCGTTTATGCGAGAGTTTTCACAATTCTTTTATTAGGCCATATTGTCTCCATTACCACATTATCCACAAATATACATAATCATTTTTATTATCAAATTTTAATGCCATGAAAAATATACTAACAACAAAACAAATATCAGCAGGGCTGAAACTAAGAATGGCAAAATGTTACATCTTCTCAATATTCCTGTATGGTGCAGAAACATGGGCATTAGACAAGAAAACAGAACAGAAAATTGAAGCCTTTGAAATGTGGATTTATAGAAGAATAGGTAGAATTGGATGGAAACAAACGATAACAAACGATAAAGTTTTAAAACAACTGAAAATAAAAAGAGAACTACTAAATACAATTAAGACAATACAAATGAAATTTTTGGGGCATGTTAAAAGACACAACAGCCTACTAAAAGTAATATTGGAAGGAAAAATAGAAGGTAAAAGAGGCAGAGGCAGACCAAGACTAACATGGACGAGTAACATCAAAAGATGGTCAAGTCAATCTATGACAGCCTGCACCATCAAAACAAGAAACAGAGTAGAATGGCGATCCATGGTAGCCAACCTTCGTTGCGGAGAAGACACACGATGATGATGATGATACACAATCAAATCAAGATATGTAAGCACTTTTTCAATATCTTTCTCGACTTTAAAAAAAAAAAATCTAGTTTCTTTTCTTTTTACATAAAATTTAAAGTGTAAAATATTTTATAGTTAAAAATGTAGTTGTTACAGTACTAAATGAATGAAAGCTGACTCTTTCCAGGTACGCGTTGGGTGGGTATAGCTTCAGATTAAATCTTCTATATCCAGAAGCTCATCTCTCAGCAAAGGTTGATGTATACGTTATTGCTTTTTATACTTAATATATTTATTTAGACAGGGCTGTTGGTTCTACAGAATGGATGGATGTTATAATAGGTGAAACTTCACTATAATGATAACATGTCGCTTCACTATATTGATATTACAATGTGACGGTTTCACTATAATGATATTACAATGTCACGGCTTCACTATAATGATATTACGATGTGCTTCACTATAATGATATTACAATGTCGCTTCACTATAATGATAAAATGTCGCTTCATTATAATTATAACATATCGCTTCACTATACTGATGACATGGCGCATCACTAAAAATATAAAATAATATTGTTTCACTAAAATGATAAAATGTCGCTTCATTATAGTAATAAAACAATGTTGTTTCACTATAATGATAACATGTCGCATCACCATAATGATAAAATAATGTTGTTTCACTATAATTATAAAATGTCGCTTCACTATAGTGATATTACAATGTCGCTTCACTATAATGATAATACAATGTGACTTCACTATAGGAGCCAGTGGTGGGGAGTGTTAAACACTCCAAGGTATGAAGACAGCTTTACAAAAGTGGAACACAACACAATACTGACGTTTCGGCCAATGGCCTTCTTCAGAGTACAAGGACAACGAAAACAAACGGTGAAACACAATTATCTATAACTACATGATCATAAGAATGAAGAGGTGGACAGAAAAGAAGGAAGCAGGATGTAGAAAAATGAAAAAAAGAAGAAAGCTAGATGAGGGGAGGTAGAATATATATATATATATATATTCTCCTATTCTTTCTAATTTATACATCTACACACTCATCCTACCTCCCCTCATGTAACTTTCTTCTTTTTTCATTTTTCTACATACTACTTCCTTCTTTTCTGTCCACCTCTTCATTCTTATGATCATGTATTTATAGATAATTGTGTTTCACCATTTGTTTTCGTTGTCCTTGTACTTTGAAGAAGGCCATAGGCCGAAACGTCAGTATTGTGTTGTGTTCCACTTTTGTAAAGCTGTCTTCATACCTTGGAGTGTTTAACACTCCCCACCACTGGCTCCTTGCTACCAGCTTTACCGCAGAATCGCAATTATTTGTCTATTCCCTGGCTTTACTATAATGACATTACAATGTGGCGGTTTCACTATAATGATATTACACTACGACGGCTTCACTATAATAATATTACAATGTCGCTTCACTATAATAATATTACAATGTCGCTTCACTATAATAATATTACAATGTCGCTTCACTATAATAATATTACAATGTCGCTTCACTATAACAATATTACAATGTCGCTTCACTATAATAATAGTACAATGTCGCTTCACTATAACAATATTACAATGTCGCTTCACTATAATAATATTACAATGTCGCTTCACTATAACAATATTACAATGTCGCTTCACTATAACAATATTACAATGTCGCTTCACTATAACAATATTACAATGTCGCTTCACTATAATAATATTACAATGTCGCTTCACTATAATAATATTACAATGTCGCTTCACTATAATAATATTACAATATCGCTTCACTAGAATGATATTACAATATCGCTTCACTATAACAATATTACAATGTCGCTTCACTATAATGATATTATAATGTGGCGGCGTCACTATAATAATATTACAATATCGCTTCACTATAATGATATTATAATGTGGCGGCTTCACTATAATGATATTACAATGTCACTTCACTATAATGATATATATTACAATGTGGCTGCTTCACTATAATGATATTACAATGTGGCTTCACTTCCAGACTTTATCAACAGGTAAATCGACCATATGTTTTTGACATACTTGATAAAAATACTTACATAAGAACTATTTATGTTAATTGTGACACACTTATTTCAGCTGAAGCAATTTCTTTTGAATTTAAAAGTTATCTTTTACTTTGAAGATACACTGATCGGATTAACAATTATTGAAAATAGATATTTGGACATTTCAGAGGTAGGAATATTGATGTGTTTCTTTCTGTGAATAACAAGGTTACGCCCACTTGCAAGTTGATAACAGAAATGTGGAATTTCATATAAAAATAGTTAACAAATAATTAATTGGATGGAAAGAAAAGAAAACAATTGAGGAAGTTTTAGGACGACTAAGGGTAAAAAAAGAACTACTAAACACAATTAGAACAAGACAAATGGAATTTTTTGGTCATGTTAAAAGACACAACAGTCTAATAAAAGTAATATTAGAGGGGAAAATACAAGGTAAAAGAGGCAGAGGCAGACCAAGACTAACATGGACGAGTAACATCAAAAGATGGACAAGTCAGCCTATGACAATCTGCACCATCAAAGCAAGAAACAGAGTAGAATGGCGATCCATGGTAGCCAACCTTCGATGCGGAGAAGGCACCCAATGATGATGATGAACAAATAATTATTGTGACAAATGCTTTAGGTATCGTTGATTTTGCTTCTGTTATAAAAGTACACAATGAAGTAAACTATATTCATTATTGGAGAGATTACAACAGATTAAAATTAATGTTCATAAAATCCTTATCGACATGAAATTGTCGCAGAAACGAAGCAGCAGCTAATGTTTTTATGGAATATAATGACGTCATAATTTCAGCAACATTTTACCACAATCAATTGTTACTCATTCAAGATGTCACCTATTCGGTTTGGCTATCCTTCTCTATAATTATATCCTTCCTACATATAATTTTGTTACAAAATACTTTCATAATTATTTACCGTGTGATCTATTTGTGGCGATGTGTGATTACAAGAAGAGTGGCTAGGTTGTGTTAAAAGAGGCCAAACAAAAAGAAAATTTTCTGCAAACATGAAAAAATCAATCATTATTTTGTGGCCATGTAACAAGAAGGGAACCGTTGGTATATCTTGTAACAACTGGAAAAAAACAGGGACGAGGAAAAAGAGGGAAATGTACAGAAAATATGTAATTCAATTTAAGAAAACGTCTTAGAAAGAAATCAACAACAGAACTAATATACATTATAGAGACAGAAAATTGCGGAGATGATGATAGTGAGATGATGTTCCATCTGTCTTTTTTCAATGTTCATCATAAATGCAAAACTTATCTTTGTCTCGATTGTGAATATTAGCGATCATTTATCTTTATACGACCTAGTCACAATTGGAATAATAGCCTCTATGTCTGTAGAATAACCGTTAGCCAATTTCTAGAAATATATCTAATAAATTATTGTTGGAACCTGTAATCCCGATATAGCACAATTCAGTTTCCTGTTATCGAAAAGAGAATGCGATTGGACACTATTGTCGGATTAATGCCAGTGACTGGATAGCTCAATCTGTAATTAATTAGGATAAGAATAGAGCGAAGACAGAATGATGGGCCATCTGGTATGTCTTCACATCAAGTTAGTGTAGCTTCTAGACTCAGAGTGTCGAGGAACTAAATTTCCATTCAAGTGGCAACTGAACACAAAAGATGGTGAGATTCTGAGAAAAGTAGCTGCAAGAATGGATTAAGATGGAGTGGCTCGCTTGGTCTACAGGTCGGTACTACAAAGATGGGAGACGAGAACATTTTAAAGGAAAATAGATGCTCAAAATTAGAATGGCTGAGGCAGAAAATAGAAGATGTTGTGTGTTGAAAATAGGAGAAATGTGCACGGGAAATTAAGGAGAAAGATGGTGAAAAATAAAGAGGACGGAGCTCAATAAATAAAGAAACACATGCCCAAAGAGAGGAAGATTTGTACTATATATATATATATATATATATATATATATATATATATATATATATATATATATATATAAGAGTGTATGCAGAAATAATGAAGGTGGAAGTTAAAAGTCAAGTAGATGCGTCATGAAAGAAAGAAAAGAAAGAGCAATGAAGAAAATATTGAATTAGATGTCCGAATACAAAGCAGTAAGTGTCGAAAATAGTGGATTAAAAATATAAAAAAAACAATTACACAAATGAAGGGATAACAAGAAAACAAACAAAAAACTGACAGCTGCTTTAAATGTTGCGTACTTTAGGTTCACATTAGGACAACTGTTAAAACTTTCCGTGCAATTTTAACAGAAGAATATGGCAATTGTCTGTGAATAATTCATGATGCAGCAATCCAATTTTCCTCGTAACTTATTAGTTGATTACGAGTTCGGAATATTGGTCTGAGAATTGAACGTCGATAATTTTGTGTGTAATCAAAGAGAAATAAATATAATGGGTTGTCGATGTTTCATTCTTTTAATATTTTCTAATCGTTCCTTTTTACTGTATTCTATTTTATTTGTGTAGAACTGCTGTTATCGAGAAATACTACTTCAGAGCATTTAAGGAGCTAAGTAAAAGTACCCCCCGTCACGCCGAGTGGCGTATAGGGAAATATGGTGTTAGTGACCCTATATTTTACAGACCTTCAGCACATGATTTTTGGGGTAATGTGGTCGGTATTACGCCCGTGCTGCTTTTACTTTCCCAGAAAAAATCTGGTACCCATTTAAGGCTGGGTGAACCCGGAGCCGTCGGTTGGGATCGAACCCTACCCCTTGTCCGTAGTAGTCCAGTTCACTAACCACTGAGCTATCGCGGCTATTTAAGGAGCTATATATGGTAAATGAGGAGCCAGTGGTGGGGAGTGTTAAACACTCTAAGGTATGGTGACAGCTGTACAAGGAAGGAACACAACACAATACTGACGTTTCGGCCTGTGGCCTTCTTCAGAATACAGGGACAACGACAACAAACGATGAAGCACAATTATCTATATAGCTCAGTGGTTAGTGAACTGGACTACAAAGGACATGGGGTAGGGTTCGATCCCAATCGACGGCTTCCAGGTTCACCCAGCCTTAAATGGGTACCGGATTTTTTTCTGGGAAAGTAAAGCAGCACGGGCGTAATACCGACCACATTACTCCAAAAATCATGTGCTGAAGGTCTGTAAAATATATGGTCACTAACACCATATTTCCCTATACGCCACTTGGCGTGACGGGGGTACTTTACTTTTTTTTTTACATGTTAGATGATCAGGTGAATGGAGAGGTGGACAGAAAAGAAGAAAGCAGGATGATATAATAAGAAAGGAGGCTACATGAGGGGAGGTAGGATGAGTGTCAAGATGTGTAAAATAGAAAGGAAAGGTTAGAAAAATGAGGAAGAGTTAGAAATGTTAATAGTAAAAAGTGAATAGTGTCTCTTGATCGTGGAAGGCACGAAATGAATGCCTGAAAATGTTATATATGGTAAATGAGCTATTTTTCATATCAGTGTTACTGTTTGACGTGTTTGGATTTCTCTGTTTATTTTAGGATGTGTTTTATATCTGATGAAGGCCTTAACTAAAACGTCGTAGGTTGTCTCGCTCTCTATTAGTTTAGCTGCTTATATAATTTTATGTTTATTTTACAAATTGTTTTCCGCAGCTTAACACGCGTCTCCACATAGTATTTAATATTCTATACATGTGCTTATCTCCAGCTATAAATGAGTTTTGAAGTTATTTGTTGTTATAACATTTACAATGGAAGAATCACACACTAAAATCACTACAATGACAATATTAATTATGAAGAGAAGAAATATACAGAAAGAAAAATGTATGGAGCATTATTAATAACTAACAGATTAAAAAAGACTGATGTCAATTATCAATAAGAAACTAACGGTTCCTTTCATGCCTTAAGGCGTCTGGGGAATGCGATGTTAGTGCCCATGTTTTTCAATGATCAACGACATATTTTATGGGTGATGTGGTCGGTACCACGTCAGGTCGCCCCATTTTCTTAGAAAAAAAATATTTTAACAATTTTAAAATGCTGAGTGAACCCTAAAGTCATATAAGTTGGAAAAGAACTGGCCGCATCTCGAAATTGAACCTGAACCCTAATTATAAGTAACCCACATCCTAACTGTGTCCGGTTAGCGCAATCGATAGGCGGTTGGCTTACCACGGCAACAGCCGGGGTTCGTAATCCTGGCGAGGACACCTGGGTTTTACTAATTCCCTAAAAATTAGTAGGAGCCGCGATAGCTCAGTGGTTAGTGAACTGGACTACTACGGACAAGGGGTAGGGTTCGATCCCAACCGACGGCTCCGGGTTCACCCAGCCTTAAATGGGTACCGGATTTTTTCTGGGAAAGTAAAAGCAGCACGGGCGTAATACCGATCACATTACCCCAAAAATCATGTGCTGAAGGTCTGTAAAATATAGGGTCACTAACACCATATTTCCCTATACGCCACTTGGCGTGACGGGGGGTACTTTACTTTTTTTTACATCCTAACTACTCTGTCATCACTTTACTAAAAAAAATATAGTTATATCGCAAATTACAACAACCTGTGTAAAGCTGAAACCTATTTGGAAAGATAAGGACATCACTCTTGGCTCTAACATCTGGTTGATGCGTATCCCAGTGGCGTATACTGGTTTTGGGGTCTGGGCTACCGCTGACATAATTAATAAAAACATATATTATATTCAGTAGGTTAACATAAAGTAATATTTTCTAATGACATCACTACATTTTAAATTACTTACTTATTTATATGTAAACTCTATCCGTCTTGTTTGGGACGAAAATGTCTTGATGACTTTGTCATTTAAAGTACTGTTGGGTTGGTTTCTAAGTTTCTGAGGGAATGATTTCTCAATGGACATTAATGTCAAACCAGATGAGCGTTCTTGTGTCTGAGTTGAGCGACAATAAGATTTGATTCTCTTGAGAGCAGAAAAAGTTCTTCTTTCTACAGATGCTGATGCGCATAACGTAGTTATAAATAGCTAAGGAAGTTTCTAAGCTATGGAAGAATAGCGAAGGACTGTGTTCCGGTGTCATGCCCTGTCATGGATGCTTTGTGTAGTCGTTTTCTATAATTCGACAATTGCTGATATATTTAAATGATTTACGCTACAATGTTGTGAAATTATATGTTGCTATTCCCCGTTTGGTGTATGTTTTACTTCTGACGGGTGGATGAACTGTGATTACCGATATTTAAGTGGAATAATATTTATTCTTCTTTGTGTCGTGTGTTCGCGGTTCGATTGGCAAGCACATGGTTCGACAAAAATGTCGCCGGCAAACCGGGTATGTTCAGCCATATGTGAAAAGTCTGTGACGGTGGATGGGGCGGATGAATCAGAAATTATTTACGGCCCAGAAAGCGAAAACAGCAAAGTATGTGGTACACATGAGGCATATTCAGAACACGAAAGGTGAATATCGCAGACCGTGAAAGAGATTGGAGCCTCATCACGTACTAGTCCAGAGGAAGCCATGGAGATGAATTCGAATTTATGTCGGAGGAAAGATCTTAAAATAAGTACTTGGAATGTTAGAACTCTATATTAAGAAGGGAAATTGGAAAATCGGATTCAAGAAGCAGAACGAATAAATATAGATATTTAGGCATATCAGAGACAAGATGGAAAGAATGTGAGTACATAGAGGACGAAAAATATACATTTATATACTAAGGAAACACAACAGAACATCAAAGGGGTAAGGAATACTGATAAAAAGAGAGCTACAAAAATATATAAGTAACCACTGGACATACAGTGATAGGATTATATTACTCAAGTTGAAAGCAAAACCATTCGACATAGCAATAATACAGACACATGTACTCAAGACTACACAGATGAACAAATAGAGGCATACTATGAAGATCTAAATAAAGTTATGAAACAAGTGAACTCTTCAGACATCTTGATTGTAATGGGTGACATGAACGCTAAAGTAGGAAAAGGTAGATATAAGACCATTATATGAAATCATGGTTTAGGAAAAAGAAATGACAGAGGAGAAAGATTAATACAATTCTGTAAAGAAAACAGGCTGATAATATATAACACCTACTTTGAGCAAGGGAAAAGGAAACTATACACATGGAAAAGCCCTGGAGATAAGAAGAGGAATCAAATAGATTACATAATGATAAAAGAAAGGTTCCGTAACAGCGTAAAGAAAGCCAAAACCTACCCAGGAGCAGATATTAATTCAGATCACAATCCTGTAATGATTAAAATGAAAATCAAACTAAAGAGAAACAAGCAAAAGTCTAATTCATCAACAAATCCACTAGATATAACAGCTTTAAATCAAAAAGATATTAAAGATACCTATACAATACAAGTAAAGAACACATACCAGAAGCTGCTAGAAGAAGGAATTGAACAATACAGACGAGAAAATCCTGATGAAAAAGTAACAACCGAATGGCAATGCATAAAGAAAAGCATACAAAAAACCTGACGTCATGGGACGCACCAAAATGGCAGCTTATTTATTTTCGAGCTATGGACTAAGCAATGTTTACTTTGAATACCACGATAAATGTTATTGCAGCGAGTTGGCAGATTTTTGAAAATGTATTCAGGGGTTTGAACATAAATGTTTGTTCACAGTTCGTTAACCTTCGCTGTAGATAAAGTCGTTAATTTGATGGCTTAGTTTGTGACATTGGTAGCTAAGGACCTTACTTGTGCAAACGGATGGCATTGGCAAGGATCATTTTGAATCTATGAAGTAGGCTCATTTTGTGTTTAACTCAAAAGCATATGTGCTTTTTAACCAAAGAACTTTTTTTTTGGGACTCAATGAAGATATCCCCGATGGAAGAATAAATTGTACTATTAGTCCCATAAATGATTCGCTTCCAGAGGTTTAGGATGTAAACAAAGCAGTTTTGTCATTGCTAGTGAATAATGTCCACACCTATAATTGGTCAGGATTGGGTAGCAGCAGCAGTTTTATAGCGAACACAGAAAACATCACAGGATTGTGCTGTTCTGAAACAGCTATGCCATGCTACCCTAGAATTGCCTTTAATGGGATTACTGTGACCACAAACCACTCTCCATGTGTGTGCCACATATTTACACCCCTGAAAGAAATTCTGAATATAACAACATCATGTGCCGTCTGTGATATTAATGACCACATACCAGGAGCCTCCACTATGATTGATACAACTGTTGCACCAAGCACTTCATCAGCAAAGCCATATCTATGGAATGTTCATCTGACATTGTTCTTGAATGATGTCCAAGTTAATGAGACATCAGAATCGTGTGGCGGCAGCTACAAGAAGGGAGCGGAGAACATCATCAATTGTGTTTTTACTAACTACAGGTCAGGTGGCTTCTGTTGGATTGGAAATGATAACTTACCACCATTGTGTGTCTATATGTTTGGAATTGGAGTCATCAATGATGGCCTAACATCATAAAGTGCTACGACGATCATCATTTTCGGGATGACGTAAACTCCGATGGTATATGGTGGATAGGCGGCAGGAACCATTGAAGGCTATGTCTGAAAAGTGTTCCTTCTTGCAGTTTCCTCATATTCCAAGTCCGACTTGTTGCAGGAGCTACTGAGTTAAATGCTCTGTGCACACCGTGAGCTGTGTGTCTCATCCGTTTTGATCCTGCTTCGATATCCCGCTTGTTTACGATGAATGATGATATCGTATGACGGGGAACAGTTGGCTGTGTTCACTTTCTGCGCGGTTTCGCCTTATGTCTTTTGGCGTGTGCTGAGACTGCTACGATGGGGACTACAGTTACCTTTCTTTGTTTGGGAGATGAGTTAGTAATTCGGATGATTCCACTGGCACGGGCGGTTGAGCAATTATGGATTTTAATTCGTTTGCAGTGAGACCGAGGCCTTCCATAGCCAATAACAATAACAATAGAAAAAACCTGCGACACCTTACCCAGAAGAGAAAAGAACAAAAAACAAAAAATGGATAACTAACACCATCTTAGAAAAAAATGGAAGAAAGAAGACAAGCGAAGAAAACTGCCCAATACAATAAAATAGATAATGAGATACGCAAAATGTGCAAAAAGGCAAAAGAAGACTGGCTCAGCCAAAAATGTATAGAAATAGAAACTATGGAAAGCAAACAATACTTAAGAGGAATGCACACAGAAATAAAGAGAATGACTACTAAAAATAAAAAAGCCACAGAAGGTGGATGCATTGCAGACAAAAAAGGGAAAAATGCTAACAGACAGTAAGGATATTATAGATAGATGGCAGGAATATATAACAGAACTATTGAGTTATTTGCGGGTCATCATCATTGCACTCCGAACATGTCCATAGGTGCTCAGATCCCCTCCTCAGCAAGTCCCGCAGTGTCCAGCGACTGACGACTCCAGTTCTATGTTGGTTGATAAGTCTTCTTACACGGCCACTAAGTTTCTCATTTCTGGCTGTTCCCATCTTAACTCCCATTTCCATCATCCGAAGAAGTGACGTGGATCTGTATTTGTCGAAGTCCTGTGCTCTTCCCACATCTCGGAGGGCATTGATGATGTCCGCCCGATCCATTGGTTGCCCGTCCTCAACGACAGCGCAGCTAGCCAACCTGTCCGCTCTTTCATTTCCCCGTACTCCGCATGTCCAGGGATATAGACAAAGGTGACCTTACGTATTTTGGATTTCTGCAATGACTCTACCCATTGCATGCATACAGAGCCTGCCTCCACATTTTTTTATCATGCTCATCGAATCACTCAGTATACATGCGTTGGTGTAGTCTTGTGACTCTAACCATTTGATGCCTTGGTCACTGCCATCACCTCCATTGTCATGCTATTCGTGGTCATGACGTATGCACCACTGTCTTCTTTGACTATTCTGCCTGCCGACCATGCTGTAGATGCCCATGCACTTCTTTGGTGTCGTCTTAAAGATCCGTCTGTATAGATGACTGCATCTTTCTTATCGCACCGTTGACCTCAGCATTAACCACGACCGGTTTATGTTTCCTACTTTTCCTGTCGAGTGTAACAATACACGAGAAAGTCCCCTTGAATGACGTAGGCACCGGTATCCACTCCTCACCAACGCTGATATTGGTAAGCCCACAGACCTGTTTGATGACATCTTCTGCTTGACCCACGCATTATTTGCCTTTTTTTTTAACCATTCCCTGTGTTGAGCACGTGGTGCAATGGATGCTCTGTATCTGTACTAATCTTCAGATATGATCGTGCCCTCTAGATCTTGATCCTGTCATCCATGGTTGGAAAGTCAAGAAGATACCTCATTGCTACACAAGGAGTGTCCCTTGTACATCCCAAGATAATGCGCATGGCTTCATTTTGTATTTTCTCCAGCCTATCTATTTGAGTCGTACTGACAGTAAGAATTGCCAGGGCATACTCGATTGGTGCGAGGACTAATCCCTGGAACAGAAGAGTAAGTAGCCTCTGCTCGATGTTGGCAGCTACCATGACCTTCAAGGTGGCTAATCCTTTGCGGGACTTAGTTATCACATGGTCGACGTGGTCCCGAAAACACAGGATGCGATCAAACTTAACTCCGAGGTATGTCATCAACTTGTCGCTGGTCACCTCATCAGCTCCCATTCGTACTACCGGTGTGGTCGTATTAACGATATGATTGTTAAGGGAGAACCATAAAACTGATGCTTTATTAGGATTAACCGAGGCATCTGAAACCCCACACCAGGAAGAAATACGATTGAGTTCGTCTTGCATTGTGGAGGCGATTCCCCGTCTGTCTCTTCATAGTTCTTTCCCTCCCATCCAGTTGTTGTTCCGTGATCGTTATTGTGTACACGTTAAATAGAACTGGTGACAATGGTGAGCCTTGTGGCAGCGCTGGACAAATGGATGTTGGCTCGGAAGACCAACTTCCACATCTGAGTATCACCTTCCTCTGAAATAGTGCCGCAGCGATCCATCTAATGAGGAAGGGGTGCACCGCCAGTTTGAGGAGCATGTGCATGAGGTATTCAAATGGTACCCTGTTGTATGCATCCTCCAGATCTATAGCAGCAGCGCATGCCTCTTCTCGTCTGTGGAAGCCTTCGAAGACGTCATAGGTAAAGCCTGCCGCATTGAGCCATGTCTCTTTGTTATATCTATAACCTCCAAATGTGGGTGGGAATGCGCGTTTCTGTTCAAGGTGACAGGTGAGGACACGGGCAACTATTTTCTCCAGCAGCTTGCCCGCAGTGTTCTGCATTGTGATGATTCTGTAGGCACTGATCTGAGAATGGTCCTTGTTTGGCTTCGGTAGCGGTAGTAAGTAGCTGTGTAGCCACTCCTCCTTAATCTCGCCACTACGAATGCTGGCATTAAACATATTGGCCAGTTTTGTCAAGCCGTCGTGAGCTAAATCACCTATGTCATCGTACCGAACACCATATGGACCAGGAGCAGTGTTGTGTGACCTTTTAAGTGTTGTCCAAATTGGATTGGCTGTGATTGTGAGATCTTCTACCAGAACTACATCCTTACACAATTTTGACAGCGATCCCCGTATCCTCATCCTTACAGCCTCATTTCTTTGGTTCGTCTGCTCAATGTAGTGGGCAAGCAGGGCCTCCCCTTTGGTCTTATCAGATTTGTGCCATATCCGGCCTGTGCTCTGAAAGTCTGGTATGCCTCTGTGTCGTGTTGCACCATTCATGCTCTGATGAAGGCGCCAGAATGTGACAGAGATTTTTCTGAGCACACTTTTCTACAGAAGTCATCCCATTTGGCATCCCTAGCCTGCTTAGCACATAGTTTAAAGTGCTTAATTTTTTGGTCGACCTCTTCTTTCAGACGCTTCAAGAGCTCAGGTTGTGTTCTTCCATTCTTTCTGGCGTTCTGCCATGTCTTGGCCGTTTATCGCTTGTACCGCCAAGCTTCCTCTACTTCTACGTTCCAGTAGGGTGACTGCGTCCATCTCTCCTGCCTCCTACGAGGGGCGCTCTTTTTCCTATGTCTGATTTTGCTAATGACGTCCTGGTCTGTTTTCTCCTAGTGGAATGTGTGGAGCTTTCTTGACTGGCTTCTATTTCTGCTTTTCTCAGTTAGGAGGACACATGGAAAGTGATGACTTCCGTGGAACCCCAGTGCACTCAACCTGCAAATGTGTGCGAAGGTGGAAGACACCAGTGCCAGGTCTATGACACTATCAGAGTCCCCTGTTCGAGTGGCCATTCTTGTTGCCCTCCCATCATTCAAGCACACTAAATCGACTGACACTAGTGCGTTCTCTAGCTTTTCTCCCTGCTTGTTGGTTATGACGTTCTCTTCATCGAACTCAAAAAGATTCTGCCATTGTTGTGTGTCCACCTTCCCATTACAGGCATACACATTTTCAATTACGAAATGAACTGGGGGCTGCACCCTAACCGCATGTACCTGCAATTCTGCACTGTCCCACGCAGACATATCAACCTCAGCTGCTACCATATTGTTGCGCACAAGGATGGCCTGCCTAAGGTGTCGCCTATTGTAGAAACAATGAAATCCAGGAGTACATACTGTCCTGTCACCAAGAAGAGTTTCTTGCAAAACCATTATGTCGGCGCCGCACAGTAGCTTATCAAGAATGGGCCGTCGTTGATTTATGGACCCACAATTCCAATATATAACGCACACATACTTTAGGCCTAGCCTCTCACACTTCGACATTTTAACGCCAACTCTTTTACCTTGTCGTGTTTTCCTTCTTCGATGTTGTCGTTTGGGATGCATCTGAATACTTACCGTCGTTATAGTCTCATAGATGATTTTTTCGCCGAACGTCGATGCTGTGGATGGTCACGTGCACTCACTCAGTCGCACGGTCCAGAACCCGTTTCCACGTTATAAACTGGCCAACTCCAGTAAATCGCTTTGCAACACGCGGATACACTGTGAGCCTTATACAAATAAATGAATTACGGGTCCTTGACGACAGACCGGCGAAAACAAACCGCCATTTTGTCACGCCTTCAATAGCGCATTCATACACAAACAATGTATACATAACGGAACTATTTCAGGATCAAAGGGGCAAGAAACCAGTTATAAAATGTACATCAGGCTATAAAATCTTAAAATCTGAGGTGGAAAAAGCTATAAAAACAATGAAAAAGGGAAAAGCAGCAGGACCTGAAAGCATACAGTTAGAGATGACACAGGCACTAGAAGATTTTGGCATTGAAGTGATTACAGACATATGCAACGACATATACCACACAGGATACATATCAAATGAATTAAAAACATCAACTTTCATTGCATTGCCTAAAAAGAATGGTGCAGTTGAATGCAGTGACTTTAGAACAATAAGCCTAATGAGCCATGTTACACAAATCTTGCTAAAAGTTATACAAGGAAGGATTCAGAATAAAATCAATACTGAATTAGATGAGCAGCAATTTGGATTTAGGAAAAATAGCGGGACAAAAGAAGCCATTTTCTGCATGAGAACATTAATCGAAAAGTACACAGAAGTAAACAAACCAATATATACCTGCTTCATAGTCTACACCAAAGCTTTTGATAGAGTATACCACAAACAACTTAAAGAATGCCTAAAAGAGATACATATAGATGACATGGACATACGATTATTATGTAATCTGTACTGGGAGCAAACAGCAATAATAAAATATAACAAAGAGAACTCTACACCCATTGATATAAAAAGAAGAGTAAGACAGGGATGCATCCTATCACCAAGCGTGTTCAACCTATACACTGAGCAAATCTTTAAAAACATCATAGAGATGCCAGGCCCACAAATTAATGGAAAGATAATCAATAACTTAGGATATGCTGACGATACTGTACTACTAGCAGAAAATCCTAAAGATCTACAACAATTACTTAATGAAATAAACATGACAAGCAAAAAATATGGATTAGATATGAATATCAAAAAGACTAAAACTATGATCATAAACAAAGAAAATACTCAAATCCCACACGTGGATATCAAAATTGAAGGAATAGACCTGGAGACAGTTCAGAACTACAACTACCTGGGACATACTATAACCGGTGATGGAAAATGTACAATTGAAATAAACAAAAGAATAGGAATGGCAAAAAGTAATTTTAATGTCATGAAGGACATACTAACATCAAAACAAATAACACCAGGGCTAAAACTAAGAATAGCAAAACGTTACATCTTCTCAATATTCATATATGGTACTGAAACATGGACATTATACAAGAAAACAGAACAGAGAATTGAAGCCCTTGAAATGTGGATATATAGAAGAATAGGTATTATTGGATGGACGGAAAAGAAAACAAACGATGAAGTCTTAAAACAACTAAAAATGAAAAGAGAACTACTAAACACTATTAGAACAAGACAAATGCGATTCTTGGACCATGTTAAAAGACACAACAGTCTACTTAAAATAATCCTGGAGGGGAAAATACAAGGTAAATTAGGCAGAGGCAGACCAAGACTAACATGGACGAGTAACATCAAAAGATGGAAAAATCAGCCTATGACAAGCTGCACCATCAAAGCAAGAGACAGAGCAGAATGGCGCTCCATGGTAGCCAATTTTCGTTGCGGAGACGGCACTCGATGATGATGATGAAGGAAGTTCCGGTAATCAGACAGTTTCACTTTCACTTTGTGATGATTCTCTTTTGCTAGAGCTAAAAATAACCCATGTAACGGCATACATCTAGCGGCAACAACCGGTACATTATTTTGACGGGAATTTTTAAATGTCAAGGTCGTTAAACTAGATTCGGATAGAGGAAAAATGTAGCGCTGGCTCCTAGAGGTTTCAATGTAGAATAGTTTCGTTTCATTCACAAACTTTATAGTGGCCAGAGGAAAATATTGATTTAATAGATGCAAATCAAAGCAAATAAGTCATATTGGCCTACGAAATGTGTAATAGAATATTCGGAAATGTGTAATATAATTATTAAAAAATATATAATAAATTATCATTTCCTTTTGTATTTCGTTAATATGTTCAGGCTACCGACGGTAGCTACGGTATCATAGAGAAAACGCCACTGGCGTATCCATGTAAATATCAGTTTTTCTATCCACTTGCGAAGCAAGAACTCTTACAGCGGAGCTACAAAAGAAAATACAAGCAATGCAGAAGTAATGATATGGATAAACTTGTGGGCATCTTCAACTTAGATCGTATCATGAATGAACAAAATTGCAAAAGATACAGCAAACAGTTAGAGTAATGTTGATGTTCTAATGATTGTTTTGAAGAAACGAAGATAAAAAAAGTTCTTGAGCAGCTATCCAGGCTAAGGTCATTGTGTAGGGAACTGTGAATAGAAGAGGTAGATCTCGCAAGAGTCCTAAAGAGTGGCCATAGATTGGGGGATCAATGGAGAAGGTTGATTACAGTAATGTCCGAAACGACTCACAGGGTTATGTGATGAGGAAGGAAGGAAGGTAGGAAGGAAGGAAGGAAGGGGGAGAGGCAGTTAGAGAGGAAGGAAGAAAGGAAGGAAGGTACGAAGGGGGAGAGGCAGTTAGATAGGAAGAAAGGAAGGAAGGAAGGTACGAAGGGGAAGAGGCAGTTAGAGAGGAAGGAAGGAAGGAAGGAAGGAAGGAAGAAAGGAAGGAAGGAAGGAAGGAAGGAAGGAAGGAAGGAAGGAAGGAAGGAAGGAAGGAAGGAAGGAAGGAAGGAAGGAAGGAAGGAAGGAAGGAAGGAAGGAAGGAAGGAAGGAAGGAAGGAAGGAAGGAAGGTACGAAGGGGGAGAGGCAGTTAGAAAGGAAGGAAGGAAGAAAGAAAGAAAGAAAGAAAGAAAGAAAGAAAGGAAGGAAGGAAGGAAGGAAGGAAGGAAGGAAGGAAGGAAGGAAGGAAGGAAGGAAGGAAGGAAGGAAGGAAGGAAGGAAGGAAGGAAGGAAGGAAGGAAGGAAGGAAGGAAGGAAGGAAGGAAGGAAGGAAGGAAGGAAGGAAGGAAGGAAGGAAGGAAGGAACAGTCATAGAAAAATTATGCACAGTGAAGTCAATTTTATTGGACAATTAGTTATGATAAGACTTATTGAAGTCACTGGACCATCGAAGATTCAATGCACAAACGTTCTTCTGAATGTCCTCGGCCAAATGAGGAAGCATGTTGTTGGAGAACAACAAACATGACAGTCGTGAAGGCACGACTTTCATTATTAAAGGATGCTTGGTCAGAATAAAAGAATGGAAATGGCAGGACAAAATCTCTGACATGATCTTCAAAGAATAGCAAGAAACGGAACGGTTTGGAAAGTGTTTTTTGAAGACCTAAGCTCCACTAGGAGCTGAAAGGAAGTAGAAGAAAAGATACGCTTTATATAAAAACACTATTTTAACGGGATTTTGACATTGGTTACATTGGGTAATTCGCAAATCTAATCCAAATAATATTTAGATAAGTCAGTTAAAACCAGCAAAATAATCAGGAAAGGAGAGAGTTAAGGAGAGATGACGAGGTTCAGAAAATGGGGAGACTCTTGATAGGTAAAGATATAACAAGGTTCAGAGAATGGGGAGACTCTTGATAGGTAAAGATATAACAAGGTTCAGAAAATGGGGAGACTCTTTATAGGTAAAGATATAACAAGGTTCAGGGAATGGGGAGACTCTTTATAGGTAAAGATATAACTAAGGTTCAGAGAATAGGGATATTATTGACAGGTAAATATAGGACAGTTATACAAGAAAAAAAAGGCTGAGACCAATAATAGAACTACAGTTAAGCGATTCTCAAATGGGGTTCCGAAAAAAAACAGAGGATGTACTGACTCACTATTCACACTAAAACAGCTTGCAGAAAAAACGACAGAACACAATCAAAACTTATACATAGCCTTCATTGACCAGGAAAAAGCATTCGACAGAGTAAACAGAGAACAACTATGGGAGATACTAACAACATACGGAGTAAGCCAACATCTAACCAACCTTATTAAAAGTCTCTACATCAACAGTAGCTGCAGGGTCAGAACAGCAGCAGGCGACACAGACCACTTCGAAGTTAGGTCAGGCGTAAGACAGTGGTGCGTACTATCCCCCCTACTGTTTATTACATACATGGACTATATATGCAAGCTAGCCAACCCATCAGAGACAGAGGAGATCAACGAGCTTTTATTTGCAGACGATAAGGCACTAATACATGAAACAATAGAAGACCTACAAGAACACTTAAACAAACTCAACATCTCAGGCACAAAATACAACATGAAAATCAACACCAACAAAACAGAAGTCATGAATGTTGCCAAAAATAAACAGAACATCAACATAACTATAGAAGGCAGACAACTAAAACAAGTAGAGGAATTCAAATACCTAGGAAGTCTAATGACAAACGATAATTCTCAAACAGCAGAGATAGAATCAAGATGCAACAAAGCATGTCAAATCATCGGACAGTTATCAGCACTATTGTCCAACAAGGAAATAACTCTGGAGGCAAAACGAGCACTATACAAAACAATCTTCATCCCAACGTTGTGCAACCAATGTCAGACCTGGACCCTAGATGCAAGAACAATAAGAAAAATAACCTCTACAGAGATTAAATGTGTTAGACGAATGACAGGAAACAGTCTGAGAGATAAGATCAGAAATGAAGAACTGAGAAAAAAGCTAGGAATAACCCCGCCATAGAATATATAAGGAAACAACAGATAAAATGGTTTGGCCACGTGACAAGGCAGAAAAAACAAAACACTACACAACGAGCCTTCAACAAACGTTGTGAGAACACCAGACCCAAGGGTCGACCACGAAAAAGATGGGTCGATGGAATATTAGAAGCATTAGGAAACATAACAGCAGCAGAGGCGAACAGAAGAGCAAAAGACCGCAAATTATATCTCCCCTCGACGCTGAAAGGCAGATGAGGAAGGAAAGAAGAAAAAGAAGATACAAGAAAAAATGAAATTCAAAGTTAAATACAACTTCACTGACGTATTGAAATGTCATATTTCAAATTAATGGCATTGTTTAAGAGCACAATAATTGATAATTAGATTATTTGAAATAATAAATTAAGAAGGTGTTTGAAAATAAAAAATTATCAAAAATAATTTATAATTTTAAAAATATTCTTTTGGCCTAAACAAATGAAATATTTGTGATAATTTGATGTTTATACTAGTTAGCATGAACATATGTTTATCTATTCATTGCAATGTATTTGAAAAATAGCAAAACGCTATAGTGCTATCAGATGAAACCTTGAGAATTAATTATTAAATTAATATCTCCAAATAAAATAACCAGAAGCAAAGACAAAGGCAATTAAGTGAACTATGTATTCTGTAATGTTAGAAGTATAGCAGAAATGAAATATAGAATAACTGCAGGCAACGGCAACATTCAGAAACAACAAATAAATACCAGACATGTTGTAATCTATTTTTGTCAAAGGAAATATGTAAATAATTCTTCAATGTAGCCAACATTGATATATGGAAATGAATCCTAGGAAACTGAAAAAAAGTATCTAGCCAACATATATATATGTGGCAATATATATATATATATATATATATATATATATATATATATATATATATATATATATATATATATATATTTGTGAATCCTAGATAATAGAACAAATGTAGCTAACGTTGCTATATCGAAGTGTATCCTATATAATAGAACAAAAGTATGTAGCTAACGTTGATATATAGAAGTGTATCCTATATAATAGAACAAAAGTATGTAGCTAACGTTGATATATAGAAGTGAATCCTAGATAATAGAACAAAAATAAGGCAATCTTTAGATGCCACAAGGAAACAGTTTCACAGAAGAATTTTGAAAATTTTGAAAACAAGCAGCTGAAAATAATATCGAGAATGATTTAAATAAGAATAATGCACAAAGAAAACTTGTTTCAACATTGGTAGAAACAAGTAATCATTTTCGGACATATACCGACAACGAAATAGCTGGAACATTTTGTGACAACTTAAATAAGCGAGGAAAGAAGAGATAGAAGAAAACAGAGGGATATAATACTAAAACATCTGAAGAGAATGGCAAGGTAGGAAGAAATAAGTAGTAACACTAATAACGACTGTGACGACATAGATTTGTGAAGAAATATCATTACCAGCAAGATGTCTGATGTTGATAATGATGATGACGATGTGTTTCTTTTTTGGGGAGGGGAGTGGGGGTGGGTGGGCAAATATACTAGTTAAAGACATTCAGTATAATAAGACAATAACCTAGGTACCCTATTTCAAGCTCAACAACTAATAGAAAGACTTTGTTAAGCTCGACCAACTTGTATCGGATTATCTGTCAATAACAACACCCATTTTCAATCTTCAGCCTCAATCTTCATGGTCAAACTACTTGAAGTTACAGTGAAAGCACTGCTCTCCACCTTTTCTTTCAGGTGGACGTGAACTTCTGGTCAATATGGTGGATAGGCGGCAGGAACCATTAAAGGTTATGTATGAAAGTGTTCCTTGTTGCAGTTTCCTCATATTCCAAGTCCGGCTTGTTGCAGGAGCTACTGAGTTAGGTGCTCTGTGCACACCATGAGCTGTGTGTTTCATCCGGTTTTGATCATATTTCGATATTCCAATTGTTTACGATGAATGATGATATCGTATGACAGGGAACATTTGGCTGTGTTCACTTTCTGTGCGGTTCGCCACAATGTCTTTTGGCGTGTGCTGAGACTGCTATGATGAGGACTACAGCTACCTCTCTTTGTTTGGGAGATGAGATAGTAATTCGGATGATTTCACTGGCACTGGCGGTTGAGCAATTACGGATTTTAATTCGATTGTAGTGATACCGGAGCCTCCCATAACCAAAGAACCAAAAGAACCCATTTTCCGTTTCTTTATTGCCGATTTTCTGACGTCATTACCAGTTTATAACAGTGACATCATTATGTAGACAAAGATGGCTGAAAATTGTCTGGATTTAGATAATTCCGTAGAGACATGACGTTGATCCTTACGTGCTACAAATTTCCTAGAAAATTTGTGAACTCCCTATTAAGATTATAGCAATATCCAATGGTTTTCTGAGCTTATTGGCAATATTATATTTCCTTTGTGAAATACAAGTCACGACGTGCTTTCTTTACTATAACCTTTCATTGCTTGATCTCTTACACTCACTGTCGCTTCAACATAGAGTTCAGACTTCATGTTCTCTCACTTACCTCATTAATAATAGTTAACTTTACTAAAATTAATCTGCTAATTTGAAGACACTTAACAGGCTTAAAATAATGAAACAGGCAGGGAAGAAAATAGACAGTAATGAGTTACTGACAACCCAGGCGCTGCAGATTAAATTGCCACAGTCACTGATCTCAGTCTTTTTACATTTCGTTCCTTTTAACTGAGAATCTACTTCTGTGTATTTAGATAGATCACATCACTAATGGTCAACGCTCGAGTACAACGGCAATTGAAGGCTGGTAAACCAGCATAGAGATGGTGTCCTCAGCCGCTATATGTTGGGGGACAAATGATGAAGGGATCTGAGCACATATATGACACTGCATGATCACTATTGCAATCTGCCCCTGGTTTAGTTTTCATACACACCAGACTGTTTCTAAATCTATTGCTTATCATTATATAATCAATTTGATTACGTGCGTTGTCTCCTGGGCTTTTCCATGTCCACAGACGTCTTGCTTAAACCAGGTGTTTCCTATCATCATGTTGTGTGTTCTTGCCCAGTCAATAAATTTCTCACCTCTTTCATTCCTCTCGCCTAAGCCAACTACTTCCTCAACTCTTTCCTTTCCTATTTTTGCGTTAAAATCCCCTAGAACAATGGTGTTTTCATGTGGTTTGCATTTATGAAGTGCCTCATTTAACTCGTTGTAAAATTTATCAATTGATTCCTCTAGACCAGTCTGCTGTTGGTGCATAAACGTGTATAAGATTTATGTCTTTTGGCTTTCCATTCAATTTCACTAAAAGGACTCTGTCAGGTACTGGGTAAAAGCCTTTCACTGTTCTAGCTCTTTCTGCATCCAAGATACTGTCTACTCCTCTTTGGTGTTCAGTACCTCCATAATAGATTATTTTATGTTTATCAGAATACATCTCCTCCCCTGATCCGGTGTATCTCATTTCGCTATTAGTAATGTTCCCAAATCCTCAAGTCAAGTACTCATTTTTTTTTTCTGGTACGTTAACCATAAAGTGACATCTTTATAGCCAAGTCAACGAGCTAATAACTAATGACACTAGCTAGGAAATCATTGAAATAGTGTTTATTGTTTTCAGTCTGATAGAAATTGCTATTACTACAAAAACATTTAAACTATTTTATATCATGATATATGATATCATCACACGCCACCCTGTCTGAAACATTTGCTCGATAAGATTTTTTTCTGATGATCAGATTACCTTTTGTTGCAAAAGCTCTGTATAAAGTATTTCCTGTCATAATTATATACAAAGGTAAAGGTAAAGGTAAAGTACGAGACTTGAACCGGCGTCTTAGCACGCGAGTATATACCCATATGTGCTCGGCCGCCTATCCAGAAATGTTCGGATATTTCTGTATAGTGTAGCCTCAAGCATCGAAACTCAGATGCGAAGCGACATTCCTCACCTTCCCAGGATAATATACCCTGGTACCCATTTCTGCCAACGGCTGGGTCGACCGTGGGGGTATTTTTTTTTATTCCAACCACGAGTACAATTCACACTGCTCCCAGCGGGAATTGAACACGGGTTGTCCGAACGTCGGTAGTCTAGTCGGGTGGTTTTCCCAACTAGGCTACCGAGGCCCCCTATATACAAAGGAAACCAGTTAAATAAGCTGAAATAGGAAATAGATCTCAGACGTGGCCAATGAGGAGGTCTCATCTGGGATAACACCGATGAGTTGTAGAGTGCATTGAAAGTACTCTAGAAAGATGCAGTCATCTATACAAACCGATATGTAATACGACACAAACGGAGTGCATGAGCATTTACAGCACGTTCGACAGGCAGAAAAGAAGACAGTGGTGCATAATTTATGACCACAAGTAGCATGACGATGGAGGTGATGCAGTGACCAGGGCATTCATCTGGTTAGAATCACAAGACTAAACCTACGCCTGCATACTAAGTGATTCGATAAGCATGGTAAGAAACGTGGATCGGGTTATGTACACAGGCAATGGGTAGAGTCATTGCAGAAGTAAAAAATACTTAGGGTCACCTTTGTCTACGTCCCTGGACATGCGGGAGTACGGGGAAATAGAAGAGCCGACAGGTTGGCCAGCTGCGCTGCCATTGAAGACGGTAAACCTATAGGTCGGGCGGACGTCGTTTGTGATAGAGAAGGGCACAGGACTTCAATAACCATGAGCCACGTCACTCCTTCGATGGAAGAGATGGGAGTTGAGATAGACACAGCCAGAAACGAGAAACTTAGTGTAAGAAGACTTATCAACCAGCACAGAACTGGAGTCGTCAGTCGCTGGACTTTGCGAGACTTGCTGAGGAGCGGATTTAAGCCACCTATGGACATGTTCGGGGTGCAATGATAATGACCCGCAAATAACTCAATAACTCATTCTACTCGAGAGTAACATTATTTCGATGTTTGAACAATATTCTTATAACTGAACGCATCGCTGCCTATCTTTTCCATGAACACTTGTTTATATTCGGTAGTTTTATAAGAATGAAGACAACAGTAACCAACAACAAAACATTTCATTTTCGGAAAGAAAGACATTTTTTTAAACGTTTAAAAAGCTGACGTAAGCTAATTAAATTACGCAGCGAAATCTGCTTATTTGCAGTCAGTTAGCAAATTTGTTACTGCTGAACATGAATGTCATAAGGAAACTGTAGAACAAGTCGTCGCTTGCATTTATTATATTTAAAATCGATGAATAAGTGCTGTTTTCCAGTGAAATTTCCTGTTTATTTGTTTGTTTTTATTTATTTTTTGAGGGTTCATGTGAGTGTGCGCGCTTTCTATTTGATGTTAATCACTTTGCTTCTTTTGATTCATTGCATTTTGTTATAATTTCCTTATTTCATCACTTATTATTGTTGTTACACTATTGAACGCGTCAAAAAATGGCGGTTTGTTTACGCCGGTCTGTTGTCAAGGACGCGTAAGTCATTTAATTTGTAGAAAGCTCACAGTGTTTCCGCGTGCTGCTGAGCAAGTTACTGGAGCTGGCCAGTTTATATCGTGGAACGGGTTCTAGGCCGTGCGACTGAGCAAGTGCACGTGAGTCTGGACCATCCAAAGCAACAACGTTCAGCGACGTTCATCTTTAAAGACGACGGTAAGTGTAAGTATTCAGATGCAGCCCAAACTACATCATCGAAGAAGGAAAACACGACGGGGCATGAGGGGTGGCACTAAACTATCAAAGTGTGAGAGGCTAGGCCTAAAGTATGTGCGCGTTACTTATTGGAATTGTGGGTCCATTAATCAACGACGGCCCATTCTTGATAAGCTACTGTGCGGCGCCGATATAATGGTTTTGCAAGAAACTCTTCTTGGTGACAGGACAGTAAGTACTCCTGGCTTTCATTGCTTTTACAATAGACGACACCTTGGGCAGGCCATCCTTGAGCGCAACAATATGGTGGCAGCTGAGGTTGATATGTCTGCGTGGAACAATGCAAAATTGCAGGTACATGCGGTTAGGGTGCAGACCCCAGTTCATTTCGTGATTGTTAATGTGTATGCCTGTAATGGGAAGGTGAACACACAACAATGGCAGAATCTCTTCGAGTTCGATGAAGAGAACGTCATTTTCTGCGGAGACTTTAATGCTAGAGGAAACCAGTGGAGTAACGTCATAACCAACAAGCAGGGAGAAGACCTAGAGAACGCACTGGTATCGGCCGATTTAGTGTGCTTGAATGATGGAAGGGCAACAAGAATGGCCACTCGAACAGGGGACTCTGATAGTGTCATAGACCTGGCACTGGTGTCTTCCACCTTCGCACCGGTTTGCAGGTGGGGTGCACTGGGGTTCCACGGAAGTGATCACTATCCATGTGTCCTCCTAATTGAGAAAGGCGGAAATAAACGCCAGAGAAGAAAGCTCCACACATTCAACTACGAGAAAACAGACCAGGACGTCATTAGCAAAATCAGACATAGGAAAAAGAGCGCCCCTCGTAGGAGGCAGGAGAGATGGACGCAGCCACCCTGGTGGAACGTAGATGTCGAGGAAGCTTGGCGGAGCAAGAGACAAACGGTCAAGACATGTCAGAAAGCCAGAAGGTATGGTAGAACACAACCTGAGCTCTTGAAGCGTCTGAAAGTAGAGGTCGACCAAAAAATGATGCACTTTAAACTATGCGCTAAGCAGGCTAAGGATGCCAAATGGGATGACTTCTGTAAAAAAGTGTGCTCAGAAAAATCGCTAGCCACATTCTGGCGCCTTCATCAGTGCATGAATGGCACACCACGACACAGAGGTATACCAGACTTTCAGAGCACAGACCAGATATGGCACAAATCTGATGAGAGCAAAGGGAAGGCCCTGCTTGGGCCTCGTCACTACCATCATATCGTTAATACGACCACACCGGTAGTACGAATGGGAGCTGATGAGGTGACCAGGGACAAGTTGATGACATACCTCGGAGTTAAGTTTGATCGCAGCCTGTATTTTCGGGACCACGTCGACCATGTGATAACAAAATCCAGCAAAGGATTAGCCGCCTTGAAGGTCATGGCAGCTGCCAACATCGAGCAGAGGCTACTTACTCTTCTGTTCCAGGGATTAGTCCTATCACCACCAATCGAGTATGCCCTGGCAATTCTTACTGTCAGTACGACTCAAATTGATAGGCTGGAGAAAATACAAAATGAAGTCATGCGCATTATCCTGGGATGTACGATGGACACTCCATGTGTAGCAATGAGTTATCTTCTTGACTTTCCAACCATGGATGACAGAATCAAGATCTGAAGAGCACGAGCATACCTGAAGATTAGTACAGATACAGAGCATCCATTGCACCACGTGCTCAACACAGAGAAAGGTACCAGGCTAAAAAGAGGCAAATCATGGGTGGGCCGAGCAGAAGATGTCATCAAACAGGTATGTGGGCTTACCAATCTCAGCGTTGGTGAGGAGTGGATACCGGTGCCTACGTCATTCAAGGGTACTTTCTCATGTATTGTCACACTCGACAGGAAAAGTAGGGAACAGAACCCAGTCGTGGTTAATGCTGAGGTCAACGGTCTCATCTGCGATAACACCGATGAGAAAGATGCAGTCATCTATACAGACGGATCTGTAAGACGACACGAAAAAAGTGCATGGGCATTTACAGCACGTTCGGCAGGCAGAATAGCCAAGGAAGACAGTGGTGCATACGCCATGACCACGAGTAGCATGACAATGGAGGTGATGGCAGTGACCAGGGCATTCAAATGGTTAGAGTCACAAGACTACATCCACGCATGTATACTGAGTGATTCGATGAGCATGATAAAAAAAAGTGGAGGCGGGCTTTGTACGCATGCAATGGGTAGAGTCGTTACAGAAATCCAAAATACGTAAGGTCACCTTTGTCTATGTCCCTGGACATGCGGGAGTACGGGGAAATGAGAGAGCGGACAGGTTGGCTAGCTGCGCTGTCGTTGAGGACGGGCAACCGATGGATCGGGCGGACGTCATCAATGCACTCCGAGATGTGGGAAGAGCACAGGACTTCGACAAACATAGATCAACGTCGCTTCTTCGGATGATGGAAATGGGAGTTAAGATGGGCACAGCCAGAAATGAGAAACTTGGTGGCCGTGTAAGAAGACTTATCAACCAACATAGAACTGGAGTCGTCAGTGGCTGGACACTGAGGGAATTGCTGAGGAGGGGATCTGAGCACCTATGGACATGTTCGGAGTGCAATGATGATGACCCGCAAATAACTCAATAACTCAATAAAATCGATGACAGAAATACAGAGAATTTGGTGAAGATTTAGGACCCGATTTCAGAATTATTTAATTGAACATAATCCTATTACATGTACTTATTAAAACTCAGGGCTGCAGAATGTCCCATTAAATGTCTTTTTCGCTAGTTTTCACAAATAGTAAATAATATTGCTTAAATAAGACGTGACCAGAATTTAACATATTCGGGCGGGATGAAGAGTAAATAATTGGCGGGAAATTCTTCTTTTTAAAGTTTTTTGTTGTTTTTTTTTTGTTTTGTTTGATAATTTTGATCGCTGAAGGTTATTAAAATAAGCATTGAAATCTCATTATACGTAAGGCAGAGTTGTCGATCCTATATTTATTTAATATGTTGTTGGCACTCATATATCTGCATGTATAGACTCTTTCTCTGTGTTAACGCTGCTGTGTCTCTCTGTGTTAACGCTGGCTGTACATACCATTGTTTCCAATGTTCTCCACTGTTTTGTTAACTTGTTGTTGAAATATTATGGAGTTGCGGTAGTCAACACTGATGACCAGAAGTTAGTTCGATTTCGACTGACGACTTCTGTGTTTGCACAGCCCTAAATGGGTACATGATTTTTTTGGGAAAGAAAGACGATACTAGCGTAATTCTGACCACACTACCCAAAATTGTGTGGATAAAAAAAAATATTGGAATTAATACTCTGTGCTCTCTTCGCCGTGGGACATGATGAATATCTTCTTGATTTCTAAGCGAGATAACCGACTGTCTGCTCAACTTCTCTAACCTGGTTCACGTGTTTTTGTTTACGGTTTTTATTCTTCAAAGCTTCAATAGAAACGCAATTTAATTAAAACAAAAGGTTGACTAGGACAGCAAATGTAAGTTTCAATTATTTTTATTCGTTTGAACACACTTTTAACTCTTATCTAATTTGATCGATAGGTCACGCTACATATATCTAATTCAATCACTTACTCTCATTCAGTTAACGAATACTGATTACAAGTACATATCTCAGTGTAATCATGGCAATCCTTAAGTGCAAACATCGACACTTCCCAAAGGTTACACTTAGTACTTATGCTGATAGTTCCTGCAGCTTGGTAAAGGTAAAGGTAAAGTACGAGACTTGAATCGGCGTCTTAGCACGCGAGTTTACACCCATATGTGACCGTCCTGGCCGCCTATCCAGAAATGTTCGGAGATTTCTGTATAGTGTAGCCTCAAGCATCGAAACTCAGATGCGAAGCAACATTCCTCACCTTCCCAGGGTAATACCCTGGTACCCATTTCTGCCAACGGCTGGGTCGACCATGGGGATTTTTTTTTCCAACCACGAGTACAATTCACACTGCTCCCAGCGGGAATCGAACCCGTGTTGTCCGAACGTCGGTAGTCCAGTCGAGAGGTTTTCCCAACTAGACTATCAAGGATCCCTACCTGCAGTTTGTGTTATAGTGTGACTCAGTCATGGGCGATAATGGAAGAATAGAAGAATATGACGATAGACAGAAGAATAAAAGAATGAGGCGATGACGATGTGAAGTAGGATAGTTTTAGGCGGCGTAGAAAAGACACTCTTCAGAGGATTAGGAAGGAGACGTTAAGTCTACCCAACTCAGTCGCTGAGTCGTAATCAACTTGAAGATTACCAGTGAAATGCGTACAGGTGGTCAGCCTAAAGCCAGACAGATGTTTGCTCTGGTCGACAAAGTTGCGTAACGCAACGACACGGCCGCTGGTTCCTAGGAAACTCTTATATCGGCAGACGCCTTGAAGTCCAGTGAAGACCTGAGATGAAAGCGGACAACAAAACTGCCCCGCGTAATCAAAAGACCAGGTTATCTTTACGTTCAACAGTGATTACTCTTTGAGTCTCTGAATTGGAAATCGCCTGGAGTTTTAGTTGTTAGGGGACGGACTTAGGAAGATGGACAGGTTCGACAGGACTCCTAAAGTAATAAGACTTTAGAGATAATTAAAAAAGGCGGAGCTAGAGAGATAGTGACGGTCAAGAGACGTAGGTTAGGCCGTATCAGTGGTCGGGGGGGGTGTGGTCACCTGGGACTTAAACCCGAGACCCTGGGAACTGGGGAGATTAGGAGAGGAGAGGCCCAGAATGCTTTTGGGGGCGAGGAGCAGTAGCTAGAGAGACATTTAGCTACACTCGGGCAGACTCAGCTACACTCAGCCAGACTCGATACAATTCGGCCACACTCGGCCAGACTGAGCACATTCAGATACTAGTTCCTCAGCACTATCAGAAAGAGACATGCAGATGTACTTAAGAATACTATACGGAGTATACGGTCAACAAGATAGATAGATAACCACAGGTAGAACTTTATGAATACGAAACGGCCACACACAAACGTTATTTGACAATTCATCATCGCCGATAGGCTATGTCAAGTAACACCAATAAAGACCTTGTTTATACTGTACTAAAAAGATTGATGAGTTATATATGTGTGTCCAAAGAAAGAACAAGTAGTAAAGTCAGAAAGAAGTTTGAAAGAAACGCTGCAACATCTCATTACTTTCTGTTGCCGTGACGCAGGATTTTATTCTTTTAAAGAAGGACCTGGAAGAAAAAAAAAAAAGTAAGAATTTTCTCTTAACCAACTCTGACGTCCATCTACGCACTTCCAGCGTAAACCTACGCACTTCCAGCGTAAACCTACATACTTACAGCAACGAGTGCCACCGAGCAGCCAAGAAATTATAAGAAAAACACTATATTTACTATACAGAACACATCATTGTGAAAAAAAAAACACTAGAGAAGCTGTCAGTTCGTGACTTTTTTACTATTCCGGAGGTGAAAGATTACTTGTGTTTGAAATAAATGTGAAATGCATCGGACAGCAAAGAGAACCTTATGCCTTATGTGAAAACTGATGTCCACGTTGAGAACCTAAGAAAAAAGACTAAGTAGTTTGTTAATTATTGTTTTAAATTAGTATATTATTGTGTAGTTGTTAGGATGTTATAAGGTGTGTTAGGTATTCCATGGACTTCAGAAGCATGTAAGTTGGATTTTTCTTATATATTTTAGAGATGCATATGATATGTTGAACAAGGTTAGTGTGAAGTAAATAAGTTTTTTCTTGAGTGTTAGTGGAAGATCGTAGAAATTCTTTGACCGATCTAAACGTGTGTGTGTGCGTGTGATTTGCTAGCGAACAAATTTATTAATTATTAAGAAAGGCGCAGAGGTACCCAGTCGGTAGGAAGTACAATTTTTTTCTTTACCTTAATTCTTGTTGGTATATATATGTTATAACGATTTAAGTAGAAAGAATAAGTAAGACGAGAAGTTAAGTGGTCAACAAGAATCTATAGTATTAACAACAATATGGAACCTAACGAGACGTTGGAGGCTACTAACGACATGATAAAACAGATAGGAGGGGTGTTAAATAAATTGAGCACCGCCATAACCAATCAAGGGGTATACGCGGGTATACAGAACTACAGCGGGGAACAGGCAAACTTCAAAAGATGGATAACTGAGATTGAGAAGTTTGCCTATATATCGCACATACCTCCAAATGAGATGCGAAATATAGCATTCCAGACTAGTTCTGACGGAGTCTCAGAATTTCTGAGGAGAAGGATAGAACAGGTGCCCGTCGAAGAATGGCCAATGGTCAAGAAGGAACTACAGAAGAGATTCTCAAACGACGGAGATGCACCGTACATGTTCATCAAGCTGAGGAAGGTCAAACAAGAAGCACAAGAATCAGTACAAGCTTACAGCGACAGGTTGCTAAGCCTAGCAGAAAAGGCGTACATGAATCAAAACATGAACGACCCAATTGTGCAAGGACAATTGACGGCCATGTTTATAGACGGGCTAGTAGAGACGGGGTTAAAAATGCACCTTTTTAGGAAGGGCCCCGACACGCTCGATCGAGCATTAGATCTAGCCAGAGCGGAAGAAAACTTAAGAGAAAGGCTACCGACTCAAGATGAATTTCGTGGTCAACCACATCAAGGATATAGAAGCCCCCGGAGAGAACAGATAAGAGAACTAAATCATAGGACCCGAAGAATAGAACAACCGAGAGAACTGGAACATGCCCCTATGGAGGTCGACCACGGTAGACGTCGCTGGAGTGGAGTGAGAAGGGAACAGTCTAGAAGAGTCGACCTCATTGGAGAGCAACGAAGGTGTTACAATTGCAACAGGGTAGGTCACATTGCTAGGGACTGTAGAGCACGTAATAGTGTGACGTCTAAGAATTACCCAGGACGGGTAAGTAGTCAAGGGAATCGGGGAAACTAAAGCATCGCTCCAGAACCCAGACCGCCAGGAGGGATGTAATGAGATATAGGTCTGGAGAACAAGAAGAACTTACAGGAGATCCTAGTTCATGTACGGTAAAGGTAGATAAGTGTAGGTTTAGGGCTTTAATTGATACGGGAGCCGAGGTGAGTGTTATAAAGGACACCGTTTACAGAACGCTGAGGAAGCAGTTTAAATTAAAGAAGTCCGACGACCGGTTAATGTCAGCTAATGGAGGGACTCTACAAGTAGTGGGAACTACCGTCTTGGATCTACGGATAGGAAATACCATATGGAGACAACAATTTAGAGTAATACGAGGATTATCCAGATCAATGATACTGGGGAGAGACTTCCTCTTCAGGAGAGGGGTGAGAATCTATTTTGATCTTAGGAAAATTAAGGTGGGGAAAGAATGGGTTACCATGGAAAATGACCTACACATTGCCAGCCTGGTGAGATCTAGAAGAACAGTGGCATTAAAGCCCAACACGGTGAACATCGTACCAGCAAAAACCACCGGGAATAGCGATTCACAATCAGTAAGAATAGTCCGGACAAAGGGACTCGGCAACTCATATATATTAGAAGAACCCGGACTGAATGTTATTGAGGGAATAGTAACCATAGCCCGAGACAATAACTTCCCCATAATGATACTCAACAGTACGGGGAAGACTGTAAAACTCAAGAAGGGATGTGTAATCGCAGCACTAGATACCGGGCACGACAGGCCAGGACAGTTAGCTATGGTAGACAGAGGTAGGTTAAGTAACGGGAACCGGAGGAACCACAATTATCGGGATAACCAGTACGAACGGAAAACTAACCGGATGGGCTCACTGCGACAGCCACACGTATCGGGGTGGTTTTACCGAGATGGCAAGGTGAATCGGCACGACGGAAGAAGAGAATGGAAAAGAGTGGAGCCCACACAGACGCGAGTGATGAAGGTCGATGATAAATTACTAACCGAAGAAAGGAAGAGGGATTTGGTGGCTCAATTAAACACAGGTGACGAACATAAAAATTGCATCGAACCATTGATACTAAAACACCATGATGTCTTTGCCTTAAATGACTTTGAACTGGGCCGAACCACGACCACAGAGCTGGAGATAGACACTGGAGATGCACTACCAATTAGCTCAAGACCATATAGGACTCCATTGAAGGATCGAGAAGTAGTGGAAAAGGCCATAGAGGACATGCTCGAAGCAGGCTTAATAAGAAGGAGCAAGTCTGCCTGGTCCTCACCGATAGTACTAGTCACAAAGAAGGATGGTACACAAAGATTTTGCTGTGACTATAGAGCCCTTAACAAAATCACGAAAACCATCTCACATCCAATGCCCTTAATAGATGACATCTTAGGCATGTTAAATGGGGTTAAGTATATGACTCGCCTGGATGCAAAATCCGGCTTTTGGAGCATAGGGGTCCACGAGAAGTCACGTGAACGCACAGCCTTTAGCACTCATATAGGCAGCTTTGAATGGAACGTCATGCCCTTTGGACTAAAGAACTCTCCGGCAACTTTTATGGGTCTTATGAACGAGGTGCTAGCAGGGATGCAAAAATTCGCTTTAGCTTACATAGACGACATTCTGGTCTACACCTCTGGGGATATTAAGGACCACCTGAAACACTTAGAACTAGTGTTTGAGAGACTGAGGAGACACTCAGTGAAACTAAAAATCAGTAAATGTGAGTTCGTAAAGACTGAAACCAACTATTTAGGATTCGTAATCAGCAGAGATGGCATAAAACCAGACGGAGACAAAGTCAAGGTGATTAAGGGTATGGCCAGTCCCACCAAGGTCAGGGAGATCAGGAGTTTTATAGGAATGTGTGGGTACTACAGAAGGTTCATCCCCAACTTTTCCGAAATTGCAGAACCGCTAATCGCGCTGACGAGAAAATTTGCTAGGTTCAAATGGACGAAGGAATGTCAACGAGCCTTCGACTCCTTAAAGGAAGCGCTATCCACGATACCTCTTCTTTCACACCCCGATGTAGGGAAGGAAATGATACTGTATACGGACGCCTCCGACCAGGCAGTAGGCGCCTGTCTGGTGCAACTCAGCAGCGAAGGAAGTGAACTAATACCCGGAATCCGTAATGAGAAACCCATCTACTTCCTGTCTCACAAACTTAGCAAGTCACAGCGGAATTGGTCAACGGTAGAGAAGGAAGCCTTCGCCATTCACTACGCGTTGCAGAAATTGGATTTTTACCTACGCAACACTAGATTTATTATTAGAACTGACCATAAGCCACTGAGAGCCATGCTGGAAGCTCCAGTACAAAACAGGAAGATACAGACTTGGGCGTTGAATCTTCAGGGCTATGACGCACGAGTCGAGTACATACCCGGCACAGAAAACACCTGCGCCGATCTCCTGTCTAGGATCCCATATGCGAGGAATGGGGAAGATGATAAGGACGAAGGGGAACCAGAGATCGACGACAGAAATCTGCAGGTAAATGTGATAAACACGGACAGAATTGAGGAACAAGACAGCCCAGAACAGACAGAAGTAGAGTTGGCAGAAGCGGTTGGGGATACAGACATAGTATTAGAAGAACCCATAGTTAGAGCGAAACAAGAAGAAGACCCGGAGATGAAGAAGATAATAGATGATCTATTGATCAACAAGAATTTAGATAAGTGGAAGAGGTTTCGAATCGATGAAAAGGACGGAACCCTTTGTTTTATTTCCCAAAAGGACAACGGTCCTCGATGCAAAGTATATGTGCCCCTAGAGTATCGTACGCAAGTCCTGGAAAGCTACCATGAAGGGAACGGACATGTAGGAAGGGACAAAACTCTAGACGCCATCGCCTTAAAATATTACTGGCCACGTATGTTTCATGATGTGTACGAGCACGTTTATAAATGTAGGACGTGCAAACTCAGAAATATGCAAATGATAAAATGTCCGCTCCAGACAATGGACAAGCAGTTTTTTCCTATGCAGAAAGTTAGCATAGATCTGACTGGGCCGTATCCGAGGACGGCGTCAGGAAACAAGTATATTGTACACTTCACCGACTGCTATAGTCGCTGGCCGGAAAGCTTCCCAGTTGCAGATAAGAGTAGCAGTACCGTGACGGACATATTGCTCAACGAATTCCTTCCACGATACGGATGCCCGCAGATCATACTCACGGACAATGGGGGCGAGTTCACCAGCGTGCTATTTGAGCAAACGATGCGTAAGCTCAATATCCAACACATCACCACTTCTATCTACAATCCCCAAGCGAATGGCATCAACGAAAGGCAGCACAGGACATTAAACGATGTGCTGGCCAAATCAACCAGTGATGGACAAAAGGAGTGGGATGTAGTCTTAAACCATGCCCTCTCAGCGATTCGTATTAACAAAAACGAGAGCACGAAGTTATCGCCGTATTTTCTGCTGTTCGGAAGGGAGCCCATGCTACCTCTTGACAATTTGCTACGACCCAGACGGAAATACTACGGCGAGGACGTTCTAGAAACAACACTAGAGGAAATGCACCGTGCTCAAAGAATAGTGTGGGAAAACCTCAAGAAGGCGGAGGAAAGGAGAAACAAGCGAACAGGTACAGATGAGCCACCGCATTTTAAAGTGGGCGACAAAGTATTCTATCGAAAACAACACCTCAGTTCCAAATTGGAACCACGATGGGAAAGCGGGTACGTAGTAGTAGCGCAAAGAGGTCCAGTCACCTATCAAATTAAACATCAACTAAAGAACAAACTCCTCCGGACGCACGTACGATATTTACGGGCAGACGACCAGTTGTGGGCCGAATGTGAACGTGCAGAAAACACCTCTAGTCGACACCCGCGTGGGGTGATCTATGCGGTACCAAGAAGGGACTCTATGACCTATTCGGAAAGCGAGAGTGAACCGGACATCGACAATGACCTCGTTGCGATCCGAGAGAAGGAAACTTTAGCACCAGAAAGAATGAGCCCTGCAGACTCTAGTGCGCCGGAATCCACACCCGATGGCGAGTCAGAACACGAGGCCCCATTCCAAAATACGCGCCAGGCTCGGAGAAGGAGGCTAGAAAGACAAGAGAAAAGAGCCAAGCGACGGTTGAAAAGGCTGAGATCACACTCCTCCGGAGATAGCGATATACCTATACCTGAACTAAGGCGACGGTTAGACGATAGGCAACACAGAATAGAACAGGAGGAAGGCAGAATCGACGACACACAATACGAAGAATTAAATTACTCAGCAGGTTATGAGACTGTGGAAGAAACACCGGACCGAACTGCAAAACGACAGTTTGAATTGTCTTCTGACGACGCACCAACAGAAAAGAAACGGGAGGTAATGAGCAGGTCCGAGGACTAAATTGGTAAGACAATATACATAGATTCATAGGTTCATCTGACTGATAATGTTACTTATTGATAGGAAGGGTGTACAAGTGGAGAGTATAGTTAACTATCCACATAATCATTATGTCCGGCAAGGGACTTAGAAACACTTGAATAATAGAGTGTTACTGCACAGGCATAATTTAATCAGGGAATTGTTTGTATGAACCTGGAGATCTATGACCATACGATATGAAGTTTGAGGGAAGTAAAGTAAGCCCGTCAGTAAAGAGAATGAGAAGAGATGTAAATTAGTCGTAGAATCAGCCCCAGAAGGTGACAAGATGTAATAATTGAGTTTTCTTGCTATTTCATATTTTGGATGTTGTAACTAATAATAATGTTATATGAGTCCACTAACTTTTAGACAAATTCTATATGTAATATGTCAATGTGCACTGAATGATGAGTATGAGTCTGTAAATGTACTGTCGCCTTAATGAGAAGCCAGAATTTAATTAGACGTATCGCTGACCACTTGAGGAGTGAGTCACCTGAAGTAAACAAACAAAATGGTAACCATGTTTACATCGGTTTAAAAAAAAGTTTGAGTCAAGTTAAGAGAACTTAGAATTTACAGGAAATAGAGTATGCATGGAGAGAGTCTTAGGAGACTAAGAAGAGTGAGTCAGTGACCCGAGTTGGAGAGACTCTATGAGTTATATAGGAATTCCAAGTGTGGAACAGCATTGTGAGATGTACACATGTGTGTATGAAGTGTGTTGTGGATAGTTTAATGGAAGTCTAGACAGACTAGATTCTGTATCAAATTTAAGTCATAATTTTGATTGCTATGTGTTTGTGATTACTCTATGCTTCAATGTTCGGTCTGTCCAAGACTGTGGGGTGTATGATTTGAGGAGAAACATGTCGTGAAATGCACATTTTTTAAAATACAATTTTATGAAAATGTAATTATATGTTGACGGGGAGAATTGCCTAAAATTTAGGAATATGCGGGGAGAAGGAACAGATAAGAAGACTGTCGACCCGACATGAGTTGACCAGTAAATTAAGCCTGTGGCTAAGAGATTCTGTAAGAAAGCGGTATTGCTATGCAGACAACTTTATTAGCCGTGCCAGAAGAGCACGTGTTCAGGGAGAATAAGAGAACAGAGTAGACGGGTCTTGTTTCTTTGTCAGAACTGGCACAGATATGATGCCGAAGAAAGACTAAACACGTCTTATTAGGCAATTAAGAGAGTACAGTGCGAAGGCCGATCGAGCCTTAAATATTTCAGAATTGATGTTTCCACAAAATGTTTTGTATACATGAGACACATGTCGTGTCGCAAAGATGTTTATTGAATGTCATGATATTGTTGTAGAATTATGAATGTTGTATATGTAAACACCAATTACAGAACCTACCAGTTTAAATTAAGAGACGGAAAGAAATGTGGGTTAGACATAGACAAAACAGACGATGACCTCAATTTAGCTGGCCTACATTCAGGCTAGGTCCAGAGTGACGTCACGTTAGTCAGAGGCTTCAAAGCAAAACAAAGTGGCATGGCAGAGCGATGTTGTAAGATGATTGTATACATGATGGATTTTTCTTTTGAGATTCCAGTTTATAGATGTTGAATTTGTATTTCTAATTGTTGTAATAATTGATGTACAATGAGAAAAAGGAAATTAGTTAGCCCATTAAGGAAGTAGAAAGAGAGCAGTCACACTATGTTTTTATTTTGAGTTAAATTGATCTATGAATATATCAATTCAACTGAAATGTTGACGGAGATATATGTTATAGTGTGACTCAGTCATGGGCGATAATGGAAGAATAGAAGAATATGACGATAGACAGAAGAATAAAAGAATGAGGCGATGACGATGTGAAGTAGGATAGTTTTAGGCGGCGTAGAAAAGACACTCTTCAGAGTATTAGGAAGGAGACGTTAAGTCTACCCAACTCAGTCGCTGAGTCGTAATCAACTTGAAGATTACCAGTGAAATGCGTACAGGTGGTCAGCCTAAAGCCAGACAGATGTTTGCTCTGGTCGACAAAGTTGCGTAACGCAACGACACGGCCGCTGGTTCCTAGGAAACTCTTATATCGGCAGACGCCTTGAAGTCCAGTGAAGACCTGAGATGAAAGCGGACAACAAAACTGCCCCGCGTAATCAAAAGACCAGGTTATCTTTACGTTCAACAGTGATTACTCTTTGAGTCTCTGAATTGGAAATCGCCTGGAGTTTTAGTTGTTAGGGGACGGACTTAGGAAGATGGACAGGTTCGACAGGACTCCTAAAGTAATAAGACTTTAGAGATAATTAAAAAAGGCGGAGCTAGAGAGATAGTGACGGTCAAGAGACATAGGTTAGGCCGTATCAGTGGTCGGGGGGGGTGTGGTCACCTGGGACTTAAACCCCGAGACCCTGGGAACTGGGGAGATTAGGAGAGGAGAGGCCCAGAATGCTTTTGGGGGCGAGGAGCAGTAGCTAGAGAGACATTTAGCTACACTCGGGCAGACTCAGCTACACTCAGCCAGACTCGATACAATTCGGCCACACTCGGCCAGACTGAGCACATTCAGATACTAGTTCCTCAGCACTATCAGAAAGAGACATGCAGATGTACTTAAGAATACTATACGGAGTATACGGTCAACAAGATAGATAGATAACCACAGGTAGAACTTTATGAATACGAAACGGCCACACACAAACGTTATTTGACAATTCATCATCGCCGATAGGCTATGTCAAGTAACACCAATAAAGACCTTGTTTATACTGTACTAAAAAGATTGATGAGTTATATATGTGTGTCCAAAGAAAGAACAAGTAGTAAAGTCAGAAAGAAGTTTGAAAGAAACGCTGCAACATTTGGTGTCAACACACAATCATGATCCATTGTTTGAGTCACTCCATCCTAATTATACTGGCTATGGTTACTGATTTTCTAAGTCTCATAACTACATCATTATCAGTCATCTTTTACTCTTTACTAAACAATCACAGAGAGTCATTTTTGCGCATTTCTGTTTCAACAAATTAGTTGTCGCTAAGAGAACTCATTTTTTGCAGATATGTTCTCATTATTTATACTTTGTACTGAAATATCACGTACCACCAGTCTTTGCTCAAATGTAAAGCTGACAAAGTTTGTTTATTGCTGTTATAGACTGTCCTGGCTAACAAAGTTTGTTTATAGCTGTTATAGACCGTCCTGGCTGACAAAGTTTGTTTATAGCTGTTATAGACCGTCCTGGCTGACAAAGTTTGTTTATAGCTGTTATAGACCGTCCTGGCTGACAAAGTTTGTTTATAGCTGTTATAGACCGTCCTGGCTAACAAAGTTTGTTTATAGCTGTTATAGACCGTCCTGGCTGACAAAGTTTGTTTATAGCTGTTATAGACCGTCCTGGCTAACAAAGTTTGTTTATAGCTGTTATAGACCGTCCTGGCTGACAAAGTTTGTTTATAGCTGTTATAGACTGTCCTGGCTGACAATGTTTGTTTATAGCTGTTATAGACCGTCCTGGCTAACAAAGTTTGTTTATAGCTGTTATAGACCGTCCTGACTGACAAAGTTTGTTTATATCTGTTATAGACCGTCCTGGCTGACAAAGTTTGTTTACAGCTATTATAGACCGTCCTGGCTAACAAAGTTTGTTTATTGCTGTTATAGACCGTCCTGGCTGACAAAGTTTGTTTATAGCTGTTATAGACCGTCCTAGCTGACAAAGTTTGTTTATAGCTGTTATAGACCGTCCTGGCTGACAATGTTTGTTTATAGCTGTTATAGACCGTCCTGGCTGACAAACATTGTTTATAGCTGTTATAGACCGTCCTGGCTGACAAAGTTTGTTTATAGCTGTTATAGACCGTCCTGGCTGACAAAGTTTGTTTATAGCTGTTATAGGCCGTCCTGGCTGATAAAATTTGTTTATAGCTTTTATAGACGCGGACGACAAAGAGAAAAAATACTAGATAGCTTGGTGTCATGGCATGGAAAACAGTCAACAGAACTGATACGATGTACTGCAGATAGAAGATTGTGGAGGGACATGATCACCTACGCCAACCGGTAGGGCACATGATGATGATGATTTGTGTATTTTTTTAAATTTATTATTTTTTTTCAGGTTTTGTTGCTGAATAGGTTCTTTTGTGACTGATTCTACCAAAGTTTGACAAACAGATACGGCCACAGAATTAACAAGTCTGTCCCACTGATCCACATCATCAAGTACCGGGCCTGCTGGCGTAGGTGGATCATGTCTCTCCTCAATTTTCGATCTCGACAGTTATTTATCATTTCTTTTGTTGACCTTCTTGCCAAGCCATTCTCTTAAGCTGTCTGGTATTTTGTCTCTTTGCTTTCCTCTATCTCTTCGCCCCTCAATTTTTCCTGTTGTTACAATATATTCCAGCTGTTCTCTTCTCATTACATGGCCAAAAACAGATGATTGTTTCTTCCTAATATTGAAAATTAGCTATCTTTTTGCTTTGGCCTCTTTCAGAAAGTTTTCAGTACTCTTCTTAGCTGTCCATGGTATTCTTCTGTAAAACCACATTTCTACAGACTTCTGTGATTTTCTTGTCTGTTGTCCTATTGTCCATGATTCACATCCATATGTTAAGACTGACTCTACATAACATCTAAGAACTCTTTTTCTTGTTTCGGTTGTCAAAAATGGATTGCATAGTATCTTCCTAATTTTTTTGGAAAGCTGCTTTTCCCTGAGCAATTCTGCTTCTCACCTCTTTTGTACATCATCCGTCTGAGGTTAACAAAGTTCATTTACCTGCTTTAATATTGTTCCACTAATGATCCACAGGGTTTTCCATATTTTTTCATGTCTTTTTTCTTCCATGTTTTATCATAGTACATCCTTAAATGATGTTATGTTTTTTTTTAAAAAACAGGCTCTCCATGATGTGCGATCTCTTGCCAGATGTTCCCAGTCATTTTTTACAGATGGAGAAATCATTCAGAGATGATTTACAAATATCTCTATATCGTAGTTTAGGTCTGCTTATTCTTTTCGTTTATAAGTTCAACATATTGTATTGATTCCAAGAAAAGAATAGAATAGAATAGAATAGAATAAATAGAATAGAATAGAATAGAATAGAATAGAATTCTTATCAGTCTATTTTTAAGGTGGGTCGATTGGGGAAGGTGTCAGACTAGGATTGAACCCACGGTCACCTTATCACCAAGCCATCACGCTAATTACTATGCCACAGACGCTCCCTGTCACCACAAACAGACCATAATAAAAGTTCTGAAGGCGTAGCGCCCACCCCATCAATCATCAGACCCCTCATTAAGGATCTGTGATCTGTGAAACAGCTTATCGAGGAAAACTCTCTGCAAAAATATGCTATCTTGCGCCATTGATGTCATTTGTAACAAATGATGGGTGGCAGTAGGTCTCGTTTTGCATCAAAACGTGGCGATTGCACAAAAAATGAATCAACTTGAATGTTTCAATATCAACTTAAGTACATTAAATCATCATTTGAATTGCATCTCATTATTAATTTAAGTACAACGTCTTATCTTAACGTACAACATTCATTCATTAATTCACTGCAATATTGTATAATAATCTTATTCATTTGGACATAACAACAGCAGCAACAACAACTAAACCCCGCTACTGTGTCCATTACTAGACACCCTACAGAAGTCTTTAAAAAAAACATCCACATTAAAATATTAAGTGGAGAAAGCTATTATAAAAACTATGAGAATGTTGTGGGGCCAGACAACATATATAGTGAGATGATAAAAGCACTTGGAGATTTTGGCACATAAATAATTGCAGCGATGTGCACTGACATACATAACACAGAATATAAACCATATGCACTACAAAAACATCAGTCATGATGAGTATTTATTATCCTGCCCAGAGAAGACTGATGCCGTGGAGTGCAGTAACTTTAGAACAATATGTCTGATGTGGAGTGCCGTAACTTTAGAACAATATTTCTGATGTTGTGGAGTGCAGTAACTTTAGAACAATATGTCTGATGAGGAGTGCAGTAACTTTACAACAATAAGTCTGATGTTGTGGAGTGCATTAACTTTACAACAATAAGTCTGATGTTGTGGAGTGCAGTAACTTTACAACAATATGTCTAATGTGGAGTGCCGTAACTTTACAACAATATGTCTAATGTGGAGTGCCGTAACTTTACAACAATATGTCTAATGTGGAGTGCCGTAACTTTAGAACAATATGTCTAATGTGGAGTGCCGTAACTTTACAACAATATGTCTAATGTGGAGTGCCGTAACTTTACAACAATATGTCTAATGTGGAGTGCCGTAACTTTAGAACAATATGTCTAATGTGGAGTGCCGTAACTTTAGAACAATATGTCTGATGTTGTGGAGTGCAGTAACTTTAGAACAATATGTCTGATGAGGAGTGCCGTAACTTTAGAACAATATTTCTGATGTTGTGGAGTGCAGTAACTTTAGAACAATATGTCTGATGTTGTGGAGTGCAGTAACTTTAGAACAATAAGTCTGATGTTGTGAAGTGCAGTAACTTTAGAACAATAAGTCTGATGTTGTGGAGTGCAGTAACTTTAGAACAATAAGTCTGATGTTGTGAAGTGCAGTAACTTTACAACAATAAGTCTGATGTTGTGGTGTGCAGTGACTTTAGAACAATAAGTCTGATGTTGTGGAGTGCGGTAACTTTAGAACAATAAGTATGATGTTGTGGAGTGCAGTAACTTTACAACAATAAGTCTGATGTTGTGAAGTGCAGTAACTTTACAACAATAAGTCTGATGTTGTGAAGTGCAGTAACTTTACCTCAATAAGTCTGATGTTGTGAAGTGCAGTAACTTTACAACAATATGTCTGATGTTGTGGAGTGCAGTAACTTTACAACAATATGTCTGATGTTGTGGAGTGCAGTGACTTTAGAACAATATGTCTGATGTTGTGGTGTGCAGTGACTTTAGAACATTAAGTCTGATGTGGAGTGCAGTAACTTTAGAACAATAAGTCTGATGTTGTGGAGTGCAGTAACTTTAGAATAATAAGTCTAATGTTGAGTGAAGTAACTTTAGAGAAATAAGTCTGATGTTGTGGAGTGCAGTAACATTAGAACAATAAGTCTGATGTTGTGGTGTGCAGTGACATTAGAACAATATGTCTGATGAGTCACATAACAACAATCTTGCTTTAAGTCATACAAGGAAAAAAATCAAAATAAAATCATTAGTGGGTCAAGAGAAATCCTCCTCTGCATGATGATGTTAGTGGAAAAGTAAATAGAAGTAAACAAACAAATTTAGCATTGACAGATGAACCTAGTCAAGATAGAGAATACAATTACTCTCCATAGTAGCCAAACTTCGACGTGGAGATGGCACCCAATGAATGAATTCTTCACAAAAACAAGGCCTTTGCTTCACACTTTGTCGGAAGGATAATTATATTTCCTTTGCTAGGTAAACGAATTGGACCTCTTTACTGTAATTTATCTCGAAGTCCTGAAGGCTTGACTCCTGAATGAGGTTATTTTTCTCTAGATTTGTTATCAATCAGTTGTTTGACATTTTTTTCCATCAAACTTACCCAGGCATTATAGTAAAACTGAATAGTTTAACTTAAGCTTGGTTTGTCTCGATTTTTTTTCCCCCTTTTTAATGATGAACAAGATGATTATTTCTCTCCATCTGTCTGGTAATTTGCCATAACTCCACGACTGGTTGTAGATTAAGAGAATTCTTCCTTTGGCTATTAACTCTACATTTTTAAATCATCTAATTGCGACTAAGTCTTTTCCTAGCGCCTTCTGGCTTTCTACTTGTGAATGGTTCTATCGGGCGCTTCTACGAATGGGTGCAGGTTATGGGTGGTATAGTTTTCCATTGAAATCGTTGTTTACGTTTTGGGTTTGCATATCTCGGTCTTACTCTTATCCCGATAGTAGTTTGCAAGGATATTTGCTGCCATCTTTCCAGTGTCGTGTTTTCCAGCTTCTTCAGGAACAATCTTGGCTTGGCTGGCTATCGAGTCTTCATTTATGGTTTTGATCAGGTTCCATAGCCTCTTGTTGTCTTTTCTAGACTGAGACTGCTGTTTTTTTCTGCCACGTTTTTCGACTGTTTTTTTTTTCTTTGTTGAATTCTTCTTTGATGTTAATGTAGTGTTCAGTGCTGTCTAGGTTAGGGTTGTAGTGTTTAGTGTTGTCTGGGTTAGGGTTGCAGTGTTTAGTGTTGTCTAGGTTAGGGTTGTAATGTCTAGTGTTATCTGGGTTAGGATTTATAGTGTTTAGTGTTGTCTGGGTTAGGGTTTATAGAGTTTAGTGTTGTCTGGGTTAGGGTTACAGTGTTTAGTGTTGTCTGGGTTAGGGCTGTAGTGTTCAGTGTTGTCTGGGTTAGGGTTGCAGTGTTTAGTGTTGTCTGAGTTAGGGTTGTAGTTTTTAGTGTTATCTGGGTTGGGGTTGCAGTGTTTAGTGTTGCCTGAGTTAGGGTTTATAGTGTTTAATGTTGTCTAGGTTGGGGCTGTAGTGTTTAGTGTTATCTGGGTTAAGGTTTATAGTGTTTAGTGTTGTTTGGGTTATGGTTGTAGTGTTTAGTGTTGTCTGGGAGGGGTTGTTTTCCATTTCTAGTCGGGCCTTAGTCAGGTAATTGTGCAGTTTCTCATGTGCGTCGCTGCAGAAAGATTTGTAGTTGTGCCTCCTGCCTCTGGGGATGGACTTCCAGCTGTTTCTTGTATTGAGTCTGTGATGGCCTTGACATTGTGGTCCATTTTGTTGGCTGCAGGAATTTGATGGCATTGTTGTTCTACTTCTTCTTTGAAGAGAGCGCAGTTAGCTTTTTTGTTATTCCAGCTGGGTGCTAAGTTGTGTTGGGAGGAGTTTATTCACCTGTAGATTTCCAGTGTGATGGGCATGTGGTCGCTGCCACCAATTTGTGTATTGACTGTTCTGGCTGTGGTGGGTATGTGGTCACTACCACTAATTTATGTATTGATTGTTCTGGCTGTAGTGGGTATGTGGTCGCTGCCACCAATTTGTGTGTTGATTGTTCTGGCTGTGATGGGCATGTGGTCGCTGCCACCAATTTGTGTGTTGATTGTTCTGGCTGTGATGGGTATGTGGTCGCTGCCACCAATTTGTGTGTTGATTGTTCTGGCTGTGATGGGCATGTGGTCGCTGCCACCAATTTGTGTGTTGATTGTTCTGGCTGTGATGGGCATGTGGTCGCTGCCACCAATTTGTGTGTTGATTGTTCTGGCTGTGATGGGCATGTGGTCGCTGCCACCAATTTGTGCATTGATTGTTTTAGCTGTGGTGGGTATGTGATCACTGCCACCAATTTGTGTATTGATTTTTCTGGCTGTGATGGGTATGTGATCACTGCCACCAATTTGTGTATTGATTGTTCTGGCTGTGGTGGGCATGTGGTAGCTGCCACCCATTTATGTGTTGGCTGCTCTAGGTGTATGTCGTCCGTATGGCAAATCTTGGATGCTCATTTTTCTCCTCACGCTTGAGTAAAAGATCGACTTATCTCCTGGCTGGTTGATTAATCTGACCTTATTTTCGATCATTCATTCAACCATGCCATCTCATGTCTGCATAACGATTTGTTATAAGAAGGTAGTCACCGACAAAGAAAAGTTTGATGATGAGATATTCCAGCCCGCTGTGCGTGGAACGGTTCATTTCCACGGCCGGCGGGATGTTTTGACAAGAACAATAATCTCTCTCTATCTATTATTGCTGGTCCATCCTGACAAAATAATCCACTACCATAAAGCGAACATTTCAGGAGGTTCTTGAAGTGTGTTTCCTGGATGCAGGTTTCGTCAAAATTGTTTTTCGTGAAGAATTCGTGTAGTTCTATTTTCTTGTATCACACATCCTCTGTGTTCCACTGTGAGGCCTTGGCTGGTTTCCCTTTGTGTCCCTTCTCTGGTTGTCCGTCCGACCTGGATTTACGTTGCCCTAGTTAACCATATCTATGTTTGGGAGACGTCGCCATGGACAACCTGGATTTAGGTTGCCCTAGTTAACCATGTCTATGTTTGGGAGACGTCGCCATGTCTGTGTTTTGGTGACGTCGGCATGATTAAAATTAAACTGTCGCATGACCATTTTCTCACGTGAGCATGTGTCCTGTTCCGGGTGCTGTAACTGTGCGTAGGACCGGGGTTCCTGTCTCAGGACTCCAGCACGTGGATCGTCGTCCTCGGCGTGCTCAAAAATTGATTTCTCTTTAGTATCTAGAATATTATCGCCATGTAGTTATATTTGTTAATATATCGTTACATATAATTTTTGTGTTTGTTGTTCGTCCAGATGAAGGCCTACTTGACCGAAACGTCGACTTTTGTTTCGTCCATTACCACGTAAAGCTGTCACCATACCACTCTTTTTTCTTCTTTTTTTTTAGTATCGCCATTATCATCAGCTTTACAGCAGTTACGCATCTTGGTGCATCTTGATGCCTTTACCTCAAAAATTGATTACCTAGAGGCGATTTGCCCTCTCTGCCATCTATAGTTTTACTAAGGCCCGCGAGCTGAAAGGCACTACAAATCTGTGACGTTTCCAGCATTGCAAACGGGGGGTGGGGGGAATTGTAGGTAAAATAAGGCCAGTCGTATATAGCTCGCATAGCTGAAGACACCACATGCTTTGAGTGATTTCGGGGAAACGTCCGAAGGTCTTAGTAAAACTATAGTTGACTATGTTTGCACTTTAGCGGTTATTTTGTTTGAAATCGATTGCCAGTGAACAGAATATGGCACACGGTTAACTAAATCCAAATAGAATAGTAAAAAATGAATTCTCTGAACTGCACCATTTGTGAATGTGTGCTCTATTTCCTAGGGAAAAATGTAACGTTTAATTGTCAAGCAGTAAAAGCATACAGGCTCTGTCATCTCGCAACCGGAAGTCCGTGAAATGGAGTAAAGCCAACAACAAAGCCGAGAGACAACACCAGAAACAATGATCTGGAAATTGTTTGGACGGACGATTCAAGATGACGCTGTTGATTTCGTTTTAATGTCCAATTTCGAACAGAAATTGAGAAGTGCTGTGTCCTTTAGCACTATTCCACGGAACAGAAACATGATCGACATATGTGATAAGAGAAAGTAATTTAACCCAGAGAAACTTGAACCAAAAAAAGATTGTAGAAAAAAAATGAGTGGATGGAAAATAAGGTAAATAATAAAGTGATTTTTTTGGTCAATTGGAGGTCTATGGGAAATCATGGAGAAATACGGAGTTAAAGGATTATCGTTAGACAGTGTTTGATCTTGTACTGTAATTGTGAAAGTTCGGTTAGAACAAATGTTGGTCTATCAAAATGGTTTCAAATGACGGAGTCAGGCAGGTATGTTTTTTATCCTTGTTACTGTTCATCATATACATGGAATACATCACTAAAATAGAGATAACTCCAGCTACAGAAAATATACATGGACTACATCGCTAAAATAGAGATAACTCCAGCTACAGAAAATATACATGGACTCAATCGCTAAAATAGAGGTAACTCCAGCTACAGAAAATATACATGGACTACATCACTAAAATAGAGGTAACTCCAGCTACAGAAAATATACATGGACTACATCACTAAAATAGAGGTAACTCCAGCTACAGAAAATATACATGGACTACATCGCTAAAATAGAGGTAACTCCAGCTACAGAAAATATACATGGACTACATCACTAAAATAGAGGTAACTCCAGCTACAGAAAATATACATGGACTACATCACTAAAATAGAGGTAACTCCAGCTACAGAAAATATACATGGACTACATCGCTAAAATAGAGGTAACTCCAGCTACAGAAAATATACATGGACTACATCACTAAAATAGAGGTAACTCCAGCTACAGAAAATATACATGGACTACATCGCTAAAATAGAGATAACTCCAGGTACAGAAAATATACATGGGCTATATCACTAAAATAGAGATAACTCCAGCTACAGAAAATATACATGGACTACATCACTAAAATAGAGATAACTCCAGCTATAGAAAATATACATGGACTACATCACTAAAATAGAGATAACTCCAGCTACAGAAAATATACATGGACTGCATCACTAAAATAGAGATAACTCCAGCTATAGAAAATATACATGGACTACATCACTAAAATAGAGATAACTCCAGCTACAGAAAATATACATTATAAATAGAAAATATACATTATGAAATAAGTGAACTGCTCCTTGCTGATGATCAATGCCTGATACACACAAAAAAAGAGCATCTACGTTCGCATATTATTCGACGCAAAGAAACTTCTGTCAGCACGAAATGCCGGCAAATTTAGACAAAATTGAAATCATGAACATAAGTAGAACACCAAGAAATATTAACATCTCAACAGATAATTACAAACTAAAGCAAGTACAAGAATTCAAATATCTGGGTAGCATTTTTACAGAGGATGGAAGGCTTGAGATTGAAGAATTTAAAGTGCTAACAAAGTTACATATGTTTTGTTTATATTAAAATTTCGCCAATTTTAAAGCAAATTGCTTTCTCAATGGAAACAAATAAGAACTCGATAAACTTTATCTTTATTCCAACTCTTTGCTATCAATGTCAATCATGGACTGAATAAAAATAAAGAAAGAAAACTGACAACATGTGAGATGAGATACCTTAGAAAAGCTGTGAACAAAACACGAAGAGATCATGTAAAGAATGATAAAATCATAAACATTGAAATTCAACCAGTAATCGAATACATAGAGAGACAATGATTAAAGCGGTTTGAACATTTAATGTGCATGAACCTCTCAGTGCCAGCGTCAAGAGCTTGTAACAACAAAATGGAACAACCAATATATAGAGATAGACCAAGAAGAAAAGGGATTGAGGGAATTTACGACATAATGAAACAATACAATATCCCTATGTACTAAGCCAAGAATTTCATCATCATCATGTGCCATACCGGTTGGCGTAGGCGATCATGTCCCTCCACAATCTTCTATCTACAGTGCATCGTATGAGTTCTGTTGTTGACTGTTTTCCATGCCATGACACCAAGCTATCCAGTATTTTCTCTCTTTGTCGTCCGCGATCTCTCTTTCCTTTTTTGCCAGTTGTAACCAAGTATTCCAACTTTCCTCTTCTCATGATGTGCCCAAAAAATGTTTATTGCTTTTTTTCTGATGTTTTTAAGAGCTCCCTTTTTGTGTTGGCCTCTTTGAGAACTTCCTCATTGATCTTTTTAGCTGTCCAGGGAACTTTCAACATTCTTTTAAGAAATCCCATTTCTGTGGACTCTAATTGTCTTTTCATTTGTTTGTCTACTGTCCATGATTCGCTTCCATAGGTCAGAATTGGTTCTATATAGCACCGATGAACTCTCTTTCTCATTTTTATTGACATAGATTTGTTGCATAAGATATTTTTCATTTTCTGAAATGCTATTTTGGCCTGAGCTATTCTACTTTTTATTTCTGTGGTGCACCTCCCATCTGATGTTATTATTGTGCCCAAGTATTTGAAACGTTGTACTTGTTTCAGATTTGTCTCGTTTATTTTTATGCTGCATGATGGTGATGATTGTTCCTTCGATATAACCATTACTTCTGTTTTCTTACAATTCAGACTGAGACCTTTCTTGTTGCTTTCTTCTACTATTATGTCTATCATTTCTGGTAGTTCGTTCTCTGTCTCTGATATTAAGACTGTGTCATCCGCGTATCGCAAATTATTTATGTTGTGACCGTTGACTTCAATTCCTTTTTTGTCTACTATTGATCTCATAATATATTCGCTGTAAAGTGAAAACAAATCCGGTGACAGAACACAGCCTTGTCTGACTCCTTGCTTTATATATTGGGATTGTCCTGTTTGGTTGTTAATTCGTATAGCTGCTGTTTGTTACCAGTACATGTTTTTTTATGATTCGCAGATCCTTGCCATCAATGTTTAATTTCTCCAGCATATTGATTATTTCCACGTGTTTTACTTTGTCAAATGCTTTCCTGTAGTCTATAAAGCACATATATAGATCTTTCTTTACCTCTATAGATCTTTCTATCAATGTTCTTAAGATGTATATTGCATTATTGGTGCCCTTTCCTTCCACAAATCCACATTGTTCCTCACTTATTTCTGGTTTTATTTTGTTCCTTACACGTCTCATGTTTATTCTTAGTAATATTCGCCGAGAATTTACGACATAATAAAACAATACAATATCACTATGTGCCAAGCCAAAATTTACGACATAATAAAACAATACAATATCACTATGTGCCAAGCCAAAATTTACGACATAATAAAACAATACAATATCACTATGTACCAAGCCAAAATTTACGACATAATAAAACAGTACAATATCACTATGTGCCAAGCCAAAATTTACGACATAACAAAACAATACAATATCACTATGTACCAAGCCACAGAAAGTGTCCTTGATAGAAAACACATCATTGATTTAAGCTGCGACCCCTACCGGCAAAAAGGCAGAACAGGATAAAAGAAAGAATAAAGTTATTGGCAGGAATTTAAAAAAAAATCATTATATTTCACGTAATATATGGAATATTATGGACAAACAAAAAGACATTAATATACTGAAAGGCCTCACAGAGTGGTGAAATAGTGATACAATGTTTACAGGCAGGAAAAGACTAAAGTAGATAGGAAGCTTCAAGAGCGCAGTTGGATAATCAATTATAAAACGTACCATTAGAGTAAACATAAGAAAGTAATGGCTCCATCCAAGCGGAAAGGTATATGGGAAGTACGGCATTAGTTTCCCATTTTCAAGAAACAACCGTACATTTTATCGCTGATCTGGTCGGCATCACGCCAAGTCGTCCTGGTTTCACGTTTAAAAATCTCCGATATCCATTATGGTTATGATTATTCGATTATTATATACAATGTGGAGGCCGCGCAACATGATGACAATTAAAAAAGCACAGACTACTAAGTGTTTCAGAAAAAAATTATTTTGTGAAACAAAATGTGAAGAACCCAAAGAACAATTATTGAATGGCGAGAGCCAGAGAGACGTGTACAAGTCAGAACCACTATCACACAATTTAAAGCTGGGAAGATTTTAGTGGGCATTTCTGCAAAGATAAGGCGTATAACGTATTGCGACGCCAGACAAAATTGATAGGAAAAGAGACAAGCCAGGACAGCGAATACTGATTATGACGCACAAGGTGCAAGACAAATGAAGAGATAAGGGCTATTCTCGATAATCTGTGCATATTGTAAAAAGTGTAGGCGAGTTATTGGGGCACGACCTTTAAAGGATGAATTCCAGTTATCTTCATCTTTGTCAAGGTATGGGTCACCTTCCGCATTTGACTGGGGAAACATAAGCCAGGGCTTCTCAAATCTTTCCGGAAACAATCATTTTTTTTTCCTACGTTATAAACTCCAACACAAAAAGGGAACTCATAAAAAACATCAGAAAGAAACAATCAACATTTTTTGGGCACATCATGAAAAGAGGAAAGTTGGAATACTTGGTTACAACTGGCAAAATAAAAGGAAAGAGAGATCGCTGACGACAAAGAGAGAAAATACTAGATAGCTTGGTGTCATGGAATAGAAAACAGTCAACAACAGAACTGATATGATGCACTGTAGACAGAAGATTGTGGAAGAGATGATCGCCTACGCCAACCGGTATGACACATGATGATGATGATAAACTCCACCTTAAATTTATAACAATAATTTCCCATCACCTTTTTGGTTCTCTGCGGCCTGGCGTGATACTGATCACATCATCTTTTAAAATATGTTCCACTCGTCACTGAAAAATATATACACAAAAACCATCAGTTATAAGGCAACATTTACTTCTTTGGTTAGATAAGCACATCTCCATCACCTTCTAGGTCCTGTTCTATAAACACATATGTTACCTTACATATATATATATATATATATATATATATATATATATATATATATGTCACCATATGTCACCTTATTGGTTCTAAAAACATATTTTCATCACCTTCTGGGTTCTATAAGTAAAATCGCATAACCTCATGGGTTTTATAATTACATTATCGTTATGTCTTGGCTCGATAAATACATTTTCATTACCTACTTAGTTATATAAACACATCCCCGTTACTCTTTAGATTATATTAACAGATCCTCGTGACTTTATGGGTTCTATAAAAAACATTCCCATTATCTCTTAAGTTCTATATTCAAATTCCCATTAGTTTCTTAGTTGTGTAAACACATTTCCATTATATCATTCGTTTCTTTAGCTCACTGCCATCTCTTGTGTTCTATAAACATATTCCCGTTACTTCCTGAGTTATGTAAACATACTCCTGTTACCTCCTGAGTTATGTAAACATACTCCCGTTACCTCCTGAGTTATGTAAACATACTCCCGTTACCTCCTGAGTTATGTAAACATACTCCCGTTACATCCTAAGTTATGTAAACATACTCCCGTTGCTTCCTGAGTTATGTAAAGAAACTCCCGTTACCTCCTGAGTTAAGTAAGCATACTCCCGTTACCTCCTGAGTTATGTAAACATACTCCCGTTACCTCCTGAGTTATGTAAACATATTCCCGTTACCGCCTGGGTTATGTAAACATACTCCCGTTACCTCCTGAGTTATGTAAACATACTCCCGTTACTTCCTGAGTTATGTAAACATACTCCCGTTACCCCCTGAGTTCTGTAAACTTATTTCTATCATCTTCATGGTTTCATAAATGTATCACTCCTTGATTTCATCACCTATTTAATCGCAGCATTTGGCTTTTCTTTAACAGATCAAGCGAAAAGCGTAAAAGAATGAGTGAACGAAGAATCAATAAACAGATCATGGTGTTTCCTTATTGAGAGAAAAAATGAAAATCAGGATGGAAATTTTCTGGCACAAATAAGAGGTCATGTTATCACTGAAAAAATAGAAGCTTTTTAATTAGCTAGCACCAGCATGAGAATGTAGACTGAGACAGTGAATCATTACCAACCAGCGATCTCATCTATCATAAGAAGAAAAGAGGGACACATATCGGGCATGTGTTGAGAAGAGACAACAAAAGAATTTCAAAACAGGCTCTTGTATTGTAAATATCAGGATACAGAAAAAGATAGGAAGGCTAGATAGATAGATAGATAGATAGATAGATAGATAGATAGATAGATAGATAGATAGATAGATAGATAGATAGATAGATAGATAGATAGATAGATAGATAGATAGATAGATAGATAGATAGATAGATAGATAGATAGATAGATAGATAGATAGATAGATAGATAGATAGATAGATAGATAGATAGATAGATAGATAGATAGATAGATAGATAGATAGATAGATAGATAGATAGATAGATAGATAGATAGATAGATAGATAGATAGAGAGAGAGACTGAAAAGAAGACGATAAGAGAAGCAAGTTTAGCAGGCATTGGCTCGTTTAATAAGTTCGAACATCACGCATATAATAGAGATTTGTATTGAAAAGCACTAGGAGCGTTAGCTGCACTGAAATGATCAAGATCAAGAAGTGACTGATGGTATGCGCCTGTTTTCAGAGACCCGTTTCATTTATTGACCAAGACCCTCAGTTCGTGCTTCTGTACGCTAAACAACATGTAGCTTCGGTATGGTAGTTGTCTACTTATACTTTCAAGAACGTCTCTTCTATATTACACACAGCTGCCGGCAGGAAGGGCGTAGGATCGACTCAGTTTACAAGTCTCAAAGGGTGGAGCTGAAACAGCCTGGTATCGGGCTCAGTACACAACAGGGACCTAAGATGTTCAGTGGCCAGAACCAATCAGAAAGCAGCGGCAAACTGATTGCAGAAAAATGTAAAAGTAAAGAGCCCCGTCACGCCAAGTAGCGTATAGGGAATATGGTGTTAGTGACCATAAATTTTACAGACCTTCGGCACATGATTTTTGGGGTAATGTGGTCGGTATTACGACCGTGCCGCTTTATTTTCCCAGAAAAAAATATGTACCCATTTTAAGTCTGGGTGAACCTGAAAGCCGTCGATCAGGATCGAACCCAACCTCTTGTCCTTTGTAGTCCAGTTCACAAACCACTGAGATATCGTGGCTCCGCAAACTGATTGCAGACTGTCGAGAAATCATGACAGCCAGAAAGAATACATCTCAAAGATCTAATGGTGAGACCCTCAGCCTAAGCAGATCAAACATGCAAACTAAGGGAGTGACATCATAGGGATTTTGAATATAACAACCGAAGAAGTGAGTGCTCTGGCTATAGACAGATTTTTTAATCATTCAGACGTACTGTGGTGAAAGCAACGGTCTGCAAAGGACATGCGTCCTGATGAAAAAAAATATATAATGCTCTGTCAACGGCCATGAAAGAACGGACATCGAGAGCAAATGTTAAGCTTGACAGCATGTTTCTTTATAACTGTTGTTCTTTTTTGTGGAGTTGTATAGTGATTGATTAGAGTGTATTTTTGGGACCCAGAAAAGGTAAGCTAGGCTCGGCACGAGTATGACGGAGCATCTTGAAAGATGAATCAACAATGTGTGTAAACAGCAATAAACATGTACTACGAGCATACAGTTATGATGTTATCTATTAACAAGAATTAAACACTACGAATGTCCTCAATCCAGTGAGGTCGACAAATTTGAGTCAGTAATGACTCCGATCCTTGTTTATGTTGTCTTCCCTGTCGAAACAAAATGGGAATGGTCATGTCAAAGTTGTGTATGTAGTGTGTCTCCTTCATTGTGTTCATCGTGACATCTTCTATTTCATGTGAGCATTTCATGTGTAACACCACCTGCTTTTATGTTTATATTTTTCCCTTTCCGTTATTTCTAAGCGTTAACATTGTTTACGGGATGTTGTCTTGTGATGATTTTGTTATGTGTCCTATTCATTTGTTTCCTAATATGATCCAGCAGCACTGATATTATTCCAAACTTTTTTCTTATCTATCTTCATTTTTTTCTCTTTCTGTCTCTTCTTGTCACATTCAGTATTTTTCTTAAGCATCTTATCTCTATAGTGTTATTTCTTTTCTTTCTTTTTTTTTTTGTTTTGTTGACCGTTAATGTCTAAATTTGGCACTGATAGCAGAGTATTGGGAGAATATTGTGTTATAGTGCTCTCTTTGTATTACACGTAACATATCGGATGTACAATGTTAGAACCAATTATTCAATAACTTGCTTTGTTTGCCGTATTTGCTGTCGATCTATACTTTGCATGAATCTATTAGATAAAATGACACTTCCTAAGTATTTACAATTTGCCGTTTGCTTTAATTTGTTGTAAAGCACTGATGCTAGCAAAATATTCATTCGATATGCCCTTTTAACGCCTTATATAACCATTTGCCAGTACTCCGACTATCCATTGGTACGGGACACTGTCCTACCAACCATGCTTCTTGAGTTAAATAAGTGCAACAAAATAAAACAGGTTTTTCTGGATAGGCGGCCGAGCGATGAGTGATAGCACGAACGATATTTTTGAACGAGACATGAGTGAAAACTCTCGTGCTAAGACTGATTTAAAACTCGTACTTTACATTTACTTTACATGTAAGTGAATTCCAATACTTAGAACGGTACTGACTTCGAATGATTAAAATGTAACAAAAGTGATTACATAATAACTTAGGCAGAGGCTGCATTCCAAAATATTGAAATGATATTTCGCAACTGATATCTGACAATGGACACAATACAAAGAGCTCTTCAGTGTTATGTAGAATCAGTCTTGAAACATGGAGACAAATCCTGAACAATCGAACAAAAGACAAGAAAATCTTTGTAGGCAATAGACATGTTTTACGTAATAAATTTGAGAGCACAATGGACAGGTTATAAAAAGAGCAGCGACGGTGTTTAAGGAAAGAAGCCAAAGCAAATGGAAAACTTGCTGCCAATGTAAGGAGAAAACATTCATCATTTTAGCTACACTTATATGGAAATAGCTGAAATATACTGTGCCCACTTGAAAAATGAGGGAAGAAGAAATAAAATGAAACAGAGAGAAAGAAAATGTGAGGCCAGCAGTTTAAGATAATGCTTTGGTATGAATTGAACAACATTAATATCAACTGGAGGGAGAATATTTGGGAGAGACATGACCATCGACGCTAGCAGACTAGACATGGTACTTGATGATATTGCCATCACTTCGGCAATTCTGCTGCTCCCACCTTTCCCCACCTCTTAATGGTGGCAAAATTGTCCACTTAAAAAAATCACGGCTCCGAACAACTGATAAAATACCAATTTTCTGTGGAGAAATTATGCCACGTTGTTTTATAGAAACGTTCGCGTTGTGTCTAAAAACAGTAGCGCACTTTTATCTGTCGATTCCCTCATCAAGGCCAGCTCCTTGTCGTGGGGATGGGGCTTAACAGTCACCAGGGACTGAAAACTAAGACTGGCCAGGCCTTCCTACAACCGAGCAAGACCACAGTCTGCTCTAGCAAGTTCAAGTGCTGAAGTCGGAGGCAACCAGCCAAAAGGCGCACAACAATCAGGATGCCACGCACTCAACGCATATGGAAGTATGTCTATAACCGCAAATCGATATGGCACTCGCCCTGTGATGGGCACTCAGGCAGGTGCAGCGCCGGGCCCTCAGCCTCGAAAGGGCCCAACCTCTATTACTGGATGTCCTTCTCAACCGCCCTGTGGAGTCAGGGGGCGAGAGAATAGAGCTACTGGCCAATCCAAAATAAGACCACTAAAAATAATGCACTGGAATGCTGAAGGCATCAACAGCAAAAGAGATGGGTACAGTAAAAAGATAGAATTAGAAAATATCCTGCATGAAGAACAAATAAGCATATGCTGTTTGCAGGAAACCCATCTAAACAACGACATAGCCTTGAAGATTAGGGGATACCAGTGCTACCGATCTGACAGAATAAATAGACAAAAGGGTGGAATACTGACTCTTGTAAGGAACAACATTAATGCATGTCAGATTGAAGTGTATATGGATGGGGCGGAATATCAAATACTGCGCCTCAGGACAGGAAATACAGACTTCCATCTACTTAACTACTACTGTCCGAGTGACCGCCCACTAGCACTAGACACAATTACATTAAAAGAAAGAATAATTGTATGTGGAGACTTTAACAGCCACTCACAGAGCTGGGGCTATGAACATATGGACAAGAGAGGTGAAAAGCTTGAAAATTGGCAGGATGACAATGGGCTTATACTATTAAACCAGGCAACAGATCCACCAACATTCTACTCCAGATCATGGCATACCACATCTACACCAGACCTTGCTTTCCATTCACCAGACCTGGATTGGAATATCACACGAATTGTTGGGAAACAACTTGGAGGCAGCGACCACCGACCAGTCTTTTTAGTGGTGCAAAATGAGGCCATCAGGGAGAGCAGCACTCTCTCCAGATGGAATTACAAAAAGGCAGACTGGAAAATGTATCAACACTACACCAGTGTACTGACTAAAGATATAAATACAGATAGAGACATCAACAAAATAGTTGATGAATTCAGTAGACTAATAATACAAGCTGCCAGTGAAACAATACCTAGAGGGGCACGGAAACACTACAAACCATACTGGAGTAGTGAACTAGAGGAACTGCACAATGACATGGAAACATCTCGAAAGCAAGCAGAAAATAACCCTTGCCAAGAACACCACAACAACTACCAGCATGCTAAAGCCAAATTTCAACAGGCTAAACTACAAGCCAGACGGAGAAGCTGGAAAGAGAAAACAGAGTCCTTGAATCTTGAACGAGACACAAGAAAAGTGTGGAAGCTTGTAAAACAGCTGAATGATGAGGGTACAGAAAGGAACACCAAAATTACACTGAAGAAGGATGGAAACATTCTAACAGGTAAACATGCAGCAAATTACTTTGCAGACTCCTTTGCAAATGACAATAATATTGAAATTAGCCTAGAAAAACGACAAGAGACCCGTCTAAAACAACAAAATGCAAGACAAGAAGAGACCACACATGAAGTCATGGAAACACCCATTACACAAAGAGAGCTAGAGCTGGCAATATCCAAATTAAAAATGAAAAAGTCACCAGGCAATGATGGAGTGTCCAATGAAATGATTAAGAACTTGGGAACTGCAGCTAAAGCAAAACTACTGCAGATCTACAACATTTGCTGGATCACAGGTAGAGTGCCACAGGCATGGAGAGAAGCAATTATGATACCATTACTAAAGCCAGGAAAAGATAGTTCAATGACATCCAGCTATAGACCAATCAGCCTTACAAGCTGTTTGTGTAAAACAATGGAACGTATAATCAATCTCAGACTGCAGTGGTACCTGGAAAGTGAAAATCTCCTTGTCCCACAACAAGCAGGCTTTAGACAGTGTTACTCTACCGAAGATCAAGCAACCTATCTTTCCCAGGAAATCGAAGATGCGTTTCAAGAAAAGAAACTGGTACTAGCAGCATGGATAGACCTAAAGAAAGCATTTGATAAGGTATGGAAGGAAGGGCTTCTGAAGAAACTGAGAAATTATGGAGTAAATGGCAGGATGTACAAATGGGTCAAAGCATACCTGCATAACAGGAGAGCCAGAGTGCAACTGGATGGTCTTAAGAGTAAGAAGGTCTTATTGCGCCAGGGCGTTCCACAAGGAGGGGTACTATCTCCAACACTTTTTCTGATCTACATCAATGACCTAGTTACTGAACTACCACATGGCATCAAAGTGGCAATGTATGCAGATGACTTGGTAATGTGGTGCACAGAGGAGTATGCAACAGTGGCCTCCAAATTGCTACAAAGAGCTATGAATGCACTGAATTCATGGACAAATAGATGGTGTATCAGCATCAATACAGACAAATGCAGTACTACACTTTTCACACTCTCCCCAAAACAAAAAGCAGGAGCCATCTACATAAACAATGAGCCTGTGAAAGAAGACATACAAGCTACATATCTCGGAGATACATTTGATAACAAACTATCTTGGAAACAGCAGATAAATAAGGCAACCCAAAAAGCAAGGAGAAAATTGGCTATTCTAAGAAAGTTGTGTGGAACCACATGGGGTGCGAGTGGGAAAATACTCAGTAAAGTTTACCAACAGAGTATACGCCCACATTTAGAATATGGATCATCCGCATGGTGCTCAGCATCAAACACCACATTGCAAGAACTGGATAAAGTACAAAACCAGGCACTTAGGGTCATCACAGGAGCAATGAAATCAACACCAATATTGGAGATGGAGAAATTGTGGAGGATACCAGCACTGAGAGAACGGAGGGACACAAAGGTGCTGATACAGGCAGAAAAATGTGTATGCATGCCGAGACATCCAATGAAGGACAGATTCCAAAATCTTGCATTGGGACGACTTAAGAGAAGCAGCTTTATCCACCAAGCCAAGCGTATTAGTAGACAAACACCAGACATGCCAAGAGTTGTTAAACCCCTTCTGCCCATACCAGAACAGACTCCCTGGACAGATGAATCAGGATTATCAGTTCAAATACGGACAGAAGTGAAAGGAATAGTTGACAAAGAGGAACAAAATAGTCTACAGCGAAAAACAATAGCTCTCAGTTTCCTGGATGAAGAATACCCACAAGACCTATGGATTCGTGTGTACACAGATGGATCAGCACAGAATGCAGTAAAGAATGGGGGAGCAGGTGCATATATAGAGTACCCAAATAACACTAGGGATATGGATAAAATAGCAACAGGGAAATATTGTCACAATTATGATGCAGAAATACAAGCAATAAAGTTGGCAATAGAAAAACTGCTGAACAGTAATCTTAGCCCACAGCCTGTAGTGTTTTTGACAGATGCAAGATCAGTACTCCAGGCACTACAATCCAGAAAATTACCCCATCTGCAGACCTTATTGACTGAACTCTGCAAGCACCACAGGGTTGCCCTGCAGTGGATCCCGTCTCACTGTGGAATACCAGGAAATGAGAAAGCAGATCAGTTGGCAAAGGAAGGTTCAACAGGCACACAACTAGATACACCAGTTACATACCATCATAAGAAACAGATAATCAAATCAATCAGAGGACCACAAGCCCCAAATCAGGATGCCTTTCATAATATGAATAGATATGAACAAGTTATCATTATACGCCTAAGAACAGGACACAATCGACTCCATAGTCACATGTATACAAAATTCAAGATCGGCACATCAACTACTTGTACATGTGGACAGGCACCCCAGACTGCTGAACACATACTTCAAGACTGCACTGAATATAGTAGACTGAGGAAAATCCATTGGCCCATAGATACAACACTACAGACAAAACTATATGGGCCACTGCAAGAATTACAAAAGACAGTAAAATTTATACAGGAAACGACATTGCAGATATAGACAATACTTCAGGCGAACGAAAGATAGATAGATAGATCTGTCGATTCCACTACATAACGCTGCAGAATTGAGCACATAACTTTAGTAATTACTAACGTTTTGTAGTAATGCATATATTGTTATAATTGAGCACCTTATTTGACGTAAATAGGTTCGAGCTGACGTATGGTCAACACTAATGACAAAAGCCGCCATTGCAATGTCATTGCCATCAACCATTCTTAATATCCTCGATATTCTTGTTGGGAAAATCACCCGGATGGGCTACCGATGTTCGGATAACCCGTGTTCGATTCCCGCTGGGAGCAGTGTGAGTTGTACTCGTGGTTGGAAAACCACGCTGCTTAGGTACCAGGGTTGTAGTACTCTGGGAAGGTGAATTTCGATGCTTCAAGCGACACTATCCAGAAGTCTCCGAACACTTCTGGATAGGCGGCCGAGCACATATGGGTGAAAACTTGCGCGCTAAGACGCCGGTTCAAGTCTCGTACTTTACCTTTACCTGTGGAGTACATGGAAAGAAACATGGACATTAGACAAGAAAACAGAAAAGAACATTTAAGCCTTTGAAATGTGGATTTATAGAAGTATAGGTAGAATCTGGATGGAAACAAAATAAAACAAACGATGAAGTTTTAAAACAGCAAAAAATGAAACGAGCACTACTAAACATGATTTAGAATAAGACAAATGAAATTTTTGGGGCATGTTAAAAGACACAAGACACAACAGCCTACTAAAAGTAATATTTGAAGGGAAAATACAAGGTAAAAGAGGCAGAGGCAGATCAAGACTAACATGGACGAATAACATCAAAAGATGGACAAGTCAGCCTATGACAATCTGCAGCATCAAAGCAAGAGACAGAGTGGGATAGCGTTCCATGGTAGCCGACCTTCGATGCGGAGAAAATACTCAATGATGATGACATGTAAAGACTACTTTGAGGAAAACACTGATGATACTATGGCCAAAGAGAATTAGCAGCCAGGATATAAGGGTCAGATATAATCTGAGAAGGAGCGCCATAAAACGAGATCCAAGAACTTTCACGAGAACTCATTCTTTAGGTGCCGTCTCCACATCGATCTGCGTCTTGATCTGCTTCTGCCTCGTCTATCGTGCACATTTTCTTCTAAGATGACTTTTAGAATGGTGTTATGCTTCTTTCCGTGTCCAAAACATTTCATTTGTCTTTTTAGAATTGTGTTAAGTAGTTCTTTTTTCATATAACCTGATTCAGAACTTCATTGTTTGTCTTCTTTTCCTCCCACCGAATTCTTCCCATTTTTTTTTGATAGATCCACATTTCAAAGGCTTCACCTTCCTGCTCTGTTTTTTTATTTAATGTCCATGTTTCTGCACCATAGAGGAATGTTGAGTAAATATAGCGTTCAGCAATTCGTAGCTTTAATGCTGATGTTATTTGCTTTGATGTGAATATATTTTTCATGTTGTTAAAATTGCTTTTGGCAATTCCTCTTTTTTCTTAAATTTCTGTCTTAAATTTTCCATCATTTGTTATATGTCCAAGATCAAGAGACAAAGCGGAATGGCGCTCCACCGTAGTCAACCTTCGACGCGGAGACGGCACTTAATGATGATGATGTCCAAGATAGCTACATTCTTGAACTCTTTCTAAGTTCTTTCCATCTACTTCAACATATATTTGTATATGTTGTGTCTTTTCTCTGCTAATAGTCATAGTTCTAGTCTTTTTAATATATGTATTTATTTCCAATCCACATTCTTTGCTTATCCTTTTTAAATTGTGTTCACTAGTTGTCGTAGGTCTTTTTAATATTCTGCCATTAGTTCGGTATCATCAGCATATCTTAGACTATTGCTTATATGTCCATTCATGTTTAGTCCCGGCATCCCAATGATGTCTTTGTAGATTTGCTCATTGTATAAATTAAGTAGACAAGGTGATAGAATGCATCCCTGTCTTACTCCTCTTTTTATCAATAAGACTTCTCATTGTATTTTATCATAGCTATTTGTTCCCAGTATAAATTACGTACCAGTTTCTATGTCAGCATCATACAGATGTAAATCTTTCAGAGATTTTATTAATTGTTTATGGTGTACTCTATCAAAAGCTTTGGTGTAGACTGTGATGCATTTTTTAATTGGTTTGTTTACTTCTCTATGTTTTTCTATTAGTGTTCTCATGCAGACAATGGCTTCTCTTGTCCTACTGTGAATACTAAATCTAAATTGATGATCTGTTAATTCCATATTGATTTTATTTTGAATTCTTCCCAGTATAACTTTAAGCACGATTTTTGTTATATGGCTCATCAAACTTATTGTTATAAATTCACTGCAATCCACAGCACCGGTCTTCTTGGGCAAGGCAATAAACGCACTTGTTTTAAGTTCATATGGTTTATATCCTGACTTGTATATATCATCGCACAGTTTCTAATACTGTGCTCAAAACTCCCAGGGCTTTTATCACCTCAATCTGTGTGTTGGCTGGCCCTGCTGCTTTTTTTTATTTTTTATTTTAAATTGTATTTATAGTTTGTTTCCCCTACTTCAGATTCTGTAACCTGACATTCACTGTGTGGTTGGTTTCTCCATGAGAACAGCGATTCAATAAATTTATAACAGAGGATAGGAGATAGATCAATCAAAGAAAGCTTAACTAAGAGAAGTCAATGAGTAGCTGTTCAATGTGGCCCAGGCTTGAGGCAGCTTAAATTGGTCACAGGAAAAAGAATTATTTTACTTTTCCCCTATTATAAGAAGTCAAGAGGTACATCGACCATTGACTGCACTGTCTACCTTCAATTAACAAGAAAAAAGAAAGCAGATGAAGTATATATAAAACACAATCGTCCAGAAACACAACAGGCTACAAACACAACAATAGACCCACAGACACAAAAAAGCAACCAACAACATTTAAGTCAACCAGCCTATGACGATAACACAATTACTGTTAAATAAATAACCACTCAAACAATCACAGTGTTTAAAAAGATAAGTACGACCAATATCCTTCGTTGTCACTAACTTTAACGACAAAACGTAAATATCCCAACCTGGGATGTCCAACATACAAAGGCTTAAGTCTAGTGTTATATGACATGACGCACTGTCTTCGCAAAACGAATAAGCATGTCAGTGAGCGTTGAAGCGTAGCTCTCCAGGTGACCCAGCTGATAGAAGAATGGGTACCTGACTCACAGAGTTGGAGAAAACGGAGACTACAGCAAAGGACAAACACTAATTTCCCTTCTCCCTTTCCTCCCCATTCCTTTAAATGATGTGACCTAGCAAGTTAAAATGTATATTTCACACTCCCAGTACGGTAAAAGTGTATGTTTCACACCTCTCCTAGTACGGTAAGAGTGTATGTTTCACACCTCTCCTGTTACGGTAAAAGTGTATGTTTCACACTCCCAGTACGTTAAAAGTGTATATTTCATAGCTCTCCCAGTACGGTAAAAATGTATGTTTCACACCTCTCCTGGTACGGTAAAAATGTATATTTCACACTCCCAGTACGGTAAAAGTGTATGTTTCACACCTCACTTAGTACTGTAAAAGTGTATGTTTCACACCTCATATAGTACGCTAAAAGTGTATATTTCACAGCTCTCCCAGTACGGTAAAAGTGTATGTTTCACACCTCTCCTGGTACGGTAAAAATGTATATTTCACACTCCCAGTACGGTAAAAGTGTATGTTTCACACCTCTCCTGGTACGATAAAAATGTATGTTTCACCCTCCCAGTACGGTAAAAATGTATGTTTCACACCTCACCTAGTACGCTAAAAGTGTATGTTTCACACCTCTCCTGGTACGGTAAAAATGTATGTTTCACACTCCCAGTACGGTAAAAATGTATGTTTCACACCTCTCCCAGTACGGTAAAAATGTATGTTTCACACTCCCAGTACGGTAAAAGTGTATGTTTCACACTTCCAGTACGGTAAAGGTGTTTGTTTCACCCAGTACGGTTAAAGTGTATTTTTCACACCATCCTCCTAGTACGGTAATAGTGTATGTTTCACCCCTCCCGCCCCCAGAGTATGACAAAAGTATTGTTTCACATCTATCCCCAGTACGGTACAAATGTAAGTTTCACACCCCCCTCAAGTACGGTAAAAGTATATGTTTCACACACACACACACACACACCCCTCCTGTACTGTAAAAGTGTATGTTTCACGCACAAACACGCATAAAAACACCCGCCCCCAGTTCGGTAAAAGTATATGTTTCACACACACACACACACACACACAATTCCGTACTGTAAAAGTGTATGTTTCACGCACAAACACACACACACACACCCGCCCCCAGTACGGTAAAAGTATATGTTTCACACACACACACACCCGCCCCAAGTACGGTAAAAGTATATGTTTCACACACACACACACACCCGCCCACAGTACGGTAAAAGTATATGTTTCACACACACACCCCGCCCCCCAGTATAAAGTATATGTTTCATTAAGAAATCAGATGTTCGTCATAGAATGTACGGAACATGAAGCGTGTATCACGTGGATGTTGAGTATATCAACGAGATGTGGCAGTAACAAGCCATTGTATTTACATTCTTATTATTCAAACACGACTATCATTTATTAAATGGCAGTTGTTGTCCAACCAAGAGAACTTAATTTGAAGCTGCACGAATCGTGTCACTGCAAGTAAACAAAACCCCAAGACAAGAAGAACCAAACTATTTATATAAGACAACGCCGAGATGAATAATACATCAGCCAGTGCTGTCGAATAAAGCTTGGTTGTGGCAAATAGTTGCGGCAAGATGGAGACAGTAGATTCGACGAGGCAGTTAGACTAGCTTCCACCAGCGGGTAGTTTAACCGAAGATATTACCAGGACGTGTAAGCTTCCAGGCTCAATATGGAACAGGAGGCAAGCGCCTGGCAGCCATGATCTATGCGGATCAACCGAAAATTATTGTCAAGAAACTGAAAAGGATCGAAGTACTGGCTTGATGAATAGTCTTTTGACGATCCTACAGCAGAGCTTCAATAAAAATATTTTCCTACAGATGATTTATTTTTCTAATCAGCTTCTTTTTACTGTTTACCAAATAATAATTTTGAATGTAACTGAAGTCTAATATTATTCTTCTACCTTTCAAATACCTGTGGAGCAGGTCTTAAACAAACACTTTCCAAGTCGTTCTGTTTCTTGCCATTCTTTTAAGATCATTCCATGTCTTCCCCATCATCTTCATCTCTGCTTCTGTCTGTCTTCTCCAAGAATTTCTTGGTCTTCCTCTTTGTATTTTACTTCCTGATAGACAAAAGGTGAGTTGGCAACCCGGACTCCTTACGGCTTTCTCCGGCTTGCGACATACGTCTCTTAGACAGAGAGCCTTTATCTTTCCTGGATGGCGGATTTACTTTTATTCTTCTTTGACTTGTCCATATTTGTGAAGTTTTTTCGGCTTATTTTTTTACAGTATGGGGGGATAGCCAGTCCCATGCCCAACACTCCTTTCTCGCCTCTTACGAACATGCCTGGTAGGGTACAGCGCCACTATTCTTTACTCCCCTTTCGGGCCCCGGCAGAGCACGGGCGGAAGTCTAATATTACTAACATAAAAATAGTTTGCAGTTGCACTGGTCGTGTCTCGCCAGAAGTAGCCAAAACGACCAAGAAAATAAAAAAAAAGTAATCTCCCTTCCAATTCTGCATTTGGAGTCATATTCTGTAGGCATACAAGGTTTTTAATATAAACTATGTGCGCAATAGACCTGGTATTTTAGGTTGCGTGATGCTCTGTTAAATTCATTGCATTCTGTAACGCAGTTCTTGTCTGTGCTACTCTTAAATATAATTAGATTTTAGAAGTACCTTTACTAGTGTGGATGTACATATTTAAGTGGTTACTTTCTAATGGTTTCCTGTGTAGCAGGATTTTCGTCTTTCCATTATTATTGTCAGGCTGGATCTTCATCGTAGCTACGGTGTTGGTAAATCCGAGCTGAAACCATCTTCAGTGCTATCTCCAGTGTGTGGCGGCGATGCTGCCACCGATTTCTATGGCATTTTCCACGATATTTAATTGCATATTTGTACTACAAATTGGTCTAGTTCTACCTGCTAATCCATTTATAGTAGAGCTTCGTACTTCGAACCATCAGAAGTTCGAATGCTAAATTCAAGATAATTTCGATATAGAGGTAACACGATACCTCTACGTTCAAATTGCGCGAAGGAGTAATGAAAAATTGTCATGTAAATACATTATGTTGTGAACCCAAGTAATCTTTTCGTTACTCTCGTTTGTTTTCACTTTTGTTTTTAAATTTTATTTTTGATATAACTTGTTATATATAGTAAAAAAAAAAGTAAAGAGCCCCGTCACTTCAAGTGGCATATAGAGAACACGGTGTTGATGACCATAAATTTTACAGACCTTCAGCATATGATATTTGGAGTAAAGTGGTCGGTACTACACCCGTCCCGCTTTATTTTCCCAGAAAAAATCCGGTACCCATTTAAGGCTGGGTGAACCCGGAAGCCGTCGACTGGGATCGAATCTTATCTATTGCCCCTTGTAGTCCAGTTCACTAACCACTAAGCTATGGCGGCTCCCATACTTGTTATATTATTGAGTTATTTGCGGGTCATCATCATTGCACTCGGAACATGTCCATAGGTGCTCAGATCCCCTCCTCAGCAATTCCCTCAGTGTCCAGCGACTGACAACTCCAGTTCTATGTTGGTTGATGAGTCTTCTTACACGGCCACTAAGTTACTTGTTATAGTTACTTGTTATATATATATATATATATATATATATATATATATATATATATATTACCACAACATTAACTACATTATCTAATGAGAATTTGGAAAAAATGACACCAAAGACACGGTTGTTTGGTCAGTTTATGGAAGACAACTTCCCTTCCAAATAATAGCGTTTCTCTTTCTTTCCATCAGCCGCAGGGAACATCGTCACTTCTCACTAAATTACAGTAAATGTTATTTGCATTACGCTATATAGTATTTACGTATCTGATTTGTTTCGTGTCTATTATTTATGACATTTAATTTGCTATCCTTACCTTAAACCACGGTTTTATTTATACCCATCTAAAGTGGCCACCATTATGATGTCAGAAATTTGGGCAGGAAATTACTGTTCACAATTTACAGCTGACGCAAGCGTGAATTTGAATCTTCATTTTTCGTTTATTCTGTTAGATTTATGTGTGTTCTGATAGAGAGAATTTTATTTGAGAAATGGCTGGCAAGTGTTGTATGCCAGAATTTAGATCAAATTATAATGGTGAAGTTTATGCTTCAAGTACTTATGAAAATTTCCATCTCGTAACTTATCGTAGGAATAATTGGCTTCCAATATTCCGTTGTATTATTATTATTAAATATGTATAGAAGGACGTGATTAGTTTCGATAAATTCACTGGCTCACATGATTTAGAACACACAACTTCACTGAACAATTAATGTATTCTACATTATGAGTTAAATATTAAGCCTAACAGAGTGAGTAGCTATAGAACTCAGTATTAAAATTGTTCACGATCTCTCATTCAGATTTTATCTTAAGACATATTTAAGCAAAGCAAAGTATTCCACTGGTTGTGTAATAATGGGAGAAATGGTCCCCGCTAGTATATTTTTTAGCTGTTGTTTTAACAAAAATATTTAAGATGTTATTGTTGTTAACTAAGGTAAAGGTAAATGTAAAGTACGAGATTTGAATCGGCGCCTTAGCACGCGAGTTTTCACACATGCGAGCTGGGCCGCCTATCCAGAAATGTTCGGAGACTTCTGGATAGTATCTCTTCAAGCATCGAAACTCACGATGTGAGGCGACATTCTTCATCTTTCCAGAGTACTACCATGGTACCCATTTCTGCCAGCGGCTGGGTCGACCGCAGGGGTATAGTTCACACTGCCTCTACGTCGGTAGCCCAGTCGGGTGGTTTTCCCAACTAGGCTACCGAGGCCCCCTGTTGTTAACCACATCACAAAGGCCAATGATAATATCATACAAGCTGTCATTCACATTGAAAAAAAAAATTCCATTCACATTGCACAAGAAAACAGAATAGAACACTTAGACTTTTAAAATGTGGATTTATAGAAGAATATGAAGAATTAGATGGAAAGAACAGAAAACAAAACGATGGAGTTTTAAAACAACTAAAAATGAAAAGAAAACTACTAAAGACAATTCAAAAAAGATAAATGAGATTTTTAGGGCATGTTAAAAGACAGTGTGCTTGCTTCCTGACCAGAAGGGATCGCGTTTGATCCCCAGCAGTGGTGGATTTTTTTTTAGGACTGACAAGGCTCCGGGGTTCACCCAGCCTCTAAAAATGGGTACCAGAGATTTTTCTGGGAAGTAAAGGCGGCCTGGCGTGATACCGGCCACATCACTCAAAAATGTGCCGTGGTTATAGAAAAATATGGTTACAAACACCATATTCCCCAAATGCATAGCCAGGCGTGAAGGGAACCTTTACTTACTTTTACTTAGAAGATAGAGCTGGCTACTAAAAATAATCTTGGAAGGTAAAGGAGGTGGAGACAAACCAAGACTAACATCATCATCATCATCATGTGCCTTACCGGTTGACTAGGCGATCATGTCTTTCTACAATCTTCTATCTACAGTGCATCAGTTCTGTTGTTGACCGTTTTCCATGCCATGACACCAAGCTATCCAGTATTTTTTTTCTTTGTCGTCCGCGATCTCTCTTTCCTTTTATTTTGCCAGTTGTAACCAAGTATTCCAATTTTCCTCTTCTCATGATATGCCCGTAAAATGTTGATTGTTTCTTTCTGATGTTTTTTAGTAGCTCCCTTTTTGTGTTGGCCTCTTTGAGAATTTCCTCATTGGTTTTTTTTAGCTGTCCATGGAACTTTCAACATTCTTCTGAGAAATTCCATCTCTGTGGCTTCTAATCGTCTTTTCATTTGTTTGTCTACTGTCCATGGTTCGCTTCCATAGGTCAGAATTGGTTCTATATAGCACCTATGTTTTATGCATGTGCTCATCAAGCTATGTTGATGTCCCTATGTTTTATGCATGTGCTCATCAAGCTGTGTTATGACGCTCTGTTTTATGCATGTGCTCATCAAGCTGTGTTGATGCCCCTCTGTTTTATGCATGTGCTCATCAAGCTGTGTTGATGCCCCTCTGTTTTATGCATGTGCTCATCAAGCTATGTTGATGTCCCTCTGTTTTATGCATGTGCTCATCAAGCTGTGTTGATGCCCCTTTGTCTTATGCATGTGCTCATCAAGCTGTGTTATGCCCCTCTGTTTTATGCATGTGCTCATCAAGCTGTGTTGATGCCCCTCTGTTTTATGCATGTACTCATCAAGCTGTGTTGATGCCCCTCTGTTTTATGCATGTGCTCATCAAGCTGTGTTGATGCCCCTCTGTTTTATGCATGTGCTCATCAAGCTGTGTTGATGCCCCTTTGTATTATGCATGTGCTCATCAAGCTGGTTTGATGCCCCTTTATCTTATGCATGTACTCATCAAGCCAAGTTGTGGTGATGTCCCTCTTTTTGATATATATTCAGCACTGAATTTAGCACTAATCTTGGAAATGCAATAATTAGTAAGCACACACTGCATTCATACATTCTTGGTTCCTATTAAATATATAACATTGTGAGATCACTGTTCCAATATGGAACAGTGGATGTACTGGTACATTTAAATGGATTTCTAGCATTCAGGATGTCTATGAACTGAAATGTTCTAACTGCTGTAATATTCTGCAGCAAGATAAGTACTTAACTGCGGATGTTGCGCTGGATGTTTCAATAGCTTCATGACTCTACTATACATGTTTTTTTTAGTAAGAGATGGTTTAAGATACCCATCACAGCCATTAACAGTTCTGACACTGATAGTCTATCTTGTTATGCAAATATTAAAATCAGCTGCTATGACCAATAGTTTCCAACTGCTTCAAATCAAAAAGAAATTGTGAAAGACGCCTGTGGCTTCTAATTTTCTTAGGCCCCCGAATGACACTCCTCTTTCTACAACCTGCGGTTGTTCAACAACAAATGTTTTAATGAGGATCATTCCGACTTTGACAAACACCTTTCGGAACAACTATGGGAAAACCAGAAATGACACAGATATGCTAGAACAACAAGCTGGAAACCTCACAGAGGAGAACAATGAGAAAATTTAGTCAGCAGTAGCTTTTATCATGATGACAAAATTTGCACATAAAGTTGTTTTCATGGAAAATATTATTTATTTTTGCTGATTTTTCAATCATTTAGGTTGTTCATTAACCCTGTGTACAAACAATGTAATGAAGTGTTTGGTGTTTATTAGTTTGTGTTTAAATCGTGTCGTGGTCACTGTCAATAAGACCGTTCTTTAGAGAACACTATTTAATCTTTATACGGATTTAAAGCACAAGAACTGTTTACAATTTAAAGTGTGAGTTTTATCTTTATTTATATGTTCATTCTCTTAGATCTTGTGTGCATTCTGGCAGAAAGGAGTGAATTAAAGGTAGGCTGAAATTATATTTATAAATGTAAATATTTTAACTATTTATACTTAACTAATATTTATATTTTAACTATATGTTACTATTAAAAAATAGTAAATAGTGCATATTTAGTATGTATATCATCATCATCATCAAGTACCGGGCCTGCTGGCGTAGGTGATCATGTCTCTCCACAACTTTCGATCTCGGCAGCTATTTATCATTTCTGTTGTTGACCTTCTGCCAAGCCATTCTCTTAAGCTGTCTGTTATTTTTTCTCTTTGCTTCCCTCTATCTCTTCGTCCCTCAATTTTTCCAGTTGTTACAATATATTCCAGTTGTTCTCTTCTCAATACATGGCCAAAAATGATGATTGTTTCTTCCTAATATTGGAAATTAGCTTTCTTTTTGCTTTGACCTCACTCAGAACATCTTCATTACTCTTCTTAGCTGTCCATGGTACTCTCAACATTCTTCTGTAAAACCACATTTCTACAGACTCAAGTGATTTTCTTGTCTGTTGTCCTATTGTCCATGATTCGCATCCATATATTAAGACTGGCTCTACGTAACATTTAAGAACTCTTTTTCTTGTTTCTATTGTCAAAAATGGATTGCATAGTATCTTCCTCATTTTTTGGAAAGCTGCTTTTGCCTGAGCCATTCTACATCTCACCTATTTTGTACATCTTCCGTCTGAGGTTAACAAAGTTCCCAAATATTTAAATTCACTTACCTGTTTTAATATTGTTCCACTTGTCTTTATTTTGCACTGAGGTGATGTCTTTTTCTTTGTTGTTATCATTACCTCTGTCTTTTTGCTATTAAGGCTGAGTCCTTTATTTTTGCTTTCTTTCACTATAATGTCCAACATTTCTTGTAACTCATTTTCACTCTTAGCGATTAAGACTGTATAATCAGCATACCTTAGGTTATTTATAGTATGACCTCCAATTGTTATTGCAGGTACGCCCCTAATGGATCTTAAAATAATCTCACTATAAATATTAGCTCCCTCAATGAGATAGAACTGCTTGCACAGAACAGAGACAGATGGCGAGATTTGATAAAATATCTTTAAAAGAAAACTGCTAGAACAAAAATTCATATAGGTGAAGGTGTATCTTGGTCTACGCCCTATGGGCCGGTTACGGCTCGAAAGGTCAATAGATAGATAAATATTAAACAAATCTGGTGACAGCACATAGCCTTGTCTAGCACGCTGTTTTATTTGTCGAAACTTTCCCAATTGGTTTCCATTTCTTATGGCCGCTGTTTGTTGCCAGTACATGTTCTTTATTATTCTTAGATCTTTGCTGTCTACGTTTATGCTTTCTAAAATTTTGATTATTTCTTGGTGCTTTACTTTGTCAAATGCCTTGGTGTAATCTATGAAACATAGGTATAGTTCTGTTAGAGTATATCAGGTATAAAGACAAAAATAAAGGTTGCCTCCACGCCTTGCTAGGCGTATGAGGTATATGGTGTTAGTGACAACATTTTTCTATGACCACGGCAACATTTTGGGTGATGTAGTCCGTATCACGACAGGCCACCTTTACTTCAAAGAAACATCTCTGGTACCCTTTTTAGAACGGGAGCCGCGATAGCTCAGTGGTTAGTGAACTGGACTACAAAGGACAAGGGGTAGGGTTCGATCTCGACCGACGGCTTTCGTGTTCACCCAGCCTTAAATGGGTACCGGATTTTTTTCTGGGAAAAGTAAAGCAGCACGGGCGTAATACCGACCACATTACCCCAAAAATCATGTGCTGAAGGTCTATAAAATATAGGGTCACTAACACCATATTTCCCTATACGCCACTTGGCGTGACGGGGGTACTTTACCTTTTTTTACTTACCCAATTTTAGAGGCTGAACTCTGGAGCCGTGTCAGTCCGAAAAAAACCGCCACTGCTGTGGTTCGAATCCGGACCCTTCTGGTCAGGGAGCGATCACACTAACCACCCCATACAGGTATAGACAACCATAAAAACATACCAAACATTGCAGACTTTAGGTAGACAAATACTCTATTCTAATGTAATAAATTTCGAATATTGACTGCTATAAGTATAGACCATCCTCGTGACGTCAAGAGGTAATATAGCGGCGCGCGCCCAGCCCCACATAAAGATGGCCGTGGTTAAACTATATGTATTTGCTGTTTTAGTTTTAAAGATTAGTAATTTTTAGTATCTGGAGACGGATTTATTCACTTTCCGTTATTTCTATTGGGAAAAACGTAGACGGACTTCGAACAGTTTAAAATTCATTCTAACCTCCTGGAGCGAACTAAATTCTAAGTACGATGCGCCACTGAATATGGTTCTAGCTGTCCAGCTCTGTATTGCTCACTGTACAAGCGTTATCTTCAAGAGCGTCACTAGTTATTTGTTCTAAATGGATGTTAAACAACGTACGTGACAGGAGGAAAATCGGTGTATGTTCTAAGATCATTTGATCTCATTAAATAATTAATAATTTTTCCATTAAAAACGAAACAATTCATGCTGTTTGAACCATCGTCATTGCATGTAGATTTAACTTTAGAGATACATTATTGCATTGAAGGGAGGTAAGAAGCGAAGAAATGTTTTAGAACGAGGAATCAAAGATTTAATTGTTATACATTGCTAAAAAGGTTTATTGATCTGTGCAGAGAAAAAGAAAACATTCTCTCTCTTCATTGTTTACTCCATTGTTCTATGAAAAGAATCCCTTCAGAAGCAGTTAGAGTTCTGACGTGTCAACGTTAATTTCTCTGAGACCGTCAGCTCTGATTAAAACAACATGGCTATTACTCCGGAATTTTACTACATTTTTTTAAGCAATACTCTTTTCTTTACCCTCTTTTTTTTTTTTTACAAATTTTTGTCATTTGTTATCTTCATTTTGTCGTTTTATTGGCTATATTTTTTTTATTGTGCCTCGGTTAATGTTTTCAAAATTTCTATCTCTTCTCTGTTTTTTGTTGTTGTTAAACTATGATACACTTTAATTCTTGGATAATCTTTTTTCCCTCGTTTCCATTACACTTCCATCTTCATTTTATTTTTTTTATATTTTTCTTTCTCTTTTTTTTTCTAAATTCTTTCCTCTTGTATTTTTTTATTTTCATCAATTTTCCTACACCTTTCTCATATTTTCTTTTTTTTTTTTCTGCTTCCTCTTTATGATTTATTGAGTTATTTGCGGGTCATCATCATTGCACCTCGAACATGTCCATAGGTGCTCAGTTCCTCTCCTAGCAAGTTCCGCAGTGTCCAGCGACTGAAGACTCCAGTTCTGTGTTGGTTGATTAGTCTTTTTATACGCCCCCTAAGTTTCTCGTTTCTGGCTGTGCCCATCTTAACTCCCATCTCTTTCATCAGAATGAATGACGTGGACTCATGGTTGTCGAAGCCCTGTGCCCTTCTCACATCTCAGAGGGCATTGATGATGTCCGTCCGATCCATTGGTTGATCGTCCTCAACGACAGCATAACTAGCCAACTTGTCCGCTCTTTCATTTTCCAGTACTCCGATATGGTGGGGACGTAGACAAAGGTGACCTTACGTATTTTTGACTTCTGCAATGACTCTACCCATTGCATGCGTACAGAGCCCACTTCCACTTTTCTTATCATGCTCACTCAGTATACAAACGTGGGTGTAGTCTTGTGACTCTAACCAGATGAATGCCTCGGTTACTGCCCACACCTCCATCGTCACGCTACTCGTGGTCATGACGTATGCACCACTGTCTCCCTTGACTATTCTGCCTGCCGTGGGTGCTGTAAATGCCCATGCACTCCTTTGGTGTTGTATTACAGATCCGTCTGTATAGATGACCGAATCTTTCTCATCGGTGTTACCCCAGATGAGAACGTTGACCTCCGCATTGACCACGACTGAGTTCATTTCCTGCTGAGTGTGACAACACATGAGAATGAGCCCCTGAACAACGTGAGCATAAACATCCACTCCTCGTCAGTGTTAATATTGGTAAACCAACAGACCTGTTTGATGACATCTTCTGCTCGGCCCATCCATGATATGCCTCTTTTTAGTCTGTCACCTTTCCCTGTGTTGAGCTCGTGGTGCAATGGAAGTTCTTTTTATCTGCATGTATCTTCAGGCATGCTCGTGCCCTCTAGATCTTAATCCCGTCATCCATGGTTGGATGTCAAGAAGATGCCTCATTACTACACAGGGAGTGCTCCTCCTACAAGACAATGTGCATTGCTTCATTCTGTATTTTCTCCACCCTGTCAATTTGCGTCGTACCGACAGTGAAAATTGCCAGGGTCACTTTGTTCGAGGACTAATCCCTGGAATAGAAGGGTAAGTAGCCTCTGCTCGATGTCGGCAGCTGCCATAACCTTCAAGGCGGCTAATCCTTTCCGGGCTTTTGTTATCACATCTTGTTATCCCTAAAACACAGGCTGCGATTAAATTTAACTGTTTTTGATTTCTACTTATCTTTCATTATTTTAGTTTCTTTTTTTATTTGATCTGTAAAAATTCTCTCTACCCAGTACGTGTGTGTATGTGCGCGCGCGCGCTCACACACACGTTTTCTTCCTAGGCTTTCTGTACTTTGTCACCATTGTTTTCTAATATATTATTTTTTTTTAAAACTTTTAATGTTTCTTTTCACATCGTACTCTATTATTTACTGCTATCGTCTTTCAGTTTTGGATGTTTTTTATCTTTTACATTTGTGTTTTTTTCTTCAATGCCCCCTATTCTTTACGAATGTAATTACATTTATTGCTCATTCTAATAATTCTCTTTATATTCGCTCGTTTATTCTCGATTCTTCCTTTTTCGTGTATTTTATTTTTGTCCAGTGCACCCACCTTGAGGACACATTTGCTCCAAATTGTTTCCCTACCCTTTGGTTTTCTTCCTTGAAATTTCTGCAAGACAGCAGTGGTTTGTAGTCGAAGAAGTCTATATTGTATCTCTCTTTACTTAGTCTCTTGTGTTTTTCAATGTTTTATGCATTCATTGTGTATTCAATTTTTTCACCTCTTTTATTTTAATTATATTTTGTTCTCCTTTGTTAATGTTGTTTCAATGTTTTCTTATCTTATTACTTGTTCTTTATGTTTTTTAAATACATTTCTATTTCTTCTAAATATTCTAGAAAATGTTATTTCCTCCGCAAGAATTATACTTTCTTTCTGTATGTATGTCTATCTTTACTTCTTTCGTTCTTTCTTTCTTTCTTTCTTTCATTCTTTCTTTCTTTCTAACACGTTTCTTGTTCCCCTCTCCTTGCTTCAACTGTCCTGTTAAGATTAATGATTCAATAATTATTCGCATATAAAAAAAAGAAACTTGTTTTTCAGCGTCGTGTTAACGAGATGGCACAAAACGTTCCATCAACCGAGGTCCCCATATGGGGGTCTCAGATCGCTTTACACACGAAAGAAAAGAGGCCACAGATAAATACATTTTACTTGTCATGTTAAATAGATTACAATATATATATTTTTTATTGTGTTCGGTTTTTTAATACTTTTTGCACATCATTTGTCAGGCATTTAAGGAAACTTAAAGCCGGATAAAGAACGTCGGGGAGAATTGAAAAAAAAAAGATTTTCAATTCTCAAATTTTTCAAATGTTTTCTGCTTTGCTGTAGCTTCGCATTTTTATGCATTCATTTGCATTTTTCTTTGCCTTAACCCCATAAAGAACGTCACCGTTATGAGTTTGATAAAGCGTTGTAGAAATGATAGACTATTTCGATATTTAAGATTGTGAACAAAAAGCTACTACTCTTGATGTTATATCTTATGGTGTTTACCAACAGCGCACGTGTTTCAATCAGAGGCGCATATTCCAGTCTGAGAAACGCGACCGATTAAGGAATCGAAAACAGGAAAGTAATAAGGAGACATACAAAAGTTTATTAATTTCAATAAGAGAAACAGAGCTTTTAACATACGAACCTCACCAACATCCAAGTGAAAGGTCTTTGCTAAGAGCTCACATTGGAGTCAGCTACCTGTGGAACATCTATGGTAACTGTTAGTGGCATGCATGTGTAGTAAAGTGTACATCAGTAGTAAGGTAAGCATGTGTAGTAAAGTGTACATGCGTAGTAAGGTAAGCATGTGTAGTAAAGTGTACATGCGTAGTAAGTAAGCATGTGTAGTAAAGTGTACATGAGTAGTAAGGTAAGCATGTGCACTTAAGTGTACATGAGTAGTAAGGTAAGCATGTGTAGTAAAGTGTACATGCGTAGTAAGTAAGCATGTGTAGTAAAGTGTACATGAGTAGTAAGGTAAGCATGTGTAGTAAAGTGTACATGAGTAGTAAGGTAAGCATGTGTAATAAAGTGTACATGAGTAGTAAGGTAAGCATGTGTAGTAAAGTGTACATGAGTAGTAAGGTGTGCATGCGTAGTAAGGTGTACATGCGTAGTAAGGTGTATATACGTAGTAAGGTAAGCATGTGTAGTAAGGTGTACATGAGCAGTAAGGTAAGCTGCTAAGAAAGTCTTCACTCGGTAAAATACTAACTTGGAGCTTCTGGCCGTTCAGTGATGTCGGAATGAGACTATTTTTTTTTTTACAAATTTGTTAGTGATGTTGTGACTCTGTATTAGTAACATTTTTGCTGTGTTTATTGAATAACAAATTTAAATGTATGGTATAATTAGTGAAATACTAGAAAAGACACTATTTGTCCGCCTTCCATATGAAGGTAAGCATCAAATTGTGAAAAAACTAGGCCTCAATCAGCCCTTCCGGAGCTTAAAAGTGAAGATAAAGAAAAACAACGTGATCTTTTAAAGATAGTAAAAATAAAGTATACCCGTGGCAAACTTCTTCTTCTTTCCTTTCTCATTTGCCTTTCAACGTCAAGGGAAGACATAATTTGCCGTCTTTTGTTCTTCTCTTGGCCTTTGCTGCTGTTATGTTTCCTAGTGCTTCTAATATTCCATCCATTCATCGTTTCCGTGGTCGACCCTTGGGTCTGGTGTTCTCGCAACGGTTGTTGAGGGATTGTTATGTTGTGTTTTAGTCACTCTACTTTGTTACGTGGCCAAACCATTTTATCTGTTGTTTCTTTATACTTACTTTTTGGCGGGTGCTATTCCTAGCTTTTCTCTCAGTTCTTCATTTATGATCTTGTCTCTCAGGCTGTTTCCTGTCAATCGTCTAACACAATTCATCTCCGTATAGGTTATTTTTCTTATTGTTCTTGCATCTAGGGTCCAGGACTGGCATAGGTAACACAACGTTGGGATGAAGATCGTGGCTAACTGGGTCGACGAAATATCAGATGTTGAATTGGAGGTATATTTGTTTTTTTTTTCTGCTGATACAGGCCCTTGGAGTAAGACAGATTTTAAGTTTAAATTATTTGGTAGCGGTTTATGAAAAGTCACTAAATCATATACAAGTGTTCAGTACGCTCAAGGTATTCAGCTGTTAAAGTGTTGACCCTATCCTGAATTTATAAGAGAGCATTGATGATAGTCTGCACAACGGAAAAGTGAAGCCAAACATAAATGATTTAAAAGGACTAATCGATGTAGCAGCATTTGTAGGAAAACAAGAACGTACATTTAGACCCACCTTAAATCTGAGGACTCAAGAAATAAAGGCATATGCATGGTGTTCTTGAGAGGTTTAGAGAATTATGATCCAACAACTGACAGCCATTGAAAAACTGCAACGGTGACGTCACAATATAGTACAACATTCTAGAATATTCAACAGTAAAGAGCGCCCCCACCCCCTATTTAATTTTCTCATCTACAGTTCAGTTCATCAAATAGAATGTTATAGTGTAACTGTTTATCTTAATATAAGCCAGTGGTTTCACGCTATGATTGAGAGAACGATTATATACCATAGCAGGAAATTCAGAAAATACAGGTGTCACAAAATTCATTCTTGAATGGTTGTTGTAATCCAACTCTCTAGACACGTGAAGACGAACAGGCATGACCAGCCAGTTTTGAGGATATTAAGCAGAAAGTACAATGAAGTGCCGGTGTCTCTAATGACAAGACGTTCCCTCGAAGAGTACAGGCTAAATCCTGGATTACGCTCTCGGTTGTTTTCTGTGCTTTCAGTTGTTTTTGTTTCTGAAATTTTCTGTCAACTAAAAGTATTTGTCCAAATATATTTGTCTGTCGCTCGACTCGGAGTTTTTGTCCACAACAAATATGTGCTTATGTAGTCTTACTCTATTCTTAGCGAGAGTATGAGGTTATATTGAAAATCAATTGGGAAAGTTTCAATAAATAAAACAGGGTGTTAGACAATGGTGTGTGCTGTCACCAGATTTATTTAACACGTATAGTGAGATTATTTTAAGATTCATGAGGGGCATGCCTGGAATAACAATTGGAGATCATAATAAAATAAATAATCTCATGTATGCTGATGATACAGTCTTAATCGCTAAGAGTGAAAATGAGTTACAAGAAATGTTAGACATTATAGTGAAGGAAAGCAAAATTAAAGGACTCACCCAAAACTCAAAAGGACTAACAGCAAAAAGACAGAAGTAAAAGCAACAGCAAAGAAAAGAACATCACTGCAATGCACAATAACGACAAGTGGAACAATATTAAAGTAGGTAAATGAATTTAAATATATGGGAACAATATTAACCTCAGATGGTAGATGTACGACAGAGGTGAGATAGAGAATAGCTCAGGCAAAAGCAGCTTTTCAAAAAATGAGGAAGATACCGTACAATACATTTTTGACAATAGAAATAAGAAAAAGAGTGCTTAAATATTAGGTAGAGCCAGTCTTAACATATGGATGTGAATCAAGGACAATAGGACAACAGACAAGAAAATCACGGGAGTCTGTAGAAATTTGGTATTACAGAAAAATGTTGAGAATACCATGGACAGCTAGGAAGAGTAATAAAAACATTCTTAAAGAGACCAAAGCAGAAAGAGAGCTAATTTCCAATATTAGGAAGAAACAATCATTATTTTTGGCCATGTAATGAGAAGGGAACGACTGGAATATATTGTAATAACTGGGAAAATTGAGGGATGAAGAGTTAGAGTGAAGCAAAGAGAAAAGATACCAGACACCTTAAGAGAATAGATTGGCAGAAGGTCAACAAGAAAAATTATAAATAACTGTCGAGATCGAAAGTTGTGGAGAGACATGATCACCTACGCCAAAAGGCATGGTACTTGATGATGATGATCAGTAATAGTATGAGGTTAGTGATACACACAAAAGTAAAGATGATCGCAATCGCTTTTTCCTTTTAATGACATGGAAGCTTCGGTTGGTGTTCTTTCAGTTTATGTGCTCGCTCGACGAATACACCTTTTTATATCGTTCATCCCGAAAACGGCGTTAAATGAACTCTGACGTGTTGTGTTATTTTTAAAAAATAGAAATCTAGAATAGTTGTGTAATTCGGACCAATACACATGACTTTAACCTAATTGTATAGTATCTAGTTGTCTTCCATGTTTGATATCTGATCTCTTGGTCACTTTGGTCAGTTTATTTACATGTTAACCACGGGGAGATATAGCGGGTTAAAAAAAAATCCATTCTGATTGGTTGATCCTGACGCTAACAGTCAGCTATGAGTCGCTGACCACATCCAATGCATTGCTTGTTTGTTGTCTTGGATCCAAGCACGGTGTAATTATAGAGAATAATCAAGTAAGAGAAAATCTTAATAACGAACATACGATAAAGGTGCAGATACAAAAGAAACATCTAAGGGAGAAAACACAACCAAGAAAAAATAATGAAAAAAAAACTCAGGAAAGAGTACAATTTCCATGATTTGCATTGGAGAAGAAAATGAATAAATAGGGTAAAATTAATTCTAAGACATTTATATACAGATAATAAAGAAATGTAGAGATAATTTATGGAAAGAGGCATAAAGAATATGGAGAAGAGAAGATAGAATTTATGAATATTGATTTGACAAAAATTAAATACAGAGGGAAAAAATGAATAGAGGAGAAATGAAGAATATGCAAAAGCGAAGACATAATTTTTGGGAAAGAAATAAAATTAAAAATAAAAAAAAACAGAGCTGATTTTATTAATACATAAAATGAATAGGAAAAAATGGTTTTAGAAAAATCAGAAATGCATTGTACTAGAAGAGACGATGAAAATTAAAGAAATTAAAAGAAAATGAAAATAAAATAAGACAATTTAGAAAGAAAAAATGCTGTGCTATAAAAGACATACCTCAGTGCAAAATAAAGACACGTGGAACAATATTAAAACAGGTAAATGAATTTAAATATTTGGGAACTTTGTTAACCTCAGACGGAAGATGCACAAAAGAGGTGAGATGCGGAATGGCTCAGGCAAAAGCAGCTTTCCAAAAAATGAGGAAGATACTATGCAATCCATTTTTGACAATAGAAACAAGAAAAAGAGTTCTTAAATGTTACGTAGAGCCAGTCTTAACATATGGATGCGAATCATGGACAATAGGACAACAGACAAGAAAATCACTGGAGTCTGTAGAAATGTGGTTTTACAGAAGAATATTGAGAGTACCATGGACAGCTAAGAAGAGTAATGAAGATGTTCTGAGAGAGGTTAAAGCAAAAAGAGAGCTAATTTCCAATATTAGGAAGAGACAATCATCATTTTTGGCCATGTATTGAGAAGAGATTTCCTGTGTGTTACCGGGGCCTCATTATGAGGGATGTAAAGAATAGTGACACTGTGACCTTCCAGGCATGTCGTAAGAGGCGACTAAGGAGGTTGATCGATGGCTTGACAAGCTGTCATTGTAAAAAGTATTGTTATGGAAACAGCGCCATATATTTTAGAGCAGTGATCTCTGCAATGTGTGCCACTTTGGCACGCAAGGTTTCTGTTTTTAAGATTCTGGCTCTGCCCTATGTGCCGTCTTCGGCTCCAAAGGACAATAGAGATAGAGATAGATTGAGAAGAGAACAACTGGAATATATTGTAACAGCTGGAAAAATTGAGGGATGAAGAGATAGAGGGAAGCAAAGAGAAAAAATAACAGACAGCTCAAGAGAATGGCTTGGCAGAAGGTCAACAACAGAAATGATAAATAACTGCCGAGATCGAAAGTTGTGGAGAGACATGATCACCTACGCCAGCAGGCCCGGTACTTGATTATGATGATGATAAACTATATGAACAGAAACAATAACAAATTAAAATATAAGGAATGGACTGGAAGAGGCACAATCAAGAAATAAAACTAAGGAGTGATTTTCACGATAAGAATACATTTGGACAAAAAAAATGTACGGGAACCGAGATTTATTTTATAAATCAGAACAAAGTGAAGAAATAGATTAAAAAGAAACAGAAAGAAAAGGTAGGAACTAAATAAATTAAAATAACGAGAAAAAAATAAACTATCAAGTAAGACTTAAGTAAAGATCATAAGGTGTAGATGATGTAATAAAATTGTAATAATAATAATTTGAGAAAAATAAAATTGGAAAACAATCGCTTAAAGCTCCAAAGAAAGGAATATAAAGTGGAAATCACATCAAGAAAACGTAACTCACTAAAGAAAATGAAGTGGATAAGCTATTTTTTTAAAATGTAAGTAGGAAGTAATAATCATAGAGTGGAAAATGTAAGTACTAACTGAAGAAAATAAGGTAGAGAAAATATCAAGAACATATAAGAAATAACTAGAGAGAACACATTAGAGAAACTATCAAGAAAATATAAGAAATAGCTGGACAGAATAAATTAGAGAAACTATCAAGAAAATATAATAGCTTTCATAAGTCAAAAGATTGTCATCATCTTTGAATCCTCAATATAGCATGTTAACTACAACGCCTCGCCTACACTCATTTCCAACGCATATTTCAATTATCAATCCGTCCTAATAAATCATGTCTTCATCTTTGCACGTCAACATCCTCTTTTTTGATTGATCCAAGATTCTCTCTCTGGTTTATGATTGCTAAGTTGCTATATGATAACTCTTTTAAATGGTGTACCAAATACCATAAACTCCATAGAAGAAATCACATAACATACGTAGAACTTTGACAAATGAATGATTTTAATGGTACCCAAAAAAAAAAAAATAGGTTTTCATAGACTAGAGTTATGATCTATTTTATTTAAACAAATCTGTTGTTACGTTCCCTTGTCAAAAGAAACTACATTCATACGCGCAAAGACGTGGTGATCCGCACTCCGGGCAGAGGGGTAGACAAGACAAGGTCCTAACTGAGAATGACAAGTTAAGCCATAGGAAGTGGAACTCACTTCCGTAATAAGGCCCGGCCTTGAAGCCAGATTTCTGTAAAGAAAATATCAAATACAATATAAAGAAATTTTTAATAATGTGCTGTTTCAAATTACAGGCGGATTCCTACGGATTTCTTTTATAAAGTAATTAATTTAATTGAATTGGGCTTTTCTTTGAGGAATTCTATACAAATGATAAGCACTTGCGAATTATGTGCGCTCTAAAACACTCAGATATTATAAGTTCGAAAATAAAATAAACACCATATGTTTATAGTAAAAAAATAAACATTGACAAAATGTAGATTTGACACTGCAGACACTGCAGTTGTGGGGAGAAAAAAACTAAAATATACACGTTGAACTCTTCTGCAGTTACTTTAATTTTGTACAAAAATAGCATTAAAATAATACAGATAAAATCAGCACGTTTAACATTTTATAGTGTATTTAATCTCTTGGTATAGGAGGCGAAGGCGCGCCTCCCAGCACCAGAGCTGGAAGTTGAAGCGACCCACAGCTGATGGCTTGCGCCAGGATCGGTGAACCAAAACCATCCAGACCCTGCTCCACCTCTCCGCGGTGCCTCCAGTAACAGACTAACCTGTCTAGTCTGGCCAAGCGTGCAGGGATCGAAGAAGGAAGACAACCCGGTACTCAAAAATGTCGTGCTGAAGTCAGATGTGTTGGGCCGAAAGGCGCAAATATAACAGTTATACTGCAAACCACATCATAAAGCAGACATGTCCACTACGTCCTTGTAAGGGCGGATGATGAAGAGGAGTATTCTAGTCTACCACGATACTCTAGAATACTTTAGTCATCGGGCGAACGCCATTAACCATATCTTGGTTACCATGATTATGGAACCTCGTTAAATATTTCAAAAGATAAGAACAGATATTGTGGATATATTTAACAGAAATTTATTGACAGATGTAAAAAAATGATACTTCATCAGCGGCAGACGGTGAATTCGAAACATTAGGAGGCCAGGACGAACTTTTAGGTTGATCTTTAGCCTGGTAATTTACGACATAAGATTTCAGAAATGTACGCTGTACAAAATAGTTCCTTCAATTTATGCCATAAATTATCATTATTACATCATACTATCTTAGTTACTTGCAAAGTAAGTTACGAAAAAAAGTTTGTTTTTTTCTGTCAATTAACATCTCTTATAATTTTGTTCAAGTATTATATCTAAAAACACTGGGCAGTGATTGAAGGAGTTATTAATAAAACTGGTCTCATGTCGGTCTATACTTCTATAAGTTACGACAAAGAGAAGAAAAAGCCATCTTGTTAATTGAACTACTGTTGTTATGGCAACCACAGAGGTGACTGTTGAAATTGCCTACCTAGTTCTCAAACACATTGCAAGGCCGATAGATGTCGTTGTGTTGTCTAGGTTTGATCTTCATAGATATTTAAGCCTATTTACTACTAATAGCTCGAATTCATCATCGAGTGCCTTCTCCGCAACGAAGGTTGGCTACCATAGAGCGCCATTCTGCTCTGTCTCTTACTTTGATGGTGCAGGTTGTCATAGGCTGATTTGTCCATCTTTTGATGTTACTCGTCCATGTTAGTCTTGGTCTGCCTCTGCCTCGTATTTTCTTGCATTTTCCCCTCCAGGATTACTTTTAGTAAGCTGTTGTGTCTTTTAAATTAAAGCTTGAATTACTTATTATTGTGGTTGGTTGTACATTGACATTTAACTCATTGAACTGGAATGCTATTATGTTAAGCTATGTGTTGTGATAAAATATTAGAGGATTCGGTATATCTGTTGCCGCCTCTGAATATCCGCTTCAGTCACAAACATGTTATCTATTGGTTCTGATTATAGTTAGTCCTGAAAACGAATTAAAATTCATAATTACTCAACCGCCCGTGCCAGTGAAGTCATCCGAATTAAAACTCATCTCTTTGAAGGATCCAAACAAAGGAAAACAGTCCCCATCATAGCAGCTACAACAATCGTCAAAAGATATATAAGACCAAGCGGCATCGAAAGTGAACCCAGATGAACCGTCCTTCGTCATACGATATCATCATTCGTCGTAAGCTATTGGAATATTGAAACATGATCCGGATGAAAAACTGAACTTGGAATATGAGGAAACTGCAACACTTTACAGACTGATTCTCAATGGTTTCTGCCGCCTGTCCGTCATATTGACAGGAAGTTCCAATCTATGGGTTGTTTATTACAGATATTTTATGTTCAAAAAGATTCTACAGCCCATAGGTCTAATTAAATGTAGAATTGTCAATGCTATTGGGAAAATGTGTTTCTAGTAAAAAGTTCGTAAATGTTGCTGGAACACACCTTTTCTTGCGAAGTGAGCCCAACGCATTGTATGAAGTGGCCATAACTAATACCCAAGTGTCCAGTTCATTGAATATGTCACAGCTGAATGAGTTCTAAAAGAATACCTATTCCATGTAATTATTGTTATATATATATATATATATATATATATATATATATATATATATATATATATATATATATGTATATAATTATGTTGTGTTGTATATGAAAATAAAACATCTCATTTGTTCGACCAAGGTATTCATGTTTCATTTCTCTCCCTTGAGACTAGTCTTTCTCTGTTTCACCCGACCAGCATGCTTTGTTTTCCCTCCAGATTCTGAAAATAGGTATCAAATTCAGTTGCGACCTGACGTAGTGTTGACCAGACCACCCATAAATGTGTTGATAATCATAGGACAAAAATCATCACTAAAACTGAATTCCTCGCTTTATGAGACTGGTACCCTTTAATTCTGGCTGAATCATTTACTATAAAACGGAAGCAGTAAAACATTAAAGCCGTATATTAATCAAGTTATATAAACGCGTGTTTCCCATTCAGGCCTGTTAATGTTTGAAGCGAGAGAGAGTGACATCAAGCAGACACTCGTTTCCACAGTTGTTGGTCGTGAGTCACGCCATACGTGTCATTGAGCTTGCCTGACGGATTCCAGCGAATTGTCAATGCCATTTTCATGATGGCATGAACATAAGCCTTTCTGCAGGTCAAGACGCACGATTTATATCTCAAGCATTCCATTTAACAAATCAACATTCCCTCCAATCCCAGGCCCTCAATCATTATATTTCTGTGCATTCTTCTTCACTATTGATATAAAAGCCCTAATCAATAAGGCATCTGCACTTAAGACGCTCTGAAAATGTTTATGACGTGCCTTTTGTTAAGAGTTGCAGGAGGTTGGAGATATTTTGGAAACAGACAATTGCATATACACTTTTTCACTTTCTATTATTCATTCTAAAGAAATTATAGATACAATTATGACCTTCAATTATATTCGATTCTGCCATATGTAATCACATTTTTCTATATGGTGTGTTTACCATTAAACAACATAATGGCCATTTCTATATGACATACCAGTTGGCGTAGGCGATAATGTCGTTCCACAATTCTCTCACTGCCCATTGTATATCGCATACCGTCTATATTTGTTGACTGTTTACCGTGCCATGACACATTGCTGTCTTGCATCTTATCTTTTTGTCGACCGCGATCTCTCTTTCCCTGTATTGTGCCACTTGTACGCAAGTATTTCACTTTTCCTCTTCTCATGGTGTGCCCGAAAAACAGAGTCGAGTTGTTCTTTCTGATGTGTTCAGGGGCACCCTTTTTGTATTGGTCTCTTAGAAAATGTCCTCTTGTGCTTTTTAGCTGTCCAAGGAACTCTCAACATCCTTTTAATAAATCCTATCTCTGAGGTCTTAAATCTTTTTTTTTTCTTTTATCTCCCTACATGATTCGCTTATGTAGGTCAGAATTAGCTCTATATAGTATCATTGAGCTCTCTTTCTCACCAAAAGTGACATAGCCTTGTTGCACACGAAGAACTTTTTCATTTTCTGAATTGCTGCTTTGGCCTGTGCTAATCTGCCTTTTATTACTGTACTTGTATCTTACGTCTGCTGTTTTTATTGTGCCCATGTATTTGGTGCTCTGAACTTGTTTCAGATTTGTCCCGCTTATTTTTATGTTGCATGCTGGTGATGGTTGTTTATTCGATATGCCCATTATTTATGGGGTTTTTTATACTGTCTAGACTGAGACTTTTCTTGTTACTTTCTATCACTATATGTCCATCATTTCATTTAAATTATTCTTCCTAATGGAATCAGATTATCTGCATTTATCCTTGTTATTATCGTGAGTTGTTTGTAACTTTTTGCTGCATGAAATTCTGTAGCGAAATCGCTAGCGAGGCAGGGACGAATTAATCTACACACCTTCTTGCATCATATTTATGAAATATCCATTTTAAATTATATATATATATATATATATATATATATATATATATATATATATATACATATTTAAAATAAAGAAATACTGGGGAATTTAGACTAAAAATTATCAACCAAAAAATTTATAAATAACTTATAAAGACATGCAAAACAGCTCTCGCCTCATTTGCTCACTCTACACTATATAAGCTGCTCGTTATTATATTTCTGTCCTAGTCTGTCGTTTATCAGCGGTAGGCATTACACTATGATCTGAACCCAGCGGTCCAGATCATCCAGCGTCATCATGAAATTATTTAGGCCATCTCCTTAGCCGTCTTTCAAATTTTCAATTGTTTGACATCAGAGTTGTCTCTCCGAAAAGCACCCTTCTAGACTAGCATCAAATTTGGATTCTTCTAGTTTGAATCTCCGCCAGGACTAACATGCTCTTCCTGCGTTGATTTTTTTTTTATGTTAGGGTTTTTACAGCTTTACTATAGCATGCCCTCTAAATATAGTCTTAATGTTAAACATGATCATCTAATACTCCATGATTATTTATTATATCTGATAGCTTCTTTGTGGGACATGAAATGGTAGGACTTTCATAACAGCACTGAAAATTGAAAGCGTCTGAAGACCTCAACAAATCAACGATAGTTACAGACAGAAGAACTGAGACTACCTTGCACTAATAAGACTTTTTGAGATTCATCATTAATATACTGAAGATAAAAAAAAACTTATATGAAATTATTGTAAGTAAAAAAAAAGAAAAAGAAAATAAACGCAACAGAAATAACAAAAACATTTAAGAGGTGCGAGGTAAAAATGAAACTACTGTTACCTTCACTAATATAACATGAAACAGTTGATGTTATAATAATAATAGTATCCACGTTAAAGGTTTATTGTAATGATTTACGAGAACAAGCGAGCAGTCTTGTGATGTCACACGTGTATAACTACAAGAAAAAATTGTGGCAATTCATTTATTAACGAGGATAGAAGCCAGAGATGACATAACTGACGGTTATTAGTCTATGTACATGAATTATATAAACTGTCCATGTTAACGCATTGTTCTGGAGTATTATAAACTTAATGAGCTGATCTTAAGAAGCAGAATTCGTCTTATAGTTACACAAACCAAGACAGCTTACAGTCGCCATCTACTGTACTGACACTGAAACACTTCTTGGCTGTGGAAACTACTTGTGATAAGATATCACGTTGCAATGCTAAACATAGATGTGCTGGGACAATGTGGCATGACAAAGTTACACTCCATGCATTTTAGATTACCAGTAAAATGGACTGCGTGTTAAAAAAAAATATTGAAAAATTATTATTTCATGATGAACTACAAAAGCGCAGAAAACTACATGCAAGGATATAGAAAAAATTCAAAGACACACAAAAGATTAGAATAAAACACTTTGTTAAATTGACGTTAAATGAACGCACCAGGGTCTCTTCGGTCATCCATGCCTTATAAAAAATGGTAAAGCCACAGGACCAGATGAGATTCCTTCAGAAGCCATTAAGCAAATAATAACACCTCTACCAACATGTTACATAATCTATTATATAAAATTTGGGAGAGGGAAGAAATACCTAAAGACTGGAAAGAAGGTTATATGATCAAACTACCAAAGGAAGGAAGTTTATAGGAGTGCACAAATTATAGTGGAATTATGTTACTATCAGTGCCAGAAAAAATATTAAGCAGAATCATTCTGGATTGACTAAAAGAGGCCATAGAGAAACATTTGAGAGATGAACAAGCAGGTTTAAGGAAGAACAGATCATGTGCTAATCAAATAACTACCCTACGTATAATAGTTGAACAAAGTTTAAAAATACTGTCCCCACTTTATATTGGATTCATAGAGTACGAAAAAGCATATGATAGTTTAGATAGAGAAATGCTTTAGAAGTTGCTGAGTCATTACGGAATCTCCATAAAGATTATTAAACTGATAAGAACAATGTATGAAGGAATGAAATGTAGTGTGGTGCATGAAGGACAGCTTACAGAAGCATTTGAAATAAGGATAGGAGTAAGACAGAGATACCTTCTATCTCTTTCTACTTGCCATAGATTCATCATCATCATGTGCCATACCGGTTGGCGTAGGCGATTATGTCCTTCCACAATCTTCTATCCACAGTGCATCGCATCAGTTCTGTTGTTGACTGTTTTCCATGCCATGACATCAAGCTATACAGTATTTTCTCTCTTTGTCGTCCGCGATCTCTCTTTCCTTTTATTTTGCCAGTTGTAACCAAGTATTCCAACTTTATTCTTCTCATGAAGTGCCCAAAAAATGTTGATTGTTTCTTTTTGACATTTTTTAGGAATTCCCTTTTTTTGTTTTGGCCTTTTTGAGAATTTCTCCATAGATTGGATTATGATAATAACTCAAAACAACAGAAATGGAATCCAGTGGTCACTGACCAAGCACTTGATGATTTAGACTTTGCTGATGATATAGCTCTCCTATCACACAACCATCATGTAAGATAAAATGAGCATACTTGATGAGAGATCACAACAGATGAGACTGAAAATAAATAGAGATAAGACCCAAATTATGAGAATTTATGTAGTTGGCAATAACCAAATAAAAATAGGAGAAACACCTCTACTAGACGTACAATCTTACATATATCTGGGCAGTAATATAGAGAAACACCTCTACTAGACGTACAATCTTACATATATCTGGGCAGTAATATAGAGAAACACCTCTACTAGACGTACAATCTTACATATATCTGGGCAGTAATATAGACAAAGTGAGAGGAACATAAAATGATACCAAAATAAGGATATCAAAAGCAAAAGGAGCATTTGTTGCACTCGCAAACATATCAATCAAATAAAGTCAAATAAATTAGGTTAAATACTAAAATAAAAATTGTCAACTCCAGTGTTAAGTCAGTCTTATTATACGGCTGTGAGACATGGAGAACAACTAAAATGACAATCATGAAGATACAGACTTTCATTAATGGATGTTTAGGCAGAATAAAAGGATGGTATGGGCAGGACAAAATCACTAACATAGAATTATGGAAATGTACCAGTCAAATACCAGTGGATAAAGAGATACAGCAAAGACGATGGTGTTGTATAGGATACACAATGCGGAAACTAGCTGAACTATTACACAACATGCCCTTTTTTGAATCCCCAGGGAAAAAGATAAAGATGAAGACCAATGAATTCTTGAAGAAGACAGATAGAAGAAGAGATGAAGATGATGGGGGGGGGGAGAGGGAGGACATAGAACGATCTTAAAAGAATGGCTAGAAACAGAACGGCTTGGAAAGTGTTTGTTGAAGACCTATGCTCCACAGGGAGCTGAAAGGTAGAAGATGAAGAAATGAGCGCACGTGGCGCTGGATTATATAATGCTGTAATACATATGCTTTTCAATCCGACTTAACACTTCCTTTGTGGGCACCGGAACTGCCTTCTCTTTTTAAACCCTGTCCGCTTGGTCAGGTTAGCCAGAGCCACCGAGGGAAGATGGAGTAGGTTATTGGTTAATTAAGACGACAGAAAAAAAAAAGTAAAGTGCCCCCGTCAAGCCAATGGCGTATAGGGCGTATATATATGGTGTTAGTGACCATAAATTTTACATACCTTCGGCACATGATTTTTGGGGTAATGTGGTTGGTATTACGACCGTACCGCTTTACTTTTCCAGAAAAAAATCCGGTACCCATTAAAGGTTGGGTGAACCCGGAACCGTCGGTTGGGATCGAACCCTACATCTTGTCCTTTGAGACGACAGAAGTTAGCAACAAATAGCTGAACACATGCAGGTCGTTTACAGTCTTCGGCTCCGACAGCAAATTTGAAAGAATTTAGATACGATGGAGTTTTTAAATTTAAAAAACATATATATATTTTGAATGGAAATCGTGAGATGATGAATGAAAAAATGCCTGTTGGCGTGTACCAAAGATGGAAACAAGCAGATTTTGTTACAACAAACATTTCATTCAGAGATATGACCTACAATGGACGTCTTCTGTTGTTCTATTGCACTTTTTATAATCGAAAGCCAATAGCCAGATTTCAAAATGGATTTTATGTCTTCGTGATCTAATCTGTGTACTTTAGGCGTATTTTGGCACATCCTTGGCGTGGCTAAAAGGAACTCTCTGTTAGATCGTTCCGACATCTACAAAACATGTTAAGCTGCTTTGCTAATTTTTTTTTCTTCACATTTCTGATGCCACAAGTGATACAAATCCAGGCAACTATTTATCTAGTCTCACAAAACTTCCCCACTAACCCCCTTCTTATTTTATATGGAAAGGGCCTAAAAGAAATAGTTAATGGAAATATCGCAACATAAGAGGATTTTAGTCAAATCAGCACTTAGAACCAATAAGAGCGAGGAAAAGAGGATGATTCGGTTTGACTATAAATAAAATCTATGAAATAACAGAAATTACTGAACGGAAGAAACACAGACATGTTATCCTGAAAGTTCTATAGCGAAATTACCTCTTGAGGGGTTCGGGTAATAAAATCAATGTGAATTTGCGATGCCTTTACAACAACTGTTTTCGCAACAGCATTAACGTACTTTGCGCGATCGTTGTGTGAAATATTATGCTAGAATGTGATAGAAGTGTTTGTCTCTTTATTAAAATGAGCAGTTCTTCTACATGGTACAACCATAATTAGGTTGTCAATTTAAAACTATAAATTTGCAAATTAAACTCACGTCCTCGAAGTTTTCGTAGAAAGTGTTAGGGAAAGAATGAGGTCTGATTCATTAGGGACAAATAATGATAATTGAACATTATAATAGAGGGAAACTTCCGAAGTGATCGATGAGAAAAATACTTTAGGTGAAGAGTTATGTTTACAACACCCAGAAAAAAATCACAAATAATCAACAACAGAAAAAAAAAAAAAAAACAATAGATTATCTGAAGCAAGATCGAACCCGTACTCCTCGGTACAGCGCCTTGCCGCGAGAACCAAACGCTAGAGCACACGGTCAACTCAGCTACCGAAAAAAGTAGCTATTATTGGCGATGCCTTTCACGCTTGCGTACTCATGACTATAGCATAGGGTTACGAACACAACTCGTGAATATATTGTATGTCTGTATTTTCCTGTTAAGACAAGTATCTCCTGTAGGGCTGAATGCTTGCGTTATTCGCTGATATATTACCTCGAATGTTTCATAGGAAGTAAAGAGAAAAGATATCAGACAGAATAAGAGAATGGCGTGGCAGAAGGTCAACAACAGAACTGATAAATAACTATCGAGATCGAAAGATGTGGAGAGACATGATCACCAAAGTGTAAAGTACGAGACTTGAATCGACGTATTAGTACGTGAGTTTTCACCCATATGTGCTCGACCGCCTATCCAGAAGTGTAAGGCCTCGGTAGCGCAGTAGGTATCGCGACAGTCTTATAATGATCACTTACGTCAGCAGGCATGGTACTTGATGATGATGTCTTCATTGCTCTTTTTCATTATCCAAAGTATCTTAAGGATTATTCTGTAGGAATTTATTTCGAAAAAAATCGATTTTCTTCCTTGCTGTTTGCGAGATTGTCCATGATTCGCAACCGTATGTTACTGTCGGGAAGATAAATATTCTTAATAATTTTTAATTTAATACCTTCTGGTATTGTGCCACATGTTTTTCATGGCGTTTAGTATTTGTGTTGCTATTGCTGATCTTCTCTTGATCTCGTTCTGTCATTCTCTATTGTTAGTTACTACAAATTTCAGATATTCATAAAAGTAAAGAAAACAAGTAAAGAGACTTGTCACGCCAAGTGGCGTATAGGGAATATGGTGTTAGTGCCCATAATTTTTAGAGACTTCCGGCACATGATTTTTGTGGTAATGTGGTCGGTATTACGGTATTACGTCCGTGCCGCTTCACTTTTCCAGAAAAAATCCGGTACCCATTAAAGGCTGGCTGAACCTGGAAGCCGTCGATCAGGATCCAACTTGACCTCTTGTCCTTTGTAGTCCAGTTCACTAACAACGTAGCTATCGCGGCTCTCAGATATTCATAGTTTGTTACAATTTCAACTTGTTCATTGTTGATGATGATTTTGGGTTTTGTCGATGGACATTCGATTCATGATTGTATAAAGAAATTACGACTGTGATTTTCTGTTGCCTTCTGTCGGTTTGTTTAAGGTTGGCTCCGCTAGCATTTAACTAAAAAGTCACACCCACAAGGCAGTAGGGTTATTTTACTTCGAGGTACCCTCCCTTAGCCTTTTACTCTCTCGAGCATACCTGCAAGGCAGCAGTGCATCCGCAGGTTATACTGTTTACAGCATACAGTAACAGGTAAAATTACCTGACCTGACAAATAGTGGAACAATATTGAAACAGGTAAATGAATTTAAATATTTGGAAACTTTGTTAACCTCAGACGGAAGATGTACAACAGAGGTGAGATGCAGAATGGCTCAGGCAAAAGCAGCTTTCCAAAAAAAGGAAGATACTATGCAATCCATTTATGACAATCATCATCAAGTACCGGGCCTACTGGCGTAGGTGATCATGTCTCTCCACAACTTTCGATCTCGGCAGCTATTTATCATTTCTGTTGTTGACCTTCTGCCAAGCCATTCTTTTAAGCTGTTTGTTATTTTTTCTCTTTGCTTCCCTCTATCTCTTCGTCCCTCAATTTTTCCAGTTGTTACAATATATTCCAGTTGTTCTCTTCTCATTACATGGCCAAAAAATGATGACTGTTTCTTCCTAATATTGGAATTTAGCTCTCTTTTTGCTTTGAACTCTCTCAGAACATCTTCATTACTCTTCTTAGCTGTCCATGGTACTCTCAACATTCTTCTGTAAAACCACATTTCTACAGACTCCAGTGATTTTCTTGTCTGTTGTTCTATTGTCCATGATTCGCATCCATATGTTAAGACTGGCTCTACATAACATTTAAGAACTCTTTTTCTTGTTTCTATTGTCAAAAATGGATTGCATATTATCTTCCTCATTTATTGGAAAGCTGCTTTTGCCTGAGCCATTCTGCATCTCACCTCTTTTGTACATCTTCCGTCTGAGGTTAACAAAGTTCCTAAATATTTAAATTCATTTACATGTTTTAATATTGTTCCACTTGTCTTTATTTTGCATTGAGGTGATATTTTTTTCTTTGTTGTTACCATTACCTCTGTCTTTTTGCTATTAAGGCTGAGTCCTTTATTTTTGCTTTTTTTCACTATAATGTCCAACATTTCTTGTTATTCATTTTCACTCTTAGCGATTAAGACTTTATCATCAGCATACCTTAAATTATTTATAGTATGACCTCCAATTGTTATTCCAGGCATGTCCCTTATTGATCTTAAAATAATCTCACTATGAATATTAAACAAATCTGGTGACAGCACACAACCTTGTCTAACACCCTGTAATATTTGTTGAAACATTCCTAACTGGTTTCCAGTTCTTATGGCCGCTGTTTGTTGCCAGTACATGTTCTTTATTATTCTTAGATCGTTGCTGTCTACGTTTATTCTTTCTAAAATTTTGATTATTTCTTGGTGCTTTACTTTGTCAAATGCATTGGTGTAATCTATGAAACATAAGTATAGATTTGTTTTCACCTCTATGGCTCTTTCTACTAAAGATCTTATGGTATAAATGGCATTTTTTGTTCCATTATCTCTAACAAAACCACACTGTTCATACGGCTTATTGTGTGATGATCATCGCATTCAATAGCACCCGATTTCTTTGGTAGGGCTATGAATATTGATTTGAGCATGTCGTCTGGTATATATCCGCTGTTGTAGATATCATTCAATATTTTTGTTATTATTAATTATATTCCAAAATCACCCATGGCTTTAATCTCTTCTTTAGTTATATTATCTGGTCCAGGAGCTTTGCCTGCTTTCATATTGCGCAAGGCATCTTCCACTTCTTCTCTGAGTATTTCTGGTCCTTCTCTATTGTCCTTAATATTTACTTCCGTTCGATCAACATTATAAAGATCTTTAATGTATTCTGTCCATCGTACCCTTATGTTTTATTGATCAATCAACAGTTCTCCTTCCTTTGATCTTAGGCATCCATTTTTTGATTGTGTTTTTCTTCCTGTTAATTCCTCAATTTGTATATAGATTTAGCATCTCCTTTTTGTTGCATTTCAATCTCTTTGCATCTCTCTTTTAGTTATGCTTCTTTTGCTTCATTGCATTTCACTACAATTTCTTTATTTAATCACTTATACTCATCTTTATTTTTTAAAATTTCTTCTTCTTGTATCCATTAGCTGCAAAATGTCATCTGTCATCCATTTCTTTCTTGAATTTGTCCTCACTGGTGGTATGAACTCTTTTGATGTTTGTTGTATTGATTCGTTTAGCATTTCCCACTGTTCATCAATGTTTTGTATCTTCTCTATTGCATTGTACCGGTTCTGAATTGTGGTTTTATATTTGTCTTGCAGCTTCTTGTCTAATTTTAGTAAATCTAAATTTAATTTGATGTTAACTCAGGCTCGTTTTGTTGTTTTTAATTTTACTCTAAGCTTTCCCACAACTGGTACATGACCACTATTGCAATCTGCCCCTGGTCTAGTTTTCACACACACCAGACTGTTTCTAAATCTATTGCTTATCATTACATAATCAATTTGATTAGGCGCGTTATTCCCTGGGCCTTTCCATGTCCACAGACGTCTTGGATGTTTCTTAAACCAAGTGTTTCCTTTCATCATGTTGTGTGTTCTTGCTCAGTCAATAAGTTTCTCACCTCTTTCATTCCTCTCGCCTAAGCCATAATGACCAACTACTTCCTCAACTCTTTCCTTTCCTACTTTTGTTGTGGCGATTCATGATTGTACAAAGAAATTACAACGGTGGTTTTATGTTGCCTTTCGTCGGTTTGTTTATCACATTAGAAACAAGAACAAGAGTTCTTAAATGTTATGTAGAGTCAGTCTCTACATATGGATGTGATTCATGAACAATAGGACAACAGACAATAAAAACACTGGAGTCTGTAGAAATGTGGTTTTACAGAAGAATGTTGATAATACCATGGACAGTTAAGAAAAGTAATGAAAACGTTCTGAAAGACGCCAAAGCAAAAAGAGAGCTAACAATTTCCAATATTAGGAAGAGACATTCATCATGTTTTGGTCATGTAATGAGAAGAGAACAGCCGGAATATATTTTAACAACTAGGACAATTGAGGGACGAAAAGATAGAGGGAAGCAAAGAGAAAGGAAACCAGACAGCTGAAGAGAATGGCTTGGAGAAGGTCGACAACAGAAATGATAAATAACTGTCGTGATCGAAAGTTATGGAGATACATGATCACCTACGCCAGCAGGCCCGGTACTTGATGATGATGAATGGACATTATCTTATTTTTCTATATGTTTAAATAGAAGTTAGTTATCTTCACTGCTCCGGTTACCTCTACCATGAAAATCCATCATGACCTAGAAAAAAATAGCCAAGAAACACTTACATTCACAGATGGATTCGCAATTACAACAGCAAAGAAGGTAGACAGTGGTATGTACTTACTTTATCTCAATGGGGAAAAAAAACATAAACACGCCCACTTGAGAAAGGTGGGATCATTTCTAAGCAGATGCAGTGACACTCAATACACTTATGGACAAGACAGACTCGTCCATGAAATAAACAACATATACATGTTGTCTGAAAAAAAAACTTGTCCTGTAGTATACACCAGCATACTGTGACATTTCCAGAAATTAGGAAGCAGACACATTTGCAAAATAGGTGGGAACCACCAACAGTACAATCAACCCCAGTGCCTCAAAAAAGTCAGGACAATCCTTCTGAAAAAAGTTAGGAAAGTAGAATAGAAATAACTACCTGATAAATATGAGAACATGACAGCTTAAACAGGCATGTCATATATGATCAAAGATATTTATGGAAAATATATCACTGTGACCTTTGAGCAAATCTACACAAATCATGGCTCAGTGATGTAGCCACATGCAATTGTGGAACATCCAAACAAGACTCCAGAATATATCCCACAGGATTGCATCGCTTTCAACACCCTAAAATAATAGATATGGTGCACAAAAGGAATCCTGTATGTCAAGCTGAAGGAAATTGGTGAAGACTTCAAATGCACCGTCTTTGTGTGTGTGTGTGTGTGTGTGCGTGCGTGCGTGCGTGCGTGCGTGCGTGCGCGTGTGTGTGACTTATGTTGGACTAACCGCCTAAATAAATATATAGTAAAAGTTGATCACTGAAGGAGAAGATGGCAATCCAATTGTAGAAGTAAAACGAACAAGTGGACAGCAATGTTTCTCTCCTTTTGACTGGATCTTATTTTTCTGTCTGTTTGGCGCCACGTTGAATTTGGGTACCACTTTCTTCCATTATTCTATGTTTGGTGCAAATATTTGTCTGTTTAAGAAGTCGAGGCCTGTCAAATTTTAAATTGTGTGAATGTTTTCCCATGTAATTTTTATTCTCATTCTTTCTGACCGTTTACTATGTCCTGGACAGCTACCTAAACCAGGCTATGGATCTTGTGTTGCAAATTTATTTTGTATTGCATTTTTGGACAAAAATTATTAGGTGGGAATATGTGTTGGTTCAAATGTGCGATCCACATTTGTATATGCAGCAGAAGAACGAACCGTACAATAAAAAGATGGCTAAGAGGATTTGAAGGTCGCTGTGTTAAGAATATTTTAAACATCCCTTTCGATCAACACACTACGAACAAAGAAGTCGTTAGAAGATCAGGTATTAACAACATCAATCAAGAAGTGAAAAGAAGACATCGAAAATGGCTAGGCAACGTTCTACGAATGGAACGAACCAGGCATCCGCACCTAGCATTAACATGAGCACCACCTGACAAACGAAGAAGAGGCAGACCATTGGGGACATGACGACGAACCATACATGATGAAATGAAAGAGGCTGGCAGTTCCTTGCGAGAATTGTCCATGTTTACTCTAGACCGGATTGGATGGAGATCGCTTGTGAGTGTAATGTGCCCCGACCTGAGTTCAGAGGATTGAGAAGAAGACAAAAAATATGTGTTGAATAATTTCTTCACCTAGAATGTTGCGAAAAGTCTTGTTAGAGATGCAGTCTTTTAGTGACAAGGAGATAAGCACAGGTATCTTCTTCTTTCCTTCCTCATTTGCCTTTCAGCGTCGAGGGGAGATATAACTTGCGGTCTTTTCTCTTCTGTTCGCCTCTGCTGCTGTTATGTTTCCTAGTACTTCTAATATTCCATCCATCCATCTTTTTCGTGGTCTACCATTGGGTCTGGTATTCTCACAACGTTTGCTGAAAGCTTGCTGTATTGTGTTTTGATCGTTCTGCCTTGTCACGTGGTCAAACCATTTTATCTGTTGTTTCCTTACATATTCTATGGCGGGGTCTATTTCTAGCATTTTTCTCAGTTCTTCATTTCTGATCTTATCTCTAAAACTGTTTCTCTCTGCAGCTTTCTCTCAATCGTCTAACACATTTCATCTCCGTTGAGGTTATTTTTCTAATTGTTCTTGCATCGAGGGATGTTGGGATGAAGATTGCACATGTATCAAATATAATAAATCTAAAATAATATGAGGGACGGCGTGTTTAGCTGCAGAAAACAAAGAAAATAAGCATTAAATGATATTGAGCAGCTAAACTAACAGAAAGACAAGACAAGCTACAACGATTCAGAAAAAGCATTCATAAGTAATCACAAACAAACAATTCACATTAAACACAAAATTCCCATTAGAATACACAACAACTATACAACTCTAAAAATAGCGGAAAGGACAGGATTTTCGTACAGCCTGGTTAAAAGATTAATAGAAAATAGGGCAGGTGTGATTTAATTATACCATAGGAACAAAACAAGGAAAAATAGGAAAAATTAAAGGAGATGTCCCATAGGGTACTAAGAAAATGGGAACAAGAGTAACACAAAGAGAGGACAGGAGTGACAAGAGGTAAGAAGAGCAAGAGTGGTAATAAAGATAAATAAGGCGGAATAGGGATAGGACACATAAAACAAATGGAGAGGATAGCAGAGATTAAAGAAAGGGTTGAAAACAGTTTAAACCTCTTAGTTGGAGATAAGGATTTAATTAGATCAAAGGAAATATGCCACATCTGTCGGCGTTGTTTCAAAATATATATTGGCAAAACAGATCGACGCTTGGAAGACAGAATGTGTGTACACTTATATAACGTTAAACTTGATTCTGGCACTCATGTCTCTTCCTATTTTAGATTACCAGGACAAAATACCTATGATGACTTCCGTGGCGTTGGCATCATCTCTTATTACTAAGATACCCATAGCCGTTTCACGTTGGAGAACCGACTCATAGCCAGCTTTGGTACTCTCCAACCGAGAAGTTTAAACTCTTTTCACTTTTCTTTAATTTCTAGTCTCCTCTCCATGTCTTTCCTCTGTCCAATATCTATTCCCCTCTTGCTCTTTTTGCCCCATGCCACCCCTATTCTCTTTTTATTTTGCACTTGTTTCCGTTTTCTTTCTAGACCATGAGGTACCTTCTTTAATTTTTCCAAGTTTTTCATTGTTATGGTTCCATTTGACTAATTAAATCCTGCCTTCTCTATTGTCTATTAATCTTTTAACCAGACTCTGCCAAAATCCTGGCCACTGTCTTTTCCTCAATGTTTGCTAGATCTGTATAATTGCTGTGTGCTCTAACTCGCAATTCTGTGTTTCATGTGTATAGTTTATTTGTTATACATGGTGAAGGCTTTTGCCGAAACGTTGTAGCATGTCTTGTCCTTTTAGTTTAGCTGCTCAATACCATTTTATGTTTATTTTCTTTCTTTCTTTTTAGTGAGAAGTCTAAGATGTATCTAGTCTTTTAATGAGAAGCCTATGATACATCAGTAGAATCTATTCTTCTGTAACTTCCTCATTTCGATAGAAATATATTTGCAGAAGATAATAGCGGTGAGAAAACGCAGTGGTGACCTCACCTGTAAATAATGTTGTTTTGCACTAACGTGAAAGCAGTTTCCACATCTACGTCATTCAGTACCATGGGAATATCATTTTATGACTTTCAATTATAAAGATTGATCTCTTTAGCTTTCCGGATTGCTGTTTTTGCTTTCAAAATTGGTTATAAAAAAGCACTTTTGTATGTTAAATCTCATACATCAAGTAATTGCTTTATAAATAGTTCAATCGATAAACTAGGTTATTCCCGCATGTGCCCCATTAACTGATATTGAAACATTTTTAGTGAAATCGTATTTATTTGAACTTTTCACCACTGGCATTTTCACTTCCTGTACTGACAACGTCACATTATTTTTGTTTGCGCACGTGTTTCTTGTTGGTAAATTAATTATTGTTGCAATTTATTATCACTCCACTCTTATACAACTCCACCATCGACATGTAAAATGAACATTTTTTTTTAGGATTTGGTCAACAATGCTTCATGTTGAGTTCACTCCTGTAGTATCCTTTTATTTTCTTCCCTCTTATAATATTGTCTTATAATATTGCTGTATTGTTCTCTTCATTTTGCTACATTTTCCGTCTTTGGGGCGTATCCATCCTGGTCGTCACAACACATAGACGTTCTCCGCCATTTAGAGCTTGCAATACTGACCAATGATCTTCAGTACACGGTCTAAAACATTATTTTAGCATAACGAGCAGTGCAAGCTTGCACACATATTCAGAAATCTCATAACAGGTAATGCAAACATACACACATATTCAGGAATCTGATAACATGCAATGCAAACATGTACAAATATATAGGGACCTTCATAACAGGTATTGCAAGCTTGCACAAACATCTAGGGCTCTTCCAAACAGGTAATGCAAGCTTGCATATACATATACATACATATATATATATATATATATATATATATATATATATATATATATATATATAGGGACATTAATAACAGGTATCAAAGCTTGTACAAATATTCAGGAATTTCATAACAAGCAAAGCAAGCATGCACAAATATCTAGTGATCTTTATAACAGGTAATGCAAACTTGCAGATATATATAGGGACATTCATAACAGGTAACAAAGCTTGTACAAATATTCAGGAATTTCATAACAGATAATGCAAGCATGCACAAATATCAGGGATCTTCATAAAAGAAAAGAGCCTCTGTGGAGCAGAAGTTTGTGAATTAGTTCACTGATTACAAGAGGTAGAGATATTTCAAAGACGATAGATTCTAGGTTCACCCAGCCATAAATGGTTACCTCATTTTTATTTGGTAAAGGAAGACAGTGCTGGCGTAGTGCTGACTTCATTGTGATAAAAAATGTGCGTTGATTGTATAAAAAAAGATATAGACATTAATATCCTGTCCTCAATATTCCATGGGCCAAAGAGCGGCCATTTCTCTTTTATTCTTCTTATAACAGAAGATTAAAGATGCTAAAAGAGATAACTTAATCTAAGTAAGATTAGTAAGACTAAAACTAGAAATAGGTGAGGAACAATGTGGATTTGTGGAAGGAAAGGGCACCAATAATGCAATATACATCTTAAGAACATTGATAGAAAGATCTATATAGGTAAAGAAAGATCTATATATGTGCTTTATAGACTACACGAAAGCATTTGACAAGATAAAGCATGTGGAAATAATCAATATGCTGGAGAAATTAAACATTGATGGCAAGGATCTGCGAATCATAAAAAAACATGTACTGGCAACAAACAGCAGCTATACGAATTAACAACCAAACAGGACAATTCCAATATATAAAACAAGGAGTCAGACAAGGCTGTGTTCTGTCACCGGATTTGTTTTCACTTTACAGCGAACATATTATGAGATCAATAGTAGACAAAAAAGGAATTGAAGTCAACGGTCACAACATAAATAATTTGCGATATGCGGATGACACAGTCTTAATAGCAGAGACAGAGAACGAACTACAAGAAATGATAGATATAATAGTAAAAGAAAGCAACAAGAAAGGTCTCAGTCTGAATAGTAAGAAAACAGAAGTAATGGTTATATCGAAGAAACAATCACCACCATCAGGCAGCATAAAAATAAACGAGACAAATCTGAAACAAGTGCAACGTTTCAAATACTTGGGCACAATAATAACATCAGATGGGAGATGCACCAGAGAAATAAAAAGCAGAATAGCTCAGGCCAAAATAGCATTTCAGAAAATGAAAAATATCTTATGCAACAAATCTATGTCAATAAAAATGAGAAAGAGAGTTCATCGGTGCTATATAGAACCAATTCTGACCTATGGAAGCGAATCATGGACATTAGACAAACAAATGAAAAGACGATTAGAGGCCACAGAGATGGGATTCCTCAGAAGAATGTTGAAAGTTCCCTGATCAGCTAAAAAGACCAATGAGGAAGTTCTCAAAGAGGCCAACACAAAAAGGGAGCTCTTAAAAAACATCAGAAAGAAGCAATCAACACTTTTCGGCCACATCATGAGAAGAGGAAAGTTGGAATACATGGTTACAACTGGCAAAATAAAAGGAAAGAGAGATCGCGGACGACAAAGAGAGAAAATACTGGATAGCTTTGTGTCATGGCATGGAAAACAGTCAACAACAGAACTGATACGATGCACTGTAGATAGAAGATTGTGGAGGGACATGATCGCCTACGCCAACCGGTAAGGCACATGATGATGATGATGAAAGATGAGACTGAGAAAATATACTAGCAAGTCAGTGGCTACCGAAATGAGAAACAGCTTTGTAAACGTCCATATGAACAACGTAGTTATTGTTGTGAAGTAAGTAAAGAGTCCCGTCACGACAAGTGGCGTATAGTGAATATTGTATTAGTGGCCATCATGGTTATTGACCTCCGGCACATGATTTTTGGGGTAATGTAGTCGGTATTACGCCCGTGCCGCTTTACTTTTCCAGAAAAAAAAAATCCGGTACCCATTTAAGGCTGGGTGAACCCGAAACCGTCGATCAGGATCAAACCCGACCTCTTGTCCTTAGTAGTCCAGTTCAATAACCACTGAACTATCGCTGCTCCCTTGTTATTGTGATATTACTTTAGTGTTGCAAGTAATGGACATGCGATAAATAACTGGAGAGATCTTTCTCCACAACAAATAAGTACTTTCTTAAATGAATTGACAGCTAAGGTATAAAACAAAGAAACGTTACAATAAAATAGAAGAAAGATATTCATAATAATAAACAATAACAATGTTTGCAAAATTAAAAATAAAGAACCCTGTCACGCCAAGTGGCGTTTAGGGAATATGATGTTAGTGACCATGATTTTTACAGGCCATTGGCACACGATTTTTTGGGTAATGTGGTCAGTATTACGCGCGTGCTTACTTTCCCAGAAAAAATCCAGTACCCATTAAAGGCTGAGTGAACCTGGAAGTCGTTGATCAGAATTGAACCCGACCTTTTACAAAAATAGACAATATTAATTACGTTGTAAAGTTTGGGGTTAACATTCTTGTTAAAACGGATCAGACTAGGGCCAAAAAAAAAATAAAAGAGAAAAATAGGTTCTACAACTGATAAACAAGATGACTGATTTTAATGAAAAAAAATGTATTATCAACTCAGTGAGGCACGACATATGATGATGAATAAAAAAAAAACATACCACTGTTTGAAAAGTGGTTGTACATAGTTCTACGCGGTCATTACTCAGAGATAAAATGAAGAGGAGTGAGAAGGGATAAAAGGAAGAGGAATGAGAAGGGATAAAAGGAAGAGGAGTGAGAAGGGATAAAAGGAAGAGGAATGAGAAGGGATAAAAGGAAGAGGAGTGAGAAGGGATAAAAGGAAGAGGAATGAGAAGGGATAAAAGGAAGAGGAGTGAGAAGGGATACAAGGAAGAGGAGTGAGAAGGGATAAAAGGAAGAGGAATGAGAAGGGATAAAAGGAAGAGGAATGAGAAGGGATAAAAGGAAGAGGAGTGAGAAGGGATAAAAGGAAGAGGAATGAGAAGGGATAAAAGGAAGAGGAGTGAGAAGGGATACAAGGAAGAGGAGTGAGAAGGGATAAAAGGAAGAGGAATGAGAAGGGATAAAAGGAAGAGGAGTGAGAAGGAATGAAGTAAGAGCAGTGAGAAGGAATGAAGTACAAGTAGTGAGAAAGAATGTATTAAGAGGAGTGAGAAGGAATGAAGCAAGAGTAGTGAGAAAGAATGAAATAAGAGGAACGAGAAGGAATATATAAGAGCAGTGAAAAGGATTGAAGTAAGAGTAGTTAGAAGGAATGAAGTAAAACTAGTAAGAAGGAATGAAGTAAGAGGTGCGAGAAGGAATGAAGTAAGAGTTGTGAGAAGGAATGAAGTAAGAGTAGTGAGAAGGAATGAAGTAAAACTAGTGAGAAGGAATGAAGTAAGACTAGTGAGAAGGAATGAAGTAAGACTAGTGAAAATTAATGAAGTAAGAGTAGTGAAAAGGAATGAAGTGAGAGTAGTGAGAAGGAATGAAGTGAGAGTAGTGAGAAGGAATGAAGTAAAACTAGTCAGAAGGAATGAAGTAAAACTAGTGAGAAGGAATGAAGTAAAACTAGTGAGAAGGAATGAAGTAAGACTAGTGAGAAGGAATGAAGTGAGAGTAGTGAGAAGGAATGAAGTAAGACTAGTGAGAAGGAATGAAGTGAGAGTAGTGAGAAGGAATGAAGTAAGACTAGTGAGAAGGAATGAAGTGAGAGTAGTGAGAAGGAATGAAGTAAGAGTAGTGAGAAGGAATGAAGTTAGAGTAGTGAGAAGGAATGAAGTGAGACTAGTGAGAAGGAATGAAGTAAGAGTAGTGAGAAGGAATGAAGTTAGACTAGTGAGAAGGAATGAAGTGAGACTAGTGAGAAGGAATGAAGTGAAAGGAGCGAGGAGGAGTAAAAGAAGGACGAGAATGAGAAAGAAAGAAAAGACTAAGCTCAAGGAAAATACAGAGACAAGCTACTTCCAAATATCAGCACCACAGCACATTGTTCATTATTGTCATTGAGGCGTTTAATGTACGTGTAACCAAGGAAACCATTGCTTCATTAAATTTCTTGCTTGACTGGTTTAACAGGAGTGTATGAAAATGAATGCGATACCTTTTGTCTTTGAGTAACCAGTCATCTTACTGGTAAATGACTCACGCTTTCTGCCAGATGTGCGAATGTGCAATCCTCATAGTGTTGCTGCATCTAGTTGGTAGTGATCTGATTTGGCAATACAGGCACTAGAGGGCTGCAGTAGCTTGTTATTGGTGCATTGTCTTGGCGATGCGATGTAAGCCTCAGAGAGAGAGAGAGAGAGAGAGAGAGCAACACTTGCTAGTGGTTAGTGTTTTGGCTTGACAATATAAGTCTCTGAAAGAGAGACATAAGAGAGAGAGAGAGAGAGAGAGAGAGAGAGAGAGAGAACGAAAGCTGCAGTAGATTGTGGCTAGCGTTTTGGCTTGGGGATACAAGCCTCTGATAGAAAGAGAGAGAGAGAGAAAGAGAGAGAGATAGTCACTAGTGGCTAGTTTTTTGAGTTGGTGATACAAACCTTTGATATAAAGAGAGAGAGAGAGAGAGAGAGAGAGAGAGAAAGAGAGAGAGAGCTGCATTAGCTAGTGGTTAGCGTTTTAGCTTGGGGATACAAGCCTCTAAGAGAGAGAGAGAGAGCTGCAGTAGCTAGTGGTTAGTGTTTTGGGTTGGCGAAACAAGCTTCAGATAGAGAGGGAGAGAGAGAGCCGCAGCAGCTAGTGGCTAGCGTTTTGGTTTGGTGATACAAGCCTCTGAGAGAGAAAGAGAGAGAGAGAGCTGCAGTAGCTAGTGGCTGGCGTTTTGGTTTGGTGATACAAGCCTCTGAGAGAGAAAGAGAGAGAGAGAGAGAGAGAGAGAGAGAGCTGCAGTAGCTGGTGGCTAGCGTTTTGGTTTGGTGATACAAGCCTCTAAGAGAGAGAAAGAGATAGAGAGCTGCAGTAGCTAGTGGCTAGCGTTTTGGTTTGGTGATACAAGCCTCTGAGAGAGAAAGAGAGAGAGAGAGAGAGAGAGCTGCAGTAGCTGGTGGCTAGCGTTTTGGTTTGGTGATACAAGCCTCTGAGAGAGAAAGAGAGAGAGAGAGAGAGAGCTGCAGTAGCTAGTGGCTAGCGTTTTGGTTTGGTGATACAAGCCTCTGAGAGAGAAAGAGAGAGAGAGAGAGAGAGAGAGAGAGAGCTGCAGTAGCTAGTGGCTAGCGTTTTGGTTTGGTGATACAAGCCTCTGATAGAAAGAGAGAGAGAGAGAGAGAGAGAGAGAGAGAGTGAGAGAGAGAGATAGAGAGCTGCAGTAGCTAGTGGCTAGCGTTTTGGTTTGGTGATACAAGCCTCTGATAGAAAGAGAGAGAGAGAGAGAGAGAGAGCTACAGTAGCTAGTGGCTAGCGTTTTGGTTTGGTGATACAAGCCTCTGATAGAAAGAGAGAGAGAGAGAGAGAGATAGAGAGCTGCAGTAGCTAGTGGCTAGCGTTTTGGTTTGGTGATACAAGCCTCTGATAGAAAGAGAGAGAGAGAGAGAGAGAGAGAGAGAGATAGAGAGCTGCAGTAGCTAGTGACTAGCGTTTTGGTTTGGTGATACAAGCCTCTGAGAGAGAAAGAGAGAGAGAGAGAGAGAGATAGAGAGCTGCAGTAGCTAGTGGCTAGCGTTTTGGTTTGGTGATACAAGCCTCTGATAGAAAGAGAGAGAGAGAGAGAGAGAGATAGAGAGCTGCAGTAGCTAGTGGCTAGCGTTTTGGTTTGGTGATACAAGCCTCTGATAGAAAGAGAGAGAGAGAGAGAGAGAGAGAGAGAGAGAGAGCTGCAGTAGCTAGTGGCTAGCGTTTTGGTTTGATGATACAAGCCTCTGAGAGAGAAAGAGAGAGAGAGAGAGAGAGAGCTGAAGTAGCTAGTGGCTAGCGTTTTGGTTTGGTGATACAAGCCTCTGAGAGAGAAAGAGAGAGAGAGCTGCAGTAGCTAGTGGCTAGCGTTTTGGTTTGGTGATACAAGCCTCTGATAGAAAGAGAGAGAGAGAGAGAGAGAGAGAGAGAGAGAGCTGCAGTAGCTAGTGGCTAGCGTTTTGGTTTGGTGATACAAGCCTCTGATAGAAAGAGAGAGAGAGAGAGAGAGAGAGAGCGAGAGAGTAACTAGAGGCTAGAGTTTTGGCTTAGCAATAAAACCGTCATTATTGGATACCAACCTGACACGCTTCAGCTGATCAAGTTTAAGAGGAAAAATTGGAACTTGATTCGTTGAACTTGGGAAGATATAACAGTGTGAAAGACCACTGACTCTCACCTCCAATGCTCTAGTTTAGTTCACTGACTAATATTTCACTACCTACGATATTAAAGACGGGACAATCTTTATATCTTCTATATTAGTTTCGTAAACCAATAAACTGTCTAGAATTTATACATTTTTAATACTTGTTTTCATGAAAAGTCAAAACGCAAAGCACAATGACTTAGTATTGGCATATATTCTAAGAACAGAAATGTGGTTTTACAGAAGAATGTTGAGAATGCCATAGAAAGATAAGAAGAGTAATGAAAATGTTCTGAAAGAGGTCAAAGCAAAAAGAGAGCTAATTTTCAATATTAGGAAGAAACGATCATCATTTTTTTGCCATGTAATGGGAAGAGAACAACCAGAATATATTGTAACAACTGGAAAAATAGAGGGACGAAGAGATAGAGAGAAGCAAAAAGAAAAAGTACCAGACAGCTTAAGAGAATGGCATGGCAGAAGGTCAACAACATAAATGATAAATAACTGTCAAGATCGAAAGTTGTGGAGAGACATGATCACCTACGCCAGCAGGCCGGTACTTGATGATGATGATGATGATATTCTCAGAGAACCACTATATAAATGAAACAATTGAAAACGTGATCTGAGTATTAGATGACGATGACAAATTGCTGCCTTTTAAGCCTTGTTGTCAACCAGGTTAAAAAAAAAAGAAGTGTAAATTATACGTTACAGGCTTACGAATAATAGCAGGATTACACCAAAAAACGTTTACTCCTACACCAGCTTTACCACGTTTCTGCATGCTAAATATTTATATATTTTTATGCCAATTCCAAAGACAATTTAAAAAAAATATATATAAACATATTTTGTAAATAAAAAGAGAAAGCGTATGAACACTGCTTTATGCAAGATGAGTTAAAACCTCTGAAACTATCATGAAAAAGAAACGACATCAGCTTACATACTTTTTTAATATATCTAAATATGGCCAGATTTTTGGAATCAACGAATGCATGTGCTTTTTTCCCTTTAAACCTTCGAAAAATAGCTCAGATCTTACAGGATAGCAAATGAGAAAAAAGAGAAAAAGGAAGGGGGGGGGTGTAAAATTGGCTATGACTTTAAATGAAAAGGAATTCATTTTAATACAAACTAATGGATTTTCTGGCTGCTCTAACGATGATCACTGCAGGCACCGTTGTTTGTGTTACAGGTAGGAAACGTTCAATTAGTATGTGCGGCTCTCCGCACTCTTCGCTTGATAAACATCAAATGAGCCCACATTGTACTTTCACTGTTGAAACTAAGTGTTGTTTTTGCCATCCAAAACACCTTTTATTGTCCTTTTCTTGAAACCCCTTGTGAAAAAAAAAATCGATATTGTATTGTAACATGCTGTTCTAGTCTAGTATCAAGATGTCTCCCCAACTGTGGGGTTCAAACCAAATTTGATGGTCATTAACACCATATTCCCTATACGCCACTTGGCGTGACGGGGTGCTTTACTTACTTTTATTTTGTTACTGCAGTGTATCGGGCCGAAAGGATTAAATATCTCGGATTAATGTAAACCACACACACAACGTATCTACGCCAATATAACCTCATTCGAAGGGCGGTTGACGAAGACGAGCAGTCATCAAGAGAACGCGAAAAATTTGAAGAAACAAAAAAAAAGACTTTTACCTGACAAATATTTTTTACTTTAAAGGCGACACTTAGTTAAGCTATGAACATGACACTCACTCAATATCATCAACACCACTTTGTTTAAATTAAATCATCGACATAGCTCGGGCTCAAACAATATTAATTGTTACAACATTCACAGAAAAGTAACAATAATCAAGATGAAAAAGATACAAGAAAAAAGAATCAGTCATTTTGAATAATGCATTACCACTCTGGAATCCGTGCAAGCACACCCACTCAATCTGAGCGAAGAAGAGAAATTGAATAGCGGAAATAAAGCCCTGAAACAGACAGGAGCCGTCTTCAGAAAGTCGGAAATGCAAGTCTAATTGAGTTATGATCACAGAAAATGAAGAAACTGATAGTGTTTTCACGCGTGCGCAGCAGCCTTTGTTTTGTAGATATTTGTTGGAGAACATTTTCCTGACTCAGTGAAAGAATTTGGTGACGCGTTATCAATTCAGCAAACGTTGTGGTACAGAGATTATCAAGACTAGCATAGACAACGTTGAGACATTATAAATGTATGTGCATATATATTAATGTGCATATATGAATACGTTAAAGAGAGTATGAGAGAGGGAGAGAGATAAAGAAAGAGAAAATATGTGTGCGTATGTGTTTGTAAATTCTGTAGATACAGGCAATAGTCTAAAGATGTTTTGTTAATTTAGATATAAATATAAATGGAGGATCTTTATTGAATTGAAGTAACTATTCGAGTCGTCAGCGTTAATTGCTAATTATGTAATTTTATATAAGTGTTTATTGTTATGAAATTAATCTAACTCAATCCATTGTGGTATGGCAGAAAATGCATCCAAAGTAAAACCATAACAAATAATAAAAGTAAAAAACCCCGTCCCGCCAAATGGCGTATAGGGAATATGGTGTTAGTGACCATAAATGTTATAGACCTTCAGCACATGATTTTTGGGGTAATGTGGTCGGTATTACGCCCGTGCCGCTTACTTTCCCAGGAAAAAAATCCGGTACCCATTAAAGGCTGGGTGAACCGGAACCCGTCGATTGGGATCGAACCCTACCTCTTGTCCTTTGTAGTCCAGTTCACCAACCACTGAGCTATCGCGGCTCCCGTTTCAAATAATGGTTGCCATTATTCAATAGAATTCGATGTGTTCGAATGCGTACTTGTCTCCTGACCAGGTTAGTCAAATTCATTTTACAAGAATGACTAATTTCTTATCTGACTAATTTCTTATCACTGAAAATGGGTGTCAGAGGATGTTTTTTTTTTCTAGAAAACTAGGGCGGCAGAGCATAACAATGACCACATACAATGCAATAAATGTGCTAAGTTTGTAGCAGAATAAACTAAACAGAAAAAGCGAATTAAACAGAAATATCTCACTAAACTGTTTTAAAGGCAGTTGTAAACACCACCTACCTAACGACAGATCCTGAAAAAAAGTAACGCTTTCAGAGATGAGCCGCCTCTTCTCTCCACTCCTCACTCCCACCCACTCCCCAAGTCGGCAAACAGCTAGCAACTACTCCCACATTAAGAACAGACAACTCGCAACCCGCCACAAATCGAATCACCTTTCACTCTAACCTTAGGCTACCCTTTTGTAAAGAACATATTTTAACCCAAAGGACACCATCCGTGTTCACAGCGACGGATCACCAGCTCAAGTTGTCTACAGAAAGTATCCGTGATCATAGACCTTAATTCCCATCTAGAAGAAAGTCATCAAATTATCTGAACAAATGAAGAATCCCTGAGCACAGAATCGGGACACCTTTGGGCAAGGTTCAGCGTCTCCATCAGAGTCATGTGAAGCCATTGGAGCAGGTGGTGGATGGTGTTGTGGGAGCAGTCGACAAGTAGTGCCGGTTATGGTCCCCACTCCATGATGGCAGGCAGAGTATTTCAGCTGTAGAAACAATGGCTGCGATCTCAGAACGGTACAGTCATTACCAAGAAGGAAAGGAATGGCAAACTACCTTCTTATATTGCCAAGTAAAATTATATTTAAAAAAAAAACATCAGAAAGAACCAGTCATCATTTTTCGGGCATATCATAAAAGAGGAAATTTTGAATAATTGATTACAGCTGGCAAAATACAGGGAAAGAGATCGACGACGACATATAGAGAAGAGACTAGATAGCTTGGTGTCATGGCATGGAAAACATCAACAACAGAATTGATACGATGCATACATGTTAGAATATTGTGGAAGGATATGATCGCCTACGCCAACCGCATGACACGTGATGATGATGATAACAAAATCCAGTTTTCGACTACGTCACAGAAATAGAAAATAATAAATACTTGTTGGAAACTTCACGATTTTTAAAGTGGTATTTTTCACAACTGATGATATCTTTGTATTCTCTGACTCTCAGATCTGCAAGCTACACACCGTGAACTGCCATCTCATACTTTCGATGTTATCTAACTAACCAATTGGGTGTTCCATTTATGTGGCGTGGAAGTTACTCTGTAATTTTGAATAATGTAATCACATGCAATGATGGACGGATAGATCAATGATCTAATATCAAAATGTTATCAAAATGAATATCAAAAAACTAAAACTATGATCATAAACAAAGAAAATTCTCAAGACCTGCAATTAAATATCAAAGTTGAAGTATTACATCTGGAGACAGTTCAGAGCTACAACTACCAGGGACATGCTATAACCAATGATGGAAAATGTACAACTGAAATAAATAAAAGAATAGGTATGGCAAAAAGTAATTTCAATGCCATAAAAAATATACTAACAACAAAACAAATAACACCAGGGCTAAAACTAGGAATAGCAAAATGTTATGTCTTCTCAACATTCCTATATGGAGCAGAAACATGGACATTAGACAAGAAAACAGAACAAAGAATTGAAGTCTTTGAAATATGGATATATAGAAGATTAGGTAGAATTGGATGGAAGGAAAAGAAAACAAGCGATGAAGTTTTAAAACAACTAAAAATGAAAAGAGAACTACTAAACACAATTCAAACAAGACAAATGGGTTTTTGGGTCACGTTAAAAGACGCAACAGCCTACTAAAAGTAATCCTGGAGAGGAAAATACAAGGTAAAAGAGGCAGACCAAGTCTAACATGGACGAGTAACATCAAAAGATGGATAAAACCAGCCTATGACAACCTGCACCATCAAAGCAAGAGACAGAGCAGAATGGCGCTCCATGGTAGCTAACCTTCGATGCGGAGATGGCACTCGATGATGATGAAAGTCAGACACGATTCAATCAAACAACTAAATGAAGAGACCAAAATCGAATACGCCAGCAGAAAACATGGCATTTCAACCAACAATTAAACAGACTAAACCAAATGTACAGGCCAAATTGTAGACACTGCACTCACAATATGGAAACAGTGGATCGCTTGCGACTACACCGTCCCTACGTGACGAGTTTGGGATTCCGGTATATTCCAATACATCCAGCCTTGAAGACTTGACCGCAGAGAGAGAGAGAGAGATTACCAAACTGGAAAACTTATAATCAGTCATTAAAGGGAGGTTCTTTTTTCCGCTCTTGAGTTCCTTCTCACGGGAATCTATGACGAACTCTCTGGTGTACAAGAACCATTTATTATTAGTGAAATGTAGAGCTGTATAATAACAACATAAATCATAACACATATTTGATATCGTGGAAACACTGCATGCTAACAATCTCATAAGAACAATATACGCGCATTGGTCAATGTCTCGTTTTACATAGAAATATATAATAAGGCACTTTTTTCTGATCCGCTCTTCGACAGAGATAGAACTCAGGAGGACAAGTCGATAAGAGATGTGTGTAGGAAATAAAGAAATCACAATGTTAACCTTTCTACTCTTTCCACACAGAGGCAAAGGCGCCTCATGGCAGCACAGCTAGAAGTTTTCAGCAACCTACAGCAGATGGCATGAGCCAGGATCGGCGAAATAGAACAATCCAGAACCTGCTCCACCTCTCCGTGGTGCCTCCAGAACAGAAACAGAATAACCTGTCTAGTCTGGCCAAGCAAGTAGGGATCGAGGAGGGAATACAACACTGTACTCAAAAATGTCATGCTGAAGTCGGATGTGTTGGGCTGAAAGGCGTAAGTATCACAATTTAACTGCAAACCACAACACAACGCAGACATGCCCACTTAACGTCCTCTTAAGGGCGGATGACGAAGAGGTGTGATCCTTTAGTCGTGGAGTGAACGCAAACGAACGAACTCTTTCCACATACTCCAGAAATGTTGGGACATTGCCTAGTGACAGATTTTTATTGTTGCAGTTATAGTTAGTGAAAGCCCCGGTATCGCTGCAAACGAATTAAAAACTATAATTGTTCAACCGCCAGTGCCAGTGCAATCATCCGAAATAACATCTCATCTCACTGAAAGATCCAAACAAAGAAATGCAGCTGCAGTCCCCATCATAACAGCCACATCACACGCTAAAAGACATAAGGCGTAGCCGCACCGAAAGTGAATTCTACCGAACTGTCCTTCGTCAAACGACATCATCATTAATTCTAAGCAATCGGAATATCAAAAGTCGATACGGATGAAAAACACAGCTCACGGTGTGCATAGAGCACTAAACTCAGTAGCTCTGGCAGCAAGTCGGACTTGAAATATGATGAAACTGCAACAAAGAAACACTTTTCAAGCAGAGCCTTAATGGTTCCTCCTGCCTATCCGCCATAAAGACCGCAAGTCCGGTTGTTGTTTGCTTGTTCAATCCTTTCAGTGGATAAGTTCAAAACAAATCAAATGTGTATATGGTTGTGAGTACACTTGGAGAATGTATATCACTCGACGCGTATATGTGTATTCGTGCATTGTGTGTATGTCGCGTATGTATGTGCGCGCTCGTGCGTACGTGTGAGTAAAATATAGTATTAATCTATAAATGTTTGTGAACTAGTATGACTAAGTATGTCTTCACGTGTGTGTGTGTGCGTGCGTGCGTGCGTGCGTGCGTGCGTGTGTGTGTGTGTGTGTTTTACTTGTGAATGTTTCATTACGAGCGAGCGTGTCTGTGTGATCTATACCACTAATTGAACAAAAGTGCCACAGACTTGCAATCAGTCTCAATCTCTGACCAGACAAGCCAAGAATTCTTCTCTCCATTACAGAGGACACCAAGTGGTCACCAGTAGAAATCTGGACCCTTATTTATCACAATTAGATTACTTAGATTTATCACTCCTTCGCTAAAATTTCACTTCAGCCTCTTCTTCTTTCGCTGAATGAACTCTCTCTCATTCAAGACAAAGAAAGAATACTGTAACTTTAATTTTAGTTCATTGAAAGAATTTTTTTTTAAATTTCAATTAATGCATCGACTACCCTGAATAAGTGGCATTTATTCGCCAGTTATACTGTACTGTATATCTCATAAATAGTGCAAAGTACTTCTGTGGCAGCTGTTTGTTTGTTTGGTCGCTAAAGCAGCTGGTTAGTACGTTTGTGTTCTTAAAACAATTACTGCCATTGTCTATTCTTTTCATTTTTCTGCATAATTTTGTCAAATAGTTTATGAGAGAAATATCTTCATCAGCATTAAACCAGGTCATCAATTATGATTTTTTTAAAAAAAAATACATTAATCAGCACTAACCAGATCATCATTTAAAGAAAACACCTTAACCAGTATTAACCATCATCATCATTGAGTGCCCTCTCCGCAACAGAAGTTGGCTACCATGGATCGCCATTCTACTGTTTCTTGCTTTGATGGTGCAGGCTGTCATAGATTGACTTGTCCATCTTTTGATGTTACTCGTCCATGTTAGTCTTTGTCTGCCTCTGCCTCTTTTACCTTGTATTTTCTCTTCCAATATTACTTTTAGTAGGCTGTTGTGTCTTTTAACATGCCCCAAAAATTTCATTTGTCTTGTCTTAATTGTATTTAGTAGTCCTCTTTTTATTTTCAGTTGTTTTAAAACTTCATCGTTTGTTATCTTTTCTTTCCATCCAATTCTACTTATTCTTCTATAAATTGGCAGACCACCGTGAAAGAGATTGGAGCCTCATCACGTAACACTCCAAAGTATTAACCAGATCATCATTTACGAGAAAACATCGTAACCAACATTACCAGATCATCATTTACGAGAAAACATCGTAACCAACATTACCAGATCATCATTTACGAGAAAACATTTTAACCAACATTAACCAGATCATCATTTACGAGAAAACATCTTAACCAACATTAACCAGATCATCATTTAAAGAAAACATATTAACCAACATTAACAAGAACATCATTAAAAGAAAACATCTTAACCAACATTAACCAGATCATCATTTAAAGAAAATATCTTAACCAACATTAACCTACTTCTATTGTGTTAGCCTCACGATTATTCTTCCTCATCATCCTGTGAAAGGTGTTCACCATCATCTTCCTTAGTCTACTGGGAGTACACTGACGTGTTGCAGCAGGTAGATTTCTGGACATCGTTGGTTGTGTACATTGAGCTGTTGTCATCATTAGTTTATTTAAGTAATTCCTTTCCCCGTTTTCCTGAATGGCGTTTCTGTTGTTCTTTTAGCCTCATATTTTCATTTAGTTTGTTCGCGTTGCATGTTTGTTGTGTTTTATTCTGCCCGGATGACATCTGCGATATTCAATATAACCCTTTACTAATATTGTCCGTAATGAAGCGTGGGTGGCAGAATAGATAACAGCCAGTGTCAGTCTCTAAAGCAGGTGGACGAAGGTTCGGGTCACGCAAAAGTAAAAAACATTTTACTTTCTATCGGGAATGACCACTAGTCATCTTCATTATCTGCTTGTAAAAGAACGTTAAGTAGGCGTAGATGCGATGTGGTGTTGTTGTCTGCAATAAAGCGGTGTTATTTGCGCCTTTTGGCCCAATACATATGACTCAATGCGGCATTTTGAGCACCCAGTTGCTTCCCGTCTTCGATTCCTGCTTGATTTGCCAGCCCGGTTAGTCATGAGCACCACAAGGTGATGTAGCATGGTTTATATCAGCTCTGTTGTTCGTTGATGCTGGTGCAAACAATCAGAAGTAAAGGCATCAAGATGCGCCAACATGCGTAGAGATGCGAAGCTGCTGTAAAGCTGATGATAATAGCAATTCTTAAAAAAAAAAAAAAAAAAAAAAGCGGTATGGTGACAGCTTTACGTGGTAATAGACAAAACAAAAGTCGACGTTTCGGCCAAACAACCAGCTCCGTGTAGCTGAACTTGCTGCTGGGCGTCTCGGTCCCTTAAAAAAAGAGGGGGAGGGTGTGAATTTAAAACTCTCATCTGAACACTTCGTGGAGAATGCACTAGTCATGCGGTCTCTATTCTCTAGCTCTAGAGCTCCCTCGATTAACCCAGGTATATATATATATATATATATATATATATATATGTGTGTGTGTGTGTGTGTGTGTATGTATGCTATATCTGACAGAGTCATTTTAGTGTAATTGAATAGAAAGCCAATAGACATAAATCTTATACAAGTTTATGCACCAACAGCAGGCAGTCTAGAGGAAACAATAGATAAATTTTACAACGAGTTAAATGAGGCACTTCATAAATGCAAACCACATGAAAACACCATAGTTCTCGGAGATTTTAACGCAAAAGTAGGAAAGGAAAGAGTCGAGGAAGTAGTTGATCATTATGGCTTAGGCGAGAGGAATGAAAGAGGTGAGAAACTTATTGATTGGGCAAGAACACACAACATGATGAAAGGAAACACCTGGTTTAAGCAACACCCAAGACGTCTGTGGACATGGAAAAGCCCAGGGGACAACGCACGTAATCAAATTGATTATATAATGATAAGCAACAGATTTAAAAACAGTCTGGTGTGTGTGAAAACTTGACCAGGGGCAGATTGCAATAGTGATCATGTACCAGTTGTGGGAAAGCTTAGAGTAAAATTAAAAACAACAAAACGAGCCTGAGTTAACATCAAATTAAATTTAGATTTACTAAAATCAGACAAGAAGCTGCAAGACAAATATAAAATCACAATTCAGAACCGGTACAATGCAATAGAGAAGATACAAAACATTGATGAACAGTGGGAAATGCTAAAAGAATCAATGCAACAAACATAAAAAGAGTTCATACCATCAGTGAGGACAAATTCAAGAAAGAAATGGATGACAGATGACATTTTGCAGCTAATGGATACAAGAAAAGAAAAAACGAAAATAAAGATGAGTGTGAGAGATTAAATAAAGAAATTGTAATAAAATGCAATGAAGCAAAAGAAGCATGGCTAAAAGAGAGATGCAAAGAGATTGAAATGCAACAAAAAGGAGATGCTAAAGCTATATACAAACAAATTGAGGAATTAACAGGAAGAAAAACACAATTAAAAAATGGATGTCTAAGATCAAAGGAAGGAGAACTGTTGATTGATCAAGAAAACATAAGGTAACGATGAACAGAATACATTAAAGATCTTTATAATGAAGAACGAACGGAAGTAAATATTAAGGATAATGGAGAAGGACCAGAAATACTCAGAGAAGAAGTGGAAGATGCCTTGTGCAATATGAAAGCAGGCAAAGCTCCTGGACCAGATAATATAACTAAAGAAGAGATTGAAGCCATGGGTGATTTTGGAATAGAATAATAACAAAAATATTGAATGATATTTACAACAGCGAATATATACCAGACGACATGCTCAAATCAATATTCATAGCTATACCAAAGAAATCGGGTGCGATTGAATGTGATGATCATCGCACAATAAGCCTTATGGGTCATATGACTAAGATATTACTAAGAATCATCATGCGAAGATTGCGAAACAAAATCAGTTCGGAAATTAGCGATGAACAGTGTGGTTTTGTTAGAGATAAAGGAGCAAGCAATGTCATATATATCATACGATCTTTAGTAGAAAGGGCCATAGAGGTGAAAACAGATCTATACCTATGTTTCATAGATTACACCAAGGCATTTGACAAAGTAAAGCACCTAGAAATAATCAAAATTTTAGAAAGCATAAACGAAAACAGCAAAGATCTAAGAATAATAAAGAACATGTACTGGCAATAAACAGCGGCCATAAGAACTGGAAACCAATTGGGAATGTTTCAACAAATAAAACAGGGTGTTAGACAAGGTTGTGTGCTGTCACCAGATTTGTTTAATATTTATAGTGAGATTATTTTAAGATCCATAAGGGACATGCCTGGAATAACAATTGGAGGTCATAATATAAATAATCTAAGGTGTGCTGGTGATACAGTCTTAATCGCTAAGAGTGAAAATGAGTTACAAGAAATGTTGGACATTATAGTGAAAGAAATCAAAAATAAAGGACTCAGCCTTAATAGCAAAAAGACAGAAGTAATGGTAACAACAAAGAAAAAGACATCACCTCAGTGTAAAATAAAGACAAGTGGAACAATATTAAAACAGGTAAATGAATTTAAATATTTGGGAACTTTGTTAACCTCAGACGGAAGATGTACAAAAGAGGTGAGATGCAGAATGGCTCAGGCAAAAGCAGCTTTTCAAAAAATGAGGAAGATACTATGCAATCCATTTTTGACAATAGAAATAAGAAAAAGAGTTCTTAAATGTTATGTAGAGCCAGTCTTAACATATGGATGCGAATCATGGACAATAGGACAACAGACAAGAAAATCACTGGAGTCTGTAGAAATGTGGTTTTACAGAAGAATGTTGAGAGTACCATGGACAGCTAAGAAGAGTAATGAAGATGTTCTGAGAGAGGTCAAAGCAAAAAGAGAGCTAATTTCCAATATTAGGAAGAAACAATCATCATTTTGTGGCCATGTAATGAGAAGAGAACAACTGGAATATATTGTAACAACTGGAAAAATTGAGGGACGAAGAGATAGAGGGAAGCAAAGAGAAAAAATAACAGACAGCTTAAGAGAATGGCTTGGCAGAAGATCAACAACAGAAATGATAAATAGCTGCCGATAATCGAAAGTTGTGGAGAGACATGATCACCTACGCCAGTAGTCCCGGTACTTGATGATGATGATGTATGCTATGTGTGTGTGTGTATGTATAATACATACACATTGATTATACATACACATTACATTTTTTTATAAAATCAAATATAGAACCACTTTCACATGATTGACAAGTGATCGCTTTAATTTTCTCACTCTCACTTTTCTTCACCATCTCTAAACAAAAACAAACAAACAAAAAAGGAAAATTCAAAAATAAATATATTTTAACGATCGCTCTTAAATTCTTTTTTTTCGTTCTTTAGACTAGCCTCCAAGTCTTTGGTACTCACTATATCCATCCATATACTAGTCTTCTACTGGTAAAGTATCTCAATCCCTCAATTTTTAATGATCATTTTATGTCAGTCAAAAGGTTTATATTTCTCTTTCTTCTACACGGTGGAATTTACTCGCGGATTTCAATCCCTAAGGATTGTGTAGCTTCTTTCTCAGACGAACATAATTTAGATACGAACAGGAATTGGTAACTGCAGAGTTATAGAAGGCAAAACGGCAAATAAGATTTATCTCCTCACTAGTAAATTCAGTGACAAAGTATACGATCTCACATTATGTTCACTTTCTTTTGATGTTATTCGTGGAAGGACAGCGGTTTCCAAGAAAGGGTTCTTGAAGACAATTTGTCAAAGTGTGCAAGGAATGTAATATGGAGCAGTGTTTCTCAACCTTTAACCTACCGAGGCCTCCTTCGGACCTTGTTTATTTTTCCCTTCCGGATCCCTTTCAATTCATGAAAAAAAAACAACTATGTAAACACTTTTTTCTTTCAGATATACCGTCTTCTCTCTCTCTCTCTCCTTCTCTCTCTCTATATATATATATATATATATATATATATACATATACATATATATATATATACTCTATATACAATATAGTTACATAGAAATGTATGCTTACATTATGACGGTTGCAATAACAATAAACTTAGGTGACAAAATCAAGGATTCCCCTATTGTGCGCAGGTTTCCTTCTTTGCCTATCATTTTGGATGTTTCGTAGAAAACATGATTAGGCCTTTCTTGTTAATATTGTTGGATTTTTTAATAAACATTTTTTTCCCCTGTTGGTCTGTCTAGTTTCAAAATTATTTCGCAACACGAAAATATTCCAGTGGTTTACCTTTTTTGTTTGTATAAAAGGTTTTCAAATTCTTCCGGTCGCATATGCATCGCATACATTCATTGAAAGTGTCATACTATAAATACTAAGCATATTGGTTTTGTCTAGTCTTGCAGTGACAGGATAAATCCGTGGGCACGATATTAGACTGAGAGATTTTTTTTCTTTGCCGATGTAGCTATAATATACACGGTATCTATATATTTTATGCTCATAATGTTATCAATACATTTTGTAAGTGCATAATGTTATCTATACATTTTCTATTTACAAAACATACTGCCACATACTTTTGTATACACTCACAAAACAAGGGACCACAACAGACGTAATTGATATTAAGAAATTAAACACAGCAATCGCCGTTAGAGTGACAAAAGATTCGTTCTTTAATGCTCTGATTGCAAACCTGTAAGTCTATTCTATTCTCCTTCGACATTCATCCACAAACTTTGCAAATGACTAAAGGGAAGATGACGACTTAGGTACCGATCGAGTGGAGTGGGAGAGTGTTGAGAGAGAGGAGCGAATGGAAACTAATGTTGCCGAATACATCAAAGGTGACCCGCCACTTTTAAAGTCCGCCAAATATTTCTGATGTGCGCTTCCATTTTTTTATAATTGTAATCTTCCACCGAAGACAGCACACGTGGCAGAAGTCATAGTACTCCACAATTGATGATTTGCTGCTAGTCTCGTGCTGTAAAAGTGGATTTGCACGCCAAGATAGGTAGAGACGTAATTAGTGCAGTATAGTGCGAGAGAAAAGTGACGTAAAAATAGGATGACGTGGGTTGTTAGGGAAGTTAGTAAGTAGCGATTGTTAGATAGAGTCCCTTAGAAGTCAGTTAGATGTGGAGTTGGGCAGTTGAAGGGAAGCGGTACCCAAGGATGCAGCCAAGAAGGATGCACAGAGACTTGATAGCTTGATGTCGTTTGATTGAAGTGCAACATGGAGGACTCTAACTGCCTCTGGTCCTGATGGTTTACCTAAACAAACAGTACTGCCTAGCATTTGCTTTCACTGCTGGGATGATTTAACAGTGTCTCAACGACATCTTAACCATAGTCGTGGCAAGGAGTGCTCTCCGTCGTAACGCAAGTCTGACCAGTGTAGGCCTGTGTGGCCTGGCCTTCACTTCGGAGCATCTTCCACAAACCTCTCTTCGCGGAGCATCTTCCACAAACCTCTCTTCGCGGCGTGCGCAAGGGGCTTTAGTCGGTTGCACGTCTCTAAAAAGTAACAGTGTGTGAACATGGACAATTACAGGATATTCAGAAGCAGGTTTTTATATGTAGAACCATCTTAATTGTTATTTCATTATTGAACTTTGTTGAACTTTGCACTTTTGTCTGTTGTATGTGGTCGGATATGCGGCAGGTACAGTTCCAAGACTCAGTTTATTCAGTTGAATTGGTCACGTTAGTGAGACCTGTTTTAGAAATCAACTTATGTCGGTTGAAATGTTTGACAATTTCTTCATTGAACTTATAAATGATAGTATCAAATATCAACGACGGCGACACTATAAATTGCTGCTAGTCTCGTGCCGTGTGCCCACCTCCCCCCTCCCCTCCATAAATTAAGCCATTTTTACTCGTGGTCCCTTTGGATTATAACGTGCTTACACCCCCCCCCCACACCCCTCTTCCCTCTTGGGGCTATAAGGCTCCGAGCTGAGAAACACTGATCTAGAGTACACTTGTTCTGATGACGATCAATGCATAAGACGAGGCACTGCTACAATCATGAAGAGGGAATGTTGGAGAGTGAATACTTTGGAAACTTGCCTCGAGTGCCAATCAGTCAATTGGTAAAGCAAAAGTGAAAAAAACGGTTGTCAAATATGAAGTGAGTATTCCTCGCAATCAATAATGGGAGGAGGTATCTAAAGTGGGATCCAGCTAACACGTATTTACCGTTCGATTCTCCCTTCCGCTCATTGCAGATGACAGGTTGACAGTTGAAAATTATATATTTATATTTCTTTTGACTTATATAACATTACATGGTCTGTAAATTACACCAAGGAAAGCGGTAATAAAATTTATATTCATAACTAAATTATAACAATTGAGTTAATAATGTAAGATATTGGTAGATTGGAGATGGAAATATAATGCAAAAAAACGTAATTGACACATGAACGCAAATTGAATTAAATTTGCAATTAGCGAGTTTTTTTTTAAAAAAAAAAAGAAGAAGAAATTACAAAATTTAAAACAATAACTTTTATGTTGAGTTATTTATTGATATGAGTATCTGGTTTCTTCGCTACAGTTATGATTACCATCTGAGCAACTACATAAACAGACAGACAGACAGACGGACGGATGGATGAATGGATGGATGGATGGATGGATGGATGGATGGATGGATGGGTTTGGGTAAGTAGGTAGGTAGGTAGTGAACGAGCGAGTGAGTGAGTGAGTGAGTAAGTGAGTGAGTGAGTGAGTGAGTGAGTGAGTGAGTGAGTGAGTGAGTGAGTGAGTGAGTGAGTGAGTGAGTGAGTGAGTGAGTGAGTGAGTGAGTCTCTAGTTGACAGCAAGAGGTGGTCATAGATACCCTACAATCTGGCAAATGATTTTGTTGTTGCCAAATTTCAATGACAGACAAAGTTTGTCAACAGGGCTACGGAGTGAGATAAACAATGACGTAACGTTATTTTAATGGAAGATTATGCCTCATTATTTATATCAAAATCACTAACTGCTTTATTCAGATCAATTAAAAAGTTTCACACACTTATGAAACAAAATATACAGGAAATCACAATTACCACATTTGTTTACTAAATATGACAAATTAATGTGAATTTTATTTTTTTATTGTTATTTATTTATTTATTTTTTTTTTTTTTACAAAAAACGTATTTTAAAAAAACTGCCAACAATAATGACAAGATGTGTTCCTTGTTAGAACTTTATGTTCACGGTTCATTGAAAGATGTTACGACAGCTAATCCTCTGCACTGTTACTTGATCTATCAAGGATATTTAACTTTCATTATGTCTCCAAGAATCTATACAAACTAAGAAAATATAGATCAACAAGCTCACAAAAGTGTAAAAAAAAAAAGTTATCTTATTGGGTTGCATCAGGTTTTCGAGCTGTTAATTCTATTTAAAATAATTATCAGTCAAAGGACAACTTACTTTTCTACACAGGCAGCTCATCGGCAGGTAATCGAGAGACTAAATAAAGAGCAACACTTCAAGGGTTAGCCTATAAACGTGAAGAAATGTAATTAGAAATAATACTGGATACGTTGTCTGAGTTTTCTAGACCCTCAAACTGTGACACTACCTAGAGCATATCATTCCCAGCACAGAAAAAGAAAACAGCTTAAAGGCCACATACAAAGAGGATGCTCAAGATTATGGACAATATTATGGCGTCAACACGTGGGTGGAAGATGCATCAAAGCTTGCCAAATCCTTGGATAGCTATCGCCACTATTGTCCAACAAGGAAATAACTCTAGAGGCAAAACGGACACTTTACAATACAATCTTCATTTAAACGTTGAACAATAAGAAAAATAAACCCTAATGAGATGAAACGTGTTAGACAAATGGCAGGAAACAGCCTGATAGACAAGATCGGAACTGAAGAACTGAGAAAAGAGATAGGAACAATCCTCACCATAGACTATATAAAGAAACAACAGATAAAATGGTTTGGCCACGTGACAAAGCAGAAAGATCAAAACACAACACAACGATCCTTCCTTAAACGTTGCGAGAAGACAAGACCCAACGGTCGACCACGAAAAAGATGGATCGACAGAATATTGGAAACACTAGGAAACATAACAGCAGCAGAGGCGAACATAAGAGCAAAAGACCGCAAATTATATCTCCCCTAGACACTGAAAGGCAAATGAGGAAGGAAAGAAGAAAAAGTCAACAAGTGATGCGTTATAGTAGAAAATGGCTCATTTTTTCTGATAATAAACAGTTGTGGTCCACCAATCTCCCAGTGGTAGCGTCTTCTGTATGTTAAACTCTTATTATCCCAAAGAGGAAACGGTGTCCTTGCTTACTGTAACAAGAGATTTGATGTAGAGACAAACACGATGACAGAAAAGAAACTTGTTTCCTTCTCTAGACTGCCGTAACTGGGCCCCAGATTGAACGATGTTCTGGAGGAATGAGAGAGGTTAACAAACCAACACCGAACTGATACAGTCGCGACGTGCTGATGAACTTGTTGAGAAGAAGATAGGAGCACCAATTTGATATGTCCGAAGTACATAGATGATGATCATAACATAATGTCATCATCAAGTGCCATGCCTGCTGGAGTAGATGATCATGTCTCTTCACAACTTTCGAACTCGACATTTATTTAAAATTTCTGTTGTTGACCTTCTGCCAAGCCAATTTCTTAAGCTGTCTGGTATCTTTTCTCCTTGTTTCCCTCTATCTCTTCGTCCCTCATTTTTCCCAGTTGTCACGATATATTCCAGCTGTTCCCTTCTCATTACATGGCCAACAAATGATGATTGTTTCTTCCTAATTTAGAATGTTAGCTCTCCTTTTGCTTTGGCCACTTTCAGAACGTTTTCATTACTCTTCTTAGCTGTCCATGGTATTCTCAGCATTCTTCTGTTAAACCACATTTCTACAGCCTCCAGTGATTTTCATGTTGTCCTATTGTCCATGATTCACGTCCGTATATTAGGACAGGCTCTACATAACATTTAAGAACATATATAATTGTATAACATGATGTAACATTTATGTAACAAGCTGAACAGGTCCACTATTTTCTTTTAATCGATGTTACAACGCGTGTTATCTTAAATTGAATGATCTTACTTTCAGCTGTATGTATATATTAGATATTTATATCAATTTATAAGAATAAAACTGGGGAAGACACATAAATCCTCAAGAAATATAAAATCTGAACTAGATATGCTTAGAGTAGATTGACAGATGCGTGATAAGTACAGTACGATAGCACAAAATAGATATACTGCTATTGGGAAAATACAGGACATCGAGGTACAGTGGGAAATGTTCAAACAAGCGATTCAACAAACATCAAAAGAAGTAATATCAGTGACTAAAAGAATCAATAAAAAGAAATGGATGACTGAAGAAATATTAGAACTAATGGACGAAAGACAAAAACATAAGAAAGAAGAATGGACATTCAAAATATTGCACAAAGAGATCCAAAACAAATTCAGGGAAGCAAATGAAGGATGGTTAAAGCAGAAATGTGAAGAAATGGGAAAAAAACAACAAAAGAAAGACTCAAAATTTATGCACAATCAATTAAATGAATTAACATGAAGAAAAGAAGTCAAAGTTTCAGGATGTGTGAAATCAAAGGAAGGAAATATAATAATGGGACAAGAGAGGACAATGGAAAGATGGACAGAATATATCAGTCAACTCTATGATGATGAACGACCAGAGCTAAACAATTCCAACAAAGACACAGGACCACCAATAATGCAGAGTGAAGTGGATGAAGCAATTTAACACATGCAAAGAGGCAAAGCTCCAGGTCCCGACAATATAACAATCGAAGAGATAAATGCACTTTCGAGAGCTGGGAGTACAAGTAAAAACAAAACTACTCAATGACATATATAACACTGAACACATACCCGAAGACCTACTAAAATATATCTTTGTAGCCATACTGAAGACGTCAGGCGCCACTTAATGTGAAGACCATCGCACTATTAGTCTCATGAGCCATATGACGAAAATATTACTAAGAATCATCATGAGACGTGTAAGGAACAAAATAAAACCAGAAATAAGTGAGAAACAATGCGAATTTGTGGAAGGAAAGGGCACCAATAATGCAATATACATCTTAAGAACATTGATAGAAAGATCTATAGAGGTAAAGAAAGATCTATATGTGTGCTTTATAGATTACACAAAAGCATTTGACAAAGTAAAGCATGTGGAAATAATCAATATGCTGGAGAAATTAAACATTGATGGCAAGGATCTGTGAATTATAAAAGACATGTACTGGCAACAAAAAGCAGCCATGAGAATTAGCAACCAAACAGCATAATTCCAATATATAAAACAAGAAGTCTTGATAGCAGAGACAGAGAACGAACTACAAGAAATGATAGACATAATAGTAAAAGAAAGCAACACGAAAGGTCTCAGTCTGAATAGTAATAAAACAGAAGTAATGGTCATATCAAAGAAACATTCATCACCATCATGCAGAACAAAAATAACAGGACAAATCTGAAACAATTCATAAAATACTTGAGCACAATAATAACATCAGATGGAAGATGCACCACAGAAATAAAAAGCAGAATAGCTCAGGCCAAAATAGCAAATCAGAAAATGAAAAATATCTTCTGCAACATATCTATGTCAATAGAAGTGAGAAAGAGAGTTCATCGGTGCTATATAAAACCAATTCTGACCTATGGAAGCGAATCATGGACAGTAGTCAAACAAATGAAAAGACAATTAGAGACCACAGAGATGGGATTTCTCAGAAGAAAGATCCCTGGACAGCTAAAAGACCAATGAGGAAATTCTCAAAGAGGCCAACACAAAAAGGGAACTCCTAAAAAACATCAGAAAGAAACAATCAACATTTTTTGGGCACATCGTGAGAAAAGGAAAGTTGGAATACTTGGTTACAACTGGCAAAAATAAAAGGAAAGAGAAATCGCGGACCACAAAGAGAGAAGATACTGGATAGCTTGGTGTCTTGGCATGAAAAACAGTCAATAGCATAAATGATACGATGCACTGTAGATAGAAGATTGTGGAAGGACGAGATCGCCTACGCCAACCGGTATGTCACATGATGATGATGATTATATCAATGTATAGTTTTATATTTGTATCTGTGCTTGTATTTGAATTTAATGTTTCTATGGAGTGGGACAGGAGACTTGATGGCTTCAACTCCACAAGAATAATTTTTTAAAAAAGTAAAATAAATGTTGCGATGATCTAGCAATAACCTCACATTTATTATCCTTACTTTAGTTGCCCGGAAGTTCATTTGTTTAGATTTAAATCGCAGAAACAATTTCATGATCAACAACAAATCATCAATGAAGTTTTATGACTCTTGAGAATAGAGATAGCAAAAAATAAACAATATTTGGTCACAGCATTTATTTTGAGGGGTGTCAAAAGAATTAATGAGAGAGAGATGGGGGAGGAGAGTGCGAGTGAGAGATCACGTGGGGAATATAAAAAGAGATAAAGAAATAGTGAAAGTACTAGCAAGAATTAAAGCGAGATAGAAAGGTGGACAAAGAAACAATCATCATTTTTTGGCCATGTAATGAGAAGAGAACAACTGGAATATATTGTAACAACTGGAAAAATTGAGGGACGAAGAGATAGAGGGAAGCAAAGAGAAAAAATAACAGCTTAAGAGAATGGCTTGGCAGAAAGTCAACAGCAGAAATGACAAATAGCTGCCGAGATCGAAAGTTGTGGAGAGACATGATCACCTACGCCAGTAGGCCCGGTACTTGATGATGATGATGAGAAAGGTGGAGAGATTGCAAAACATAGAGGTGTGAGACAAGATGGAAAGACAGCTAAAAAAGAAGGCAGAGATGACACGACAATTAGTGAAAGAGGGGCAGGGGGGAGACAGCAAGAAATAAAGAGAGAGAGAGAGATGACATCACAGTAAAAAATAAAGAGAAAAATAGTTTAAAACGAGAGATAAAAGATATACAGTTGACAGCGAGAGATAGGAGAGGGTAGCGGACATCAAAAGGTAGGAGACAGATAGTTGAAGATGAGAGATGGGAGAAAGATGGTTGATAACGAGAGACAGGAGAAAGATGGTTGACAACGAGAGACGGGTGAAACATGGTTGACAACGAGAGATAAGAGAGAAATAGTTGACAACGAGAGATAAGAGAGAAATAGTTGACCAGCGATAAGAGAGAAATAGTTGACAGCGAGAGATAAGAGAGAAATAGTTGACAGCGAAAAATAAGAGAGAAATAGTTGACAGCGAGAGATAAGAGAGAAATAGTTGACCAGCGATAAGAGAGAAATAGTTAACAGCGAGAGATAAGAGAGAAATAGTTGACAGCGAGAGATAAGAGAGAAATAGTTGACAGCGAGAGATAAGAGAGAAATAGTTGACAGCGAGAGATAAGAGAGAAATAGTTGACAGCGAGAGATAAGAGAGAAATAGTTGACAGCGAAAAATAAGAGAGAAATAGTTGACAGCGAGAGATAAGAGAGAAATAGTTGACAGCGAGAGATAAGAGAGAAATAGTTGACAGCGAAAAATAAGAGAGAAATAGTTGACAGCGAGAGATAAGAGAGAAATAGTTGACCAGCGATAAGAGAGAAATAGTTGACAGCGAGAGATAAGAGAGAAATAGTTGACAGCGAGAGATAAGAGAGAAATAGTTGACAGCGAAAAATAAGAGAGAAATAGTTGACAGCGAGAGATAAGAGAGAAATAGTTGACAGCGAGAGATAAGAGAGAAATAGTTGACAGCGAGAGATAAGAGAGAAATAGTTGACAGCGAGAGATAAGAGAGAAATAGTTGACAGCGAAAAATAAGAGAGAAATAGTTGACAGCGAGAGATAAGAGAGAAATAGTTGACAGCGAGAGATAAGAGAGAAATAGTTGACAGCGAAAAATAAGAGAGAAATAGTTGACAGCGAGAGATAAGAGAGAAATAGTTGACAGCGAGAGATAAGAGAGAAACAGATGACAACTAGAGATATGAAGAGAGTTGACAACGTGAGTTAAGGAGAGAGATAACGTGACAGTGAGACATAAAGAGAGAGAGAGAGAGAGAGAGAGAGAGAGAATAAAGTGACGGCGTGAAATAAAGAGAGATATAAAGTTACAGCGAGAAATGATAAGAGAGATAAAGTGGCAAGGGGAAATAAAGAGAAATATAACGACATCGAGAAATAAGGAGAGGACTAAAGTGACACAGATAAATAACAAGTGATGACGTGACAGCGAGAGTTAAGATGCATCCATAAACAGATCTCAGAAAACGATAAAAAAATATATTCAAGATAACTTCGCCCCATTGAGCCGAAACGGCGTTCAAATCTGTGTCCTCTACTAACCATGTAAAGCTTTTACCATACCATTTTTTTCTATTTTTTTTTTCAATTTTCCTCCACCTTCACCCCAACCTCTATTTTTTTTTTTTAAAGAAAATGTGACATGTCCAAACCTCAGGGGCACTCATCTTCGATTGTAGCCTCATCCTGTCAGACCTTGACGCACACTTCTCTAGAGAGTTCTATTTTATCATTGTGGCTGATCTGTAGGGAGGAAATGAATGTTTCTCTCGAGACAAACCATAACAAATAACGAACGTGTGGTTTGAAATTGATTCTGTTGTTCTGAGATAAATGTCTGCGTGAATTTGAGCGTGGCAACTAATTAATCCTGGACTCTGCATCTAGTGGCCAGAGGTGGCCGAGATGGAACGATGGATGAAATATGGCCCGAGCGAGGGTGGTGAAACAGTAGGTCAGAATAAACTGAGCAATTAGATCTTAAAAAATGAAAGTTTTGATAAATAATTCCGACGTGAATGTTTCCATATGGGCCGTCACTTTGCGTGAAGAAAGAACTAAAAAGAAAGAAAATATGGTATGAGTGCCAGCATTCTTTATGGTGACGGAGAATGACTTTGTCAGCATTACTCCAATGCCTCCTTCTTTCCCAGGGGAAAAAATGAAATTCCCTTAATGCTGGATAAAAATAGAACATTTAGATCGGAATCGATCGCCATCTTTGATCTCTGCAGACCAGTTCACTAACCACTGTTCAAGCCTCTCTTCCTCTTCATGTGCAATCAAATGCGGACACTAGATGTTGAGATTACAAAGAGGAAGACCAACACACTTTAATTAGAATTCTCAAAAACAGAAGGGTTTGTGATCAATACTAAAAATAGAAAATACAATACAAGATCAACGGTAATTATTAATATAGCGTCCAAGTTAGAGAGCAACCGCATCTGTTCTATTAATGGTATTTCGTTATGATAAAATATAAGAAACCATGAAATAACATAATATTATTGATCGCAAAAATGTGATCAGTTTTGTTCGCCTTAGTTCTAATTCCATTGACATTCAAGGTTTTATGTTCTCAACTTCTCTGGCATTTCCATGAAGCCTTGTACAAATGTAAAAAATGAACCAAGCAGCATATAGCAGTTGCTTCTATCACGAATTCACTTACAACTACCAGCGCGGTGGAGTGAGAGGCTCGTACTTCCAGAACACGATCTCGGTAGTTTTAACATCTATAAGTCAGGACAATAATTACTTAACCACAAATACGAGAGTTCTTGAAAAGAGAACTACTCAACACAATTCAAACAAGACAAATGCGATTTTTGGGACATGTTAAAAGACACAACAGCCTACTAAAAGTAATGATGGAGGGGAAAACACAAGGTAAAAGAGGCAGAGGTAGACCGAGACTAACATGGACGAGTAACATCAAAAGATGGACAAACCAGCCTATGACAACCTGCACCATCAAAGCAAGAGACAGTGCAGAATGGTGCTCCATGGTAGCCAACCTTCGTTGCGGAGATGTCACTCGATGATGATGATGATGAAATACGAGAGAACAAAAAAATTAATTATTGACACTTCCATAATTATATACATCTACATCAACCCCCTGACTGGGCTGTATGTGGTCAGTGAATCATAGTGGACTGGACTGTATGTGGTCAGTGAATCATAGCTGACTGGGCTGTACGTGGTCAGTGAATCATAGCTGACTGGGCTGTACGTGGTCAGTGAATCATAGTGGACTGGGCTGTATGTGGTCAGTGAATCATAGTGGACTGGGCTGTATATGGTCAGTGAATCATAGTGGACTGGGCTGTATGTGGTCAGTGAATCATAGCTGACTGGACTATGTGGTCAGTGAATCATAGTGGACTGGGCTGTATGTGGTCAGTGAATCATAGCTGACTAGGCTGTATGTGGTCAGTGAATCATAGCTGACTGGACTGTATGTGGTCAGTGAATCATAGTGGACTGGGCTGTATGTGGTCAGTGAATCATAGCTGACTAGGCTGTATGTGGTCAGTGAATCATAACTGACTGGGCTGTATGTGGTCAGTGAATCATAACTGACTGGGCTGTATGTGGTCAGTGAATCATAGCTGACTGGGCTGTATGTGGTCAGTGAATCATAGTGGACTGGACTGTATGTGGTCAGTGAATCATAGCTGACTGGGCTGTATGTGGTCAGTGAATCATAGCTGACTGGGCTGTACGTGGTCAGTGAATCATAGCTGACTGAGCTGTATGTGGTCAGTGAATCATAGCTGACTGGGCTGTACGTGGTCAGTGAATCATAGCTGACTGGGCTGTACGTGGTCAGTGAATCATAGCTGACTGGGCTGTATGTGGTCAGTGAATCATAGCTGACTGGGCTGTACGTGGTCAGTGAATCATAGCTAACTGGGCTGTATGTGGTCAGTGAATCATAGTGGACTGGGCTGTATGTGGTCAGTGAATCATAGCGGACTGGGCTGTATGTGGTCAGTGAATCATAGCTAACTGGGCTGTATGTGGTCAGTGAATCATAGTGGACTGGGCTGTATGTGGTCAGTGAATCATAGCTGACTGGGCTGTATGTGGTCAGTGAATCATAACTGACTGGGTTGTATGTGGTCAGTGAATCATAGCGGATTGGGCTGTATTGTGTCAGTGAATCATAGCGAACTGGGCTGTATCTGACAGTGAATCATAGCTGACAGGGCTGTATGTGGTCAGTGAATTATAGCGGACTGGGCTGTATGTGATCCGCGACTCTGAGCTACTTGCGTCAGGTTCAGGGCAGCAACAAAAGCTCATCAAGACACAACACAGCTTCCTCTCGGTGCTTCTAGAAACAAACTACCCAGAATGCCCAAACGAGTAGGGAGGGATTGAAAAGGGAAGGCATTCCGGTAATAAAATGCCGTGTTAATTAATGTCTGATATATTGCGCCGAAAAGTACCAAAATCACAGCTTGCTGTAACCACAGCGTATCTGCGGCCACTTAACGTCCGTTAAGGGCAGACGATGAATAGAAGTAGTCGCCGGGTGAACACAAGAAAGAGAAAGATAATAAAGTATGAAGTAAGTCCTTTATTTTGGTGTTCGCATCTAATGATGCCCAGTTGGAGACATTAAACAATGAATACAACTTCCGGTTATACTGCTATAACCAAACTTTTTCCCTAACATAAATATTCATCCTTCTTGCCAGCTTTACAGCTGAAACCATACACCCCCCTCCCCCTTTTTTTCAAGTATCACTGCAGCCTCGCATGTTTTTTTTTGCCGTGTTGACTATTATTTTTATTTTTTTCCGAGTTGACTATTATTTTATCTTTTGCCGCGTTGACTATTATTTTATCTTTTTCCGAGTTGACTATTATTTTATTTTTTGCCGAGTTGGCTATTATTTTATTTGTTGCCGAGTTGGCTATTATTTTATTTTTTGCCGAGTTGACTATTATCTCATCTTTTTCCAAGTTGACTATTATTTTATTTTTTGCCGAGTTTGACTATTATTTTATTTTTTGCCTAGTGTGACTATTATTTTATTTTTTGCCTAGATTGACTATTATTTTATTTTTTTCCGAGTTGAATATTATTTTATTTGTTGCCGAGTTGACTATTATTTTATTTGTTGCCGAGTTGACTATTATTTTATTTTTTGCCGAGTTTGACTATTATTTTATTTGTTGCCGAGTTGACTATTATTTTATTTGTTGCCGAGTTGACTATTATTTTATCTTTTTCCGAGTTGACTATTATTTTATTTTTTTGCCGAGTTGACTGTTATTTTATTTGTTGCCGAGTTGACTATTATTTTACCGGAGTCTCGGAATCAAACTAACCAGTTGAGTAGGAAAAAGAGTAATGTCAGAAGAAAGATGGCGAACCTGGTATACAGATTGACTGTGCTTGGCCTGAAGGCGAAAATATCACAACTCATGTTAAAACACAGTGCAGCTTAGGATCTTGTTGATCTTTTTTGAAGACGTTCGATACAAAGTAGTAAAAGTAGGGCGGACAAGAAAAGAACAATAATTATATTTTTGTTTTTAATTTAGAGCCATCTTTGTACTTGATCTGTGTTCAGTGTTAAATACTACTCTGATCTGTTTCCTGATCACACAAAAGCTGAGTACCAACTATAGGCAACACATGCTACAGGGATTTGTATAATGTCCTTTTCAAATCATTTCACGCATTATTGTCTGGTGTAAGTATAGTTGCTATAGAAATTAGTCGTATCATAAAAAAAAAAATCGGACAAATCGGATAGGATTACTAAAATCCTATTTGCTAGTTCTAAACACTCATGAGAGAAGGCAACGTTCATGCCAAATCGTCTTTTACAGAAATGAAATAATAAATAAATGTCACATTGTAATGCTCACAGTTCAAGCTTTAAATTGATTAGTGAGATTAGTCAGTACTAGCAACTGGCATATATAAATGAATTTAAGGACTAGGTTAATGGTCAAAATCACGCAATTGTATCTTCACTAATGACAAACAAAAATGAATAATGCTATCATGAGATTGAATTTTGAGTATAATCCAAACAAAACTTACGTTTCACTTTTCTTGACAATTTCTCTTAAATATTGGCAACAGACCATTATCGCAAATCGTTAATTTCATGAGAGTAAGACAAAGTGAAGATTCTCTGCAGATAGTAAAATCGATAAAGAAATTAGGCATCTGATACAACAAGGCAAACAAAATATTGAGTCAGTTACCACCAATACTTTAATACAAAACAATACCTCTTAGCGCCAAGAAACATCTTATACAAAATATATTCATTACCACATTGTGCTACCAATGCTAGACATGGTCGATTTCGTCTAAAAATAAAAGAACTTGTAGCCACAGAATTGAGATATCTCAGAAAGCTCTTGGGCTGATCAGAAAAGACAAAATCAGAAATGATATTATAAGAGAAAGAGTGGGCATTGAACCAATCCTAATATATATGCAGAAACAACTAATAAACGGGTTTGCCCATCTAGAAAAAAATATCACGTGATTCACATTGATCGAGAAGGGGATACGAGCAAAGAAATTAGAATCAGACTGGCTAAAGCAGCAATGTCTTTCAGAAGCCTTGAAAAGTTGTGGAAATCAAAACTCATTAGCACAAACACAAAACTTAGGCTATTCAAATCAAATGTACTATCAACCCTTACGTATGCGTGTGAAAGCTGGAAAACAACAAGAGATATAGAAACAAAGTTGAACGCATTCGAAAATAAATGTCTAAGGAAAATACTTGGTATAGAATGGAACGAATTCAAAACAAACGAGGAAATTAGAGAAATCGCCAATCAACCACTAATATCTTCAGTAATAAAGAAAAGACGATGGTCATACGTTGGACATGTGATGAGAAGAGATAATAATCGAATAGCAAAGCAAGCCCTCATATGGGAAACAACAGGTAAAAGAAAAAGAGGAAGACCCAGGGAGACACTGAGAAGAACATTGATGAGAGAGGCAAGAGCAGCAGGAATCGGCTCCCTCAATGAGATAGAACTGCTTGCACAGAACAGAGACAGATGGCGAGATTTGATAAAATATCTTTAAAAGAAAACTGCTAGAACAAAAATTCATATAGGAGAAGGTGTATCTTGGTCTACGCCCTATGGGCCGGTTACGGCTCGAAAGGTCAATAGATAGATAGATTCGTTACTATAAAAAAGCATACATTAAAAGAGAAGGGAGAAGAGCAAGTGTAACACCCAGAGTAAGATTTGCAGACAACATGAAAGAAACACTACAAGAACATCAATGGCAATGAGTGAAGCCGTCAAAGAGGTGAGAACTACAACTTTGTATCTCCCTCAACACCATAACGGATACAAGAGGAAGTGAAAAGAAAAAAGAGAAAAGAAAGACATAGAGAAAGACAAATAGAATTATTGAACTAATTTTACATTTAGTGTAGCCATAGTTCTGAGAGCTGTCAGAAAACAACAATATTATCCTTCTCTTATACTTTCGCAGTCCAAAAAAATAGAACGTAACAGAAATGATAAAATATAGTTGCACTTAAAGTCGCATTTATTATTAATGTCAACGATATCAAAGTGCACATGAGTTCACAGGCGCATATATAAGACTTGAGTGTATTATTCCATTGATGAGATATGATATCATTATTGAGATCTCAGCACGTGAATTAAATTTGAGTGCAACAGCTCATCCCGGAGATCTGAGCGCATCAATAAAATCTAAATGCATCAATAAGATCTTAGTACCTTTAATGAGTTTGAGCTGAACATATCAGTGCACAATTGAGTGCTTGCGGCATCATTCAGTCAATCAACGAGTTAAAAACGCATAAATAGTAAACGTGTTTCAGAGATTTGAATTCAACAAGGATATTTAAGAGCATTGATACAGCTTTCAGTGCTCAAAAAGATCTAAACGCACCAATACGAGTTCATCTAAGTCCATCAATGAAACGTAAGTATATGAATGAAGTCATCAGTGAGATCTAAGCATATTAATGAGATTTGAGGGTATCAATATTGTTGGTAACAACGACAAATGGTGTCAATAAATTGGCTATTAAAGTAACACAAACAACAATTTTAAGCGAAAAACTTGACCGGACCATATTTGAAACCCTCTTTGTAAGGTGTTCATTGCTCTGGTCTTAGGGGTCAGGTCTACTCTGACAGTATTACCGCTGGTCGATGTGCATTATTCACAAATCTTATTCCGCGACGAGTTCGGCAAAAGCAAAGTGACCGACGGGCAGGTGAGAAGTGAAAAGGGAAAAATTCGAACCCTCTCAAAGTATTGAGCTACGGTAGATCATGATTAGTGGACTGGTCTTCTCAGGATATATGGTTGGATTCGTTCCTGATAACCGATTTCTAGGTTATCCAACATATAAATGGAGAACATATTTTTATGTGAAAGAAAGACAACACTGACATGGTGCTGACAATATAACTCATGAAAGTGTCGATAGTATCAGTAAAAATAACGGCACTCAAATCAAACTTCATTTCATGCCACACTCGAGACGTGATTGAGTAGTTAAAGTGTCTAAGAATCCACTATTCCTGGAGAGCAGTTGCGCAGGACAAATCATTGCGGCGCATTAACATCACTACATGCGCCAACTTAGCCTTTAAACACATGTCTAGAAAGATAAAGAACACGCACTGGCGGGAAAGATAAAATAATGAACATCAACATGACCAACATTGATCATGTCTTTAAAATTGGTGGCAGACGATGTTTTTTAGGCAATCCTGGCGCAAGAATGAAGTTGTCATCATTGCTGGCCATATACAGCTGTTGTCATCATTGTTGGTGATATACAGCTGTTGTCATCATTGCTGGCCATATACAGCTGTTGTCATCATTGCTGGCCATATACAGCTGTTGTCATCATTGTTGGTGATATACAGCTGTTGTCATCATTGCTGGCGATATACAGCTGTTGTCATCATTGTTGGCGATATGCAGCTGTTGTCATCATTGCTGGCCATATACAGCTGTTGTCATCATTGCTGGCCATATACAGCTGTTGTCATCATTGTTGGTGATATACAGCTGTTGTCATCATTGTTGGTGATATACAGCTGTTGTCATCATTGCTGGCCATATACAGCTGTTGTCATCATTGCTGGCCATATACAGCTGTTGTCATCATTGTTGGTGATATACAGCTGTTGTCATCATTGCTGGCGATATACAGCTGTTGTCATCAATGCTGGCCATATACAGCTGTTGTCATCATTGTTGGCGATATGCAGCTGTTGTCATCATTGCTGGCCATATACAGCTGTTGTCATCATTGCTGGCCATATACAGCTGTTGTCATCATTACTGGCCATATACAGCTGTTGTCATCATTGTTGGCGATATGCAGCTGTTGTCATCATTGTTGGCAATATGCAGCTGTTGTCATCATTGCTGGCGATATGCAGCTGTTGTCATCATTGCTGGCGATATGCAGCTGTTGTCATTATTGCTGGCGATATGCAGCTGTTGTCATCACTGCTGGCGATATTTTCGCTTCTGATTTAATCTGTGAGATTATTTCCAGCCATTCATCTAAAACACTATTAGGAAGTGGGTTACTTTATATACCTTGGTAGCAGTACAGATCAAGAGGGGCAAACTAGAAGAGATCAGAATCAGATAGCAGCGGTGGCTTTAAGTTTTAAAATCCTTTTTAAAAAATATGGTGATCAAATAAATATTCGCAGCACGAAAACAAAACTTAGAATGTTTAAATCATACGTATTATTCACCCTCACTTATGACGTGTGAAATTCACCCTCATTCACCTATTATTCACCCTCACTTATGACGTGTGAAATTCACCCTCATTCACCTATTATTCACCCTCACTTATGACGTGTGAAATTCACCCTCATTCACCTATTATTCACCCTCACTTATGCGTGTGAAATTTGGAAAACTACAAAGGAGATTAAGAAAAAAATCAACGGGTTTGAAGACAGATGCCCCAGAAAGATACTTTGCATTAAATTGAATGGAATTCAAGACTAACGCTGAAATAAGAGAAATTGTCATGCAACTATTCATATCGACTACTTTTAAGAAAATAAGATAGGCATATGTCGAGCACGTATTTAGAAGAAACGAATAAAGAATTACTAAGGGGCTCTAAAATTGGAAACACCAGAAAAGAGGACGATCTTGTAAAACGCTGAAAAGAACTAAAAAAAAAAGAGGCAAGTTTGGCAGGTGTAGTCTCATTTTCTACAAATGAACAGCTCGCCTAGAATAGAGACATTTGACGGAGAGTCTAACAGCATTGGAAGAATCAAGATCTAACACATTTCATCTTCTTGGTTAATATTTTCTGATTGTTCTTGAGTCTAACCAAACTAGCATTGACAGCACAACGGTGGAATGAAAATTGCTTTGTAGAGTGTCCGTTTTGCTTTAAGGGTTATTTCAATGCTGGACAGTGGATTTAATTATTGTATTATTAATATTGGTATCAGTGCTTTTTATTTATTTTTTTTTACCAGAACTAGATCATCTCGTCCATGTTTCAACAAATAAAACATTATATTAGACAAGGCAGTGTGCTGTCATATGTTTTTTTTTTCCCGGAAGTCAATCAAATATCAGCTAAGTTTCTACGTTTTAACTATTTGCAAATTCTTGCAAGATCTTCCCTGAATAGGTGCAATAGGGTATTGATAACCTGGTTCACTGACATCAACAGTTAGCTATGATTTGCTGAGCACTTCGCTAATGCTTTATTTCAGTTTATAGTTCAGGTTACAAGCAGTTCCGAAGAGGAAACTAATAAAGTAGCCTACGATAAATTATAAAATAATTTATTTTAACGATCAGCTTGCAGTAAAGATGCAGAAAACATGAACGGCAAAACGCTATTGTCAATACAACCGCTTCGCTATAGTTTACTTATTTCAGTATTACATTTTTTTTGGTTATGTTAAATAAATAAAGAAGTATTGCAAAACGAGTTTTGGAGAATCAGCTTATTTAATGTGAGCAGAAGTTATAAGAAGTAAATTGCACTTACCTTGGCATAGCCAGGCAAAATATGATGAGGAGAATAGATAGCAACACCTGTGATCTTATTCGCTCTCAGAGTTCAACTCAGAAGTCACTAGTGATCTAGTGACTTTTGATCTTCTATCAAAACTGAAGTACTCTTAATAATTGACCATTAATTCATTTATTCGTATTACTACAGTGATATTTAATATAAGAAGACACACATAATTTAATACACAATTAAATAAACGATATGATATAATATTGGTTGAAATAATGACACGTTTGAGAGAATCACATCAGAAACAAGTTTGAAAACACTATGTAGATGCAGACATCCAGCACAAGGCGGGAACTGAATGAACAGTGAAATTGTTGGCTGCAGCTTGTTGGTTTATAAACAAAGTGAGACACAGTGGACGTCTAACAATTCATGTACCAAGCCTTTAGCATAAACTATTACTCGATCCTTCATATTTGCACAAATAGATGAGTTGTATGCAGTTTGGTTATGTGTATCAAATTATATTATTACTTGTGTTACTACTTCTAACCGTAGTAATATTATATGTAGTAAAAGGTTATTACAAATTATAAAACGGCAAGTCAGCTATGAGTTAATATACCTCCGGTGGCTACATCTAGACAAATGATTTTTAAAATATATTAAACTTGACAAATAGTTGGCTCGTTGATTTCTTTTTCTAAACGGTTTCTCTGCGACGTAACGAACTTTAAAGCGCCGTTTCTAATGCCGCATGGCGCAGGAGTTGATCACGTGGTCTTCCTGGATGACGCGCCTTGTTAAGGCCAAGAGTAGTTCCGCACGTGATTCTCGAAAGCTCTAGCTGTGAGTGAGAGACAACTGGTTGTAAATATGTCCCTCAGAGCGGTCCTTACGTAGAGTGGATTCAGTAAAGAGATAAGTAGTTTTGTGATGATAATAATACAAACCTGCAATTACAGGGAGAAATTATTGGTGTATACCAAAAAGGGGAGATAATATTATCCTGTTTTTATAAAAAAAAACTTGACGCCATTTTCCCATTACTGTGGTCTGCCGAGAGGGAGAGGTGGGGGGGGGGGGAATTATCCTGTTTGAGTAAAGTAAACATAAATTAAAATACCAAATACGACCTACTAATCAGGGTAATTGTTCCAACCTAGAGTTTTCATAGACTTTGTAATACAGCAATAATAATCTGCAATAATAATCGGGCTTGGCTTTAATATCTACCTCCTTTGCCTTTCAGCATCGAGAATAGATGCATTTTGCGACCTTCTGTTGTCCTTACCTGCTGTTATGTATCCAAGAGCTTTTAAATATTCCATCAATCCATAATTTACGTGGTCTTGGGTCTGGTGTTTTCACAGCGTTTATTTCAGACTCGTTCTTGTGTACTTTCGTGTTTCTGTCACATCACGTGGACAAGCCATTTTATATGTAGTATCTTTACGTATTCAATGGCGGGAATTATTTCTAGATTTTTTTTCCCTCGGTTCGTCACTTTTGATCTTATCTCTCAGGTAGTTTCCTGTCGTGTGTCTAACACATTTCATATTGGTAGTGGTTATTTTCTCTAATTGTTCTTGAGTCTAGCGTCCAGGTCTGGCATTGGTAGCACAATGTTGGGATGAAGATTGTGTTGTAGAATGCCCGTTTTCCTCAAGTGTCATTTCCTTGTTGAACAATATTGGTGATAGTTGTCTCATGACTCGACAAGCTTTGTTGTATCTTGAGTTTATTTCTGCTTCTTGTGAATTATCATTTGTTGCTAAACTTCCTAGATATTTAAATTCCTCCACTTGTTTTAGTTGTCCATCGTTACGTTGGTGTTCTGTTTTTCTTTTGCGATGTTCATGACTTCTATCTTGTCCGTGTTGATTTTCATATTTGATGCTCCTGTTGTTAAGTCTATTTAAGTGCTCGTGTAGGTCTTCGTGTTCTCCCATGAGCCTAATCTTCTGCGGCTTGTTAAACTCCCCTGCCTCCGATGGGTTAGCTAACTAAAATATGTAATCCATGAAGGTAATAATAGGTGAATAGTGCACAAAAATAGACTTGAAAGTGAGAGACATCAACAAAGGATACATTGAGGATGAGAAAAACAGAGGATACATTGAGGATGAGAAAAACAGAGGATACATTGAGGATGAGAAAAACAGAGGATACATTGAGGATGAGAAAAACAGAGGATACATGAGGATGAGAAAAACAGAGGATACATTGAGGAAGAGAAAAACAGAGGATACATTGAGGATGAGAAAAACAGAGGATACATTGAGGATGAGAAAAACAGGATACATCGAGGATGAGAAAAAGTGACACATTGAGGATGAGAAAAACAGAGGATACATTGAGAATGAGAAAAACAGAGGATATATTGAGGATGAGAAAAAGTGACACATTGAGGATGAGAAAAACAAAGTATACATTGAGGGTGAGAAAAACAGAGGATACATTGAGGATGAGAAAAACAGAGGATACATTGAGGGTGAGAAAAAGGGATACATTGAGGATGAGAAAAAGTGATACATTGAGGATGAGAAAAACAAAGGATACATTGAGGGTGAGAAAAACAGAGGATACATTGAGGGTGAGAAAAATAGAGGATACATTGAGGGTGAGAAAAAGTGATACATTGAGGATGATAAAAAGTGATACATTGAGGGTGAGAAAAACAGAGGATACATTGAGGGTGAGAAAAAAAACAGAGGATACATTGAGGATGAGAAAAACAAAGGATACATTGAGGATGAGAAAAACAGAGGATACATTGAGGGTGAGAAAAAAACAGAGGATACATTGAGGATGAGAAAAACAGAGGATACATTGAGGATGAGAAAAACAAAGGATACATTGAGGATGAGAAAAACAAAGGATACATTGAGGGTGAGAAAAAAACAGGATACATTGTGGGTGAGAAAAACAGAGGATACACTGAGGGTGAGAAAAAAACAGAGGATACATTGAGGATGAGAAAAACAGAGGTGACATTTAGGATGAGAAAAACAGAGGTGACATTTAGGATGAGAAAAACAGAGGTGACATTTAGGATGAGAAAAACAGAGGATACATTAAGGGTGAGAAAAACAGAGGATACATTGAGGGTGAGAAAAACAGAGGATACATTGAGGGTGAGAAAAACAGAGGTGATATTTAGGATGAGAAAAACAAAGGATACATTGAGAGTGAGAAAAAATAGCAGAGGACACATTGAGGGTGAGAATAAAACATAGGATACATTGAGGATGAGAAAAAACAGAGGATACATTCAGGATGAGAAAAAAACAAAGGATACATTGAGGGTGAGAAAAAAGCAGAGGACACATTGAGGGTGAGAATAAAACATAGGATACATTGAGGATGAGAAAAAACAGAGGATACATTCAGGATGAGAAAAAAACAAAGGATACATTGAGGGTGAGAAAAAAGCAGAGGACACATTGAGGGTGAGAATAAAACATAGGATACATTGAGGGTGAGAAAAAAACATAGGATACATTGGGGATAACAAAAAAAGAGTATACATTGAGGATGAGAAAAAACAGAGGATACATTGAGGGTGAGAAAAAAGCAGAGGACACATTGAGGGTGAGAATAAAACAGAGGACACATTGAGGGTGAGAAAAAAAAAGAGAGATGAATAGAACACACTGAGGGTGAGAAAAACATGATACAATGAGAGTGTGAAAAACAGAGGATACATTGAGGGTCAGAAAAAAAGAGGATACATTGAGGGTAAGAAAAACAGAGAGATGAATAGAACACACTGAGGGTGAGAAAAACATGATACATTGAGAGTGAGAAAAACAGAGGATACATTGAGGGTGAGAAAAAGAGGATACATTGAGGGTGAGAAAAACAGAGGATACATTGAGGGTGAGAAAAACAGAGGACACACTAAGGGTGAGAAAAACATGATACATTGAGAGTGAGAAAAACAGAGGATACACTGAGGGTGAGAAAAACAGAGGACACACTGAGGGTGAGAAAAACATGATACATTGAGAGTGAGAAAAAACAGAGGATACATTGAGGGTGAGAAAAAGAGGATACATTGAGGTTGAGAAAAACAGAGGACACACTGAGGGTGAGAAAAACATGATACATTGAGAGTGAGAAAAACAGAGGATACATTGAGGGTGAGAAAAAGAGGATACATTGAGGGTGAGAAAAACAGGGGATACATTGAGGGTGAGAAAAACAGAGGACACACTAAGGGTGAGAAAAACATGATACATTGAGAGTGAGAAAAACAGAGGATACACTGAGGGTGAGAAAAACAGAGGACACACTGAGGGTGAGAAAAACATGATACATTGAGAGTGAGAAAAAACAGAGGATACATTGAGGGTGAGAAAAAGAGGATACATTGAGGTTGAGAAAAACAGAGGACACACTGAGGGTGAGAAAAACAGAGGATACATTGAGGGTGAGAAAAACAGAGGATACATTGAGGGTGAGAAAATCAGAGGATACATTGAGGGTGAGAAAAACAGAGGATACATTGAGGATGAGAAAAAGAGGTTACATTGAGGATGAGAAAAACAAAGGATACATTGAAGGTGAGAAAAATAGAGGATACATTAAGGGTGAGAAAAACATGATACATTGAGGGTGAGAAAAACGGAGGATACATTGAGGATGAGAAAAACAAAATATACATTGTGGGTGAGAAAAAAGCAGAGAGATGAATAGAGGACACACTGAGGGTGAGAATAAAACAGAGGACACATTGAGGGTGAGAAAAAAATAGAGGACACATTGAGGGTGAGAAAAAAATAGAGGACACATTGAGGGTGAGAATAAAATAGAGGACACACTGAGGGTGAGAAAAATTAGAGGACACACTGAGAGTGAGAATAAAACAGAGGACACATTGAGGGTGAGAATAAAAACAGAGGATACACTGAGGGTATGAACAAAACAGAGATGAATAGAGGACACATTGAGGGTATGAACAAAACAGAGATGAATAGAGGACACATTGAGGGTATGAACAAAACAGAGATGAATAGAGGACATATTGAGGGTGAGAAAAACAGAGCGATGAATAGAGGACATATTGAGGGTGAGAATAAAACAAGAGGACACATTGATGGTGAGTAAAAAAAACAGAGGGCACATTCTGAAAGAGTGAGGAAATCAGAGATATATAGAGACGGTCAGAAAGAAAGATATACAGGGAGAGATAAACACACAATCACAGAATATGGCATAGAGACGGTACTTCATGTTGTCAGGAACATGGGGCAGGAAGTAAGCTTCTGTGGGTCACTGTTGTTCTGTGAAGCAGCCTATGTGCTGGTCGCTTCTGCCAATATTCCAATGACCGGTCCAGTGGCAGAAAGAAGTGAATATTTATGTTTGGACATACAAACAGGCAGAAGCATCCTGGAAAAGTGGTTTGGTAACTTGTCTGAGGACAACAAGTCGAATTTATTCATTCCACCAATTGTAAATGGTTACTGTATTTTTTTTCTTAAATAGTAAAATGGCCTGGTGTTGTGTTCCTCACACTACTCAAAATTTACAGATGATGATAAAAAGAATGCAAGAAAATAGATAGAGAGAGAGAGAGGGAGAGTATGAGAGATAGGAAGTCACGAGAGGGAGGTCGTCAGAGTGGGAAAGATGGGGAGGGAAGTCGAGAGGGAGGGAGAGTGGAAAGATAGTAAGATGGAAGGAGAGAGAGAAAACTGGGATCGTGAAAGAAAGATGTCTCCAAAATGTATACGAACTTATATATTATTTCAACTTATCCAACTTTTGAAAATAAAATTGCAAGTGAAGTAATGGCAGAAACAAGATTAAACTTTGAGAAACGTAAATTGGGAACTTAAAAGTTGCACTGGTAGTACGAATGTAATTGAAGCGCAGAGAGATAAGGTTAAAAGTTGCACTGGTAGTACGAATGTAATTGAAGCGCAGAGAGATAAGGTTAAAAGTTGCACTGGTAGTACGAATGTAATTGAAGCACAGAGAGATAAGGTTAAAAGTTGCACTGGTAGTACGAATGTAATTGAAGAGCAGAGAGATAAGGTTAAAAGTTCCACTGGTAGTATGAACATGATTCTCTCTGTTTCTTTGCGATCAAGACTCAATCAGAGTAGGATTCCAGACTCTCTCATGAAGTCAGCGGTCTGTTTAAGTGATTCGATTGCCCCATATAGTTTCTCTTCCAGGGAGGTGGGTGTGGACCACATTGCTCTTCTCAGGCCAAAATGGGTCAGGGTGAACGTAATTGAAATGCAGAGAGATAAGGTTTCTAGTATAAGACATGCAACAATGAGTTGAGAGTATAAGGTAAAGGTGGTCCCGTAGCAACTGTCGTTGAGTAGTCTTTAGTTCGGATTGGCGTCATCTCACTCAGTGCATTCCCATATCTTCTCTGCTGTCCATTCCAGCAACTACCAATGTGTTCATGTCCACTGTTCCCGCATTGATTGAAAGTGAACCGATCTTTGCCACTGAGGATGCTTTTTCTGCTTTTACAGAAAGATGCACTGCCAAAGTTGGGTAAAGTTTTTACCAACCTTCGTGCTGACCAAGATTTTATTGGAACTTATTAAAATTAATATCTAAGTGTACACTGAAGGAAGATCAGTTAGAGTGTTTAATATCTTTGTGGCTCCTCACTAATTAAGTTATGTTGTTATAGATACAGTGCTCTGTTAGCTGACGCCCTTCGGCCCAAATTATAAAAGCATCTGTCTACGCTTAGTTATTCTGATAAACCCTTAAGATATCTTGGATAATTGAAAAGAACAATGAAGACATATTACAAGATTTAAATATTAAAAAGAACTGGCTTATAAACACTACTTTAGAGGAAAAGAAAATATTAGTCACATCAAAAGACATAGCAGACTGGAAAGAACAATAAGGGAAGGCATGGTTCCCGGGTGACGCATTAGGGGCAGACCAAGAACTTGGTGGTTTTAAGATATCAAGGAGACCTTGAACATGAAAGACAATGTAAGAAGTTGGAATTTTGGGGCATGTTAAAAGGCACAGCAGCCTACTACTAAAAGTAATCTTGGAAGGAAAAATACAAGATAAAAGAGACAGACCAATACTAACATGGACGTGTAACATCAAAAGATGGACAAGTCAGCCTATGACAACCTGCATCATCAAAGCAAAAGATAGAGCGGAATGGCATTTCGTGGTAGCCAACCTTCGATGCGGAGATGGCACTCAATGATGATGGAACGGTTCCTCTCACACCTTACTAGGCACAAAGGGAATACAGTGTTAGTGACTATATTTTTCTAAGACAACAGCACATTTTTTTAGGGTTGGTATCAACCAGGCCACCTTCACTTCCGAGAAAAATCTCTGGTATGAATTCTTATAGATTGAGTGAACCCTGCAGCCTTGTCGGTCTGAAAAAACAAAATCTGCCACTTCTGGGGATCAAACTCGGACCGTACTGATCAGAATGCGAACATACTAACCACCGAGGCTCCTTTCTTAGATATGGCAAATTAAAATTCTACCCTCATTGATGTTGTCCACCCATCTCTTCCTGTTTGCTTTTTCTTCTGTCTAACAATAAGTCTTGTAGAAAGGTCTTGACAGAACTGTAGATCATGTATGATGTCTGCATTATTTCAATTTTCATTCCTTTACTGATGACTGTAGATCATATAACATGTCTGCATTATTAAATATTTACTTGGTTCCTTTACTGATGACTGTGGCAGTAGATGATCGTACTCTGTTGCCTCATTGCTGTTATGACCTCTAAAATATTCATACACCATCTGATTTCAAGAACAGTTCAAGACATCCAGCAGAACCTGCGCTGATAGTGCCAGACAACTCACAGCTGACAGCTTGAGTCAGGATCTTTAAACCACAACTGAAGACAATCATACTCCAGCTCTGGCTGGCCAGTTTAAAAACAGAGTAATCAGCCTGGCCAAGCAAGTAGGAATAAGAAATGAAAGTCCACCTGACACCCAAAAACAAGCCACCCTGAAGTCAGAAGTTTTGAGCTCAAAGGTGCAGACATCAAAGCTTGCTGTAAACTGCAACACAATTGCACCAATGTCCCTTTAACATCTTTTTAAGGATGGACAATGATGGAGAGTAGTAGTCAGGACAATACAAAAGAATTTTCAGTCTCTATTCTCTTTTGAAGGCAACAGAGTTGATAATGCTTCACATGTATAGGGAAATATATAATAGCTCTGCTGTTTGCAATGATATGTTCGTTGTTAGATAGGCATAACTACTGTTTACATGTGTGACAACAATTTACCAGGACCACCATTGCCTGTACAATTCTAGAAAATACTTCTACCTTGAGCCGTCATCAAGAAAATGAAGACCAATTAATAAAAAAATTGTTTCAACTGCCTTAACCATTCACTATGATCATTCCTTCAATACTTTGCATGTCTAGTTTGGTTTTGTCAGTGATGATATCTATTTCTCATGTTCTTGAAGGTTTATCTAAGCACTCGACAAGGTACTCAAGCTATGATACACCACCCACTAGCTCATCTATATTTGCTTATTGAAGAGGGGTAAACCTTCTTCCTTTGATCCCAGGGCGGTCCTTGAAGGCTTCCTCATAATATAATAACACATTCAAAGCCAGAAATTAGAATTTTCCCAGTCGGATGATTCACTACTAGGACTTAGTTCATTAACCTATAAAAGTTAGCACAGGCTTGCTCTTCTATGATGTAAACTTCCCAATTTTTAAATCCGGATATTGATTGCACTTCCAAACAAATGTTCATAGAAACTTTTAAATCACTCGAAGGTTCATGATTTCAAATCAGCATTTTAATGTTTGCAAAGAGTCCAAACAAAAAAACATACACCTGTGCATGACATAAATGTTAACAGGCATGACAATTATGCAATAGTCACTTATGAAGCCTAGCCAGTATGATACACTCAAATTGACTTTATGGTCTGTGTATAAAAAAAAGTTCTCAGACAATAATAATAGCAATTAACATATTAAGTTTTGAGTCAACAGTAAAGTAAACATCAGTTCTAGTATCATTGCCACATGAAGCAAAAGCCATAGATACAAATTCTGAGTTAAATGTGTTTATGTTAAGCAACAGAAAAAGCATCAATGAAGACAAATGGAACATCAAGAAAATTCTGCAAGAGAGACTGGACAAAATGCTTATTATTCAAACAGTTAAAGGATGATGGTGATCACCCAGAAATTGCATTTCAATCAGACCCCCTTCCAGAAGCATAAGCCTAGGCTCTCCATTCAAACCTATTCTTGAATATTTCTATATTTCTTTTCAATAGGGGCAATTGTCCATGGTTTTTTCCATTACTTCTCTTTCCTGTGTATTCCTGGGCCTTCTCTGATATCTCTTTCCGTGTGGGTTCCATGACTTGTTATGCTGGCCTCATGTTTTCTTTAAGCTCAGTCTATCTCCATATGCTATTCATAACATAACATAATTTATTGGCTAATGTTCTATTCTTTAACAATCTTCAATTTTCCTCAATTATTTATAAATGTCAGTCTTTGGTCGTTTTAATTATAATACATATCTCTAAACTAATAATTATCACATAGGACTGTTTTTCATGTTTGTATCAAATAGTCCTAAATTGGTACTTGATTTTATGTTTTTGCAGCTCATATTTTGTTACAATGGATAAAAGCCATTTCTGTCTTGTCTTTGCTTTTTTCTTGCTTAACACCACCATCTACCTTTCCTCCCTTATCAAGAATGCTGCTGTACAAACATGTAACGTGATCTATTTCCTCAATTTCCCAAAATTTCATTCAAGTAGGTGATAAAATAAAAATTAATGAATCATTTCATGGAATTAAAACAAAATGCCAAGAAGGCAAAAATATATAGAAGTTGATCCTGGCTTGTGGGCTCAATCAAATGAATATACACACATGATGGTAGAGAAAAGGAGAGGTAGATGGTTAACACAGTGGAACTGCTTCTATCTGAATGTTTAAATGAGCTCTGTATTCATTCATTAAATCAAACAAAGCAACATTAGTATTTCTGCATCAGCTGTTAGTTGATAAATGTCAAATGTAATAAAAGGGCATTTATGCCATGTCACACTTAAGCAATATTTTGCACCTTTCAGTTGACAAAATCAGACACAGCTTTTTTTGTAAAGGGTTTGACTTCAGTTTATGGCTGTTATTAACCTGACCAGTCTTGGTCTTCTCTGGTTTGATAACCTTGATACCAGCAGCCTATTGTTAGTTGCTAGGTGCTTGCTACCAGCTCATTCACTGTTAAACTTTCATACAACACCCAGATTCATGACTTAATGGAGACAACACCCTAAGTATTTTTTTGGTCAGAAATTAGGAGCAACCAAGATGTGCAGATTCACTGTTGTAAAAAAACAGAAATGTTAAGTTAAAACACTTTACTCCATAGAAATGGTGTGGGACTTCTATTACCATTTCTCTATCTATAACATCATCCAGATAAAATGCATGTTGGTTAAAGTAAGGGTGCCATAAAAATCTATATTTTCTTTAAATAAATCACAATTAATTATTGTTTCCTTCTACAAGTATGCAGTTCTGGTCATCTAATACAATTTACATCAATGGTGACATCAGTAAATGAGGGTCAGCTGTCTTGGTGTAATGTATTTAGTAACACGCCAAACAGTATTGTTAAAGAGACTAATCTTATTATGGATGAAAGCTAGGTAGGTCCATATTTATAGAATATATATCAATAAAGGAAATGTCACTTTTAAAAACCTGTTAATCTTCCTCAATAATAGGCATAACAATGCACTTCAATTAAAAATCTATGCACAAAGATATTCAGTCATAAAACTGCTGTATAAACTTTCCTCAAACACAAATATTTACCACTACGTATGAGTTTCTTCCAATCTTTGCAAATATATGCAGTTTAACTGATTAAGCTGATCAAATAAAAATAGACAAGATATAAAAGAAAAAAAAACAAAAATCAAAATTAGAAAAACTTTTCTTTTATTCCAAAATATAAGCTTCATATTGTATACTCCAACCTATTTGTTTTAAATGTCCAACAATTTCAAGATGAAAAAATAAATAAAAAGGGTAGCTGAATGAAGTGCACTGCAGAGAATACAGTTCTTATACTATTGCTGATGCTGCTGTATTATTGCTTTAAAATAGCTTTATTGGCATACAGTAAAGAGAGTAATTCAAGTTGCAAAATGAGGGGAAAAAAAAACAACCCAGAACAATTCTATTGTGCTAAAAATCAGTTTATGGCAGAATTCAAGAGTGACTTCTCACACATAAATTCATATAATCTCACACATAAATTCAAATAATCTCAACTCATACACACATACACTTCCAAAACAATGTATAAAAATGAGGGTTTTCTGTTTCAACCAGACAAATCATTGCTATCATACATATCTTGGTCATATTTTTCTGCTGTTACAACACGTCCTCCAAAAAATCTGGCATTGAGTGAGCTGCAGCCTTTCTCAACTTCTGTAAAATAGGAAGAAAAGAAGCTGATCATCAAATTATATATAAGCATATCAGCAAGCTTACATTTCAGACTGTGTTATAAGAACAATAGTCACTTCAATATCTACCCACACAAAAACAAGATTAGCGGAATGCCAAAATATAAAAGATTATCAGTATTCAAATTCTATCTATCTATTGACCTTTCGAGCTGTAACCGGCCCATAGGGCGTAGACCAAGATACACCTTCTCCTATATGAATTTTTGTTCTAGCAGTTTTCTTTTAAAGATATTTTATTAAATCTCGCCATCTGTCTCTGTTCTGTGCAAGCAGTTCTATCTCATTGAGGGAGCCGATTCCTGCTGCTCTTGCCTCTCTCATCAATGTTCTTCTCAGTGTCTCCCTGGGTCTTCCTCTTTTTCTTTTACCTGTTGTTTCCCATATGAGGGCTTGCTTTGCTATTCGATTATTATCTCTTCTCATCACATGTCCAACGTATGACCATCGTCTTTTCTTTATTACTGAAGATATTAGTGGTTGATTGGCGATTTCTCTAATTTCCTCGTTTGTTTTGAATTCGTTCCATTCTATACCAAGTATTTTCCTTAGACATTTATTTTCGAATGCGTTCAACTTTGTTTCTATATCTCTTGTTGTTTTCCAGCTTTCACACGCATACGTAAGGGTTGATAGTACATTTGATTTGAATAGCCTAAGTTTTGTGTTTGTGCTAATGAGTTTTGATTTCCACAACTTTTCAAGGCTTCTGAAAGACATTGCTGCTTTAGCCAGTCTGATTCTAATTTCTTTGCTCGTATCCCCTTCTCGATCAATGTGACTTCCAAGATAGATAAAGTGATCGATCTCTTCTACTGGTTTGTTTTCCATGTATATTTTGTCACTTGTTCATGATTCAAATTACTAGGATTAAAATTCAGGACAAAAAAAAAATGAAAAACAGAGAGATTCAAACCACTATTATTAAAACCATTTGTACTTTTAGCTACCCCCCTTGTTTCAAAGCATTTAAACAGCAAAATTTTTTAATAGAATGGACAAATCATATATGGCACAGATATAACATATAATTAAATTTCTACACCAAACCATCAAGACTTTATGGTGTCTTGTAATCTAAAGCACCAGAGATTCCATCCAATACAAACATTTGCAACAACTGGACCACATGGTGAGGTTATGAACCACTTTGTCAGTACATGACATTCCAAGAACAGATTTATATAATGTCTAGAATCTATGAGATGGTCAGAAAAAAAAAATACAGAGCTATACAAGAGTACACTACAAGACAGACACTGAAAATAGACATGGTCAGGACATTAGGTACAACACTGGATCGCACATAACTGTTGCTGCTAATGTCCTTTTTCATTACCACATCATATGTTACATGTAATCCCTTCAGGTTGGAAGTAATTTGAGAAAAATGTCACAAATGAGAGAACTTTTTAAAAACAGATGCTTTCTAACTTATTTACTACCTAAACTGTGCTTTGCTATGTGACCTGTTTTCACTGTTTATTCTAGTAAACCTATAACACATTGTCTATAAGTTTACAATTTCTCTGGACTCCAAGGCATGTGTCTGGCAGCAAAAACTGCTAATTATAATGTATGCATGGAACTTCAGTAGCTGAGTTGTTAGTGCACATGCTACTGATCATAAGGATCCAGGTTCAATTCCCAAACGTGTCTTATTTTTATTCTGACAGTCAAGGTTTTGTCATTTTTCCCAGCAGTTAAAAATAGATACCTGATTTATCTTAGAAATAAAGGTGATCTATATAATACCAAGCACACAACCCTAAAAGCCATGATAGCTCAGTGATTAGTGAACTGGACAAAGAGGTAAGCAAGCAACTGACGGCCACCAAGTTCACCCAGCCTTAAATGGGTACGGGGTTTTTTTTTTCTGGGAAAGTAAAGCGGCACAGGTGTAATACAGATCACATCACCTCAAAAATCATGTGCTGAAGGTCTGTAAAATTAATGGTCACGAACACCATATTCCCTATATGCCACTTGGCGTGATGGGCTCTTTACCTTTTTTTTTTTTTTTTAAATACACCACCCTAAAATGTTGCACTGCTCAATGAAAAACATAGCCTTTAACAACATGTTACCCTAGGTCTTAACATTCCCTTTTTTTCTTTTTCACTTTTATATGTACACATATCAGTCATGTGGATTATTTTAGACTAGAAAAGGTAAAATATAAATTGTATATATTAAAATATACTACATCTGTGTGTTTACAAACAATATATATAGTTTGTTTCAATTTTGTGTGTGATTTGTGCAGTATTGAGTATTAATGTGTCAAATAAAGGATAGCTCATACTATGGTTAAGCATTTTTTCTACATTGTTTTACCTTATATTGTGGCTACATCAAATGTGAACTTCACTATTATATTGAACATTCTGAATGGGATATTCAACTATAGTGTGTTCACCAATGTTTAGAAATTTATATCTCAGCACTGATGAAGTAAATGTTCAAAATACATATCTATATTTATATCATCTTCAACCCCACATCAGAAATTGTTCCCCTCCTGCCAAGTGTTTAGGAAAGATTTTTGCTTTTACGAGATATAGAAATATATCTTAATTCTTGCTTGGTTACCAGTATGTGTTTTACAGACCATATTGTAGTAGCAATCACCCGGTCATTCAAGATAACGTAATTTAGGTTTCTGTTAACTTTTTAAGGAAATCCTGAACAACCTTAAGACTTTAGAATGGAATGGCTTCTCTGCAGGACATATTTGCTCAGCCTCCATTCCAGCAACCAACAAAGTGTGCATCCCTATTGTCCATACTGTTCTATTGAACATGTTGCATTTTTATAAAACTGTTCTACTGAACATGCCACATTAAACTGTATAAATGGCATGCCGTTCAAAATGGATACCTCTGGGTCGCTTTAGTGGCCTCCACAGGCAGCAAAATCTCCATACGCCCATGTCAATTCTAGTGTAGGCTTCATGATCAGTAGGCGCGCCCCATGAATAGCTGTCCCAACAAATGAAATCAGGCCTCCACTTTGGTAAAACACTCTATCCGATAAGTTCAGTTGGTGGCAAATATGGTCATACACTGATCACACATCCTGTCCCAGGACAAAACCTAGACCTGGTAACACTAAACAGCATGCAGCACCAAAACTATATTGATTGTGTGGTCAGGTGAATACAAATGGACTACCGCTGTCTCCACAAATGAGAATCTAAACCGGAAAGAATCACTTGAAATCACATTGCAACAAAAATGCCACTAGTCCTGAACCTGATTCATCTATGTGGCCATCTTGGCCACAGCACCAACCTGAAGTTACTGCACAAACTTGCACATGTCAACTTTCATCGCATCATGAACATGGTGTGTAAAACAGATAAATAGATACAAAGCAAGGATTATGATACTCTTCTATATTTCGAGGAGTCAAAAATCTTTCCTAATTACATGATAGAAGGGACAAAATTGTCAATTAAGGTTGACAGTTATATGAACATAAATATTAATTTTCAACAATTTTTATTTCACCAATATGGAGATTTACATTTTCCTATTTCTTCACTATTTAATACTTGACTCCAATGATTTTACGACATACAAATATTATTTCCATTCTGAGTAATATCTCTTCTTTAATTTGATATATATGTTTTAATCAAAAACAAATAATTATGTGGAATTTGTAAATAGGTGACATTGGGTAGCTCACAAATCTAAGTCAGATAATTCAGTTCAAATGAGCAAAATGACTAAGAAGTTAAAGAGTTAAACAACATGATTAACTGCAAAGTATGGAAGATATCTCACCTTCTTGTGATGAAAACTCTACAAAAATTTTTACAATAACTTCAGCATCATCTTCTTCACTCTGTCTCTCTTGGTAAATTATCACACGGTTTACTGTTCCAAATTTTCCACACTCATCTGTAACTTCACTTTCTAGCTCATCATCCAAATCTTCAGGCCCAACCATGTTTCTCAAAACCATTACACGACACTAAAATTAAAAAAAGAATGTCACAGGTGTTATTATCTAACAAGATCATTGTTTGATTTCATTATAATGTATAAATAAAAGAATCAGGACTTTGCACAAACTTATAAGCTAAATACTGTGTGACAATCTTTAAAATGCTCACCTCTTTTTCAACCCTAGATTACAATACCATCACAAAAATTACCACCTCAAAATACACTTTTTTCATTCAACAGTTTCCCCCCTCCCTATACCTTTCTAATTATTTCATGACGAAAGGGACAAAAAGCCAGACATAGAATGTACATACAACTATAAAATCCTGAAATCTGAAGTTGAAAAAGTTATAAAACCAATGAAAAAAGGAAAGGCAGCAGGACCTGACAATATACAGATAGAGATGATACAGGCTCTAGAAGAGTTTGGGATCAAAGTGATCACAGACATATGCAATGACATATACCATACAGGATACATACCAAACGATCTAAAAACATCAACTTTCATTGCATTGCCTAAAAAGAATGGTGCAGCAAATGCAGTGATATCAGAACAATAAGCCTAATGAGCCAGGTAATAAAATTTTTAATAAAAGTTATACAGAGAAGGATTCAGAATAAAACCAATACTGAATTAGATGAGCAACAATTTGGATTCAGGAAAAACTGGGACAAAAGAAGCCATATTTAGCATGAGAACATTGCTTGAAAAGTACACAGAAGTAAACAAACCAATATATGCCTGCTTCATAGACTACACCAAAGCTTTCGATAGAATACATCATAACCAACTCATAGACTGCCTAAAGGATATAAATCTAGACGACACAGACATATGACTAATGTGTAATTTGTACTGGGAGCAAACAGCAATAAACAAGGAAAACTCTACACCCATGGACATAAGAGGAGTAAGACAAGGATGCATCCTATCACCAAGCTTGTTCAATCTATACACTGAGCAAAACTTTAAAAACATCTCAGAGATGCCAGGCCTAAACATTAATGGAAAGATAATCAATAACCTAAGATATGCTGATGATACTGTTCTACTAGCAGAAAATCCTAAAAACCTACAACAATTGCTTAATGTGATAAACATAACAAGCAAAAAATATGGACTAGAAATGAACATCAAAAAGACTAAAACTATGATCATAAACAAAGAAAATTCTCAAGACCTACAATTAAATATCACAGTTGAGGGAATACATCTGGAGACAGTCCAGAGCTACAACTACCTGGGACATACTATAACCAATGATGGAAAATGTAAAATTGAAATAAACAAAAGAATAGGTAAGGCAAAAAGTAATTTTAATGCCATGAAAAATATACTAACAACAAAACAAATAGCAGGGCTGAAACTAAGAAAGGCAAAATGTTACATCTTCTCTATATTCCTGTATGGTGCAGAAACATGGACATTAGACAAGAAAACAGAACAGAAAATTGAAGCCTTTGAAATGGGGATTTATAGAAGAATAGGTAGAATTGGATGGAAAGAAAAGATAACAAACGATGCAGTTTTAAAACAACTGAAAATAAAAAGAGAACTACTAAATACAATTAAGGCAAGACAAATGAAATTTTTGGGGCATGTTAAAAGACACAACAGCCTACTAAAAGTAATATTGGAAGGGAAAATACAAGAAGGTAAAAGAGGCAGACCAAGACTAACATGGACGAGTAACATCAAAAGATGGACAAGTCAATCTATGACAGCCTGCACCATCAAAGCAACAAACAGAGTAGAATGGTGATCCATGGTAGCCAACCTTCGTTGCGGAGAAAGCACTCAATGATGATGATGATATACCTTTCTAATTATTAATTCGGCTGACCACTGAGTGTTGGATTTATTTCATTTGTTGTTGCATATTAATGTTTGTTCTGGCTATAATAATGTCCTTCTGAAGTGTCATTGGTTCATTTTTTTTAATAAAAAAAAGAAAAGAAAAGTCAAAATAAATATTATTTTTGCAAATTATAGTTTTCTATTGACCTTTCGAGCCGTAACCGGCCCATAGGGCGTAGACCAAGATACACCTTCTCCTATATGAATTTTTGTTCTAGCAGTTTTCTTTTAAAGATATTTTATCAAATCTCGCCATCTGTCTCTGTTCTGTGCAAGCAGTTCTATCTCATTGAGGGAGCCGATTCCTGCTGCTCTTGCCTCTCTCATCAATGTTCTTCTCAGTGTCTCCCTGGGTCTTCCTCTTTTTCTTTTACCTGTTGTTTCCCATATGAGGGCTTGCTTTGCTATTCGATTATTATCTCTTCTCATCACATGTCCAACGTATGACCATCGTCTTTTCTTTATTACTGAAGATATTAGTGGTTGATTGGCGATTTCTCTAATTTCCTCGTTTGTTTTGAATTCGTTCCATTCTATACCAAGTATTTTCCTTAGACATTTATTTTCGAATGCGTTCAACTTTGTTTCTATATCTCTTGTTGTTTTCCAGCTTTCACACGCATACGTAAGGGTTGATAGTACATTTGATTTGAATAGCCTAAGTTTTGTGTTTGTGCTAATGAGTTTTGATTTCCACAACTTTTCAAGGCTTCTGAAAGACATTGCTGCTTTAGCCAGTCTGATTCTAATTTCTTTGCTCGTATCCCCTTCTCGATCAATGTGACTTCCAAGATAGATGAAGTGATCGATCTCTTCTACTGGTTTGTTTTCCATGTATATTTTGTCACTTGTTGGAATTAAACTTTTCATGACTTTAGTCTTTTCATGATTGACCTCAAGCCCAATTTTGCTGGCTATTGATGATAGTTCATTTGTGTTTTCCTGCATCGTTTTTATCTGATTGCTGATGAGAACTATGTCATCAGCAAAGTCCAGGTCCTCCAAATGGTCTCCTTGTATCCATTCGATGCCTTTATTACCAGTGCAGCATTTCTTCATTATGAAGTCCATAACAATTCCAAATAACAAGGGCGATAAAATACATCCTTGTTTAACCCCAGTTTCTATTGGGAAACATTCGCTCAGTCCTTCCTCTGTTCGAACTGCACATGTGTAACCATCATACATGTCTTTGATAATATTTATGATTTTTGATGGTAAGCCATATTGCTTCAGAATTTTCCACAAAGAATCTCTATGAATACTATCAAATGCTTTTTTGAAGTCGATGAAGTTAAGTACAAAAGGTTTTTGCTTTTCAATGTGTTCCTCCAATATAAGTCGTAGAGTGAAAATGTGGTCAAGACAGCTTCTCCCTTTTCTAAACCCAGCCTGTTCTTCACGCATTACTGTATCTATTGAATCCTTTATTCTATTTAGGATGATTTTACAGAATAATTTTGAGGCAACTGACAAAAGTGTCACGCCTCTCCAATTGTTACAATCTCTAAGATTGCCCTTTTTTGGGATCTTAACAATGATTCCTTTTTCCATTTATGAGGCGTCTTCTCTTATTTATTATAATAATTCTTCTTAATTATAGTTTTATGTGAGTGATATTTTTTAACGACGGCATCATAAAAAAAAAAGTTATTTACAGACAGGTATTGAAATCTGGGGTTAATAACCATTTTCTGCGTTATAAGAACAGTTTATTTCACTGATCCCATTACATTTGAGAAATTAATTCAAAATCACAAATTAATCTTTCGGTTCTTACAAAAAGTAAGGATTTTGAAATTTGAGCTACAAGACAAAGCTGCATCTTAAAAGCATTTATGCAATAAGCACAATGCTAAAAAAAAAACAAAAAAACTATAATTTAACAAACTGTACATTGCATAAAAACCTATTTCTTTAACCAATAAACTACAAATATGGGGAAAAAAATATTTGTAGAATTAACATATGAAAAAAAAATATATATATAAATGAAGAAAGTTACCTCTGATTTCCTCATGAGTTTCTGCATTACCATGTGTCGAGCACTGCTGCCACTGATCTCCATACTCTCCTGTTGCTCCAGGGTCTGTGGAAGCTCATCCTGACCTGACTTGTCCTCACCTTTATCTTTTTCCAATGCATTACCCGTTACTGCATTCAGAGAATTACTCAGCCCCATACTGGTCATAATTGGTTGCACAGAAAACAGACTGGATGTTGATTCCTTTTTGAATGCCATAGCTGACACGACAGCTGCTGCTAATGCTGAAATAAATATTGTATATCATTGTCTCAAATCATTATATAGCCTTTGGTGTCTTGTGGTAGCAAGCAATCATGATTAGTCAGTAGTTTTGTAAAATATAAGTGTTTTATGCAACATTGGATAGACAGATCCGACGACCACAGAATGAACAAGATGCATTGCATGTATTACTATGCTGCAAATTTAATATCGCTACCTATTGTTATTTTGAGCTGAAGATGGCACATGGGACAGAAATTTGATTCTCCATGCAAAATATTGTGTGTATACTTAAAAAAAATAGAGGGTGAACAATCCAACACTTGGCGAATTTTGCTTCGCAAAGATAGGAAGAGCTGACATCCATGTCCACTGACCTTTGTTATAAAGTGTTCAAGCAGTGCACAGGACCAGCATTGTATCCACAGTTCCAGATTCTGGTCCAGCCTCTCAAGCCATTGATATTCTGATTCTAATTTCTAGCTTTGTCTCCTTGATTTATACAACTTCTGAGATATACAAAGTGATCTACTTCTTCCACTGCTTTTTCTTCCAGAGAAATTTAATTTTGTGCTACTTTTGTCTTTTCTTGGCTCATCTCAGGTCCTCTATTTTCTTACCCATTGCATCTAAAGTCCCCTATTTTCTTACCCATTGATGATAAGGCATTTGTTTTGTCTTGCATCATGTCACATGAAGGTGGAAATATGATTAAGGAAGCTTCTCCTTTTTCTAAATCCTGCTTGTTCAGTTTTTTTTTTGTAACTCAGTCATTATTACAACAGTGTAGTCTTTCTTTCCCAGAGATATCCCTTACCCATTTAAGGCCAGGTGAAGAGAGGCAGTAAATCAGGATCAAAACTGATTTTTTTATCCTCACTAGACCAGACCACTAATCATGGCTCTACTGCTGTTCCATATAATTTTATAAACAGCAGGCAATGTAACAACTTTAGTATTGAATAACTAATCAGCTCATGTTCAGTCTTCATACATTGCGTAGCTCACTACTGTTTTGATTAATTTTGTTAATAGTTTGTATTTTAATTATGCAGCTTTGTTGTTTCACCAGGCCTGATGTTATAGGCAAAGGTTAGCAGAAAAACTTAATACATGGAGTCATGTGCAATCTTACTAAACTGCCAAATGTTTGTAATGTTCTCAGACAAGACTAAGCTTTCAGATGGAAGATGCTAAAGTTGCCATTATGACTGTAACATAAGAAAAAATAAACGTACTACCTGGACTTTGAGTTGTTCCTAGGCTCAAGGGCAGAGATGTAAGCCCAATGGCAGGTGGATTTGCTGCAGGAAGGATAGGCAAAACTGGAGATGTTTGTAATGACATAAGTGGAACTGGAGGAGCTGTAGGAGGTTTAGGCATTGAGGGGTGGGCTGGGGCCATTGGAGGCAATATTACACTGGAGTTGATTGCACTGAGAGCAGATGAACCCTTGATAACTGTACTTGTACCACCCAACGTTGGCAGGGCAAGTCCAGGTGGTGCCTGTAAGATATAAAATTCAAACATGTATGAGTACTACTTTTTTCAGCATCACTCAAATGTGTGACTAGTTATGAAAGAGTTGTTTTGTGTTATAGAAGAGTGAGAAAAATGGCAAAAATGACAATCATCAACTCTTACACACAAAATATCTCAATCACAATATTTAATACAATGCATGCTTGGATAAAAAGTGTGTAAATATAATATGGAGATTCCTTGTTCACTAACTCTTTCCATACGTTTGTATGCACGATTTTCATTCATGTATGTTTAGCCGTAGAATGTGTCACTTTCAATTTGATTAATGTAAGCCATCATGACATCATATTCTTTTTATATGTCTTGTGTCATCTTGGTATTGGTAAAATATAATTCCTTGTTCAATTATCTAAAAATGTATATGTAATATTATGAGTTAAAATGAAAAACCATGGAGAATATTGTGTTTCAAATCACTTCTATTACATTAATAAAAATCTTCTGTACTGAAAAGAGTTAATAAGGGAACTTGCTTCTGTAACTTTCAATGATATACAGATGTTTTTCAACAAAATATAAGATCAAGACTTACCAAAACCTGTTGTTGCGCATCCATGGCTGTTAGTTTTGCAGTGATAGCTGCTGCAGCAACTGCTGATGCTGTGGGCATGGCTGAAGGTGGGACTGAGGGAGTAAATGCTGTATCTGGTGGAGTGATTGCCTACAACACAAATAGATATGGATTGATAATTTACATAAAGCTAATGTTCAAATTCCAGCTTATTGTAACTACAAGAACACCAAGATAAGATCACCACTATCATGTAGTTCAATCATCTAGCTCATCCATGATAGGTATTCTGAATTTTCTGTCTCACACGAGATGTCTTCAGCCCTCTGCAGCTATGTCCAACTCATCTGTCACCTTAATGATCTTCCTCATCTAGTTGGTACCATGCTCTTCATAATGATATTCACCCAGGCTATCATGTTATTTTGTGTCCAAAATATTTTACATGAACTTTTGCTTTTATAAAAATAAGTTCTCTCGAATGTTAATTTGCTACATGGACGTGTTTGTTCTTTCCTCTGCCCATGGTATTCTGAGTATTATTTTGTAACACTTGCATTCAACAAAGGCATAATTACATTTTTCAGCAGATCTCTTGACAGTCCAGACTTTACAGCCACATGCAGCACAGTATACATTTTTCAAATATCACAAGTAACAGTTACACAATATATAATAATGAGTCAGAAGTAACAGTTATGCAATACATAATAAAGTAAAAGACACTTCTAAACTTTTTAAAAAAATATGTGCAAAAAACAAATCAATCTTACCCTCCCAACTCTGAGGTACTGGCCGCCCAGGTCAAAGAGATTCATAGATGCAACTGCATCCAAAGCAGACTGCAAAGTTTCATACTCAATAAAGCCATAGCCCCTGTTGTGTGCAAACATGAAATAGTGATAGAATTAGGGTTAACTGGACAGTTGTACTGACGATCATAATCTAACACAACATGACTATATATGACTTGTTTTAACAAACCTATACAGTGTCACTACTAATAGACTACACTTACATCATTAATATATTAACATGAAACAATTTAATTTCATTTTCAATTAATGTCTTATTTGTTGTTTGTTATCAAATGTTTCTACATAAATAAATATAATATACACTGATATCACTATAGTGCTACTATCACTTTAAAGAACCGCAGTGGCTGAGTGTGCTCGCTTCCTGATCAGAAGGGTTTGGGTTTCTATCCCCAGAAGTGGCACATTTTTATGGGACAATGTTCTGGGGTTTTCTGACCTCTAAAAACGGGGATCAGAGATTTTTCTTGGAAGTAAAGCTAGTCTGTGGTGATACTGACCACATCGCTAAAAAATGTGCAGTGGTTAAAGAAAAATATGGTCACTAACACCATATTCTCCATATACCTGCTTAGGAAGGCGTGGAGGTAACTTTTACTTATCATTATACAGACTGACAAAAGATAGTTTTATTAAGTTTTAATAATAAACTCACTTGTGTTTGCCTTGTTTAGCTGGATCTTGTGCCAGTTCACAACTTATAATTTTTCCAAAGGCTTCAAATACACTGAAAAAAAAATTTAAAAAAAAATATATAAATTTTTACAATAGCAAATTCAAATTAACATTTAATACCTGTTTAACTCTTTCCGCACGTTTGAACGCACCATGTGTCATGTCAATATTTGCCACGTACACTTCACCGTGTAGCGCATCACTCGCAATTTGATTAGATATCAGATTAGAACTGTCATCAAATCATATTCTTTTTACATGTCTTGTATCATCTTGGTACTGGTGAAATCTAATACCTTGTTCAATTATATAAAAACTCATATATAATGTTATATAGATATAAATATGTAGATCGATTCTTAAAACCATGGAAAATTTTGTCTCTGAACTTTCTATTGCTTTGATAAAAAGCTTCCGTACGGAAAGAGTTAATGTGATGGAGGAAAAAAAACATTTAAGAAAACAATACAAGAATCAAGATGAAGAAATGTATCAAGTGAATAACTAATACATTTTTCAGTAAATAATGAGGAGGGGAGAATGAGAAATAAAAAAAAAACCACCTAGTGAATAACTAATAAATTGTTCAGTAATATTAGGGAGGAGAGCGAAAGAAATGAAAAGAAACCATCCAGCAGATTTCCACACACCTTTAAACAAATTAACATAAAAATTGAAAACTATGTTGAAATATTAATTGCATTAATTAATCTGAATGACAAAATTGTTCAGCACATAAGTATAATTTCACGGACTATAGTTTTTTGCTGCATAAAAAATAATTTAAAATTCAAACAAGTGATAGAAAAAAATAATGAACAAAATATAAATTTGTGAAAAAAGGGAAATGTGAATACTGAATACAACATCATCATCATCAAGTACCGGGCCTACTGGTGTAGGTGATCATGTCTCTCCACAACTTTCGATCTCGACAGTTCTTTATCATTTTTGTTGTTGACCTTCTGCCAAGCCATTCTCTTAAGCTGACTGGTATTTTCTCTCTTTGCTTCCCTCAATTTTTCCAGTTGTTACAATATATTCCAGTTCTTCTCTTCTCATTACATGGCCAAAAAATTATGATTGTTTCTTGCTAATATTGGAAATTAGCTCTCTTTTTGCTTTGGTCTCATTAAGAACATTTTCATTAATCTTCTTAGCTGTCCATGGTACTCTCAACATTCTTCTGTAAAACCACATTTCTACAGACTCCAGTATTTTCTTGCCTGTTGTCCTATTGTCCATGATTCACATCCATATGTTAAGACTGGCTCTACATCACCGTATTGTCAAAAATATATTGCATAGTATCTTCCTTTTTTTGACAATAGAAACAAGAAAAAGAGTTCATATGGATGTGATCACATATGTATTAATAATAAGTTTAAGTCATCCATCTCTTCTACCTTTTAGCTCCCAGTGGAGCATAGGTCTTCAACAAACACTTTCCAAGTCGTTCTGTTTTTTGCAATTCTTTTAAGATCATTCCATGTCTTCCCCATCATCTTCATCTCTGCTTCAATCTGTCTTCTCCAAGAATTCCTTGGTCTTCCTCTTTGTCTTTTCCCCTGGGGATTCCAAAAAAGGGCCTGTTGTGTAATACTCTCAGTTGGTTTCCGTAGTGTGTGTCCTATCCATCGCCATCGTCTTCGCTGTATTTCTTTATCCACTGGTATTTGACCGGTACATTTCCATAATTCCACGTTTGTGACTTTGTCCTGCCATTTCCATCCTTTATTCTGCGCAAGCATCCATTAATGAAAGTCTGTACCTTCGTGATTGTCAATTTTGTTATTCTCCATGTTTCACAGCCATATAATAGAACCGACTTAACATTGGAGTTGAAAATTTGTATTTTTGTATTTAGCCTAATTTCTTTGGATTTCCATATGTTTCCCAGTGCAATGAAAGCTCCTCTTGCTTTTGATATCCTTATTTTGGTATCGTTTTCTGTTCCTCCCTCTTTATCTATATTACTGCCCAGATATATATAAGATTGTACGTCTAGTAGAGGTATTTCTCCTAGTTTTATTTGGTTATTGCCAACTGCATTAATTCTCATAATGTTGGTCTTATCTCTATTAATCTTTAGTCCTAGCTGTTGTGATCTCTCATCTAATATACTCATTTTATCTTGCATCTGTTGGTGGCTGTGTGATAGGAGAGCTATGTCATCAGCAAAGTCTAAATCATCAAGTTGTTTGGTCAGTGACCACTGGATCCCATTTCTGTTGTTTTGAGTTATTTTCATAATCCAATCTATGGCCAGTAGAAAGAGAAATGGAGACAGAAGGCATCCTTGCCTTACTCCTGTTCTTATTTCAAATGCTTCTGTAAGCTGTCCTTCATGCACCACACTACATTTTGTTCCTTCATACATTGTTTTTATCAGGTTAATAAACTTTATGGGGATTCCATAATGACTCAGCAACTTCCAAAGCATTCTTCTGTCTAAACTATCAAATGCCTTTTCGTAATCTATGAATCCAATATAAAGTGGGGATTTTAGTTCTAAACTTTGTTCAACTATTATACGTAGAGTAGTTATTTGATCAGCACATGATCTGTTCTTCCTAAAACCTGCTTGTTCATCTCTCAAGTGTTTCTCTATAGCCTCTTTTAGCTCTCCAGAATGATTCTGCCTAATATTTTTCCTGGCACTGATAGTAGCATAATTCCCCTATAATTTGTGCACTCCTGTAAACTTCCTTTCTTTGGTAGTTTGATCATATAACCTTCTCTCCAGTCTTTAGGTATTTCTTCCCTCTCCCAAATTTTATCCAATAGATTATGTAACATCTTGGTAGAGGTGATAATATCTGCTTTGATGGCTTCCGAAGGAATTTCATCTGGTCCTGTGGTTTTACCATCTTTTAACAGTTTGATGGCTTTCATTATTTCTTCTTTGCTTGGTTTTCCGCAGTTAACGTGTAATTCTTCTTCTGCTGGTAGTATATCTGGAGGATTATTTGAGCCAGGTCTGTTCAAAAGTTCTTCAAAGTGCTCCTTCCATCTCTCCATTTGTTCCTTTATATTACTAAGCAGATTTCCTTTCTTATCTTTGATAAAGGCGTTGATCTGTTTGTATTTTCCACCTAATTTCTTTGTGCTGTTGTACAGTTCTTTCATATTCCCTTTATTTGCTGCTTCTTCTGCCTCTTTAGCTAATTCATCTATATATTTCCTCTTATCCCTTTTAATGCATCTTCTCACTTCTTTGTTCACCTCTGTGTAAGCTTCCTGTGTCTTGGCTTTATTACTTCTTGTTTTGCTTTTATTTATGTCTGCTTTCTTGTTCTTTCTTTCTTTAATTTTATCCAGGGTCTCTGCTGTCATCCATGCCTTATTCTGGCGTTCTCTTTTCCCCAGTGTTTCTTCGCATGTCTCTTTCCATATATTTTTTACCTGTTTCCAATGATCTTCTATATTTATTGTATTTTCTAGTTGTTGGAGGACTTGGTATTTGTTTGATATTGTGACTGCGAATTTATCTTTAATTCCTTGTTCTTTAAGAAACCCTACATTGAAATACGTTCTGCCCTTATTCGTTGTAGTATACCTTTTTAATTTAATTTTAAGTTTGGCTAACAGAAGATGATGATCAGAAGCTATATCTGCCCCTCTATATACTTTTACATCCTGTAAGGATGACTTAAACTTATTATTAATACATATGTGATCAATTTGATTTTCCGTTCTATGATCTGGTGACACCCATGTAGCTTTGTGTATTCTTTTATGTTGGAATATTGTTCCTCCTAGGCTCATTTGATTAAGGGCGCAGAAATTCACAAATATCTCTCCATTCTCGTTTATATCTCCAAGTCCATGTTTTCCCATAATCTCTTCAAAGCCTCTGTTGTCTGATCCTACCTTAGCATTTAGGTCTCCCATCAAGATTATAATATCCTTGGCTCGTCTTGCATCCATCTGGCATTGTAGCTGTTTATAAAAATCATCTTTAACTGAGTCATCTTTATCGTTGGTTGGTGCATAGCATTGTATAATGTGTAATTTTATTTTGTTTTTGGTTGTTCTAAATGTTGCTCTCACCAGTCTTGGTCCCACTGCCTCCCATTCTATTAGTGTCTTCTGTGCATTCTTTGATAGCATTATAGCTACCCCTTCGCTATGTTGTGCTCCTGGTTCCTGGTGTCCTGATGATAAAATCATCTCCCCTGTATTCAATTTTATTCTCTCCGCTCCCAGCCATCTTGTTTCACACATTCCCAGAATATCTATCTTGTAGTTGTTCATTTCTGCTGCCACTTGTGCCGCTTTTCCCTGTTCGTTAAGGGTACGAACATTCCAGGTGCCAATTCTGGATGATTTCCTGGTAGACAAAGGGTGAGTCGGCAACCCGGACTCCTTATGGCTTTCTCCAGATTGCGTCATACGTCTCTTAGACAGAGAGCCCTTCTCTTTCCTGGTTGACGGATTTACTTTATCTTTCTTTGACTTGTTCATGTTTGTGAAGTTTTTTCGGCTTATTTTTTCACAGTATGGGATAGCCAGTCCCATGCCTAACCCTCCTTTCTCGCCTCTTACGAACATGCCTGGTAGGGTACAGCGCCGCTATTCTTTACTTCCCTTTCGGGCCCCGGCAGCGCACGGGCGAAGTCATCCATACAGGATGTAAAAGTACATAGAGGGGCAGATGTAGCTTCTGATCATCATCTTCTGTTAGCCAAACTTAAAATTAAACTAAAAAGGTATACTACAATGAATAAGGGTAGAAAGTATTTCAATGTAGGGTTTCTTAAAGAACAAGGAATTAAAGATAAATTCGCAGTCACAATATCAAACAAATACCAAGTCCTCCAACAACTAGAAAATACAATAAATATAGAAGATCATTGGAAACAGGTAAAAAATATATGGAAAGAGACATACGAAGAAACATTGGGGAAAAGAGAACGCCAGAATAAGGCATGGATGACAGCAGAGACCCTGGATAAAATTAAAGAAAGAAAGCAGACATAAATAAAAGCAAAACAAGAAGTAATAAAGCCAAGACATAGGAAGCTTACACAGAGGTGAACAAAGAAGTGAGAAGATGCATTAAAAGGGATAAGAGGAAATATATAGATGAACTAGCTAAAAAGGCAGAAGAAGCAGCAAATAAAGGGAATATGAAAGAACTGTACAACAGCACAAAGATATTAGGTGGAAAATACAAACAGATCAACGCCTTTATCTAAGATAAGAAAGGAAATCTGCTTAGTAATATAAGGGAACAAATGGAGAGATGGAAAGAGCACTTTGAAGAACTTTTGAACAGACCTGGCTCAAATAATCCTCCAGATATACTACCAGCAGAAGAAGAGTTACACGTTAGCTGCGGAAAACCAAGCAAAGAAGAAATAATGAAAGTCATCAAACTATTAAAAAATGGTAAAGCCCCAGGACCAGATGAAATTCCTTCGGAAACCATCAAAGCAGATATTAACACCTCTACCAAGATGTTACATGATCTATTGGATAAAATTTGGGAGAGGGAAGAAATACCTAAAGACTGGAGAGAAGGTTATATGATCAAACTACCAAAGAAAGGAAGTTTACAGGAGTGCACAAACTATAGGGGAATTATGCTACTATCAGTGCCAGGAAAAATATTAGGCAGAATCATTCTGGAGAGACTAAAGGAGGCTTTAGAGAAACACTTGAGAGATGAACAAGCAGGTTTTAGGAAGAATAGATCATGTGCTGATCAAATAACTACTCTACGTATAATAGTTGAACAAAGTCTAGAACTAAAATCCCCACTTTATATTGGATTCATAGATTACGAAAAGGCATTTGATAGTTTAGACAGAAGAATGCTTTGGAAGTTGCTGAGTCATTACAGAATCCCCATAAAGTTTATTAACCTGATAAAAACAATGTATGAAGGAACAAAACGTAGTGTGGTGCATGAAGGACAGCTTACAGAAGCATTTGAAATAAGAACAGGAGTACGGCAAGGATGCCTTCTATCCCCATTTCTCTTTCTACTGGCCATCGATTGGATTATGAAAATAACTCAAAACAACAGAAATGGGATCCAGTGGTCACTGACCAAACAACTTGATGATTTAGACTTTGCTGATGACATAGCTCTCCTATCACACAGCCATCAACAAATGCAGGATAAAATGAGTATAATAGATGAGAGATCACAACAGCTAGGACTAAAGATTAATAGAGATAAGACCAACATTATGAGAATTAATGCACTTGGAAAGTGTTTGTTGAAGACCTATGCTCCACTGGGAGCTAAAAGGTAGAAGAAGAAGATAGTATCTTCCTCATTTTCTGGAAAGCTGCTTTTGCCTGAGCCATTCTGCATCTCACCTCTTTTGTACATCTTCCGAGGTTACCAAAGTTCCCAAAATATTTAAATTCATTTACCTGTTTTAATATTGTTCCACTTTATTTTGCACTGAGGTGATGTCTTTTTCTTTGTTGTTACCATTACTTCTGTCTTTTTGCTATTAAGGTTGAGTCCTTTATTTTTCCTTTCTTCACTATAATGTCCAACATTTCTTGTAACTCATTTTCACTCTTAGTGATTAATACTGTATCATCAGCATACCTTAGATTATTTATATTATGACCTCAAATTGTTATTCCAGGCATGCCCCTTATGGATCTTAAAATAATCTCACTATAAATATTAAACAAATCTGGTGACAGGAAATAACCTTGTCTAACACCCTGTTTTATTTGCTGAAACATTCCCAATTGGTTTCCAGTTCTTATGGCCACTGTTTGTTGCCAGTACACATGTTCTTTATTATTCTTAGATCTTTGCTGTCTACGTTTATGCTTTCTAAAATTTTGATTATTTCTTGGTGCTATACTGAATACATAGGGTTGATTAAATGCAAATAACATGTTACATAAACACTGTTAAGTGTGCAGTAATATCCAGACTCAAACCTTTTGATATCATTTTCTGTTAAATCTGGATGAATGGATGTGACATAAATACGATTGTAATTTTTTGCCTCTTGTCCCAGTTGCTCAATGATGGGCTGAGCTTGTGGCATGTTGCTTGGACGTCCAACCTGTTGACAAAAATATATCTTATATTACATTATCATCTATACTAGAGAATTCAATATGTAAAATACTGCACACTTGACAATTCTAATCATCAAGAGATAATAGTTTTCAGTCTCTTTTATTTTTTGTCTGTGCTAGAGAGTTTGTGCATCCGAGCTGAAGCCATCTTCAATGATTTCACTAATGTGTGGCGGGTGTGTTTCATACTGTATAATGGTTGAGCAGGGCAACTGAACAATTATGAAGATGATCTATTGATTGGGATTTTGCTTTTTTATAAGCCCCTATTGCTGTTATAATGTTTTGTAATGTCTTTTAATGTTTCATCAAACCATGTTTTTCATGGTTAGCCCCACTTATCTGGTGTTCATGCAGTCTTTGTTGCTGGAATGGATCATACTTTGTCTTTCTGTCTTACTACAATCTGAACAACTAGATCTTTTGTCCCTTTTAGGTCTTAAATGGCAGGCATTTTTTGAGCCTTTATCTTTTTTTTTTTAATATATATATATATTTTCTTTTACTTAATTCCTCACTTCTGATCTTATCTCTCAGGCTGTTTACTATCTTGAGTCTAACACAAATAATTTCTGTCTTGACGGATCTTATCTCTATCAGGCTATTTAATATCATGCGTCTAATATATTTAAAATTCAGTGTTGTTTATCTTTCTTGGTTATAGCATCTTGTTCTGGTACGGACAGTGTTGGAATTATGTTTATTATAATAGTATAATAAGGTGCTTATTTTGCTTCTTAAGTTATTTCTTTGTTGGACAGAATTTGGATAAATTACATCTTGAGTCTTCTATAACTGTTGTTTGTGTAAGACATGTCACTAGATTTTCAAGGTATCTTCTTCTGCTGTTCACCCAATGACTAAAAGAATAGTTGACCTCATGGATAGTTCAGATTCACTAATTCTCCTATATATCTTCTTTTGTCATCTGCCTTTAAAAGATTATTGTTGTAGTTGGCAAAGTGCTTATATGCTAAATGTATTGAATATTACAGCATAAGTTATGAATAACAAAATGTAGAGGTAATTTTCTAAAGTTTCCACTATTCTAATTTATAAATGTTATATATTCTGTCAGTGTAAATTCAGCTGTGGCATACTAATATCTGGGGCATTGGTGGCAGAGCAATTGTGAGTAAGACAGAAAGACCAGGTATGATCTATTCCAACAACAAAAGCTGCATGAAAACCAGATAAGTGGGGCTAACCATGAAAAACATGGTTTGATGAAACATTACAACAGCAATCTATCTATCCATTGACCGTTCAAGCTGTAGCAGGCCCATAGGGCATAGACCAAGATACTCCTTTTATCTAAATTTTTATTCTAGCAGTTTTCAATCCTTTTAAAGATATTTTATATATATCTAATCTCGCCATGTCTCTGTTCTGTGCAAGCAGCTCTATCTCACTGAGGGAACCGATTTCTGCTGCTCTTGCCTCTCTCATCAGTGTTCTTCTCAGTGTCTCTCTGGGTCTTCCTCTTTTTCTCTTACCTGTTTGTTTCCCACATGAGGGCTTGCTTTGCTATTCAGTTATCATCTCTTCTCATCACACATCCAACATATGACCATCGTCTTTTCTTGATTACTGAAGATATTAGTGGTTGATTAGCGATTTCTCTAATTTCCTCGATTGTTTTGAATTCATTCCACGCTATACCAAGTATTTTCCTTGGACATTTATTTTCTAATGCATTCAACTTTATAATAACAGCAATAGGGGCTAATAAAAAAAGCAAAATCCCAGTCAATAGATCATCTTCATAAGTGCTCAGATGCCTTGCTCAACTCATTATACAGTTAGAAACACACCCGCCACACACCCAAAAAATGGGTTGTGGTACACGGTCATGAAAAAATATGGTCACTAATACCACATTTCCCATATGTCATGCAAGATGTGGATCTTTACTACACAAGTATTTCATACTGAGTAAATTACACTTTACTATACAAGTATTTCATACTGAGTAAATTACAAAGTTAAAAATATAAATCACAAATCCATCATATAGATATAATTCCATTCATTAACATACTTCACGTGAAGTGACAAAATCCAGGTGCACAAATCTGTTTTATTTTTCAAAGTGAAAATGTAAAAATATAGACACTAATACTCTATATGAAAAAGTAAAAGTAAAGAGCCCCATCACGCGAAGTGGAGGATAGGGAATATAGTGTTAGTGACCATAATTTGTATAGACCTTTGGCACATGATTTTTGGGGTAATGTGGTCGGTATTATACCCATTTAACCCGAAGCTGGGTGAACCCAAAAGCCGTCGATCAGGACCAAACCCAACCTCTTGTCCTTTGTAGTCACTAACCTATCTCGACTCACAATACTCTATACAAATATATATTTAAACAAATTAAATTAAATGTAATATTTGTTTCTATCTTTCGTTCGCCTGAAGTATTTATTGTCTATATCTGCAATGTCGTTTCCTGTATAAATTTTACTGTCTTTTGTAATTCTTGTAGTGGCCCATATAGTTTTATCGGTAGTGTTGTATCTATGGGCCAATGGATTTTCCTCAGTCTACTATATTCAGTGCAGTCTTGAAGTATGTGTTCAGCAGTCTGGGGCGCCTGCCCACATGTACAAGTAGTTGAGGTGCCGATCTTGAATTTTGTATACATGTGACTATGGAGTCGATTGTGTCCTGTTCTGAAGTGTATAATGATAACTTGCTCATATCTATTCATATTATGAAAGGCATCCTGATTTGGGGCTTGTTGTCCTCTGATTGATTTGATTATCTGTTTTTATGATGGTATGTAACCGATGTATCTAGTTGTGTGCCTGTTGAACCTTCCTTTGCCAACTGATCTGCTTTCTCATTTCCTGGTATTCCACAGTGAGATGGGATCCACTGCAGGGCAACCCTGTGGTGCTTGCAGAGTTCAGTCAATAAGGTCTGCAGATGTGGTAATTTTCTGGATTGTAGTGCCTGGAGTACTAATCTTGCATCTGTCAAAAACACTACAGGCTGTGGGCTAAGATTACTGTTTAGCAGTTTTTCTATTACCAACTTTACTGCTTGTATTTCTGCATCATAATTGTGACAATATTTCCCTGTTGCTATTTTATTCATATCCCTAGTGTTATTTGGGTTATAGTACCAAATTGCAAAAGGTGCAAAAAATGCACCTGCTCCCCCATTATTTACTGCATTCTGTGCTGATCCATCTGTGTACACACGAATCCATAGGTCTTGTGGGTATTCTTCATCCAGGAAACAAGAGTTATTGTTTTTCATTGTAGACTATTCTGTTCCTCTTTGTCAACTATTCCTTTCACCTCTGTCCGTATTTGTATTGATAATCCTGATTCCTCTGTCCAGGGAGTCTGTTCTGGTATGGGCAGTAGGGGGTTAACAACTTTTGGCATGCCTGGTGTTTGTCTACTGATACGCTTGACTTGGTGGATAAAACTGCTTCTCTTAAGTCGTCCGAATGCAAGATTTTGGAATCGGTCCTTCATTGGATGTCTCAGCATGGAAGCAAATTTTTCTGCCTGTATCAGCACCTTTGTGCCCCTCCGTTCTCTCAGTGCTGGTATCCTCCACAATTTCTCCATCTCCAATATTGGTGTTGATTTCATTGCTCCTGTGATGACCCTAAGTGCCTGGTTTTGTACTTTGTCCAGTTCTTGCAGTGTGGTGTTTGATGCTGAGCACCATGCAGATGATCCATATTCTAAAGGTGGGCAGTATATACTCTGTTGGTAAACTTTACTGAGTATTTTCCCACTCGCACCCCTCGTGGTTCTACACAGCTTTCTTAGAATAGCCAAACTTTTTCCTTGCTTTTTGGGTTGCCTTATTAATCTGTTGTTTCCAAGATAGTTTGTTATCAAATGTAACTCCGAGATACGTAGCTTGTATGTCTTCTTTCACAGGCTCACTGCACAATTAAGTTTCAAATTGAAGCAAATATTTAATTATTATGAATTTCTCGAATACCACGTCCACTTACCTTAATGTTACGACCACCAATCATTACTCCATTCATTTGTTCTAGTGCTAGTTGAGCTGCTTCGGGGACTTCATACTCAATGAAAGCAAACCTTTGTGTTTGTTAGTAATAGGATCCCATGAGAGGTTGACAGATTTCACTGGTCCAAACGGCAGGAATGCCTGCTTTATTGTGTCTTCCTTGATCTCAAAATTAATACTGCCTACATAGACTCTGCAGAAAGAAACATGATTTGTGAGAGAAAAAAAACAGGACAAAGAAGTAAAGAAAATGTGGGTGATTCATATTTAAATATGCTACCAATGAGAAACAGTCACTTATGCATAAAAGAAAGCTTGTCCCCACAGAGATAAGATATGTGAGAAAAGTGCTTGAATTGGTCAGAAAAGACAGAATCAGAAATGATATAAAAGAAAGAGAAGACATTGAACCAATTCTAAGCTACATCTATCTATCTACTGACCTTTCGAGCCGTAACCGGCCCATAGGGCGTATGACCAAGATACACCTTCTCCTATATGAATTTTTGTTCTAGCAGTTTTCTTTTAAAGATATTTTATCAAATCTCGCCATCTGTCTCTGTTCTGTGCAAGCAGTTCTATCTCATTGAGGGAGCCGATTCCTGCTGCTCTTGCCTCTCTCATCAATGTTCTTCTCAGTGTCTCCCTGGGTCTTCCTCTTTTTCTTTTACCTGTTGTTTCCCATATGAGGGCTTGCTTTGCTATTCGATTATTATCTCTTCTCATCACATGTCCAACGTATGACCATCGTCTTTTCTTTATTACTGAAGATATTAGTGGTTGATTGGCGATTTCTCTAATTTCCTCGTTTTGTTTTGAATTCGTTCCATTCTATACCAAGTATTTTCCTTAGACATTTATTTTCGAATGCGTTCAACTTTGTTTCTATATCTCTTGTTGTTTTCCAGCTTTCACACGCATACGTAAGGGTTGATAGTACATTTGATTTGAATAGCCTAAGTTTTGTGTTTGTGCTAATGAGTTTTGATTTCCACAACTTTTCAAGGCTTCTGAAAGACATTGCTGCTTTAGCCAGTCTGATTCTAATTTCTTTGCTCGTATCCCCTTCTCGATCAATGTGACTTCCAAGATAGATGAAGTGATCGATCTCTTCTACTGGTTTGTTTTCCATGTATATTTTGTCACTTGTTGGAATTAAACTTTTCATGACTTTAGTCTTTTCATGATTGACCTCAAGCCCAATTTTGCTGGCTATTGATGATAGTTCATTTGTGTTTTCCTGCATCGTTTTTATCTGATTGCTGATGAGAACTATGTCATCAGCAAAGTCCAGGTCCTCCAAATGGTCTCCTTGTATCCATTCGATGCCTTTATTACCAGTGCAGCATTTCTTCATTATGAAGTCCATAACAATTCCAAATAACAAGGGCGATAAAATACATCCTTGTTTAACCCCAGTTTCTATTGGGAAACATTCGCTCAGTCCTTCCTCTGTTCGAACTGCACATGTGTAACCATCATACATGTCTTTGATAATATTTATGATTTTTGATGGTAAGCCATATTGCTTCAGAATTTTCCACAAAGAATCTCTATGAATACTATCAAATGCTTTTTTGAAGTCGATGAAGTTAAGTACAAAAGGTTTTGTACTTAAGCTACATACAGAAACAAAAAAAAAAACTGGTTTGCCTATCTAGAAAGAATGTCATGTGATTCCAAAGCACATATTAAAAGAGGATAAAGGAGAAGAGCAAGAGGCTGACAGTAAGATGGACAGGAAACTTCAAAGAAACACTAACAACACCAGTTACCAATTTTTAAGAAACATCAGTTACCAATTTTTTAAGCCACCATAAAGGGCGATAGAAAAAATCTCCCTCAACACTCGAACATGTACATGAGAGAAAAAAAAGTATTGTCTGTTAAAAAAAAGTACAATTTTAAAATTATCAGCTTCAAATTGTAACATCTATAAAACCAGCCTGAGAGATAGATGACTTACCTACACATAAGTGCCAAAGCTTGCTGTCGCTGGACAGTGTTTTGAAATTGTTGCATTTGCTGAAAAAGTTTGAAAATAAAGAATATAAATAAATTATGACTGTGTATCAATTAAGCAACAGTTAATGTTTTGAGTTTCAATATAAAAATATAAATAAGCAATACTAAATATGCAAAGACTTGCTTTTTAATCTAATTATGAATGAGTTCAATCACACATTTTCAGCTGTTAATTTTTACTACAAAAAATTTGTAAAAAATTATAAAACTTACTGCTCCCAAGTTATTACTACCAAGGTTGTAACAGCTTAAATCTAATATTAAAACATCTTTCTTATTATTGTTAAGTATCATCTGCAGTTGCCCACAAATGTGTAGTAAGACAATCATGTCTCAAATGCTTGGTGCTTCTTGATAGTTCTACTGTTTATCTCTATCCATGCCAGGTTGTTTAACTGTCTAGTATTTTCTATCTTTACTTCTCTTAGTGGCTCATGGTGTTCACATTCTTCTGAAGAACCAGATTTATTGAAGTCACAACATCACATGATTTATCAAAATATTTAGCTCTTAGATGAGACCTATATTTAGACAGTTGTCAAATCAAATAAGGAATTAATATATGCGAGGTCAAGGAAATGTCTTCGCCTCATTCTTGACTGCCATTCACAGCACTTATATCATTCATTTACCGATATATATTTATATATTATAAAGTTTAAACTCTCACCCGCGTTAATACACACAATAGTAAAAGATTTATTAATGTACCAATATAATTCCATGATTTCTGTGAGTAAAAATGTAAGTATTGACAATTCTACATGGTCTAATTTTAAAAAATGTTACACTTCTATCAGTTAGGCATACATCAGTAAAAAATATGTTATTAATACTTACTGCAGTAATGATATAGACACCAACTAAAGTAATATCAATTGGTGTTAATATATGCTAAATTCCTCTACTTAGTGAGCCCCTTTTAAGTGGATGTGGATGCATTGTGTTGTTAATTTACAGCAGAGCCACAATATTTGCGCCTTCAAGCCTGACACATCTTTCTTTTGCACGTGTAGGTTTGCTTACAATTTTTGCCTGTGCAGTGGTCATTTTTAGCATACTCTTTTCGGCCTTTAACAGGGTTCTTTAAGCCTAGATAACGATACCGTTGTAAAATTACAGCATCAAAACACAAATTTCCAAATTTGACAGTTTGCCTTAGTCAAACATTACCCCTCTGTGTACCTCCTTAATTACTACTTCAGGTGACTCCCTGTGATTTGCCAATTTTCAAGAAATTTGTAAGGCCCCCCCCCCCCCCCCCCCCCCACTTTTCGGGCTGCTGCTGACCAGGGAAAGAAATTTCCTTGATTGTCGGTAGGTATCAAACAACCTATGTGTTTCAGGAAACACAGCAAATAACACTATGAGGTAGCCGAACATACTTATGGTGACCATATTGATAGACACTGTAACATGTCCGGTACATGCAGCCAAACTCAGTTTAAACACACAGCTGTGTGTCAAAAGTTCAAAGAAATTACTATTTTTAGAGCTCCTAGTGTTACATTCAGGAGCCACGATAGCTCAGTGGTTAGTGGAATTGGACTAGAGAGGACAAGAGTCGGGTTTGATCCTGATCGACAGCTTCTGGGTTCACCCAGCATCAAATGGATACCAGATTTTTTTCTGGGAAAGTAAAGCAGCATGGGTGTAATACCGGCCACATTACCCCAAAAATCATATACTAAGGGTATATAAAGATTATGGTCACCAACACCATATTCCCTATACTCCACTTGGTGTGAGGGGCTCTTTACTTTACTTACTAATGTTACATTTATGGGGTAGTAATTTTTACTATGGCATCATAAACATGTCAGTCACAGATAGGTGTCATAACCTAGGGTTAATGTACACGAGTACACACAGAACCCCCTTTTCTTTGCCGTCTTCTGAGAGGGCCAGACATCAACCATATTACCGAGAGACCATGAGAGGGTGAAACCCTGAGGACACTATTAATTCATTAATTTGGAAAAACTCCCATAGCTTGCATTGAACCAGGGACGTTGGATATCTTACCTCTAGACATCCCCCCCCCCCTTTTCCAATAAGATAATACCCTTTGGGTTGTCATCTGGTTTTCATGCAGATTTTTTAAATAAGGACAATTTCAAAAGTTATGTACATGAAGTATGTGAACAATTTTGGAGGAAGAACATTAGCCAAAAAAAGAAAAGCTTGAGATCAAAAAGCTAAAGTGTAAGGGAAATAAAAGAAATTAACTTTTATTTTGTGACATAAACATTGACTATAAATTACCAACATCATAAAAAATTATGATCTCATAAATCAAATTTGGAGAAAACAAGTTTTCCATGCACACAAGTTATTTCCAGCTCATATACCTTCCTAACTGTGACCTGTGAGGTATCACCATGTCAGGAAAGTTTTTTTAAAAATGCAACAATTGCAGCGCTAAAAATATTATCATACATACTTTTTTTTTTATTTATGTAATGGTAAGTGAGAGGTATTTTGTCCTAGTGCTTTTTGTACTTTCCTACAATACTGAAAAATAGAGTACTGAGTTGTTTTTTGGTCCCTCACAAAAGTGTTTGTGCACAATATTGTAACATTTGACCTGGCTGTGCTCCTTAAATGTTTCAATTATTTTTTAAACTGTAGTTCTTCCAAAGTGCAATGGTACCAAAGATTTGTACTAAAATTCCATAACAATATTTCTCCAGGATTTTTTTTTTTTTTTTTTTTTTTTTTGGTATTAAATTTTACAACAGTTTCGTAAACATGTAATATAGACAAAATGATGACTATAAAATAATGAATTATGATGATGTGTAAACTATGCATTCTACAAGCTGTGTCGTGGGATATGTGTATTGCATGAAGAACAATGGCTTGAAACTGCGTAAAAATTTGGACCAGGCATGACATTTTTTTTTACAAAATGGCAGGAATTGATAAATACAGTGACAAAATGTAACACTAGACTTGAACCATAACATAAATGAGACATTTATCTGCTTGTGCAGGTACGGATTATCATGCCATAAAAAATAGCCATTTTGTTTGACAGCAAAATAAAACTGAACTTTCTCAATCTTCTCTTTGCTAATCTATCTGTCTGAACATTTCTTGGTGTACTGAGTGTCCAGGGTTGAAATTGCATTTTCCTGTGTATTGATGAGCTCATCTATGTCTATGGTGAGCTATGCTAGACTAGACTATTTAAAAACTAAAATTTGTGCCAAATGTTTCAATGTAGAAAATTTGCCTTTTAATTTGAGGAATTCATTCTGTACCTGAGGTTTTCTGCATTATATTTCTACAATGCTTCTTGTATGAGAAGTTATTGTTGGGAATCATATATATATATATATTATATATTTTAAAAAACTTAAAATTATATCTGACCTGTTGCTGGTGAGCTATCGTTTGACGCACAAGAACACTCTTAATGCTTTGCTCCATTGCAAACTTTTTGGCCCTCTGTATGTCCTCCTGTTGAGCCGAAGTAAGTTTTGGTGGAGTGAACGGTTTAACATCTCGCTTCGCTCCTGGACCCTCCAACAACGGTCCACTTTGATCTGACTGTGGAAAGAATGGTTCCTGTGAGTCTCCAGATCCTGAAACACAAAAAATATTTACTTATGAAAAAAACCTGCTGAAAATTATTTGCTAGTGAATTGACTTACCAGGTAAAACAGACTGGAGAAAAGAAACGATAAAAGAATGTTTTTGTAAAGCTATCAACACAAAGTGAAGGTAAATGGCATGATGACTATAATCTAATTCTAAAACTTCTGTAAGGCAGATTTGGCTGCAAGGTGATCACAATGGATTGCTGAGCTAAATTATAAGATAGAATGTAAAAGCTGCAAATTTTCGCACATAAATTGTTTAAAGGGTACGGTGAATATACCGTTACAAATAAATTGGACCCTGGGCTCCAGTTAGGATGTGCTTTATATTTTTTTCTCTTAAAATTATAAATATTAATATGTGCAGAAAAAATGCCATTAACATTCAGCAATAAAGTTCCAGACATGTTGGACATCAAAATGTTTATGTTTACCGCATCCTCAGGGGTAATTCCGCCGCACAATCTTTACATTGAGTTAAGGCGGATGCCGGAGATGTATGCCTCCCCATACAAATAGCCGGTAGTTTGTGGAATGGTAGTATGCAAAACGGTCTTCTCTTAAGACTGTATGAAACACACAGAAAAAAAGAAGAGAAAAACACAACATTACTAAAGTAGTTTTTACCAACACATGGAATCCTTCTGAAGATGATAGCCAGAGTATAGAAATCCTTACAATCTCTCCATACTCCATATACAAACCTGTCATTGATTTTTATTTTTTTATATTTTAGCTTTTCCATTGTTTTTACATTTAAAACAAAATGATTTTAAAAGTTTGCTTCACCCCACAGATTGCTGATATTTCAATAGTATCTCCACATATTTTTTTTTCTTTAATACTTTGGTGACAGCTGCACCAGCATCTTCTATTCCACATATTTAATGCACTTTTTGGAAAAGACATTTCTTGGCAATCTGTTGGTGGTCTTGGGATTCAATACATCATTATCTTCATTAAAAGTTCTAACTGGAAAAATACAACACATCCTAAACACACATTTATTTCAAACATAAGCATCCATTTGTATGAGTTAGTAACATTCTGGCTTGTTGCACTAGAAGCTGAAAAGAGGTTTAAAAAAAAAAAACAATAATATAATGCTGCCCTGAAAGAGAATTCAATCAAGTTAAATGCAGAGACAAAGACTGTCACAGCATTATATGTTTTTATTCCTACTTTATGTTGGTAATAGTACAACTATCAGAACAATTTTATAACAAGTTTAGAGGATAGGTCTGTGGAGGGTTGAGAGAAGGAATAGCTAAGTGGTGGTTGTCTGCCAAGCAAACAATTCTTGATTTGATTCTTTAATGATGGGAAGTTGACTCAAATATTCACTGCACTCAATGATCTATTGATACATAATTTAGTTCTCCATAAATGAACTAATGATGTTGCTTTAAATAATCCTGTTCTGCTGCCATAAACATAACCAGAAGCACATAAAGAGCTATTTTTGAGAATCGCTATAGATTTTGCAGAAGGCCAAAAGAGCATTTATATGTTTAAAGACATCATTTTTTTATTCTCACACTATACACTTCTTTATTAATTAAGACATTAAAAGCAAGTTAAAATGTGAATTAATAATTTACATTTTGAGAGAATTGCTTATAACATTTAACAAGGTACAGAAAGAAATATATTGGTGGTAAAACATAATGCTAATCTAAATGTTATTGGAATACTGCTGTCCTTTCCAAACAAGTTACGCAAACTGATGAACAAGTCGAACCGTCCAGTAGCAGAGCTTACTCATTCAATTTACTATATCTCCACTCACAGAAAGTGACTGCAGGTCACCCATCGTTTCTGATCAAATTGCCTTGGCTGAAAGTACATAGAAAAAAAAGACCAAAGCTTCACACAGGACAATCATCTCACAAAACGCACAATGATGTATATATTGAGATTGCCCAATGTTCAAAATCCCGCCCATTTCATTGCACCACAAATTCAGAATGTTGTGGAATTTTAAATAGATTAACTGCACTATATTTATTTGCCACTGTAAACTGATTACAGCATTTCAAACACATACATTCACACTCAAGGCTATTTTTTAATACAAGCATATTCAAAACTAATCTACTAATCCCATTTCAGATTACATGTTTTGAAACTACATATTTTCTAAATATTAAATGTGTAATTCAAATACTTGTACTAATAATAGAAGTCTCTTACAGTGTGATCCTTGTCTGAACAACTATCCTGTTATTTTTGCTTGTTGTCTTGAGACTCAAAAACCTGTCTTAATTTTATTTTCTTTTTGTCTCACGGATGATAATCACATATCTCAGAAGTCAAAGCCTAAAGGCACATGACCAACAGCACATTTTTATGGATCAATTTTACCCCAAGCTGTCCATCTTTTCCTGAAAAATCTCTGGCACCCGCTTTAAGATAACATACTTGGTGAACCAACCCCTAAACTGTGATGATCTGTAAAAAATTTGCCACATCTGGAAATTGAATCCAACCCTTCTATAACCCAGTAATAGTCAAGTAGTTAATACAGCACTAAATAATGGGAAGAAGAGTATTAAAGAGAATGAAATATCTAATGTTTGCATACAATTTGTCTGAAACTACAATGTGTTAAATGTGTACATTTCTATACCACATACAATTACAAATAACTTCTAAGGTGCTAAGGTACACAAAGTGTTGGTCAAAGAAGAACAAAACTGCCAATTTAGACAGGAAAAAAAGTGTCAATAGGATCACCAGATAAAAGATAAGCTGCCATCTGTGATAAGTAATGTATGATGTGCTAACTAAACATTTTTTTTGCCACCCAAACATTGCATGAATGGATTATAATGCAATATACTACTACACTGCTGAAATAAGCATCAAAATGTACATAACCGGAGACAGTACTATGAGGCTACTGCAAATGTATTTTAAATACCATACAACTTCACAATATGTAAGTCTTATTTACCTTTAATTGTCTATGTAGACATCACTTAAAAAACATAAAACATTTTCCCCCCTTTAAACAGGTGTTTTTATTTTACTTTTATCTGCCTATTATTAAAGTGAGATCAGATTAAAGAAGAACAGCAATTCCAGTCTGAACACAACAACAAAATTACAGTGATCTACACCCCATAGCATGATTTTCCTTTTTCACAACAGTGCTGCCAAAATCTCATTCCATCTATGTGTGTTCACTTGTAGTTCTGACACATTTCTCAGACTGAAAGTACAAAGCATTTTAAAAAATAATACTTCTTTGCACAAGACAGAATTGTGTTTATATTGCAAAGCTTTTGAAACTTTCTACAAAGAAATGTATTATTAATTTATATTAGCCACCTGTCTGATTCACTAACCCACTCAGTCTATGAACTAAATTCAATTTTAAAAGTTACTTTCTTCAGGATATTTTTCTAAAATAAAGACAAATGTTCTGCATGTGCGGAGAGTGTACTTTCCCATCCTTTGTGTTTATATAAAATATAAAACAACAAATTTCTACCAGATGGTTTTTCTGATGAATCGTCTAGTGCTCTGTAATTACAAACATAAAAGAAATAGCTCAAACATAAATACATGAAATCTATCAGATTGATGAAACCAGATTACAATTGTCTAATATTTGAGACAGAAAGAATACAAAAGTTAATGTAATAGTTATCCAGATTACATGCAAAATATATTAACAAACAGATGCAATTTAAATAAACAATAGTTTACAATATATAAAACATAATTAATGACAGCTTATCCAGGTCCATCAGTCACAGGAAACAACGGTTGAGACGACAAGGCATCAGTGCTTTGGTGGCCTGTAGAGTACTCAGAGAGAAAATGCAGAAGGGGGAAAACTCATACATAATAATTTTTTAAAATTCAGAACATATAACTTACATAACACAAAACAGTAATCTGCTTATTACAATTGAAGTGGCAAAATATACTTTTAGTTAGTTTCCAAACCATTAGTTACATTAACATGGTTGCTTGTGAAACATGATACACGCTAAAGGGGAAAAACCCAGACAAACAGCTAGTACCACTGAGTATAGCAATCATTTTGTATGCAGTGAAATGTAAATGAAGAATGTCAAGTCAAGTAATAACTTCAGAAGGGTCTCATTTCAAAAGTATGCTTCTGTTTTCATTTAATCTAATGGCAAACAAAATGACTACCATAACCCTTTAGTTAGTTAATACAGACAAGAACATACCATTTTCAAGTTTTATTCGCTTGAATGTCTCATCTGAGTAATCAGGACTCAGTTGCTGAAATTTAAAACAAATAATATATTACTATATATATATATATATATATATAATTAATGACTGAAAACAGAAACTGAATTACATATCCTCAGAGTATGCACTTTCTAATCATTGCTTTAAAAATTAATTATTACCATCATCAAGTACCGGGCCTACTGGCGTAGGTGATCATGTCTCTCCACAACTTTCGATCTCTGCAGCTATTTATCATTTCTGTTGATGACCTTCTGCCAAGCCATTCTCTTAAGCTGTCTGTTATTTTTTTTCTCTTTGCTTCCCTCTATCTATTCGTCCCTCAATTTTTCCAGTTGTTAAATATATTTCAGTTGTTCTCTTCTCATTACATGGCCAAAAAATGATTGTTTCTTCCTAATATTGGAAATTAGCTCTCTTTTTGCTTTGACCTCTCTCAGAACATCTTCATTACTCTTCTTAGTTGTCCATGGTACTCTCAACATTCTTCTGTAAAACCATATTTCTACAGACTCCAGTGATTTTCTTGTCTGTTGTCCATGATTCGCATCCATATGTTAAGACTGGCTCTACATAACATTTAAGAACTCTACTCTATTGTTTCTATTGTCAAAAATGGATTGCATAGTATTTAAATACTATGTCAGCATTTAATGTAAAAATGTATTGAAAATAATGCAAAATGCCAGACACCTGTCTTCTTAGTTTACTACTTGGTGCATTTCCATCACTTTGAAGTATACAGTGGCAACACTGGTATCACTGGCCAGTTTAACTAATGACCTAAACGTACTTGGTTTTAAATAAGTTTTTCTGCAAATTATCAAATAATTATTATTAAAGATACATAAGGTGCTAAGCTGGAAAACCACCTACAATAGAACAAAAATAGTTTGAGTAATGTTCAAAACATTCACAATTAAATGAAATAGCTTTATTTCTTTTCCCCAATACTTTGATCTCACATGAAAGCATGAAATATGAAAGAAATCTGCCAATCAAGTCACATATCAAAATAAACAAATAAAGTTATTTCCCATGTGAGTTTCACATGACTATATAGGATACCAAATATGTTTTTAGGACAGGAGAGGTTCATCATCTATTTTATGGATGGAGACCATGACAGGAACCAGTGTATGTTTTAAAAATAATATTTTCTGTTTCGTTAGAGTTTTATTTGTTTTCACACAATTTAACAGATTTCATGAGTAAAATGTTATATATATTTAGATTCAGCATTAATTTTTACATAAGCATGAATTATTTTAAGGTGATCTGTCCACCCATTAGCTGCTTTCAGAATTCAAAATAATCGCCATTGATTTGACATGAATTTGAAAATTACTTGGATATATAATGGCTTACACTGTCTGTCAGAGAGCATAATTAGATTTATTTTATTTCAATTTATATAATTATATAGATATTGTCAATAAATCAGCATTTCTTAGCGTCCATTTTTATATAGGGATATTTCAAGCTGATTTTTTGTTTGCCCAATGTGTTACCGTAAATTTAGTTACTTTGTCATCTTCAATATTTTTAAACACTTATCTCATTTGCTAACAGCATCATACACATGTTGACCCTAATTGATGGGAAATATGACCTGGTCACGGCCAAATTCAAATTGTCTGACTGTTTTGGTTTGGCAGTGGAACATAAGTGTGATCAATTGATCTATAATATTAATAACAGTAACAAACACCTAATAAAAAAAAAAGACAACAAAATTCATGAACTTTTATAAAATAATTATTATTATACGGACACTACCAACTATACATAAATTTGAGACATGAATTAATTAATTTATTTAAATATCTGAGCCCAGGGCCATCTACATTAAAAATTTTTTTTTAATTTGACAATCATCATCATGTGCCATACCAGTTGGCGCAAGTGATCATGTCTTTCCACAATCTTCTATATTCAGTGCATTGTAACAGTTCTGTTGTTGACTTTTCCATGTCATGACACCAAGCTATCCAGTATTTTCTCTCTTTATCATCCGTGATCTCTCTTTCCTTGTATTTTTCCAGTTGTAACAAAATATTCAAACTTTCCTCTTCTCATGATGTGCCTGAAAAATGTTGATTGTTTCTTTCTGATGTTTCTTAGGAGCTCTCTTTTTGTGTTGGCCTCTTTGAGAATTTCCTCATTGGTCTTTTTAGCTGTCTAACGAACTTTCAACATTCTTGAGAAATCTCATCTCTGTGGCCTCTAATCGTCTTTTCATTTGTTTAAGGTCCATGATTAGCTTCCATAGATGAGAATTGGCTTTTTATAGCACCGGTAAACTCTCTTTCTCACTTCCATTGACATAGAATTGTTGCATAAAATATTTTTCATTTTCTGAAATGCTATTCTGGCCTGAGCAACTCTGCTTTTTATTTCTGTGGTGCATCTTCCATCTTAATTTTATTAAAATTTTCAAATAATAACTTTATTTTTAAATTTCAAAGTAAAAAAAAATTAATAGAATATTGATGTGATTACTACTTACTATCTTTACGACACATAGAACCATTGCTGGTGTATGTTGGGGGGGCAACGATAGAACCTGAGAAAGGCCACTTGGTCAAGCAGTCGCCACGACTTGTGAGACTCAGGATTTTTATTTCACCCCCGATAGAAAAAAATCCTTTCTGACTACCGTGGGCTTCGAACACCGTACGTCGGCTTTCAGCCAGCGGAACAGTGGTTTTAGCCGCACAGCCAAGCGCACATCATGATCGATATGATTAATTATAATATATAAGCTTCTTCAGCATTTCTGAAATGCTATTCTACTTTTATTTCTGTGGTGCATCTTCCATCTAATATTATTGTGCCCAAGTATTTGAAGCATTGCACTTGTTTCAGATTTGTCCTGATTATTTTTATCCTGCTTGATGGTGATGATTGTTTCTTCGATATGACCAGTACTTATGTTTTCTTACTATTCAGACCCTTTCTTGTTGCTTTCTTTTACGGTTATGTCTATCATTTCTTATAGTTCATTCTCTGTCTCTGCTATTAAGACTGTATCATCCGCATATCGCAAATTGTTTATCTTGTGACCGTCAACTTCAATTCCTTTTATATCTAATAAAATAATTTGATAATTAATCTAATAAAATCATAATATTTTTGTTGTAAAGTGAAAACAAATCTGGCACCAGAACACAGCCTTGTCTGACTCCTTGTATAAAAAAACTGTCCTGTTTGGATGCTAATTCTAATGGCTGCTTTTTGTTGCCAGTACATGATTTTTATAATTCGCAGATCCTTGCCATTAATGTTTAATTTCTCCAGCATATTGATTATTTCCACATGCTTTACTTTGTCAAATATCAGGTGGTTTCAAGATATTAAGAAGATGTTGAACATGACAACAGAAGAAAAAGTGGGCGATTGGTTTGAGACAGATTTTTTTTCAGTTCAGATTGACTGTGAGTGTGGTGAATGACGGAATGCAATATTCTGCAAAAGGCAAAGGACATTTATGACCTGATAATGATTCTGATTATTTTGTTCCCTAATTGTTTATAATTAGTTTATATTTAACCAGGTCTGCTCCTGACAAGTGACTACACAAACAGTTTGTAGTTTGTACATTACTCACTAAACAATCAGTAAGTACTCTTAGTGATTTAATATTGTGTGTACTCAGTTGCCAGTTAAGTTAAATGTAGTTAGGCACAAAACACAGTAATGATTGATGGAGGAAAGGGAAAGGCACTTGATCAGATGATGACACTCCAACTCCAAGACATTGACAGCAACGGTTTCCACTCACTGTTGCCAACAAATCATAATGAAATGATTTTGATTTAATTTATAACCGGTGCCTGATGGCATGGTTTGTGCCAGGATCAATTTCAGTGCATATTAAAGGTTGCTAACACTAACTTAGCGGCTAACACTATCAGAATTAAAAAAGATTCCCTCAATTTACTATAACTCCTCCTGGTGCCTCTATGACTAACCAGTCTAGTCAAAGGGATTGAGATGGAAGGCAGCCTCCACACTCCACGATGCTAAAAAATGCCACGCGCTGACATTGGATAAGCCAAAAAGAAGAAAGGCAAGATGAGATGAGAACATGATCATTATCATCATATACCTACTGACAGTTCTACAATCAAACAAAACCACAACACAACTCAACATACATACACTAACAGTTATTGAGCGAGTTTTGGAGTTACACAACACATCTAGTGAACCAAGTTGTTTGTAGTTTGTAAAGTTTGTTGTTGAGACACTGACGCCACGGATGGCCTACTTTGCCAAAACATCAATTATGATCAATCAACTTTTGTTTTGTTTCTCACCAGTGTGTAAAGTTAAAGTTCTTGGTCTTAAAGCCGTTACAACTCTTTTTCATTTTATTTTAAAATGTTCATTATTATAATATAATCAGCTTTAACTTTACACGTAACACAGCAGTCACAGCAGCTTCTCATGAGTCATTTTAATTTTATGATTATTGATTGTATGCATCTTTAACTATGATGCCTTTGCGGCTTTACCCCCACAAACGTTCTTTTAGCTTAAAAGTTTTAAGAGACAAAAGATGACGAAGAAGTAAGAAGAGGTGTATTACTATTACTTTTTGGTTTAGTAATTTAGACAATTTAGTCAATTTCATGGAGTCGATTAACTTAAAACACACATCGCAAGCAAGTCACAACAACACTCAACTTCAACTGTGTCGTGATTCGTGAAAAAGTGTAACACACACACTATTATATTATCTATAACACTCGACGCAACAATCATACAGACTTTACACTTTTTAAAAATATTTTTAGTCTAGTCAGTCACTTGTACTCTAACTAAAATAAGTAGAGTGAGTAGTCATTTAAGTGTTAAGTTAGTATTAGTGCTAAGTAGTAGTGTAGAGTAGTAGTAGTAGATTTGACTCGAGTCAGTGGTGAAGTTAATTTAATTAAATATTTTATTAATTAAGTCTAAAGTCTAAAGTGATCTAAGTCCTGTGAGTCAGACGATAAAATGTAATAAACAAAATTTGAATAATTGATTTGGAATACTCACTTGTGAAGAACTACCATTCATTATTCCAAATGAATGTATAGGGGATGCCATAGCCGCTCTACGATGAGGATTTATTTGAAGTTATAAAATAAATCACTCAATAATCAGCCAAGAATCCGCCAAAATGGCTACCATCAAAAGTTAAGCTTGTCGATCTCGTCTCGTTTGAAACGTTTTGCTGTTGTCCAGATTTTCTTCAAGCCAGTGTTAAATAGTAAATTACAACAGTCATAATATGATATAACAAAAAGTCAATAATTTATCAGACTGCATATTTTATTTAACAATACACATTTTATTGAGTTATAGTCAATTAATAACATGAGCACTAATGTTGCCTAAGGAAGAAGTTTCTTCTGTTTCAATTATTGTTTTTCAAAAGTCGTATGTACAATTTGGCATTGACAAAAAACAAAGTGTATATATATATATATATAATCTCCATCATCATGTACCATACAGGTTGGCGTAGACGATCTTGTCTTTTCGCTCTCTCTCTCTCTCTCTCTCTCTCTCTCTCTCTCTCTCTCTATCTCTGTGTGTGTGTGTGTCCATATAAGCTATTGCTATGCATTTAAACATTTAGACCAGCTTAGGTCACGGTGCTTTTGAGACCATCACCGGTTCCCCATAGCTTATCATGTAAGGTTGTTTCTCCTGTGTTCTTAGGGTGTTTAAGAGAGCTGCAGTCATGTAGTGTATGCTCTGGAGTTTGGCTGCTGCGCACTTACATGTTGGTATGTCACTGAGTCCTATTTTGTGAAGATGTTCTCTGAGGTCACAACGACCTGTCCTGTGTATGAGTATTTGGTCTGCTCATGTCTGCTAAGCTTGTTTAGGCTGTCATGTACTGGCTCATATTGTCCTTGTAACTCCCTCCATTCTGTTGTTGCTAGCTTGCTTCATGTTTACTTTTATTTCTTTGAGACTCTGGAATTGGTAAGACTGTTGAAGCCCTCCGCCTGCTTTTGCGAATTCACTTGCTTTCTTATTTCCAGGGATGTCACAATGTGCTGGTATCCACTGCAGAACTATTTCTGTCTTGTCTGAAAGAGAACACGTATTCTTTATTTCTTGGTGAGTCTGTGCTGTTTTGGGCTTGACATTGCTTATATGACTGATTTTGCATAGGTGTGTATGAGCTTTTTTTTTTTATTTGGGACCTCATGTGTGTTGAGAGTGTGTGGAGTGCCATTGCCTCTGCTCTAAAAATGTGTGCACCTTTCCCAGCTGCAAGAGAATATGTTTCTGTCTTTCCACATGGCTGGGTTATATAGATGCCACTGCCTTAATTATTTGAGGCTTCAGTTGCGGATTCATTTATGAAAACCCGTGTCCACGTACCTCTGGAGTATTTTTCCTGAGCATGATGAGTTATATGGCTCTCATTTCGGTCTGAATTGTGGAAAACATTCCAGGAACATCTGGGATTATTTTTGTTTTATTTTTACAGTTGGTTCGGGTTTTAGGGGTTCGCACAGATCTTTGTTTGGTTCTAAAGAAGTGAGTGTTGTCGGAGAATTTTCTTTGCAAGATGGGTTGGGCTCTTCCTTTGGAGTCTGTTTTTTTTTTTTTTTTTTTGTCTTGCAATTTTTTATGCAGTAGGTGATCTGGTAGTGCATCATATCAATTTTATTGCTGTCTGTTTACCATGACATGCTATCTATATAGTATCTTCTCTCATTGTCGTTCGCGGTGTCTCTTTCCTTGTATTTTGCTGGTTGTAACAAAATATTCTAACTTTCCTCTTCTCATGATGTGCCCAACAAATTTCGATTGTTTCTGATAATTTTAGAAGTTCACTTTTTGTTTTGGCCTGATTGACAATTTACTTGTTGGTTTTTTTAGCTGTCCGTGGAGCTCTCAAAAACTTCAATAGGTCAGAATTGGCTATATATCATCATCATCATCATCATCATCAAGCTCCATGCCTGCTGGCGTAGGTGATCATGTCTCTCCACAACTTTCGATCTCGATAGTTATTTATCATTTCTGTTGTTGACCTATTGCCAAGCCATTCTCTTAAGCTGTCTGGTGTCTTTTCTCTTTGCTTTCTTCTATCTATTTGTGCCTCAGTTTTTCCAGTTATCACAATATATTGTAACTGTTCCCTTTTCATTACATGGCCAAAAAAATGATGATTATTTCTTCCTAATATTGAATATTACCTCTTTTTTTTTTTTGCTTTGGCCTCTTTCAGAACATTTTAAATACTTTTCTTACTGCCCATGGTATTCTCAACACTCTTCTGTAAAACCACATTTCAACAGCCTCCAGTGATTTTCTTGTCTGTTGTCCTGTCCTGTTGTCCATAACTTTTTTTCTTGTTTCTATTGCTAATAATGGATTGCACAATATCTTCCTCTTTTTTGGAAAGCTGCTTTTGCCTGAGCCATTCTGCATCTCTCCTCTGTTGTACATCTACAATCTGAGGTTAAATTTGTTCCAAGATAGTTAAATTCATTTACCTGTTTTAATATTGTTCCACTTGTCTATATTGTGCATTGCGGTGATATTCTTTTCTTTGTTGCTACCATTACTTCTGTCTTTTTACTATTAAGGATGAGTCCTTTAGTTTTGCTTTCCTTCACACAAAAAAAAGACTTTGCTTTCCTAGTAGTAGTAGTAGTAATAGTAGTAGAAGTAGTAGTAGTAGTAGTAGTAGTAGTAGTAGTTGTAGTAGTAATAGTAGTAGTAGTAGTAGTAGTAGTAGTAGTAGTAGTAGTAGTAGTAGTAGTAGTTGTTGTTGTTGTTGTGTGGTGGTGATAAAGTTCTTAAGAATAGGATTATCATGCGTCTTCATGTTCCCGGACAAATCCTAATTGTGAAAGGTTAAATTACAATCTATGAGGGATTTTCCAAACTGGCACGAATGTCCTAAATTGGATCTGTCATTTTTTTCCTTTATTGTTTGGCAACAACTAAAGTTATAACATGATGATTCACAGCAGACCCAACACATTTACTCAGGCACAATTCTCGTAGTTAAGGGAACCATATAAAGCCTTTGTTTCATTAACGAGTAACGGCCTGCACTTTTGGTTCAATATTTTTGACGACTTACAGGTCGGTTTGCAAAAGGGGAATTTTTGCCATGCTTCAGTGTTGCTTAAAATCATCTCTTATAAAAGTTTTGTTTAAAAAGTCAATACCAATTTGTGAATAGAAATAATTTTTAAGCATATAAATTTTACATTCTTGCATGCCGATACAACTAATAGGCTATAATTGTATTTTCTCTATTTTCTTTATGCCATGTGGCGGGACACAATACAGGTCCAGTGTAAGGTCTGACAGTAGAGATATCGTCGGACACAAAGAGTCTAGAATGTCTGCTCTATGTGCCGTCTTCGGCTCGGCAAAGGATGCACCGTCATCATCGGTACGTGTCACGGCAACTGTTCACATGGGATCTATGGACACGACTGCTCCGGGTCTTGTCTTAGTGTCAGTTCTTTATGTGAGGAAAATCCGGAAAATGCCAACATTGCAAACACCCTGGCTATACCTGTGATGACACTTGTCCTGATGGTAATTTTGAGCTACAGTGCGAACAGACGTGTTCTGATGGCTGTGACATCATATGTGACACAGAAAGAGCAGACTGTACGCGCAAGGAAGCGTACTACGGGCCAGACTGCACTCTCAAATGTCCTGACCACTGTTTCAACGACACCTGTGAACAGTCAGCCGGGATCTGTTCATGCAAGGGAACGTTCTACGGGTCAGACTGCACTCTCAAATCTCCGTACAACTGTTTGGATGATATCTGTTAACAGTTCATGGGGGCCGGCGTCTCGTATGTCGATGATTCCCACGTTAAGAAGAGTCTGCCGACTACAACAAACCCAAGCATATGGATACCTTAATGTGTACTGGATATTTTCTTTCTGTGCTGGACATGGTTCATTTCTTGGTGTGTTTCATTGCTAGCCAAGGCTCATATCTTGGCTTGTGTGTGTGTGTGTGTGTGTGTGTGCTGGCCATGGCTCATATCTTGGATTGTGTGTGTGTGTGTGCTGGCCATGGTTCATTTCTTGGTGTGTGTCATGTTAGTCATATCTCATATCTTGGAGTGTCCGTGTTAATCATGTCTCACATCTTTAAGTGTGTATGTGTTTAGTCATATCTCATATCTTAGTGTGTATCTGTGTTAGTCATGTGTCATATCTTTGTGTGTGCATGTTTGGGCTAGTGATATCTCATATCTCTGTGTGTATGTTTATGTTAGTCATATCTCATATCTTTGTGTGTGCATGTCTGTGTATGTCACATCTCATATCCTTGTGTTTGCATGGCTATGCTAGTCACATCTCATATCATTGTGTGTGCCTATCTATGTTGGTCATATCTCATATCTTTGTGTGCATGTCCATGTTAGACATGTGTAATTTCTTTGTGGGTGCATGTCTATGTCAGTCATATCTCATATCTTTATGTGCATGTTTATGTTAGTCATGTGTCATATATTTTGATGTATGTCAGTGTTAGTCATGCCTCGTATCGCTATGTGCATGTCTGTGTTTGTCACATCTCATATCTTTGTGTGTGCATGTCTGTGTTAGTCACCTCTAGTGACTCGGGCAGATAGTGCTCGTAAACCTGGGAGGACCGACCATCTAAGGGCAGAATCCCCCTACAGAAAAGATCACCTGCTGCCTTGCAGGAAGATTGGGGACAATCAAAGGCTAGGGAAAGCAAACCTGAATAAAATGCTGGCTGAAATCGGATGCACTGGGCCACTGGCGCAGAACACAGTGCAACGTTTTTAACGGGTGTTCGATCAAAGTGGATCTGGCAGACTCTAATTGTGATGTTCTGTTTGTAACACACCTAACCTGACAGCTGAGTTCATGTGAGGAGCTGGAATCCTACTCTGATTGGGTCCTGATCGCAGAGAGAGAGAGAGAGAGCGAGAGAGAATCAATCAATTTTATCCAATGAGCCCTGCTTGCAAACTTCGGTTTCTATTATCAGTGTCTTCCTCTCTTTCTGTATCCTGATGTTTTCCATATAAGAGCCTTTTTGATATTCTTTTATTGTCTTTTCTCAAACATGCTCGATACATGTCCATCCTATCTCTCTCTCATTGTAGATGAAATCACAAGCTATGTTAAAGGTAAAGGTAAAGTACGAGACATGAACCGGCGTCTTAGCACGCGAGTTTACACCCATATATGCTCGGCCGCCTATCCAGAAATGTTCGGATATTTCTGTATAGTGTAGCCTCAAGCATCGAAACTCAGATGCGAAGCGACATTCCTCACCTTCCCAGGATAATACCCTGGTACCCATTTCTGCCAACGGCTGGGTCGACCGTGGGGGTATTTTTTTTTTTTTTTTTTAATTTCCAACCACGAGTACAATTCACACTGCTCCCAGCGGGAATCGAACACGGGTTGTCCGAACGTCGGTAATCTAGTCGGGTGGTTTTCCCAACTAGGCTACCGAGGCCCCCAAGCTATGTTATCATGGCCTAGTGGCTTGGGCACACATTAAATCTTATCGATGGAGAGTTACACAGCGTCACTTTCATTCTTTTTCCTTTTGAATGCTTGATTCAGTGTCGGAGATCAAGCGCATATTCACAGAAGATTATGAAAAAAAAGCTATCCTTGTGATAAAATTCTGTTTTTTCTCTCTGAAAATATTCACTATTTCCGTTTTATTAATATCCATTGTAATGTTAGTGACAAATTGATTGACTGTATCACATATGCGAAAGGATGACACTTATTTTGGTTCAATTGTATTTTATTTCATGAACTAAACGACGTGTAGAAAGCACAATTATAAAGAAATAATCGTCGATTATTTTTTGCTGTACATAAACATGCTCTTGTTTCTGTTGTCCCAGTATTCTTGATGACACCACACAATTATCGCTCGCCATTAGACAGGGTTCGATTATTGATAATGAGTCCAATAAAACTAGGAGCCCTGATGCCTGCCGCATTGAGAGCCTACATGTTTGTTATGCCGATCTGTCACAGGGGGACAACATTGTCCTGAAATCATCATCATCATCATCTGGTGCCGTCTCCGCAACGAAGGTTGGCTACCATGAATCGCCATTCCACTCTGTTTCTTGCTTTGATGGTGCAGGTTGTCATAGATTGACTTGTCCATCTTTTGATTTTACTCGTCCATGTTAGTCTTGGTCTGCCTCTGCCTCTATTACCTTGTATTTTCCCTTCCAATATTACTTTTAGTAGGCTGTTGTGTCTTTTACCATGCCCCAAAAATTTCATTTGTCTTGTTCTAATTGTGTTTAGTAGTTCTCTTTTTATTTTTAGTTGTTTTAAAACTTCATCGTTTGTTTTCTTTTCTTTCCATCCAATTCTACATATTCTTCTATAAATCCACATTTCAAACTGGACGACGCTTTTTATTCGATTATTTCCCATATAGAACGACATACCCAGACTTGGGGTGTCAAGCCATTAGCATCATTGTTCTCTCAAGTACCTGCACTGATACGACACGATTTGAGTGATATTTTAATGTGTGCATGAATACTTTTGTTTCACTATGTGCATTCTTCTCTACTTTAGCAGCTCTTGATCATTCCAGCACCAATAGATGTCGCATAGGGCTAGTAGTGTTATTCGCAACCCATTTCTATTCTGGGCGGGATGTTCAATCTTTTCCAATGAGTCTATATGCCTGTCAACTTCGTTTCTATTATCAGTGCCTCTCTAAACCTTCCTCTTTTTCTTTATCTTGATGTTTCTCACATAACAGAATGTTTTGGAATTCTTTTGTTGTCTCATCTCAAAATATGCTAGACACACGCCCATCTTCTCTCTCTCTCATTGTAGATGAAATCACAAGCCCATCTTATCATGGCATAGTGACTTGGGCAGAAATTTAATCTTATCGAGGCAGAGTTACGCAACGTCACTCACGTTCTTTGGTCCATTATATGCTTGATCCAGTTTATGACAACTGAAACGGGAAGGCCCAGTGGATGATCTAAGCTTGATACGTTTCTCGCCAGGCTCTGTGCGCTGCTAAAAAACGTCTTTCTTGCCCCTTGTCCTTGTTCAGTTCTCCAGCATAGTCCATAAACCTAGGCTTCGTTCTGACTGGCTAGACAAGTTTGAAGTTTTTAATGAAAGTCGGCTGCTCTCTTCTGATTTAGCCCGCTAGTCGAATTTGTTTCCTGAGCTGTATCAGAACAGTCATACTATAAATAATTTCAAGGCCAGATAACTACACATCAGCGGGAACCCAGGTAACGTTAGCGCTCTCAAACATTTTTCATTACGAGAACCCTTTTTAAAGTCATTCTGTGAGATACGGAATTCAACCATTTTGATTCATCTATTTTATACAGTTTATGTATTAAATGTGTATGTACTGTACAAACAAAATCATTTTGAGTAAAATTGACAACATTGTTAGTTAATTATATTATAAATCATCATCATCATCATTGAGTGCCATCTCCGCAACGAAGGTTGGCTACCATGGAGCGCCATTCTGCTCTATCTCTTGCTTTGATGGTGCAGGTTGTCATCGGTTGATTTGTCCATCTTTTGATGTTACTCGTCCATGTTAAATATAGAGTCCTAACATTCCAAGTACTTATTTTAAGATCTTTCCTCCGACATAAGTTCGAATTTCTCCGACTCTCCATGGCTTCCTCTGGACTAGTACGTGATGAGGCTCCAATCTCTTTCACGGTGGTCAGCCATGTTCGTCTTTCGTGTTCTGAACATGCCTCTTGTGTACCACACACTTTGCTGTTTTCGCTTTCTGGGCCGTTGATCATTCTTGATTCCTCCGCCTCCATCCACCGTCACAGACTTTTCACATAAGGGTTGAACATACCCGGTTTACCGGCAACATTTTGTCGAACCATGTGCTTGCCTATCGAACCGCGAACACACGACACAAAGAAGAATAAATCATATTCCACTTAAATATCGGTAATCACAGTCCATCCACACGTCAGAAGTAAAACATACACCAAACGGGAGAATAGCAACACATAATTTCGCACTAGACTGTCGCGTAAATCATTTAAATATATCACCAATTGCCGAATTATAAAAATCGACTACACGAAGCCGCCATGACACCGGAAGTCCCTGGTTATTTATATATTATGTTATATTATAAATAAAAATAAAAATAGCAAACAATAAATATTTAATTCTTTCTTAAATTAAATTGCTGACATGTTTACATTCTCCACATACGGTGTCTTTTAGCGTCGAAAGAAAGTAAAATGTTTGAATCAAGTAGTGTGTCCAACGAATAGGTTCACCCTTATATGTGCTATTTTATTCATGCATCTTCTTCTTAGTTATTTCCCTTTCTCACTGACGTTGTCGTGTAGCGATAATGTTGGAAACCGAAGATTCCATCCACAGTTTCCTAAAGAAGTCGGGACAACTTCAAAGTCAAGTTCAGCATCTGTGTTGTAGTTGTCATGTATCGAGTTAGTTGCAATAGACATTGATAAATAAGTTGTACTTAGCCAACCAATTTATATCTGGATAACACATGTACTGATAAGTTTCCAAACTGACCAAACACCAATGAAAGTATAACTATTAATGTTTACTTCATGCCTCTTTCAATACCAAACCGACTTTATCTATAGTCGTGTAGTTCCTCATTTCTTGACACTTGTTTCTATCATTTTAGTCGCAGTGGACTCTTTTTCTTTCATTCGCGCACATAATGAGAAGAGGAAAGTTGGAATATTGGTTACAACTGGCAAAATACAAGGAAAAAGATATCGCGGACGACAAAGAGAAAAAAATACTGAATAGCTTGGTGTCATCGCATGGAAAACTGTCAACAACAGAACTGATACGATGCACGGTAGATAGAAGATTGTGGATAGACATGATCGCCTACGCCAACCGATATAGCACATAATGATGATGATGGAGTCTTTTTAAATAAAAATTTACGGACAATTTACTACAAGAAAAATTACTTCACTCAAGTAGTGAGCGAAATTGAGCAGCTTGGATAGTCTAAAGGTGTTTCGTCTCGGTAATACATGTATATCTAACATTTGTTTCGCTGTTTTTTTTTTTTTTAACAGCAGATCATTTCTATTTCTAATAAAAATCGCTTCTCCCCCCCCCCCCCCGGGCCACCCCCTCTACCCCTCCGCTCCCTAAAAAAAAATAAAAAATCTTTTTCGACCATCTGTCCTGTCGTCGGAATCTCCGGTTGTCCGGGGACCACAGATTGAGAAACGCTGAGTTAGATAAATCTGTTGTTGAATATCTGTGTTCCGCCACACATTGCATGTCAGTGCACATTACGTATTTCTATATACCGTCAAGGTTAGTACACGTTTGTATTTGTTAACTTCGTCTTTTAGTGCTGTTAAAATGCTGCCTAAACAGATATAGCAGAATAAATAACATTGTTATATTGAAATGCCACCTTTTCACAATTTGAGTTAGTGAACTTTTTTTTGTTGAGATATCTTCAAATTAATAACAGCTCGTTAGTTTGTAACTTTCAGTGACATGAACAATGGACAATATACATTGCAGTTATATGAATCGACATAAGATATACACGAAAATGTATCTTATTTCTTTCTCTCTTTCACCATGAAACATTCAATTTCATGATTATATATGAAGGCAGCAATCAGTACAAACCTCGGTAGTTGAGTGGTTTGCGTGCTCGCTTCCGGATCAGAAGTTCCAAGTTCAATCCTCAGAAGTGGTGGACTGTTTTTTTCAAGCATACAAGAATATGGGGTTCAGGGAATCATAGGAGGAAGAGGTATGTACTACAACACTCAGCTAACTAAAGCGACAGTGTTCCTGCGCGTTCGGCTTCTCGTGGCAAGGCGCAGTGCCATGGAGTACGGGTTCGATCCTGCTTCGGACCAAATATTGTTCTGTTTTTTTTTTCTGTTGTTTATTTGTTTCTGAGTGCTGTAGTACATACCTCTTCCTCCTATGATTCACTGAGTTATCGCCTCGGAAGTTTCCCTCTATAATAATATTAATCTATTCATATTTGTCTCCAATATGGGGTTCACCAGTCTCTGAAAATTGGTACCAGAGATTTGTCTTCGCTGGTCAAGAAAAAAACATGGTCACGAACACCACATTACCAGTCGTTTACCAAGCGTGGAGGGAACCTTCACTTACTAGTCAGCTCAAGACTACAAAAAAATCATTTTTGTGCAAAGTAAAAGTACACAGGCACTACCGTTTGTTATTTCTTTCGTAACTGTACTTTGGAGACATTTACGGGAAATACTTAATGCGGTATTATGATCTGTACTCTGGAGCATTCACCAGATTAACCAATTTTGAGCATGCTGGGTAATATTGAAACTGCTCTCAAGTAGATTTATCCGTGTAACTGACAGATTCTTAGTTTTATTTGTTAAAAATAAGCTTACAACCAAAGTTCAATATCGTGATCGGGTTATTCTACATCACAGACAAGACCAGATACCTGATAGATAAGACCTGCCCAAAACTGCTGGGTCAACAGCTAGTATCGGTTCACCTGTAATTAGTAATATATTATTTTAATGGAAGGGAAGTGGGGCCATGCATTTCGTTTTAACTCATTCATTGGGTACCGACTCCACATCGAAGGTTGGCTACCATGCTGCACCATTTTACCCTGTCCCTTGTCTTGGTGGTGCACATTGTCATAGGCTCACCTGTCCATCTTTTGATGTTATCAGTCCACTTTAGTTTTGGTCTGCCTCTGCCTCGTCTACCTTGTAGCTTCCCTTCCAAGATGACTTTTAGAAGGGTATTGTGTCTCTTCACATCTTACATATATCTGGGGAGTAATATAGATAAGAAGGAGGAACATAGAACAAATCCAAAATAAGAATACAAAAATCAAGAGGAGCTTTCGTTGAGCTGGGAACATGGAAATCCAAAGAAATTAGGTTAAACACAAAAATAAAAATGTTCAACTCCAGTGTTAAGTCAGTACTATTATATGGCGGTGAAACGTGGAGAACAACAAAAATGGCAATCACGAAAATACAGACCTTCATTAATGGATGCTTACACGCAACAAAAGGATGGAAATGGCAGGACAAAATCACTAACGTAGAATTATGGAAAAGTATCAGTCAAATACCAGTGGATAAAGAGATAAACGAAGACGACGGTGCTGGATAAGACACACACTGCGGAAGGCAACTGAGAGTATTGCATGATAGGCCTTTTTGGAATCTCCAATAGAAAAAAAAACAAAGAGGAAGACCAAAATATTCTCGGAGAAGACATGTGTAAACAGAGATGGAGATAATGGGGAAGACATGTGTAAGCAGAGATGGAGATAATAGGGAAGACATGTGTAAGCAGAGATGGAGGTAATGGGGAAGATATGGAATTATTTTAAAAAGAATGGCAAGAAACATAACGGTTTTGAAAGTGTTTGTTGAAGATCTATGCTATACAGGGAGTAGAAAGCGTTTGTTAAAGATCTATGCTACACAGGGAGTTGAAAGTGTTTGTTAAAGATATGTGCTACACAGGTAGTTGAAAAAAAGAATAAGAAGATAGGCTGTGTTGTAATTTACAGCAAACTGTGACATCTGAGTGTCAGGCACGTCGTTGACCCGTTTTTGCCCGGGTGCTATCAAGATTTGTGGGTCCTAGTAGTCGCACATACACTATTGCACACACAAACACAGACACACACGCGCGCGCACATATACACATATTAACACACACATACTCACAAGCACGTACTCGTACGCACACATACACATATTTGTATAGTAAGTATCGTTTTGCAAGGAACTGCAATGAAAGAGTTGAAGTCACAAAGGCAGAGAAAGAACTAAAATGACAGAAACAAGGAATAACCGGTCCTCGATTTCACCAAACAACATGAAATAACAAGAGGCAAAACAAACAAGTGAGGAATAGTTCCGTCTATTGATTGCGTCCCGAAGACTGCTCAATTAAAGTGATAGAGGTAGTTATATGTGTGTAATAGATTGACGTTATTGTTAAAGTAACACTTAAGATGTAAAAAAAAAGAAGGAAAAGTAAAGTATCCCCGTCACGCCAAGTGGCATATAGGGAATATGGTGTTAGTGACCATACATTTTACAGAACTTTGGAACATGATTTTTGGGGTAATGTGGTCGGTATTACGCCCGTGCCGCTTTACTTTCCCAGAAAAAAAAATCCGGTACCCATTAAAAGCTGGGTGAACCGGAAGCCGGTCGGTTGGGATCGAACTCTACCTCTTGTCCTTTGTAGTCCAGTTCACTAACCATTGACCACATAAGATCTAAGAGATAAAAATAGCACACGGTATTTTTTATTTAAAATATTAAGGCGTCAGATACATCACAATCATATCAGCTTACACATGACACAATATGTGCTGTTATGTAGCACATTTATTGTCCCACTTGTGGCAGAGTTACACAGATGAGTTATCAGGGGATAACTCGACTCCTTGCTTATGTGAACTTTGTTATCTGCTTTGCTAATTTTAATTTGTGAAGCTTTGAATGACTAATGTAATAGAATGAAAAAGCAAGGTATTTTTCTGCCTCCCTCATAATGCATAGAAAGACTGTTTTTCTTTCTTCCTCTGCTTCTTTGGATGTAGAATGAAGACACTCCCGTGATTCACCCAAAACCGACGTATACAGAAGCGAAACTTTGTTAATTAAAAGAGAATTGGTTCGGACATTAAATTCGATTTATTGTTGAAAGATAATGTACGAGTCATCCATATTGAATCGCCAGTATTAAGTGTACTATTTTTTTTAATGAGGTGTACTGATGTGTTGTATTGATGTGGTGTAATGGTATGGTGCACTGATGTGGTGTACTGATGTTGTGTACTAATGTGATGTACTGAATATGTACTGATGTGGTGTACTGATGTGGTATACTGATGTGGTGTAGTGATGTGGCGTACTAATGGTGTGTACTAACGTGGTGTACTGAGGTGTTGTACTGATGTGGTGTACTGATGTGGTGTACTGATGTGGTGTACTGGTGTGCTGTACTGATGTTTTGTATTGATGTGGTGTACTGATGTAGTGTACTGATGTGTTGTGATGATGTTGTGTACTAATGTGATGTACTGATGTGGTGTACTGATGTTATATACTAATGTGGTGTACTGATGTGGTGTAATGATGTGGTGTACTTATGTGGTGTAATGATGTGGTGTAATGATGTGGTGTACTGGTGTGTTGTATTGATGAAATGCACTCATGTGTTGTACTGATGTGTTGTACTGATGTGGTGTACTGATGTAGGGGAATGATGGGGTGTAATGATGCGGTGTAATGATGTGGTGTACTTATGTGGTGTAATGATGAGTTGTGGTGATGTGCATACTGATGGGGTGTAATGATGGGGTGTAATGATGGGGTGTACTGATGTGGTGTACTTATGTGGTGTAATGATGTAGTGTAATGATGTAGCATACTGATGGGGTGTAATGATGGGGTGTAATGATGTGGTGTACTTATGTGGTGTAATAATGTGGTGTAGTGATGTGGTGTACTGTTGTGGTGTACTCATGTGATGTACTGATGTAGTGCACTGATTGTGTACTGGTGTAATACATTTTAAACAATCAGATAAGAGACAAATAAAAACAAGAATACGTGTCGAGTTTTCTAAGAGAAGAAGTCATTGGAAATACACCGGTCACGTTCTGAGAACGAATGAAGAAATACATCGGTCACGTTCTGAGAACGAATGAAGAAATACATCGGTCACGTTCTGAGAACGAATGAAGAAATACATCGGTCACGTACTGCGAACGAATGAAGAAATACATTGATCACGTGCTGAGAACGAATGAAGAAATACATCGGTCACGTACTGAGAACGAATGAAGAAATACATCGGTCACGTACTGAGAACGAATGAAGAAATACATCGGTCACGTACTGAGAACGAATGAAGAAATACATTGATCACGTGCTGAGAACGAATGAAGAAATACATCGGTCACGTACTGAGAACGAATGAAGAAATACATCGGTCACGTTCTGAGAATGAATGAAGAAATACATCGGTCACGTGCTGAGAACGAATGAAGAAATACATCCGTCACGTGCTGAGAATGAATGAAGAAATACATCGGTCACGTACTGAGAATGAATGAAGAAAGACGTCCTCACCAGGCATTTGTGTGGAAACCACGAAAGAAAACGAGGCAGACACAGAGAATCGTTACGCAGAACAATTACTAGGGCCGAACAACTACAAGAGCTAGTAGCAAATCGATAATCGTGGGGAACTATGACTTCCGTACTATGTGCCGTCTTCGGCCAGAGAGGAAACAGAATGAATGAAAAATAAATGATGTGGAAGAGGAAGTTCTTCTTCTTAATCCTCTGAACTCCGGTCGGAGCATTGGGCACTCACAGGAGATTTCCACCCAATCCGGTCTAGAGCAAGCATGGACAACTCTCGCCAGGACCTGCCAGCCTCTTTCATTTTATCATGTATGGTTCGTCGCCATGTCTCCAATGGCCTGCCTGTTCATAGTATGTCAGGTTGGTACCCATATTAATGCTAGATGCGGATGCCTGTTTGGCTCTATTGGTAGAACGTGGCGTGGTCATTTCCAAAGTCTTCTTTTCACTTCTGATTGATTTTCTTAATCCTGATCTTCTGACGACTTGTTTGTTCGTAATGTGTTGATCCCAACGGATGTTTAGAATCTTCTACATGCAGCGACCTTCAACTCCTCTTAGCCGACTTTTTATCTTATGGTTCATTCTCCACGTTTCTGCTGCATACAGGAGTATTGATAGCACAATATACTTGTAAATTCTAAGCTTGATGCTGAGATGACACTATTTGAACGACAACTGTTTTTAAGTCTAATGAATTCCTGGGCTGTCATGCCTATTCTTGTAGATATCTCTTTCTTGGTGTATCTATTTTATGAAATATGACTTCCCAGGTATTTAAAGTGATCCACTTCTTCAAGTCCCATTCCTCTGCATGTAACTTTCTTTGCACTTTTGGTATTTATCCTCATAATCTTAGTTTTCTCTACATTTATTTTCAGTCCTACTGTGTTAACAAACTGATCTACACTATCTGTTTTCTCTAAACAAGTTAGATCACACCCTTCAGTAAGTGAAAAACTAGAATGTAATAAAGCAGAACGCTATCTAAACAGAAGCCTAGTTAGGTTACTGCTCTTGTTTGTACCATCTTCGCACAATTTTTTTTTTGGATCGACATTAATCAATGTTTTGATTTAACACATATACATATATATATATATATATATATATATATATATATATATATATATATATATCAGTTATTTTTGTTTCTGTTATTTGCAGCATCCACACACACCAAAAGAATTGGGCCTCGTCTACTAATTGTCTCGCCTTTTTCAAGAAATAAATAAATGCACTATCCTATCAAAGAAAAATGCAGAACTCAACATTACCACTTACTTTATCAGCAATCGCCAACATTTCAGGAGCAGATACATTTTCAAAAGAACTCGGATTAACAGAAATGCAACCCAGGTTTTTACAGGTAATATAAGCTTGCAAGTGTATACGCGTTAAATTGTATGTTTACATTAATATTCTTATTCTTATTTAACTACATATTTAATATGTAATATAGATCTCTCAAATGAGGTTCAAAGTCAAGACTAAATGGAATAATTAGTTTGCTGAGTTTCAGGCAAATTGTTGCAAGTTCCAGAATTTATGTTTCTGAGTAGATAATGTGTACACAAACACCAAACCTTAAAATCATATGGATACAGTGTCCAGATAACGTGGGGTATCTGGCATAAACCAACTGAACAATAATTTTTTCGGCGATTGTTTTTGGTGTGGTTTACATGTTATACAAACATCGACATTTTGAGGGCTTTTATCATTTGTAACTCATGTTGGAAACCGATACAGCTATTGTCAAGGATGCAGTCTCACTACTGCTTGAAGTTGTAATAAACATCACACAAAGGTTGTTATCGTCAGTTACACACTTCGTCATCTACTGAATGCGACAGGGCTCTTATGGGTTTAATCACCTCTTGTGAACTCCAGCAATAATGATCACTTAACATAAATAAGTAACGAGAAGGGAACAGCTGGGATATATTGTAATAACTGGGAACATTGAAGAACGAAGAGATAGAGGGAGGTAAAGAGAAAAGATAACAGACAGCTTAATAGAATGGCTTGGCAGAAGGTCAACAACAGAAATTATAAATAACTGTCGAGATCGAAAGTTGTGGAGAGACATGATCACCTACGCCAGAAGGCGTGGTATTTGATGATGATGAAATAAATCATGATACAAACAGTATCGTATTTCAGCCCGATGTATCTATTTGCATGTTCAATGTTTTTCTGACATTCAGGTTTGGTAAAGCAAATTCCGACATTGATAATTGCCACTTATACCATACCATACCATACCATACCATACCATACCATACCATACCATACCATACCATACCATACCATACCATACCATACCATACCATACCATACCATACCATACCATACTATACCATTCCATACTATACCATACCATACCATAACGTACCGTACCGCACCGTACCGTACCATAGGGTACGCCACACCACAAACATCACATCACCTCACGTTTTGTCACGTCATATCATATCATATCATATCATATCATATCATATCATATCATATCATATCATATCATATCATATCATATCATATCATATCATATCATATCATATCATATCGTATCATATCGTACCGTATCGTACCGTATCGTGTCGTATCACATCGCATCAAATCCCATCATATCATATCACATCATAGTGTTTTATGGTATTTATTATACCATGCATTGTATCATGCTACATTATGCAACACCACCCATATAACTACGTACAGTCACGTCACGTTATGTTGTGCCACGTTGTACATTATTTTGTTATAAAGATGGCTATTTGTTTTTTTCCTGAACAACTTCATCGTTATAGCAACCGTTACATCATCCCATCCTCCAACATCGCGATGTTAAGTGTTCAAATCTGTCCTCACATTGCTTACGCTGACGTTCATCAATGACAAATGTCCTCATTACTACACGCTCATCAGTGACCACTGTCCACTCTTCTTTACATAATTATCATTATCAAGTATCATGCCTTCGGGTGTAGGTGATCATGTCTCACCACAACTTTCGATCTGGACAATTATTTATCATATCTGTTGTTGACCATCTGCCAAGCCATTCTTTTAAGCTGTCTGGTATCTTCTTCTTTTGCTTTCATCTATCTCTTCGGCCCTCAATTTTTACAATTGTCACATTATATTCCAACTGTTTCTTACTCATTACATGGCCAAAAAAATAATAATGGTTTCTTCCTAATATTGGATATCAGCTCTCTTTTTGCTTTGCCCTCTTTAAGAACGTATTCATTACTATTCTTAGCTGCCCCTGGTATTCTCAGCATTCTTCTGTAAAACCACATTTCTACAGCCTCTAGTGATTTTCTTGCCTGTTGTTCTATTTTCCACGATTAACATCTATATGTTAAGATTGGCTCTACATAACATTTAAGAACTCTTTTTCTTGTGTCTATTGCCAACAATGGATTGCATAGTATCTTCCTCATTTTTTGGAAAGCTGGTTTTCTCTGAGCCATTTCGCATCTCACCTCTGTTGTACATCTATCATATGAGGTTAACATTGTTCCCATATATTTAAATTCATTTGCCTTTTTTAATATTGTTTCACTTCTCTTTATTGTGCATAGCGGTGATGTCTTTTTCTTTGCTGCTACCATTACTTCTGTCTGTTTGCTATTAATGCTGAGTTCTTTATTTTTACTTTTCTTCACTATAATGTCTCATATTTCTTGCAACTTATTTTCACGCTTAGCGATTAAGGCCGTATCATCAGCATAAAAAAAAAAAAGTAAAGTACCCCCGTCACGCCAAGTGGCGTATAGGGAATATGGTTTCAGTGACCATAAATTTTACAGACCTTCGGCACATGATTTTTTGGGGGTAATGTGGTCGGTATTGCGCCCGTGCCGCTTTACTTTCCCAGAAAAAAATCCGGTAACCATTAAAGGCTGGCTGAACCGGAGCCGTCGGTTGGGATCGAACCCTACCTATTGTCTTTTGTAGTCCAGTTCACTGACCAGTGAGCTATCACGGCTACCGTATCATCAGCATACATTAGATTATTGATATTATGACCTCTAATTGTTATTCCAGGCGTGCCCCCTGTGAATCTTAAAATAATTTCACTTCTTCATTTTCTTTCCTTCCTGATTAGCGTCGAGGGGAGATATAATTTGCGGTCTTTTGCTCTTCTGTTTCACTCTGCTGCTGTTATGTTTCATAGTGCTTCTAATATTCAATTAATTAATCTTTTTTAGTGGTCGGATCGACGATTCACCATGGGCACGCCTGGAATAACAGTTAGAGAGTCGGTGTTCTCGCAACGTTTATTGAGGGCTCGTTGTGTTGTATTTTGATCACTCTACCTTGTTACGTGCTAATATCACTATACATTAAATAAATCTGGTGACAACAAACAATCTTGCCTAACACCATGTTTTAGTTGTTGATACCAGTGGCGTATACTGGTTTTGGGGTCTGGGCTACCGCTGACATAATAAATAAAATATACATTATATTCAGTAGGCTAACATAAAGTAATATTTTCTAATAACTTCACTACATTTTAAATTACTTATGTTAATTATATCCGTCTTGTTTGGGACGAAAATGTCTTGATGACTTTGTCATTGAAAGTACTGTTGGGTTGGTTTCTAAGTTTCTGAGGGAATGATTTCTCAATGGACATTAATGCCAAACCAGATAAGCGTTCTTGTGTCTGAGTTGAGCGACAATAAGATTTGATTCTCATGAGAGCAGAAAAAGTTCTTTCTACAGATGCTGATGCCCATAACGTAGTTATAAATAGCTAAGGAAGTAGTTTCACTTTTACTATTTGACGATTCTGATTGGCTAGAACTAAAATTAACCCATGAAACCGCATTCAACTAGCGGCCTAACAAACCCCCCCCCCCCATATTATTTTGATTCCCACTTTTGAATGTCAAGGTCGTTAATACTTGGTACGGATATCGGAAAAATGTACCGCTGGCTCCTAGAGGTTTCAATGTAGAATAGTTATAACATTCACAAACGTTATAGTGTCCAGAGGAAAACCTTGCTTTAATAAATGCAAATCAAAGCAAAAAATCATATTGGCTTACGAAATGTGTAATAGAATATTCGAAAATTTGTAATATAATTATTTAAAAAATATAATAAATTATCATTTCCTTTTGTATTTCGTTAATATGTTCAGGCTACCGGCGGTAGCTGCGGTATCATAGAGAATACGCCACTGGTTGATACATTCCCAATTGATTTCCAGTTCTTATGGCCACTGTTTGCTGTCAGTACAGCACAGTTTTCTTTATTATTATTAGATCTTTGCTGTCGACATTTATTCCGTTTAAAATTTTGATTATTTTTTGGTGCTTTGCTTTGTCAAATGCTTTGGTATAATCTATGAAACATAGGTATAAATCTGTTTTCACCTCTATTGCTCGTTCTACTGAAGATCTTATGATGTATATGGCATTGTTGGTTCCTTTACCTCCAAGAAAACCACACTGTTCAGCACTAATTTCTGGACTGATTTTGTTTCGCACTCTTCGCGTGCTTATTCTTAGTAATATCTTAGTCATGTAACTAACACGGCTTATTTGCAATGATCATTCCATTCAATCGCACCCGATTTATTTGGTAGGGCCATGAATATTGATTTTAGCGGATCGTCTGGTATATTTCACATGTTGTAGATATCATTCAATATTTTTTTTGGTTCTATTCCAAAATCACCCATGGCTGCAATCTCTTCTTTAGTTATATTATCTGGTCCAGGAGCTTTTCCTGCTTTCATATTGGGCAAGACAAATTCCGCTTCTTCTTTGAGTATTTCTGGTCCTTCTCCATTATCCATAATATTTACTTCTGTTCGTTCATCATCATAAATATCTGTAATGTATTATGTCCATAGCTCCCTTGTGTTTTCTTGTTCAATCAACAGTACTCCTAATCCAGTTTTTGAATGTGTTTTTCTTCCTTTAAATTCATGAATTTGTTTCTATATAGCTTTGACATCTGTTTTTTGTGTGTTGCATTTCAATTTCTTTGCATCTCTGTTTTAGCCATGCTTCTTTTGCTTCATTATATTTTATTACAATTTCTTTATTTAATTTATTACACTCAACTTTGTTATCCTTACTTCTTCTTCTTGCATCCATTAGCTGTAAAATTTCATCTGTCATCCATTTCTTTCTTGAATTCTTATTTTCACTGATGGTATGAACTCTTTTGATGTTTGCTGCATTGATCCTTTTAGCATTACTCACAATGTATGAATGCTTTGTATCTTCTCTATAGGCTTTCTACCGGTTGTGAATTATGATGTTATATTTGTCGTGTATCCTCTTGTCTGATTTTAGTAAATCTAAATTTTAATTGATATTAACTGAGGCTCGTTTTTCTGTTTTTAATTTTACTCTAAGCTTTCCCACAACTGGTACATGATCACTATTGCAATCTGCCCCTGGTCTAGTTTTCACACGTACCAGACTGTTTCTAAATCTATTGTTTATCATTATGTAGTCTCTTATTCTTTATTACACCTTTATTAATTACCATTATCCCCTCATTATTACACGTTAATTAATTACCACAATCCCCTCATTACTACACGCTCATAAATGACTGCTGTTCCGTTATTACTAAACGCTCATCAATGACCATAATCCCCTCATTATTACACGTTCTTCAATAACCACTGTCCCCTCATTACTACACGCTCATCAATGACCATAATCCTCTCATTATTACACGTTCCTCAATAACCACTATCCCCTAATTACTACACGCGCATCAATAACCATAATCCTCTCATTATTACACGTTCATCAATAACCACCTGTCCCCTCATTACTACACGCTCATCAATGACCATAATCCTCTCATTACTACACGCTCATCAATAACCATAGACTCCTCATTATTACACGTTCCTCAATAACCACTATCCCCTCATTACTACACGCGCATCAATAACCATAATCCTCTCATTATTACACGTTCATCAATAGCCACTATCCCCTCAATACTGTACGTTCATCACTCACAAAGCCTAGCAATCAAGAACAGACTAACCAAATGTTTTGAACTCTAACCAAAGCCACTATGGGACCTGCGTATTGGCTGGGAAGACCACATAGAGTCGCCATTATTTCCCGTGGTCCTTGCTATAGGGTACTTCTTCGCCCTGTGTCTACCGTTCCTTATAATGGATACGATGTGCAAAGACCACAAATGGTACAAGAAATACAAGATTCAACCAGACAAAGAGGTACGACCTGTAAAGCATCATATCTTTGTCTCTCTATGATTCAAGTTCGTTAACGCTCATTAAAAATACAACTATTGTGTAGTTCATAATATATTGTTACTGCAAATTAATGTTTATATCTTCTAGTTATATAATTACTATATAATGTCTTTCAAACATCGTCATCATAAGGAGAATTGAAAACAAAAAATAGAAAAAGTGGTATGGTTAAAGAAGAATTGGAAAAAAATAGAAAAAAATGCTATGGTTAAAGGAGAATTGGACAAAAAAATAGAAAAAAATGGTATGGTTAAAGGAGAATTGGGAAAAAATTAGAAAAAAATGGTATGGTTAAAGGAGAATTAGACAAAAAAATAGAAAAAAATGGTATGGTTAAAGGAGAATTGGAAAAAAATAGAAAAAATGGTATGGTTAAAGGAGAATTGGAAAAAATAGAAAAAAATGGTATGGTTAAAGGAGAATTGGAAAAAAATAGAAAAAGTGGTATGGTTAAAGCTTTAGGCTTTTGTACTACTTTTTGTAAAACTTCAACCATGCCACCTTTTCTATTTTTTTTTTCAATTTTCAATTCTCCTTCGCATTTAGCTTCACCGCAGCCTCTCATTTTTTATGCATTCATTTGCATTTCTTTGCCGTGATTTCCATCATCTTCAGAAACAGGTTCCTTACTCATCGACCTAGGTGATCACGCCTATATGCATTCCTTCCCCTCGATGTTTACTGTTTGTCTAGATGTTAATGTTCTTCATGTCAGTAAGTAAAAAAAGAAGTAAAGTACCCCCGTCACGCCAAGTGTCGTATAGGGAATATGGTGTTAGTGACCATACATTTTACAGACCTTCGGGACATGATTTTTTTTGGGTAATGTGGTCGGTATGACACCCGTGCCGCTTTACTTTCCCAGAAAAAAAATTCGGTACCCATTAAAGGTTGGGTGAACCCGGAAGCCGTCGATTGGGTTTGAATCCTACCTCTTATCCTTTTTAGTCCAGTTCAATAACCACTGAGCTATCGCGGCTCCCTCTTCATGTCAGGCTTATTACAAATTGCAATTGTGACGTGTTTGCGTCAGTGTAATATGGTGTTAGTGCCTGTAGTGCAGGAGGGATATGGTTAGCAGCAAACTCGGTAGGCTTGTTTTTACAGAAAAAATAGCTCTATACCAATGTTAAGAGGCATGATCTTATACTCTCCTCACACCTTTCTCTCAGCCGCTGTAGCTCAGTGGTTAGTGAACTGGACTACAAAGGACAAGAGGTATGGTTCGATCCCAATCGACGGCTTCCGGTGCACCCAGCCTTTAATGGGTGCCGGAAATTTTTCTGGGAAAGTAAAGCGGCACGAGCGTAATACCGACCACATTACCCCAAAAATCATGTGCCGAAGGTCAGTAAAATTTATGGTCACTAACACTATATTCCCTATATGCCACATGGTGTGACTGGGGTACTTTACTTTTTTTTTTTTTAACACCTTCCTCTGCCCCGCTCACCTCCAATTCTTCTCAGCTGTTTCGACCTGGTGAGGCCTTAAGCTGGCTAAGCTAATTGAAACTTCGAGGTCCCCTTTTACAAAAATTAATACCAGAAGGTCTCTATCATAGATTATTATATAATTACATTTGAGGCTTCGTTGGATTGCGAGAGCCTAAGTTGTAGTTTATTTTAATTAAACCTAAACCTGGCCCTGATCAATCCGTTACAAAAAATATCGCCATATCTCAGAGTTGAACTTGGACTCGCATATCGCCACATCTCGGTATTGAACTTGGACTCACATATCGCCATATCTCTGTATAGAACTTGGATTCACATATCACCACATCTCAGAATTGAACTTGGACTCACATATCACCACATCTCAATATTGAACTTGGACTCATATATCACCACATCTCAATATTGAACTTGGACTCACATATCACCACATCTCAGAATTGAACTTGGACTCACATATCACCACATCTCAATATTGAACTTGGACTCACATATCACCACATCTCAATATTGAACTTGCACTCACATATCACCACATCTCAGAATTGAACTTGGACTCATATATCACCACATCTCAATATTGAACTTGGACTCACATATCGCCACATCTTGGTTTTGAACTTGGACTCATATATCGCCACATCTTGGTTTTGAACTTGGACTCACATATCGCCACATCTTGGTTTTGAACTTGGACTCACATATCGCCACATCTTGGTTTTGAACTTGGACTCACATATCGCCACATCTTGGTTTTGAACTTGGACTCACATATCGCCATATCTCTGTATAGAACTTGGATTCACATATCACCACATCTCAATATTGAACTTGCACTCACATATCACCACATCTCAATTTTGAACTTGGACTCACATATCGCCACATCTTGGTTTTGAACTTGGACTCACATATCGCCACATCTCGGTATTGAACTTGGACTCACATATCACCACATCTCGGTATTGAACTTGGACTCACATGAACAGTAAGCGTGCGAACTAGCCATTTCGTTTCCATGGCTTCTCATTATTTTTGGTTTTGTTTTTGTCATTGTCTCACTCTGTCTCTCGTTTGTCTTCTAATAATAGCAATTAATAAAGCTAAATATTCACATCTGCCTTTGCGGTTATCTCGTAGGTCTGCCTTTGCGGTTATCTCGTAGGTCTGCCTTTGCGGTTATCTCGTAGGATCAGGACTATTGGAGCAAACGTATAAAACAATCTTTAGGCCTCTAATATAGTCATTACGTATTACCCAGCCTCTAGCACCTCTCGAAACTGAACAGCCTTCTCGAATGTTTGGATTTCCCCCTTCTAGACTAGAATCTTTGGAGACGAGTCGAGGGAGAGTTAGAGCAACAATGCCAATAAAGAAACCTCATTATAATCTTATAGGAGAAGCAAACAAAGATACGTGTAGACCAACACCAGCCTGCTTCCATCCGTCTGTGAAGACATTAAAAGCAATATATACAGTAGTAAGAAGCTATAACTTTGTCATTAAATTCCTGACAATTATAATTATATTGATCTTGATTTTGAAGTGCATTTTCCCCGTCACCTAAAAGAGAATATTCTTCTGTTTCAATTACCGCACTGCTGTCTTCTCCAAGATAATGATAACACCAAATCAACGTAAAAATTTTTTTCTTTTGTTGCATTTTAAAGCCTAAAAAAAACCCAATTGACTAAAATATGTTATTAGCTCCTTCGTCAAATTAGTCGTCATATGATGAATCAGAGATTACATACCCCCTCAGGTGTTCACGTTTAACATTATTTTAATGTCTTATTAAATGAACAGTGCTATAGTATATTATTTTGAGATAAGCTGAAATAAGATTGAGATAAAGTGATAATTGCAAATCTATGTAATACATAAACATACACATATATATATATTCTTCATACCAGGTAACCAGTACCTTGCTGTATGACACCATAACGTTTACCATATGGAGTTACGTGCTCTTCATCACACCGGCAGCAGTGGCACAGTGGGTATGGACTCCTCCAACACACCTTCCTGAATTAGCGCCGACACTTTTCGATTTTCTTTGGCACCAGTTTGCTGGGTTAATTATATTTGACTTTCAGTACTACGTTTGGCACATGACACACCACAAGGTGGGTGGACAGATGTTGGTAGTTCAGCGTTTGAGCTGTTAGAGAAAACATTTGTCAGAAGTGAGTAAAAGTCAGATCAAATACCTTTGAGATGTACACAAAAATTCAATAAATGAACAAGTAATTTTATTAGTCTTTCTAATAAACAAGTTATAGTTATTCAAAGACCGCAGTTTCATTGAAAACGAATGAAAATCCATAATTGTTCAACCGCCCGTGCCAGTGGAATCATCCGTATTAACATCTCATTGAATATCCAAACAAAGAAAGACAGCTGCATTCACCATCGTAGCATACACAGCACACATCAAAAGATATTTAGCACCTACAGTGAACGCAACTGAATTATCCTTCATCAAACGATATCATCATTCATCGTAAGCAATCGGAATATAGAAACACCATCCGATGAAACACACAGCTCGCGGTGTGCACAGAGCACTAATCTCAGTAGCTCCGGCAGCAAATCGGACTTGGAATATAAGGAAACTGCAACAAGGAACCTTTTCAGACAGTGCCTCAACGGTTCAAGACAGTGCCTGTCCACCATATTGACCGAACTAGTAGACACAAAAATGACAACAAAATAATATCCATTAAAGTGAACTCAGAATTCAAAATAACTCCGTTTGTACTATAACTTGGATTTGATAGGGTTAAATAATGTACTAGATAGTAGGAGTTAATAGAGTTAATAGGAGAATGACCGGAAGATGTCAAGTTATTCAGCCACGTTGAAAACTGTTATGTTTTGAAGGGCATCTCGAGATTAGGCTATAGTCGCGTGATGAATTCGACGAGCCAAACTAATGGGCTGGGACTAGTCAGTTCTTGCTGGAACCTCAGATAGACAAGAATTAAGGTTAGATCAGGAATTGCGTTGGCGGGATGGATAACATCATTGCAAATGGTTGAAACCAGGGTAGTGGATGATAGACAGCCAGAATTTAAGTAGAAACCTCAACCAACAAGTTAGACGAATGGAGTTTAGATAGACAGAATGACTTAGAAGCTTGATCCATCCTAGACAGTTTTAAAGGACTTAGTTCTGTTAGAGATAACAGTTAGAAAAGACTAAGTAGCAGATGTTGATTTGTATATTTAATTTCAGAGCGTCTGAGTGTGACGTGATTGCAGGACTTTGCAATTGTTGACCTACGATGTTGCGTGCCATTGAGCCAGTCTCCACTACATGGAGTTGTCATTGGTTCTGTTGTCCATGAATGTACATTGATGTCTACGACTGTTTGTCCAAGCTTGTAACGCCTTCATTATAGGTCAAGGAGAGGTGTTCTGTCTGGAGAAATTCGGACTTAAATCACAGCAGACAGACAACCATCTGAGATACGAACTTCTCTAGAATACTTTGTGTCCGAAATCTTCGCTTTTCTAAAAACTAACATGTCCACAAGACTGTCTAACTTAAAAAAGAGACAAAAGTCTGTTATATTAAGACCAAAAAACAAAAGACTGCAAATTGAATTGATACATACGCAAACAGCTCAACAGAGCGCATACCACGCGGTCTCCTAATTCCTGAAACATCCAACATGCCATGTGCGGAAAAATAGGTCTACAATATATGGCCCAATTAAAAAAAACATCAGAGAGAGCGTTACAAAAAATTATACTTGTGTACAATAATAATATCATATGGAAGATGCACCACAGAAATGAAAAGCAGAATAGCTCAAGCCAAAATAGCATTTCAGAAAATGAACAATATCTTATCCAACAAATATATGTCAATAGAAGTGAGAAAGAGAGTGCATCGGTGCTATATAGAACAAATTCTGACCTATGGAAGCGAATCATGGACAGTGGACAAACAAATGAAAAGACGATTAGAGGCCCCAGAGATGGGATTTCTCAGAACAATGTTGAAAGTTCCCTGGACAGCTAAAAAGACCAATGAAGAAATTCTCAAAGAGGCCAACACAAAAAGGGAACTCATAAAGAACATCCGAAAGAAACAATCAACATTTTTTGGGCACATCATGAGAAGAGGAAAGTTGGAATACTTTGTTACAACTGGCAAAATAAAGGGAAAGAGAGATTGCGGACGACAAAGAGAGGAAATACTGGATAGCTTGGTGTCATGGCATGGAAAACAGTCAACAACAGAACTGATACAATGTACTGTAGATAGAAGTTTGTGTAAGGACATGATCGCCTACGCCATCCGGTATGGCACATAATGATGATGTCAAGAACACTTAAACAGCAAAGGCAACCAATACAAAATGAAAATCAGGGGACTGTTTGGTCTCGAGGTAAGACGCCAGTCTCAAGTCAGAGAGGTTGTGCTTTCAAATTCCGTCTGCACCAGTTCGGATTTTTATTTGTAAGCTCTCTCTGTGGCATCCGCCCTTGGTCTCATCAGCGAGGCCCGGCTTTATACGTCAATTACTCATACACGGAAAAAAAATATGAGTACATCCGAAGACGGAGTTATCTGCCTGTACGGTTAGAGACCCCTGGGGACACGTGCCAGGGAAAAAACGGATTAACACGCAAAATTCAGTTCATACGCTTTAGGGACTTCTCCAGAGGTGAAATCTGGCGAACGCAAACAAAATAAAAACATGAGAATCAACATCAACAAAACTGAGGTCATGAATATCCCCTTAAAAAAACAAAACATCATCAAAACGATAGACAGCAGACAATTAAGGCAAGTAGAGGAATTCAATTAAATATCTAATGATAAGTCTAATAAGTCTAATGACAAACGACAATTCACAAGCAGTAGAAATAGACTCAAGATGCAACAAAGCTTGTCAAATCATTGGACAGCTTACACCACTATTGTCCAACAAGGAAATAACTCTAAACGGTTACTCTGAAATATATAATCTTTATTACAACTTGTGCTACCAATGCCAGTCTTGGGCCCTAGACCCAAAACAATAAGGAAAATAACCTCTACTGAAATTAAATGAGTCAGATAGGAAACAGCCTGAGCGATAAGATCATAAATGAAAAACTGAGAAAAAAGCTAGGAATAGGTTCCGCCATAATACCTAAAGACTGGAGAGAAGGTTATATGATCAAACTACCAAAGAAAGGAAGTTTACAGGAGTGCACAAATTATAGGGGAATTATGCTAATATCAGTGCCAGGAAAAAATATTAAGCAGAATCATTCTGGAGAGACTAAAGGAGGCTATAGAGGAACACTTGAGAGATGAACAAGCAGGTTTTAGGAAGAATAGATCATGTGCTGATCAAATAACTACTCTACGTATAATAGTTGAACAAAGTCTAGAACTAAAATCCCCACTTTATATTGGATTCATAGATTACGAAAAAGCATTTGACAGTTTAGACAGAAGAATGCTTTGGAAGTTGCTGAGTCATTACGGAATCCCCATAAAGTTTATTAACCTGATAAAAACAATGTACGAAGGAACAAAATGTAGTGTGGTGCATGAAGGACAGCTTACAGAAGCATTTGAAATAAGAACAGGAGTAAGGCAAGGATGCCTTCTGTCCCCATTTCTCTTTCTACTGGCCATAGAATGGATTATGAAAATAACTCAAAACAACAGAAATGGGATCCAGTGGTCACTGACCAAACAACTTGATGATTTAGACTTTGCTGATGACATAGCTCTCTTATCACACAGCCATCAACAGATGCAGAATAAAATGAGTATATTAGATGAGAGATAACAACAGCTAGGACTAAAGATTAATAGAGATAAGACCAACATTATGAGAATTAATGCAGTTGGCAATAACCAAATAAAACTAGGCGAAATACCTCTACTAGACGTACAATCTTACATACATCTGGGCAGTAATATAGATAAAGAGGGAGGAACAGAAAATGATACCAAAATAAGGATATCAAAAGCAAGAGGAGCTTTCATTGCACTGGGAAACATATGGAAATCGAAAGAAATTAGGTTAAATACAAAAATAAAAATTTTCAACTCAAATGTTAAGTCGGTCCTATTATATGGCTGTGAAACACGGAGAATAACAAAATTTACAATCACGAAGGTACAGACTTTCATTAATGGATGCTTACGCAGAATAAAGGGATGGAAATGGCAGGACAAAGTCACTAACGTGGAATTATGGAAATGTACCGGTCAAATACCAGTAGATAAAGAGATACTGCGAAGACGATGGCGATGGATAGGACACACACTACGGAAGCCAACTGAGAGTATTACACAACAGGCCCTTTTTTGGAATCCCCAGGGGAAAAGACAAAGAGGAAGACCAAGGAATTCTTGGAGAAGACAGATCGAAGCAGAGATGAAGATGATGGGGAAGACATGGAAGGATCTTAAAAGAATGACAAAAAACAGAACGACTTGGAAAGTGTTTGTTGAAGACCTATGCTCCACTGGGAGCTAAAAGGTAGAAGAGAAGAGAGGTTCCGCTATAGAATACATAAAGAAACAACAGATTAAATTATTTGGGTATGTGATAAGGCAGAAAGATTAAAGCACAACACAATGAGCCTTCAATGAACCTTGCGAGAACACAAGACCCAAGGGCCAACAACAAAAAAATTGAATTAAAGGAATATTAGGAACTATAGCAGAACTAGAAATTATAACAGTAGCAGAGGCCAACAGAAGAACAAAAGACTGCAAATTATATCTCCTCTCGAAGCTGGAAGGCAAATGAGTAAGTAACAGAAAAAGAGGGAGTAGAAGAAGAAAATACATTGATGGCAACATTGTGTGGTAAATTGTTCTTCCTTTTTTTTAGGGTAATTAATTTTTCTTCGTGTACCCACATTCATGCACATTATAAAACTGTTTCTTGTCAAGATTCGCTTCCTGTACCGCCACATCCACGCCGTCCATCACCGCTTTAACTCTCCGTTCGTCATGGTGACACAGTACCTACATCCTTGGGAGCTGGTTGTAGTCGGTTTACTACCAACTACAAATACTTGGTTCTTCGATTCCCATCCACTGACTGTTTGGAGGTGAGATTTTTAAAAAAAAATGTTATTGTTATTAGCCGATTATATTTATTCTTGATAAATCTATGACAAATACGATGCGGCCATGATAATATGAAAATTATATGTCATGTTGTTGGTAAGGAGGAGTAAACCTCACAACGGGAAGCAAATGTCTGATTACAAAATACTTTTTAGCCAATTTTGCGGTTATATCCCTTTAATAAACCTGGTATAATCGGTTGCGGTTACTGAAAATACCAGCATTTTTATTTGTGTTAGAAAGACGAAAGCAAAGAGAGCATATCATGTTGTAAAAGAAGGGAAGTATTTAATAAAATTAAATTCAGTAGCAACAATTTACGATGAGAGGGACAGTTCTATTGTTTTTCATGTCTACCATTCCTAACACTTCTTGTCCCATATTCCTATTAGTTGACGTGATAAGCAAGTACGAAAACACGAAATCTTAAAAAAAAAATAAATAAATAAAAATAAAACGTAAAAACGTGTTTTCAAGGTCAAATTCTCGATTACCTGTTCAATGCAGGTGTCGAGCCAAACCTACTCAGTTTGTTCATGTCTTGGGCTAATCGTTTTAATTTTTCTCATATATATTTATTCTCTTTTATTCTTTCTCTATGCTTCTATCTCTGTAGTTTCTTTTACTTCGCTTACTCATCCCTCTTGCTTGTCCAGAAAAATGCCCATTTTACTACATTTTATTTGTGGGCTGGTTTTTCTTAAAGTATGTTCTATCTAATATTTTGCGTTTTTTTCTGTTCAAATATTTTAATAACATTTTTAGCGGAATGAGTAGGAGAAGGAAATTCTTGTGTGATAGGTGGTTAAGAGAGGTAGGAAGAGAGAGTGAGAGGGTGAAAGAGAGAGGGAGGGAGAGAGAAAAAAGGAGAGAGAAAAAAAGGAGGGAGAGAAAAAGAGGGAGGGGGGAGAGAGAAAGAGGGAGAGAGGGAGGGAGAGAGAAAGAGGGAGGGAGGAAGAAAGGAAAAGGGAGAGTGGGATGGAGAGAGAGGAGAGAAACAAAGAGAGACAGAGAGAGAGAGAGAGGAGAGAGAGAAAAAGAAGGAGAGAGAGAAAGAGGGAGGGAGAAAAAGAGAGGGAGAAACGAATAATGAAATGTACTAACGGTTTAAATGAGTCTAAAACAGTACATGAAGAACTTATTTACAGAAACGATCAGCTTTGGATTTAGTGCATTATTATCAAGTTCCATATCAAAATAATTACGACTAAATCTTTCTGTGTATGGATGCATTTATACAAATATTTTAAACTTAAAAGTAAAAAATAAAGAGCCCCCGTCACGCCAAGTGGCGTAAAGGGAATATGGTGTTGGTGACCATACATTTTACGGACCTAAAGCACATGATTTTTGGGGTAATGTGGTCGGTATTACGCCTGTGGCGCTTTACTTTCCTAGAAAAAAATCCGGTACCCATTTAAGGCTGAGTGAACCCGGAAGCAGTCGGTTGGGATCGAATCATACCATTTGTCCTTTGTAGTCCAGTTCACTAACCACTGAGCTATCGCGGCTTCTATTTTAAACTTGCTCTTAGCAAATTGCTCCAAATCTTGTTTTGTTAATTAGTGTCAATCAGTATTATATTTACAATAATTTACTGTGAATTTTCTCTTCTGTCACAAAGATAATGGTTACAGTCTCCCCTTTCTTAAATGTGTATTTGTTCTCAGTGTTATATGTCACTGCGGGATAAATTATTGATACAATTATCTTTCAATTTCTTTTACATATTCTCTTCCTATTGAATGATGCTTCTCACAATATTATTTTTCCATTGAATTATAAACTTTAACATATTTTTTTCTGACTCTTAATTCAAAGATGTTTTCCCTCTCACTTTTTTGTTAACTGTAACCTTTCAAAATCTTTTCTTTATGTTTGTTGCCGCACTTACTTTTCTTATGTGCATTCAAATTGTTGCGCTTGAGAAACGAAATAGTCCCCATGAACCAGGATTGAGGGATACCTGCGGTGGCAACGCTGTGTTGAAAGGTTCTAAATGCAAATAGTCGAATGGTTGTATTACAGCAGCCCAAATAGTCGAAAAGTTGTATTACAGCAGAACAAACAGTCGAATGGTTGTATTACAGCAGACCAAATAGTCGAATGGTTGTATTACAGCAGCCCAAATAGTCGAATGGTTGTATTACAGCAGCCCAAATAGTCGAATGGTTGTATTACAGCAGACCAAATAGTCGAATGGTTGTATTACAGCAGCCCAAATAGTCGAATGGTTGTATTACAGCAGGCCAAATAGTCGAATGGTTGTATTACAGCAGACCAAATAGTCGAATGGTTGTATTACAGCAGACCAAATAGTCGAAAAATTGTATTACAGCAGGCCAAATAGTCGAATGGTTGTATTACAGCAGACCAAATAGTCGAAAAGTTGTATTACAGCAGACCAAATAGTAGAAAAGTTGTATTACAGCAGACCAAATAGTAGAAAAGTTGTATTACAGCAGACCAAATAGTAGAAAGTTTGTATTACAGCAGACTAAATAGTCGAAAGTTTGTATTACAGCAGACCAAATAGTCGAAAGTTTGTATTACAGCAGACCAAATAGTCGAAAGTTTGTATTACAGCAGACTAAATAGTCGAAAGTTTGTATTACAGCAGACTAAATAGTCGAAAGTTTGTATTACATCAGACCAAACTGGACAGAAACTTGTAAACTGGTTACATTCAGCCACAACAACCTGATACAAATTATATAAATCTAGTGAGGAATAAATAACGTTTCTCTTGCAATGAAGCGTGCCTTTGGTTTGCATTGAAATACACGTACAATATAAATGAAAGTTATGGAGTTCATTATCAAACATAAACTAACTGGTATTAATGATCAATTACTTCCCATTCTATTTCGATATTATTATTTTTTATATTATTTATTATTTTAAAAAAATTTAAATACACATCTGTATGTGTGTGTGTTGTATGTTTGTTCCTGCTGAAGGCATATTGAGCTAAAAGATGTTCTAATTTTTATCGTCCACTAGTTAGGTAAGGCTTTATCCACGCCGTTTTTTGTTTCTATTTGTTTCTATATTTTTTTTTTATTTCTCCTAATTATGATAAGGAGTATATGAAGGCTATATGACATAACATTTTTAGAATGCATGTTTTATAAAAGGGAACTCCCAGAAAAACATCAGAAAGAAGCAATCAACATTTTTGGGCACATCATGAGAAGAGGAAGGTTGGAATACTTGGTTACAACTGGCAAAATAAAAAAAAATGAGAGATCGCGGACGACAAAGAGAGAAAATACTGGATAGCTTGGTGTCATAGCATGGAAAACAGTCAACAACAGAAGTGATATGATGCACTGTAGATAGAAGATTATTGAAAGACTCGATCGCCTACGCCAACCGGCATGGCACATGATGATGATGGTGTCTATAAAACGATCACACATAAGTTTTGTCATTTACATTTAGATTTTCTTCTTTTTTTTCCAGCTACATGCTTCTGTGTATCTTTGTCAGTGTGGAAGCTCATATTGGCTTTGATTTCCCGTTTCTGCTCCACAACCTCGACCCAACTGGGCTCATCGGCGGATCACCTAAACACGATATGCATCATCAAAAACCAATGACTAATTTTCAACCTTTTTTCAACTATCTGGACAAGCTGTTCGGCACATACTGTCCGCCAATGAGAGCCGGGGGCAAAAAGAGTCAAGCACTGATTGAATATGAGAAGGCAGCAAAAGTGTACGACAAAAACTTGTAGTACAACATATGAGAAAGCAGCAAAAGTCTACGACAAAAACTTGTAGTACAACATATGAGAAAGCAGCAAAATTCTACGACAAAAACTTGTAGTACAACATATGAGAAGGCAGCAAAAGTCTACGATAAAAAATTGTAGTACAACATATGAGAAGGCAACAAAAGTCTACAACAAAAACTTGTAGTACAACATATGAGAAGGCAGCAAAAGTCTACGACAAAAACTTGTAGTACAACATATGAGAAGGCAGCAAAAGTCTACGATAAAAAATTGTAGTACAACATATGAGAAGGCGGCAAAAGTCTACGACAAAAAACTTGTAGTACAACATATGAGAAGGCAGCAAAAGTCTACGACAAAAAACTTGTAGTACAACATATGAGAAGGCAGCAAAAGTCTACGACAAAAAACTTGTAGTACAACATATGAGAAGGCAGCAAAGGTCTACGACAAAAACTTGTAGTACAACATATGAGAAGGCAGCAAAAGTCTACAACAAAAACTTGTAGTACAACATATGAGAAGGCAGCAAAAGTCTACAACAAAAACTTGTAGTACAACATATGAGAAGGCAGCAAAAGTCTACGACAAAAAACTTGTAGTACAACATATGAGAAGACAGCGAAAGTCTACAACAACAACAACATGTAAGACAACATATGAGGTTAATAAATCTATTTTTATTGTAATGTCGTAAACGACCGGATGGGAGAGCCAGAAAAGGCAAGAAATAAAATGATAAATAAAGTAATAAAAGCTAATGTCAATCTAAACAACGTGGTGAGATAAACCTAGTAAATATACAAACGAGCCTAATAATTTATAAGATCTGTCAACTTTCAATACTTCTATAACGACCTGAATGCTGGAGGACAGCAAAGTAAAAGAAAACGTCACTACTGTCATAATTTCACACATTCTCATCATCATGTGCCATACCAGTTGGCGAAGGCGATCATGTCCTTCCACAATATTCTATCTACAGTGCATCGTATCAGTTCTGTTGTTGATTGTTTTCCATGCCATGACACCAAGCTATCCAGTATTTTCTCTCTTTGTCGTCCGCGATCTCTCTTTCCTTTTATTTTGTCAGTTGTAACCAAGTATTCCAACTTTCCTCTTCTTATGATGTGCACAAAAATGTTGATTGTTTCTTTCTGATGTTTTTTTAGGAGCTGCCTTATTGTGTTGGCCTCTTTGAGAACTTCCTCATTGGTCTTTTTAGCTGTCCAGGGAGCTTTCAACATTCTTCTGAGAAATTCCATCTCTGTGGCCTCTAATCGTCTTTTCATTTGTTTGTCTATTGTCCATGATTCGCTTCCATAGGGTATTTGGCCTATCAAAATAAGCTGCTCTAATTATGTGATTAATTCTTAAAGAGGTTAACGCAAAAAGGGAGCTCATAAGAAACAGAAAGAAACAATCAACATTTTTTGGGCACATCATGAGAAGAGGAAAGTTGGAATGCTTGGTTACAACTGGCAAAATACAGGGAAAGAGAGAAAATACTGGACAGCTTGGTGCCATGGCATAGAAAACATTCAACAACAGAACTGATACGATGCACGGTGGATAGACGATTGCGGAAGGACATGATCTCCTACGCCAACCGATATGGCACATGATGATGAATTATGTGATTAACTTGTGGTTCTCCAAACCAGGAGAATGTGTATTCGAATCGTGTCAACAATTTTTTTTTCCTATCGGGGATGAAATAAAAACTCAAATCCGAACATCTCGTGGCTGTTGCTCTGGGCATACGGCCTCTTACTGTCCTATCCCATATGCACCCGCCGACAGACTCCAGAAATGGGATAATACAGTAAAGAGGATAGTTAGTGGCGTGTAACCAAAATGAGTAGAACTGTAACAAACAGTCTATAGGGCTGGATAAGTCTTGTGCTCACAAGAGACTGGGAACAAATCTTAGGTCATCATCATCATCAAGTACCGGGCCTACTGGCGTAGGTGATTATGTCTCTCCACAACTTTCGAGCTCGGCAGCTATTTATCATTTCTGTTGTTGACCTTCTGCCAAGCCATTCTCTTAAGCTGTCTGTTATTTTTTCTCTTTGCTTCCCTCTAGCTCTTCGTCCCTCAATTTTTCCAGTTGTTACAATATATTCCAGTTGTTCTCTCCTCATTACATGGCCAAAAAATGATGATTGTTTCTTCCTAATATTGGAAATGAGCTCTCTTTTTGCTTTGACCTCTCTCAGAACATTTTCATTACTTTTCTTAGCTGTCCGCGGTACTCTTAACATTCTTCTGTAAAATCACAATTCTACTGACTCCAGTATATCTTAGGTAGGGTTGTCATAATCTACGAACCTGAAACCGGAACAGAAGAGGTTTTTTTTAAAGAGGGGAAACTAGGATATAAGTACACATATTAATGTTCTCAATAATTACGTTAATAATAAGTATTATTGTTATTAATTCTAATATTAATGATATTATTAACTCTATTATTATAATTAGAAAGCTGAATACAAGAAAACTCATACTTTATCATACAAATAATTATGACTTTTTCAGCATCGTGTCGTAGGGTAGAGTTTAAATAAAAAACTTGACAGAATTACCTCCTAATTGGTTTACAATTTCTTGCCGCAGATGTTCAAAATGAGCCTGATTAGGCGAGATATTTTGCATATTAAAAAGCCGGGACAAATGGGTGTCCCAAAGACATTTTTCAGGACAGTGAATTATTTCATTAAAAACCGGGACTATCTCCGAAATCTGGGACGTTTGGCGAATTGAGTCCATGAGAGAAGGTGAGAAAGAGACAGACTGTGACCGCGGCCAGTGGAAACAGATTAACAGTGTAGGCCAGAAAAGGTACACCCTGGAATAGATGGCTATAGATCTTACATGGTGGAGTTTTATTATTGGTGTACACAACATTTTAACAGTATTGTTGTACAAGACATGCCAGCCAGTTATTATTGTTGTACAAGATATGCCAGCCAGTTATTATTGTTGTACAAGACATGCCAGCCAGTATTGTTGTACAAGACATGCCAGTCACTATTGTTGTACAAGACATGCCAGCCAGTATTGTTGTACAAGACATGCCAGTCACTATTGTTGTACAAGACATACCAGCCATTATTGTTGTACAAGACATGCCAGCCAGTTATTATTGTTGTACAAGACATGCCAGTCACTATTGTTGTACAAGACATGCCAGCCAGTATTGTTGTACAAGACATGCCAGCCAGTATTATTGTACAAGACATGCCAGCCAGTATTATTGTACAAGACATGCCAGCCAGTATTGTTGTACAAGACATGCCAGTCACTATTGTTGTACAAGACATGCCAGCCAGTATTGTTGTACACGACATATCAGCCAGTATTGTTGTACAAGACATGCCAGTTACTATTGTTGTACAAGAGATGCCAGTCACTATTGTTGTACAAGACATGCCAGCCAGTATTGTTGTACAAGACATACCAGCCAGTATTGTTGTACAAGACATACCAGCCAGTATTGTTGTACAAGACATACCAGCCAGTATTGTTGTACAAGACATGCCAGCTAGCATTTTGTACAAGACATGCCAGCTAGCATTTTGTACAAGACATGCCAGCTAGCATTTTGTACAAGACATGCCAGTTATTAATGTTGTACAAGACATGCCAGTCATTATTGTTGTACAAGACATACCAGTCACTATTGTTGTACAAGACATACCAGCCAGTATTGTTGTACAAGAAATGCCAGCCACTATTGTTGTACAAGACATACCAGCTAGTATTGTTGTACAAGACATACCAGTCAGTATTGTTGTACAAGACATACCAGTCAGTATTGTTGTACAAGACATACCAGCCATTATTGTTGTACAAGACATGCCAGCCACTATTGTTGTACAAGACATATCAGCCATTATTGTTGTACAAGATATGCCAGCCATTATTGTTGTACAAGACATACCAGCCATTATTGTTGTACAAGACATGCCAGCCAGTATTGTTGTACAAGACATGCCAGCCATTATTGTTGTACAAGACATGCCAGCCACTATTGTTGTACAAGACATACCAGCCACTATTGTTGTACAAGATATGCCAGCCAGTAATGTTGTACAAGACATATCAGCGACTAGAAGATTTTGACCTGTAACCATGGAAAGAAGTAGTTTCATTTGTTGTATTTTCTGGTTTAATTACAACTGTTACTGTATATTGTATTTATTCAGCTGTTCTCAAATATATGTAATTCTTGCAGCCACGAAATAATTAAGTTACAGTTAGAGAAAACTGTCACAATTGTCTATAGGCTGACTGTAACATTTTCCTCTCTGTCTCATTTACATTTCATGATAATGGCAGCAATGTGGTGATATAGTAGGGAGGGAGTGGTGGGGTGGTCTATTGGTAAGAAGTTGACCTCTGGAAAAGAGAGCCCAGGATTCGATTCTCACCGCAGTTAGTGGAACATTTTAAAAGAAAATGGAATTTGTCTTATTTCGTGGTTTTAGCATATCCTGGTCTCTGGGTTGTGAGGTACGACGTCTGGTCCTCTCTGGGTTGTGAGGTACGACGTCTGGTCCTCTCTGGGTTGTGAGGTCCCACGTCTGGTCCTCTCTGATAACGGTGACTAAAGGTTCCGAGCGCATTCTGTGCACATTAAACAACCCTTGGTAGGTGGGAATCGAAAAGAGTAGGCGATATATTGCAGCAGTCCGGGCAAAACTAATAAGAAAAGATACTTAAAACGTGAAAATTCTTGATAATAAACATGAGAGTACATCTGAAGTCAAAGAATATCTGCCTATATGGCGAGGGATACCGGAACTCGCAGTTGTCGGTGTGAAAAAAGGAAAAAAAATGATATTCACGTAACAATAAGTCTTTCTGGACTACATTAGAGATATAAAGCTGGTCAACGCAGACAAAAAGCAGGGAGCAAAGATTGAAGTGTGGTGATTACGTTGGAAAGGAGTGTAATATGGTGATACAAAAAATAAATAAAGAGTGACATATAAAGATAAAGAAGAAAAAAAACAAGCAAAATAATATAGTAGGAAGAAAGGAATGACATGTGATGATATTGTAGTAATAAACTTAGAATGAGAATGAGATTTTCGGATACAGAGTGAAAAATGACGCTCAGGAATCAATACCTAGTGTGTAAGGACGTAACAATTTTAACTTTGACGTGCGCAGATGCAATATAAGGGAAAGGGGTATGGACAATGGCGTAATGACACCACTACATGAACCATTTTCTCACACAGATTAATACATTCTAATGACTGTGATGATAATAATACATGTATATTTTAATACGTTTTTGATACCAATATGTATTTGTTTATTTTTCTATACATAAAAATATAATTTGATATTCTCGTCTCCCATCCCTCCATAATATTTTCATTCTTATTTCAAAAAGTGTGATTTTATAACACAATTTAATTAAGAAAACAGCAACAAAATAATCTATCTATCTATTGACCTTTCGAGCCGTAACCGGCCCAAAGGGCGTAGACCAAGATACACCTTCTCCTATATGAATTTTTGTTCTAGCAGTTTTCTTTTAAAGATATTTTATCAAATCTCGCCATCTGTCTCTGTTCTGTGCAAGCAGTTCTATCTCATTGAGGGAGCCGATTCCTGCTGCTCTTGCCTCTCTCATCAATGTTCTTCTCAGTGTCTCCCTGGGTCTTCCTCTTTTTCTTTTACCTGTTGTTTCCCATATGAGGGCTTGCTTTGCTATTCGATTATTATCTCTTCTCATCACATGTCCAACGTATGACCATCGTCTTTTCTTTATTACTGAAGATATTAGTGGTTGATTGGCGATTTCTCTAATTTCCTCGTTTGTTTTGAATTCGTTCCATTCTATACCAAGTATTTTCCTTAGACATTTATTTTCGAATGCGTTCAACTTTGTTTCTATATCTCTTGTTGTTTTCCAGCTTTCACACGCATACGTAAGGGTTGATAGTACATTTGATTTGAATAGCCTAAGTTTTGTGTTTGTGCTAATGAGTTTTGATTTCCACAACTTTTCAAGGCTTCTGAAAGACATTGCTGCTTTAGCCAGTCTGATTCTAATTTCTTTGCTCGTATCCCCTTCTCGATCAATGTGACTTCCAAGATAGATGAAGTGATCGATCTCTTCTACTGGTTTGTTTTCCATGTATATTTTGTCATTTGTTGGAATTAAACTTTTCATGACTTTAGTCTTTTCATGATTGACCTCAAGCCCAATTTTGCTGGCTATTGATGATAGTTCATTTGTGTTTTCCTGCATCGTTTTTATCTGATTGCTGATGAGAACTATGTCATCAGCAAAGTCCAGGTCCTCCAAATGGTCTCCTTGTATCCATTCGATGCCTTTATTACCAGTGCAGCATTTCTTCATTATGAAGTTCATAACAATTCCAAATAACAAGGGCGATAAAATACATCCTTGTTTAACCCCAGTTTCTATTGGGAAACATTCGCTCAGTCCTTCCTCTGTTCGAACTGCACATGTGTAACCATCATACATGTCTTTGATAATATTTATGATTTTTGATGGTAAGCCATATTGCTTCAGAATTTTCCACAAAGAATCTCTATGAATACTATCAAATGCTTTTTTGAAGTCGATGAAGTTAAGTACAAAAGGTTTTTGCTTTTCAATGTGTTCCTCCAATATAAGTCGTAGAGTGAAAATGTGGTCAAGACAGCTTCTCCCTTTTCTAAACCCAGCCTGTTCTTCACGCATTACTGTATCTATTGAATCCTTTATTCTATTTAGGATGATTTTACAGAATAATTTTGAGGCAACTGACAAAAGTGTCACGCCTCTCCAATTGTTACAATCTCTAAGATTGCCCTTTTTTGGGATCTTAACAATGATTCCTTTTTTCCATTTATGAGGCGTCTTCTCTGTTTTCCAAATGATGTTGAACATTTTTTGGAGATGTATTAAATTATGGCTATCAATTGCCTTGAGGATCTCAGCTGTTAACTTATCCTCTCCAGCAGCCTTGTTATTGGTCATTAGCTTTAAGGTGGTTTCTATTTCACTCAAGGTGAAGTCATCTAAATTTACATCTAATTCTGCTGCTGGTGAACAAAATAATGCAACAAGTTTAAATGTTATTTTATATAATCTTGGATTGACATGTTTTCAGAGATCTATCTATCTATCCATCCATCCATCCATCCATCCATCCATCCATCCATCCATCCATCCATCCATCCATCCATCCATCCATCCATCCATCCATCCATCCATCCATCCATCCATCCATCTATCTATCTATCTATCTATCTATCTATCTATCTATCTATCTATCTATCTATCTATCTATCTATCTATCTATCTATCTATCTATCTATCTATCTATCTATCTATCTATCTATCCATCCATCCATCCATCCATCCATCCATCCATCCATCCATCCATCCATCCATCCATCCATCCATCCATCCATCCATCCATCCATCCATCCATCCATCCATCCATCCATCCATCCATCCATCCATCCATCCATCCATCCATCCATCCATCCATCTATCTATCTATCTATCTATCTATCTATCTATCTATCTATCTATCTATCTATCTATCTATCTATCTATCTATCTATCTATCTATCTATCTATCTATCTATCTATCTATCTATCTATCTATCTATCTTTCGTTCGGCTGAAGTATTGTCTATATCTGCAATGCCGTTTCCTGTATACATTTTACTGCCCCTTTGTAATTCTTGCAGTGACATGGTTTTGTCTGTAGTTTTTACAGAGATCATCTATGGCGTTTTGATTCAATACGAAATGTCACCTGTTTCGTTATTGTTAGTTCCTCATACATGTCATGTATAATTGATTATCACGATAAAACGTATATTTTCATTCGTGAGTGTTAATTTATAAACATCTACACAAGCATAAATGAATTTTGTACATATTACATATGCTCACATACATCTATTTATATATATACTTGTATCAAGTTTGATCACCTGTTTCAGCAGAATATTTTCAAGAACTACACAGAGGAGATACAAAGTTAAGGATCTTGCCCTTTTGGCGGCCTCACTCATTGTTGAAGTTGTTGTAGCGTTTTCTGGATGTTCTTGTAACAATTCCTTGATGTTGTTGTAGCGCTTCTTTGATGTTGTTGTAGCATTTCTTTGGTATTGTTGTAGCGTTTCCTTGATGTTGTATTGTGTTTCTTTGATGTTGTTGTAGCGTTTCTTTGATGTTGTTGATCTTGTAGCATTTAATTGATATTGCATCTTTTCCTTGATGTTGTTATTGCGTATCTTTGATATTGCATATTTTCCTTGATGTTGTTGTAGCGTTTCTTTGATATTGTATACTTCCCTTGATGTTGTTGTAGCGTATCTTTGATATTGTATATTTCCCTTGATGTTGTTGTAGCGTATCTTTGATATTGTATATTTCCCTTGATGTTGTTGTAGCGTTTCTTTGATATTGTATATTTCCCTTGATGTTGTTGTAGCGTTTCTTTGATATTGTATATTTCCCTTGATGTTGTTGTAACGTTTCTTTGATGTTGTTGTAGCATTTCTTTGGTATTGTTGTAGCGTTTCCTTGATGTTGTATTGTGTTTCTTTGATGTTGTTGTAGCGTTTCTTTGATGTTGTTGATGTTGTAGCATTTAATTGATATTGCATCTTTCCTTTGATGTTGTTGTAGCGTTTCTTTGATATTGTATATTTCCCTTGATGTTGTTGTAGCGTTTCCCCGTTGATGTAACATTTCCTTGTTGTTGTTGCAGCGTTTCCTTGATTTTATTGTAGCGTCTCTTTGATGTTGTTGTAGCGTTTCTTTGATGTTGTTATAGCGTTTATTTGATGTTGTTGTAGTGTTTCTTTGACGTTGTTGTAGCGTCCTTTGATGTTTTTGTAACATTTCCTTGATTTCGTTGTAGCGTTTCTTTGATGTTGTTGTAGCGTTTCTGTTGATGTTATTGTAGCGTTTCTTTGGTGTTATTGTAGCGTTTCTTTCATGCTGTTGTAGTGTTTCTTTGATGTTGTTGTAATATTTCCTTCATGTTGTTGTAGCTTTTCCTTGATGTTGTTGTAGCGTTCCTTTTATGTTGTTGTAGCGTTCCTTTGATGTTGTTGTAGCGTTCTTTTGATGTTGTTGTAGCGTTCCTTGATGTTGTTGTAACGTTTCCTTGATGTTGTTGTAACGTTTCCTTGATGTTGTTGTGGCGTTCCTTTGATGTTGTTGTAGCATTTCCTTGATGTTGTTGTAGCGCTCCTTTGATGTTGTTGTAACGTTTCCTTGATGTTGTTGTGGCGTTCCTTTGATGTTGTTGTGGCATTTCCTTGATGTTGTTGTAGCGCTCCTTTGATGTTGTTGTAGCATTTCCTTGATGTTGTTGTAGCGCTCCTTTGATGTTGTTGTAACGTTTCCTTGATATTGTTGTGGCGTTCCTTTGATGTTGTTGTAACGTTTCCTTGATGTTGTTGTGGCGTTCCTTTGATGTTGTAACGTTTCCTTGATGTTGTTGTAACGTTTCCTTGATGTTGTTGTAGCGTTCCTTTGATGTTCTTGTAGCGTTTCCTTGATGTTGTTGTAACTTTTCCTTGATGTTGTTGTAACTTTCCTTTGATGTTGTTGTAGCGTTCCTTTTATGTTATTGTAGCGTTTCATTGATGCTGTTGTAACTTTTCCTTGATGTTGTTGTAACGTTTCCTTGATGTTGTTGTAACGTTTCCTTGATGTTGTTGTAACGTTTCCTTGATGTTGTTGTGGCGTTCCTTTTATGTTCTTGTAGCGTTTCCTTGATGTTGTTGTAACTTTTCCTTTCCTTGATGTTGTTGTAACGTTTCCTTGATGTTGTTGTAACGTTTCCTTGATGTTGTTGTGGCGTTCCTTTTATGTTGTTGTAGCGTTTCATTGATGTTGTTGTAACGTTTCCTTGATGTTGTTGTGGCGTTCCTTTTATGTTGTTGTAGCGTTTCATTGATGCTCTTGTAGCTTTCCTTGATGTTGTTGTGGCGTTCCTTTTATGTTGTTGTAGCGTTTAATTGATGCTCTTGTAGCTTTCCTTGATGTTGTTGTAGCGTTCCTTTTATGTTGTTGTAGCGTTTCATTGATGTTGTTGTAGCTTTCCTTGATGTTGTTGTAGCGTTCCTTTTATGTTGTTGTAGCGTTTCATTGATGCTCTTGTAGCTTTCCTTGATGTTGTTATAGCGTTCCTTTTATGTTGTTGTTGTGAATCATTGACGCTGTTGTAGCTTTCCTTGATGTTGTTGTAACGTTTCTTTCATGTTGTTGTAGCATTTCCTTGATGTTGTTTGCCTATCTTACACTGGGTTTACCTTCTGCTCTTCAATTTCACAGTTCGTAAATTGAACTCACACGTCTCTAGCGACAGCGTCGAGTGAGAAAGTTACCGCAAAGAAGGTTGAAGAATAGTTTTTTAAATATAAGTTTGTATGTGAGGTTGGCGGTGTTTGGGGTAGGGTGGTGTTCAATGAACTAATGCTACGATATCAAAAAAGGAAATGAATTTAAACAGATACCAAGTGATGTATGGTACTGTAAACAATACAAGTAAAGTGTCCCCGTCACGCCAAGAGGCGCATAGGGAATATGGTGTTAGTGACCATAAATTTTACAGACCTTCGGCGCATTAATTTTGGAGTGATGTGGTCGGTATTACGCCCGTGCCGCTTTACGTTCTCAGAAAAAAAAATACGATGTCCATTAAAGGTTGGGTGAACCTGGAAGCCCGCGGTTGGGATCGAACCCTGCCTCCTGTCCTTTGTATCCAGTTCACTAACGACTGAGCTATCTCGGCTCCCTGTATGGTACTGCACTGAAATATTTTGTGAGAACAGGAAAAATGGAGGGAGGCAGAGAGAAAAGAGACAGTTTCATTGACTGGTTTGATAGGAAGTCAAAAACATAATTATCAAACATCCAGTGAGATAGAAAGTTGCGGAGAGACACGACCACCTACGCCAGCAGGCACGGTACTTGATGATGGTGATGATGAACACAACACGTCCCATAGACCACACAATACGTGACGAGTACCATTTTTTAAAATATTAAACTATTTTTCCAGTTGATCTGTACATGAAGTCACCCAGTCAAACAAAGAAGGACAAAAAGGGAAATATTTAGTTTTTGTCAGCTCCTCCTATACATCATACATTACCTGTATTCACGATACACATAAATTATCATACGTGTGTGTTAATTTATAAATATATACATAAACACATAATAACATTGTACACACGCTGTAGAAAGCAAGTCTTCTAAACCTTTTGAAGCGATAAACACAAAACACGAAACATAAAGAAATATCTTTAGCTAGTAATTAATTGACTTTACTCGCGCGCCAAAAAAAGTTCCCTGTGAAATGTTGAAGCGGTCTTGGAAAATTATTATTTGAATGCCACGTTTATAGTCGTCTTATGAAACCTATGTTAACTTGTTTTAAACCTATGTTAACTTGTTTTAAACCTATGTTAACTTGTTTTAAACCTATGTTAACGTGTTTTCTTCCGCGTTCTTCACATATATTCCTTCACTCCGGACTGTAAATGTAATTATTGTATTAAAAAATGTAAGCAAAAAACAATTCCATACATATTGTGATACTTTGATGATTGCCAGCGTTAAGGATTTGGTGTAGAAAAGTGATAATTTGTGTTTAATTTCACATCAATTCGATGTTTGCAAATAAAAAAGAACAAGCTACTCTGTCTAACGGTTTCCTAGTCAACATTTCACAACGATATTTACGTGTGTACGGGGCTTATATATTGTTTGTTTATTGACAGAATCATCATCACTGCACACCTGAAGAACCCAAAGGTGCTCTGATGTCCACCTCGAGTATCTCGAGAAAATCCGAGGAGAATGCCGGCCCACGTGCACGAACTCCGTAGCACGGTCTGGGATCTACGGTGTGTGTAGTTTTTTAGTGACAATTTTTTCAGGGCAGAGGCCATATTTATGATCTACACTTTTTGATTTTATCTGCCAAGTGATCCTTAACGTGGGCGAGTGCACAGTTGGTACCTCCTGTTAATTGTTGTTATCGGAAATGATGCTAGACATCGAATCTCACTACCCAAGAGAGCAGGGGAGCGTACTGTTTAAACAAAAACCACGGATTAATTTTTCCAATTTAAAAAAAAATATCACTACCGCTTCTGGTAGGCTTTGAAGCCAGGTCCTTCCCAAGGCCGACGCCATACCTGAAAGCTCTTTTACAAATCAGTAAAACAAATAAACCACCTGGCTTCAGAACATAATGAGATGAAGAAAGTTAGAATACTTGGTTTACAACTGTCAAAATACAAGGAAAGAGAGAGCACGGACGACAAAAAGAGAAAACACTTGATAGCTTGGTGTTGTGGAACACCAAACAGTGAACATCAAAATGAATAAATAGATGCAATAAGGACAGAGAATTGTGGAAGGACATGATTTCTTATGCCAACCGTTGTGGCACATGATCTCTCTCGCTGTCTCTTTCTCTCTCTCTCTCTCTCTCGCTATATATATATATATATATATATATATATATATATATATATATATATATATTATATATACACATATGAAAAAAAAAGAAAGGAAGGAAGAAAGAAAGAAAGAAAGAGAGAGAGACAGAGAGAGAGACAATATTCATCATAGTAAATGGCTAAACTACATATCACACTATGTTGCCAAATTACAAATAACACCATGTCGTTAAACTACACATTAAAGTATGTCGTTAAACTGCACACCATAAGTTTTCGCTTAACAACAAAATATAGCACGTTGCTAAATTACTCACAATAGCATGTCGTTAGACAACTAAACAACACCCCATAATAAGTCGCTCAACTACACAGCACGACTTCAGGGCTCGTAAAATGGCCGGAAACTGGTAACGAGATTTTTTCTGGGAAAGTAGGTCGGTGTCACTTGGTGGTTACGATTTCACCCAAAATGGCGTCATAGGTAATTAAAAATATGAACATTATCATCGTATTGTCACAAAAGTGTGAAGGAAACCTCTTTATCACCCATATACCAGGTCATGAGGTGAGCTTTTAAAGTTTGCGATATGCCTAGCAGTGTCTAACCATAGCCTACTTCATTGGTCTGACTACAGCCATCTATAGTAGTAAGGCCAACGGGTAGAAAGGAAATACCCAAATTGTGTTACGCGTTTACGTTTTACATAGGGACGGTTGTGGGTAGAATGAAGAAAAAATGGTTGTAGCTCTCATAGAGGGTTAAGGCATAAAAATGCGAAGCTGCAGTAAAGCTGAATTTTTAGGAAAAATAAAAAAAATAAAAAAAATGGTATGTAAGAAGCTTTACGTGACAAGTGGACGACACAGACTAAACAACGTTTCGGCTCAATAGGCCATTTATATTTTTATTTTTTCACTATTTCACCTCCCTTCATATTCACTATTTCACCTCCCTTGACAAGCTAGACACAATTTTACAGGATAGTTTTATTTATTTTTGTTGTTTTCTTTAACACATTTCGATTGTTTTTGTTTTGGTTGTTTCGTTATCAGTTATGTGTGTGTGTGTATTTTTGTTTGTTCCTGATGAAGGCCTATTGAGCCGAAACGTTGTTTAGTCTGTGTCGTCCACTTGTCACGTAAAGCTTCTTACATACCATTTTTTTATTTTTTTATTTTTCCTTGTAGCTCTCATAGCTGAAGGTGTAACGATTGTGGGGGTTTTCTGTGATTTCCCTCTCTGTCCGCTGGCCTTATACTATAGATGGCTGTAGTCTAACAAACCGCTCTCACAATGATGCACTAATGTCCAAAGACGATGTACAATCATGTACTGATGTACACTGATAATATACAATCATGTACTGATGTACAATGATGATATACAATCAGGTACTGATATACAATGATTACTGAGATACAATGACGATATATTGGTGTTCTATTTGGTAGTGCAATCAATGTCCTATGTAATCAACCCCTCAAAGTACATGTTCGTTTACAATGTTGTAAATAAAAGAAATTATCAAGCATGTCTTCTACTTTCCGTAAGGAGAAGCAACCATATCAAGCATGTCTTCTGCTTTCAGTAAAGAGAAGCAACAAAATCAAGCATCTCTTTTGCTTTCAGTAAAGAGAAGCAACCAAATCAAACATGTCTTCTGCTTTCAGTAAAGAGAAGCAACAAAATCAAGCATGTCTTCTGCTTTCAGTCAAGAGAAGCAACCAAATCAAGCATGTCTTCTGCTTTCAGTAAAGAGAAGCAACCAAATCAAGCATGTCTTCTGCTTTCAGTCAAGAGAAGCAACCAAATCAAGCATGTCTTCTGCTTTCAGTATAGAGAAGAAACAAAATCAAGTGTGTCTTCTGGTTTCCGTAAAGAAAAGAAACAAGATCAAGTGTGTCTTCTGGTTTCCGTAAAGAAAAGAAACAAGATCAAGTGTGTCTTCTGGTTTCCGTAAAGAGAAGAAACAAGATCAAGTGTGTCTTCTGGTTTCCGTAAAGAGAAGAAACTAGATCAAGCATGTCTTCTGCTTTCAGTAAAGAGAAGAAACAAGATCAAGTGTATCTTCTGGTTTCCGTAAAGAGAAGAAACCAGATAAAGCATGTCTTCTGCTTTCTGTAAAGAGAAGAAACAAGTTCAAGCGTGTCTTCTGCTCTCCGTAAAGAGAAGAAACAAGATCAAGCGTGTCTTCTATCTGCTTTCCGTAAAGAGAAGAAACTAGATCAAGCGTGACTTCTGCTCTCCGTAAAGAGAAGACACTAGATCAAGCGTGTGTTCTGCTTTCCGTAAAGAAAAGAAACAAGATCAAGCGTGTCTTCTATCTGCTTTCCGTAAAGAGAAGAAACAAGATCAAGCATGTCTTCTATCTGCTTTCCGTAAAGAGAAGAAACTAGATCAAGCGTGTCCTCTGCTTTTAGTAAGGAGTAGAAACAAGATCAAGAGTGTCTTCTGCTTTTAGTAAAGAGAAGAAAAATGATCAAGCGTGTCTTCAGCTTTCAGTAAAGAGAAGAAACTATGTCATGCGTATTTCCAGCTTCTTTTCTCCCTCATTTTCAGACGTCTTCACTTGTGATTTTCGTAAAAGCATCAATTCAATCAGTTTCCACGCTGCCTCGGAGTTTCTCATGAAAATGGTGGCGGTCATGTGTTACTTCTGATGTACATCTGCCATGAGACCGCTACTTCTATTGCCTCCCTTGAATTCTTTGCTACGGCTTTACAGAACTAAGGGAAACAACAATAGATTTACCCCTCAAGGCAAATTTGTGCACACTTCTCACGCACTACGTTGTCTCTTCGGTTCAATGAAAGTCTCCTCGATTCATCAATATGTCAACTGAGTAGTGCACTATGTTCGGCACATAACAGCCCAGTGCATACGTCGTCTTCAGTCACACATAAAAAAAAAATAACTGCTTTCTATCAATTTAATTAAGTTGATATATGACACTAGAATGGATCAAAGAAGATATTAGCTATTGCTTAAAGAACCAAGATACTAGTTGTGTGCAATCTGCCCTTTATTACTAAGCAGTGACATCATTCTTGATATGAAGCTACCTTTACAGGAAATAGAACTTAATTTGAAAAAGGAAGTAAAAGCAATAATGACTGTCAATAGGTAAAACTCGGACAGAAAAAGGAAATCATAGTTGCGGACAGGAGATGGTGAGTACCAAACTTGGGGCATTATGGTTGGAGGACAGGAGATGGTGAGTACCAAACTTGGGGCATTATGGTTGGAGGACAGGAGATGGTGAGTACCAAACTTGGGGCATTATGGTTGGAGGACAGGAGATGGTGAGTACCAAACTTGGGGCATTATGGTCGGAGGACAAGAAATGGTGAGTACCAAACTTGGGGCATTATGGTTGGGGTACAGGCGATGATGAGTACCAAACTTGGGGCATTATGGTTGGGGTACAGGCGATGGTGAGTACCAAACTTGGGGCATTATGGTTGGGGGAAAGGAGATGGTGAGTACCAAACTTGGGGCATTATGGTCGGAGGACAGGAGATGGTGAGTACCAAACTTGGGGCATTATGGTTGGGGCACAGGGGATAGTGAGTACCAAACTTGGTGCATTATGGTTGGGGGACAGGAGATGGTGAGTACCAAACTTGGGGCATTATGGTTGGGGGGCAGGAGATGGTGAGTACCAAACTTGGGGCATTATGGTTGGGGGACAGGAGATGGTGAGTACCAAACTTGGGGCATTATGGTTGGGGGACAGGAGATGGTGAGTACCAAACCTGGGACATTATGGTTGGGGGACAGGAGATGGTGAGTACCAAACTTGGGACATTATGGTTGGGTTACAGGTGATAGTGAGTACCAAACCTGGTGCATTACGGTTGGGGTGGGGCAGGAGATGGTGAGTCCAAACATGGGGCATTATGGTTGGAGGACAGGTGATGGTGAGTACCAAAATTTGGACATTATGGTTGGGTTACAGGGGATAGTGAGTACCAAACCTGGTGCATTATGGTTGAGGTACAGAGGATAGTGAGTACCAAACCTGGTGCATTATGGTTGGGGGACAGGGGATAGTGAGTACCAAACCTAGTGCATTATCATTCATTATGGTTGGGGGACAGGGGATAGTGAGTACCAAACTTGGAGCATTATGGTTGGAGGACAGTAGATGGTGAGTACCAAACTTGGGGCGTTATGACTGTGGGACAGGAGATGGTGGGTGCCAAATTTGGGGCATTATGACTGGGAGACAGAAGATGGTGAGTATCAAAATTGGGGCATTATGACTGGGAGACAGGAGATGGTGAGTATCAAATTTGGGGCATTATGGCTGAGAGACAGGAGATGGTGAGTATCAAATTTGGGGCATTATGGCTGAGAGACAGGAGATGGTGAGTATCAAATTTGGGGCATTATGGCTGAGAGACAGGAGATGGTGAGTATCAAATTTGGGGCATTATGACTGGGAGACAGGAGATGGTGAGTATCAAATTTGTGGCATTATGGCTGGGAGACAGGAGATGGTGAGTGCCAAATTTGGGGCATTATGGCTAGGAGACAGGAGATGATGAGTATCAAATTTGGGGCATTATGGCTGGGAGACAGGAGATGGTGAGTGCCAAATTTGGGGCATTATGGCTGGGTGACAGGAGATGGTGAGTGCCAAATTTGGGGCATTATGGCTGGGAGACAGGAGATGGTGAGTGCCAAATTTGGGGCATTATGGCTGGGAGACAGGAGATGGTGAGTGCCAAATTTGGGGCATTATGGCTGGGAGACAGGAGATGGTGAGTGCCAAATTTGGGGCATTATGGCTGGGAGATAGGAGATGGTGAGTGCCAAATTTGGGGCATTATGGCTGGGAGACAGGAGATGGTGAGTATCAAATTTGGGGCATTATGGCTGAGAGACAGGAGATGGTGAGTATCAAATTTGGGGCATTATGACTGAGAGACAGGAGATGGTGAGTATCAAATTTGGGGCATTATGGCTGAGAGACAGGAGATGGTGAGTATCAAATTTGGGGCATTATGGCTGAGAGACAGGAGATGGTGAGTATCAAATTTGGGGCATTATGGCTGAGAGACAGGAGATGGTGAGTATCAAATTTGGGGCATTATGGCTGGGAGACAGGAGATGGTGAGTATCAAATTTGGAACATAATGGTTAGTGGACAGGAGATGGTGAGTATCAAATTTGGACCATAATGGTTAGTGGACAGGAGATGGTGAGTATCAAATTTGGAACATAATGGTTAGTGGACAGGAGATGGTGAGTATCAAATTTGGGGCATTATGACTGGGAGACAGGAGATGGTGAGTGCCAAATTTGGGGCATTATGGCTGAGAGACAGGAGATGGTGAGTATCAAATTTGGAACATAATGGTTAGTGGACAGGAGATGGTGAGTATCAAATTTGGGGCATTATGACTGGGAGACAGGAGATGGTGAGTGCCAAATTTGGGGCATTATGGCTGAGAGACAGGAGATGGTGAGTACCAAATTTAGAGCATAATGGTTGGAGGATAGGAGATGGTGAGTACCACATTTGGGGCATTATGGCTGGGAGACAGGAGATGATGAGTATCAAATTTGGGGCATCATGGCTAGGGATAGAAGATAATGAGTGCCAAATTTGTGGCATCATGGCTGGGGAAAGAAGATAGTGAGTACCAAACTTATACTATCATGCCTAGGGAAAGAAGATAGTGAGTACCAAACTTATGGCATCATATGAAAGATCCCTCCGCTTATGCAGAGTAGGGGAACTACGTTATTGCCCTACAAGATGACAAAACGAGTACCGACCACTGGCTGTTTTGTTGATCTGTGAGTATGGGAAATGGAAGAGAAGGAAATATCGACAGAAAAACTAACAGATGCAAGTAACCAACGAATAACCTAAATTATTTGCTCGAAGGAATTTAATTTTTATATAAGTTCTCTTAACAAATAAAAAGAGCTGCGATAGCTCAGTGGTTAGTGAACTGGACTACAAAGGACAAGAGGTAGGGTTCGATCCCAATCGACGGCTTCCGGGTTCACCCAGCCTTTAATGGGTACCTAATTTTTTTCAGGGAAAGTGAAGCGGCACGGGCGTAATACCGACCACATTACCCCAAAAATAATGTGCCGAAGGTCTGTAAAATATATGGTCACTAACACCATATTCCCTATACGCCACTTGGCGTGGCGGGGTTACTTTACTTTTGTTTTTAACAAATAAAAAGAAAGTAAAGATCCCCTCCAGACACTGCCGGACTTGCTGAGGAGGGGATCTGAGCATCTATGGTTCGGAGTGCAATGATGATGAACCGCAAATAACTCAATAACTCGAGTCACGAAACAAGCAACGGTGGCCCACTTGGGATTTTCATTAATACAATGGTCACCAATGCAATAGCATCCACAAATACTTGATAAGATGCACAGTCAATTACATATTTATTACAGGTGACTTGTAAACTCCATGAAGAACAGAAGTAGAGAAAACAATAAGAAAGACGTACATATGTTGTCTGACAAAAATGATGCACGCAAGAAATGATACAGCAGGAAAGTTCAACAATATGCAAAGTTAGGACTAGGCGTCTTGCGCTGACAAAGGGGTGAATAAAGAGTATTATCTTTGCTTATCGTGGTTAACGGGTTACCAGATACGATCAATAAAAAGTGGTCGGTGAAACCACAAATTACAAACAATAATTCAGTAAATGGTCTCACAACGGACTGAGACCAAAACGCCCAACAGTACCTAGGCAGAAAGCGGTATAGACTCATAGCGGACTACTTGCGATGAGATCAGTGAATCACAACTGATCAAAACCTTAGGCCACTTCGAAGATCTACAACAACCCGCATATAACAGTCTATAAGTCGAGGAAAAGTAATGCCACTTCTTTACTGTGATTTCATTGATTCACGAAGATGATTGATCAAGACATGGACATACTGAGGTACTAACAGGTCTACAATGATAATATTTTAGTGCATGATTTACTCAATGATTGCTTCGATAATAATTTCTTTTTATGACGTAAATGACTAATTTATAGTACTGCCTTTTCCACACCGTCCGTGCATGACCGGTAGTAAATGTGACAACACATAACAATAAGGCGTATGAGTACATGTATGTTTTTGTATTATGTATGAGCGTGTTCAAATACAAATACACAAATACACACACACACACACACACACACACACACACACATACACAAATGTACTGCGGTTTTTATAGTCGTTTTGTAATGGAGCAAGCTTTTTCGCGCACTTATCTGGTTCATGCACACATCTGGTGAAGCATATATACTTGGAAATCCATGAACATTTTGAAGGCTTGTAGGTACAGGACTTTCCGCGCAATTGTTAAAACGATATATTAGGGCAAATGTTTTTACGACTTTGCCATTAGAACACTTCTATAACTGCTATTTCCTCGCCACATCTGCAACTAGCATGGCATTACACTTGTCTTCGATCGCACGTGCGCTTTCCCTGGCCTATCAGGAATCAGGAAGAAGGAGGGGCTATCTGTTGTCTGGAGCTCCGCCTTCTTTAGTTCTAGAAACATTGGCATATCGGCTTAGATATGTGAAGCATGGATTCTCGCAATGCTGTTAATGTAGACTTTGTCTGCCAGTTATTGTCAAACATTTCCTGATACCTGAAACAGTATTGGAAATCCGAAATGAATAACAACTTAACGCGATTTAACCTTTCTGGGCTTTACATTCTTGTATAAAAATCAGACACTCTGTCGATTGTTTTATATGATGAATAACTGAAACAACGCCATAGTAGCATTACTTAGTAAACTTAGATGTTGAGATTACATGATTTATGAGTGGCTGGTTAAACTCAAGTTATATCATCGCTGGAGCAACAGTTTAAGAACAAAAATAAACACTTTTCAATAGGCAACTTCTATTCTCAAGTGGCAAACATTTGGAAGTATTTATTGTGACAAATAATCATATTCAAATCAATTTAACTTCCATAAGGGCACTTCATCCGATGCAGCAAATACATAAATTAAAAATAATACATAAAAAAGGTATATATTTTTTTAATCGCGTGTACAGCGACAATGTTTACAGTGTTTTCATGATTACATCTAGTATATGTGTAAAGTTATAGTGGTCATTGTGAACAAATGTCACCATAAAGAAAACTATTAGTATATTCTCGGAAAGTATTGGTGGTAAGTACAAATACATTGTTTTAATGTTACATTTGTGTATAATAAGATCATATTTGTATGTTACATTTGTGTATAATAAAATCATATTTGAATGTTACATTTGTGTATAATAAAATCATATTTGTATGTTACATTTGTGTATAATAAGATCATATTTGGATGTTACTTTTGTGTATAATAAGATCATATTTGTATGTTACATTTGTGTATAATAAGATCATATTTGAATGTTACATTTGTGTATAATAAAATCATATTTGTATGTTACATTTGTGTATAATAAGATCATATTTGTATGTTACATTTGTGTATAATAAAATCATATTTGTATGTTACATTTGTGCAAATAAAATCATATTTGTATGTTACATTTGTATCTTTGTAATCAAAATTCATTTATTATAAAATTATTTTCAAAGTTGTCCCGAGAACCAGACATAATTGTAAATCAAACATTTGCAATGCAGACATTAGGTAACTGAAATCTAAGAAATAACAAGAAAGAACTAGTGCTGCACCAGTTTTAAGAGCGTTACAGATGCAGACTATAGATTATAAATGTACACACATAAACGCATGCGATTTTCACGCAGAACTGCTATTCAAATGAACCTAACGGTATTTTAAAACTAAGTGATAAGTGTGTTGTCTACGAACAAAACCACCGTAACTGCTCAAAGGTACTCGTCAAGAGCTTTGAAACGTGAAAAAAATGTTTACCTATTAATACTATAAACAATAGAAATAAATAAAAATAAATAAAAATAAATAAATATATATAACATTAATTTCATATTGGATAAGGTTAATGAGCAACTTTCTCTGTGCATATTTACAGTATATTGTGGTTCAGTTCTTTATTTGCTTGTATTTTTATTTCCCATAATATACTTAGTGCACTTAATAATTTATAAATGTTCAAATAAAGCTGTTTATTATCAGCTTCTCATTAATTTATAATACACATACATACATACATACATACATATACAGATACACACTAACACAAATATGCACATACACAATCTCTTCTAAAATATTGAAATCAATAAAACACTCCACTTTTGCTCGACTTTGATAAGTTAGTTTTAACCAAAAATATTTTCGTTAGAAAAAAAGGGGGCATAATAACATGATGTGTATTTTTTAAACAGCAGAAAACATGACGTCAGACGAATCTGCAGAGAAAAAGAGCAGCAGTCGCAGCAACACTCTGACTCCGCCTGCATCTTCACCTTCGCCATCAGCATCATCTGTACAGCCTACTATCAAGGCCCCAAACATGGATTCTCCGAGGAAGCTTTCATTCTCCATTGACAGTATCCTGTCAACTCCGTTTGTGGCAACCACGAAACCATTTATCGTCAGCTCAGACAGGAGCTGTTGGGCAGGGGTTAAGCCCTCGACGAAAGATAATGAGCTTGACTTTCCACACGGGCTTGGGAGGATGTTAATCTCTCGCTACTATTCCATGTCTCACCTGGACAGGCTCGAACAGGAAGCCAGAGATGCCAGCAGCTCGGATGAAGACTCAGACCAAATTATTACAGCTCGTGAGAAAAATAAATCCGAGAAAAGACAGCATTCTAATAATGAAGGAAACAATCAAATAGACAGAAAAATCACGGCTGACGATGGTAATGAAGATGGCGATGATGATTACTCAGAGAGTGAAGCAGTGAAGAGAAAGTTGAAATTTCCACGACGGATCAGTGCAGCAGGTACAAGCATGGTGGCTATCTCAGGGTTCAATTTGAACAGTTCCAGCTCGGATCTGACTTGCAGCATGGGATTGGAACCCCGATCTAGTCTCTCTGCAGCCAGGAGCATTCTCGAGTCGCAATACTCGTCCTACGGTACGTCGTCAGGCAGAAAGTATCTCCCGTCTTCCACGTCATTTGGCCCTCCTCATGGACCGGATATTGGCGGTGTAGATGTTTGTCCCGCCCTAAAATATAGGTAATTGTCTGGTCACGTGTCTACGTTTATTATTGTTTTCTTGTTAGTTATAGACCCCAAGCTGACAAATCAAACATTCGCCTAAAAGTGCGTCTCACGAGTCAGCAATAAAATCTCTCTGCCATGAACGGTCATCACTTGATGGTGAAGTCTCACGTTCTGTCCAGGATTTCAATCTTTGTTGTTCACCACACTGTCCTGTCTTTACTTTACGTTCTCCACTCTGTCCTTTCTTTACTTTAAGTTCTTTAAACTGTCCTTTCTCTGCTTTACTTTCTTTACATTGTCCTTTCTCTACTTTACGTTCTCCACACTGTCCTTTCTCTACTTTACGTTCTCCACACTGTCCTTTCTCTACTTTACATTCTTTACACTGTCCTTCCTTTACTTTACGTTCTCCACACTGTCCTTTCTTTACTTTACGTTCTCCACACTGTCCTTTCTTTACTTTACGTTCTTTATACTGTCCTTTCTCTAATTTACGTTCTTTATACTGTCCTTTCTCCACTTTACGTTCTCCGCACTGTCCTTTCTCTACTTTACGTGCCCCACATTGTCCTTTCTCAGATTTACGTTCTTTACAATGTCCTTTCTTTACTTTACGTTCTTTACACTCTCCTTTGTTTACTTTACCTTCTCCACACTGTCCTTTCTATACTTTACGTTCTTTATACTGTCCTTTCTCCACTTTACGTTCTTTATACTGTCCTTTCTCTACTTTACGTTCTTTATACTGTCCTTTCTCCACTTTACGTTCTCCGCACTGTCCTTTCTCTACTTTACGTCATTTACACTGTCCTTTCTCTACTTTACGTTCTCCACACTGTCCTTTCTCTACTTTACATTCTTTACACTGTCCTTCCTTTACTTTACGTTCTCCACACCGTCCTTTCTTTACTTTACGTTCTTTATACTGTCCTTTCTCTAATTTACGTTCTTTATACTGTCCTTTCTCTACTTTACGTTCTTTATACTGTCCTTTCTCCACTTTACGTTCTCCGCACTGTCCTTTCTCTACTTTACGTGCCCCACATTGTCCTTTCTCAGATTTACGTTCTTTACAATGTCCTTTCTTTACTTTACGTTCTTTACACTCTCCTTTGTTTACTTTACGTTCTCCACACTGTCCTTTCTCTACTTTACGTTCTTTACAATGTCCTTTCTTTACTTTACGTTCTTTACACTCTCCTTTGTTTACTTTACGTTCTCCACACTGTCCTTTCTTTACTTTACGTTCTTTACACTCTCCTTTGTTTACTTTACGTTCTCCACACTCTCCTTTCTCTACTTTACGTTCTCCGCACTGTCCATTATTTCACATTTTACTTGGATGAAATGAGTAAAAGCTTCCTTGAAGTAAAAAATACACACTTGTTTGAGACCTAACTGAAGGATAATAATCTGGTAAGGGAGATTTGATGCTTAATTAAGTACATGACGAGATTCACAAAGACTGACATATGTGCAAATAGTGACAATACTGATGATAACAGACAAGGTGTATTACAATTATAATACTATAACTACGATACCTAATATTACTACTACTACTACTACTACTACTGCTACTACTACTACTACTGCTGCTACTACTACTACTACTACTATTATTATTACTATTCATCATCATCATCATCAAGTACCGGGCCTACTGGCGTAGGTGATCATGTCTCTCCACAACTTTTGATCTCGACAGTTCTCTATCATTTCTGTTGTTGACCTTCTGCCAAGCCATTCTCTTAAGCTGTTTGGTATTTTCTCTCTTTGCTTCCCTCTATCTCTTCGTCCCTCAATTTTTTTCCAGTTGTTACAATATATTCCAGTTGTTCTCTTCTCATTACATGGCCAAAAAAATATGATTGTTTCATCATAATATTGGAAATTAGCTCTCTTTTTGCTTTGACCTCTTTCAGAACATTTTCATTACTCTTCTTAGCTATCCATGGTATTCTCGACATTCTTCTGTGAAACCACATTTCTACAGACTCCAGTGATTTTCTTGTCTGTTGTCCTATTGTCCATGATGCACATCCATATGTTAAGATTGGCTCTACGTAACATTTAATAGCTCTTTTTTTTGGTTTATATTGTCAAAAATGGAAAAGTATAGGATCATGGAAATGCATAGTATCTTCCTCATTTCCTGGAAAGCTGCTTTCTTACTATTAAAGGGTTAAGGCATAAAAATGCGAAGCTGCAGTAAAGCTGAATGTGAGGAAAAATAAAAAAATAAAAAAAGTCTTACTATTACTTATTATTTTTCTTACTATTACTATTACTACTACTACTACTACTACTACTACTAATTCTACTACTACTACTACTACTAATGGTGCTCCTACCACTGTTATTACTACTACTAGAATAACAGCACATATTTTATATTGCTGTTCACGTACTTCGTGTGGTGTTGCAGACTGGCGTAGGCGACCATGTGAACCAACAAATTTATGTCCCCGTTATTATATATCACATATGCTAAAAGTCTGCCATGCAAAGCGTCAAGATGTCCATATCTTCTTTCTTTGTGTCGTCCATGGTTTCTCGTTCCTTTATAACTTACCCGTGATCACTATGTCACCTAATGGTCTCTTGTTTCTCGTATTACTTACCCGTGATCACTATGTCTTCTAATGGTCTCTTGTTCCTTGTATTACTTACCCGTGATCACTATGTCTTCTAATGGTCTCTTGTTCCTTGTATTACTTACCTGTGATCACTATGTCTTCCAATGGTCTCTTGTTCCTCGTATTACTTACCCGTGATCACTATGTCTTCTAATGGTCTCTTGTTCCTTGTATTACTTACCTGTGATCACTATGTCTTCTAATGGTCTCTTGTTCCTTGTATTACTTACCCGTGATCACTATGTCTTCCAATGGTCTCTTGTTCCTTGTATTACTTACCCGTGATCACTATGTCTTCCAATGGTCTCTTGTTCCTCGTATTACTTACCCGTGATCACTATGTCTTCTAATGGTCTCTTGTTCCTTGTATTACTTACCCGTGATCACTATGTCTTCCAATGGTCTCTTGTTTCTCGTATTACTTACCCGTGATCACTATGTCTACCAATGGTCTCTTGTTCCTTGTATTACTTACCCGTGATCACTATGTCTTCTAATGGTCTCTTGTTCCTTGTATTACTTACCCGTGATCACTATGTCTTCCAATGGTCTCTTGTTTCTCGTATTACTTACCCGTGATCACTATGTCTTCCAATGGTCTCTTGTTTCTCGTATTACTTACCCGTGATCACTATGTCTTCCAATGGTCTCTTGTTTCTCGTATTACTTACCCGTGATCACTATGTCTACCAATGGTCTCTTGTTCCTTGTATTACTTACCCGTGATCACTATGTCTACCAATGGTCTCTTGTTCCTTGTATTACTTACCCTTGATCACTATATCTTCTACATTTCTTATCATCAAACGATATCTGAAAAAAGCGGAAATATTTTGTTCCACGGTGCATTCCCTGTGGCATCCTTGGAAAGAAAAGAGCTTATGAACTCGTAAAAGCAGGTGAGAGCCTTCAATAGTCCAACCAAGCCTCAAAGAAACAAAGACAATACTGAAATAAGCTAGGAAAACACAATGGAGAGAGTTATAAAGAAAACATGAGCCAGAATAAGACAGCTTGAACAAACTCAGCAGACATGAGCAGGCAAAGATATTAAGACTCATAACAGGTCACTGTGGCCTTAGAGCACCCTACACAAGATATGACTCATCAACCTAGCAACATGCGACTGCGGAGCATCCAGACACACTCCAGAGCATATTTCATAGGACTGCAACACTCTGAGGACGCTAAGAACACAAATATGGCACACAGAACCAACCCTGCATGATAAGTTATAGGTGACATAACCCTGCATGATAAGTTATAGGTGACATAACCTTGCATGACAAGTAATGGGTGACATAACCCTGCATGACAAGTTATAGGTGACATAACCTTGCATGACAAGTTATAGGTGACATAACCCTGCATGACAATTAATGGGTGACATAACCCTGCATGACAAGTTATAGGTGACAATCCTGCATGACAAGTTATAGGTGACATAACCGTGCATGACAAGTAATGAGTGACATAACCCTACATGACAAGTTATAGGTGACATAACCCTACATGACAAGTTATAGGTAACATGACCCTGCATGACAAGTTATGGGTGACATAACCCTGCATGACAAGTTATAGGTGACATAACCGTGCATGACAAATTAACTGGTAAAGACCTCAACGCACCGTCTTGTTTGTGTCCCTTGCTGTTCTAAATGTCTAAACGCACATCAATAGCTGATCGTTGAAAAAGCTCTGATGTACATTATTCTCACTAAGAATCTCCTATCTGATCTTCTTGACTTTCCAAGAAACGCTCACTCAGCAACCTTCGGAGAAACCATATTTATGTGGTCCCAAGTGTGCGTCTTTTATTTACTTATGTCTCCCTACCTCGTATTATTAGAATTTCAATGTCTTTCAAATATTCTTTCTATGCACCTTATCAGCAAATATTCTTTCTATGCACCTTATCAGCAAATATTCTTTCTATGCACCTTATCAGCAAATATTCTTTCTATGCACCTTATCAGCAAATATTCTTTCTATGCACCTTATCAGCAAATATTCTTTCTATGCACCTTATCAGCAAATATTCTTTCTATGCACCTTATCAGCAAATATTCTTTCTATGCACCTTATCAGCAAATATTCTTTCTCAGCATCTTATTAGCAAATATCCGTTCCGTGTATCGTTGGAATGAATTCTGTTTCTGTGCACCTTGGTAATACACTTTTTTTCTTAAAATGCACCTTTGGAACAAATATTTTTTTTGTGTGTGTGCGGAGATAATATAATTGAACACTGAGGCGAGAGGCAACAACAGCAGGCATTAACTCTCACGTCGAGATTGGACAACTCGCCCAGAACATGTTCGTCTGGCGAGATAAATTGCGGTCCTGTGCAAGGTCTGGTAGTAAAGTAAAGAACCACCATCACGCCAAGTGGCGTATAGGGAAATATGGTGTTAGTGACCCTATATTTTACAGACCTTCAGCGCATAATTTTTGGGGTAATGTGGTCGGTATTACGCCGGTGCTGCTTTACTTTCCAAGAAAAATCCGGTACCCATTTAAGGCTGGGTGAACCCGGAAGCCGTCGGTTGGGATCGAACCCTACCCCTTGACCAAGGTCTGGTGCTTGATAAAAAAGATTGTAAGGCACAATGAGTCCAAAACCTCTGCCGTATGTTCCATATTCGACTCGCAAGGACATAAATAGATAATATAATCCATTCACACTTACCGTGATAATATTAATTCACTTTCTTCTTCTAACTTTTGATAACAGAATGTCTTTACGTGAACCACATTAACATAGGAATACCTTCCTTTTGTTTGTCTTTACAACTTTATTTTTTGTGCACCGTGAAAATAGGTTTTATTAAGTTCAAAAGATACCAGAAATTTGTAGGAAAATAAGGCGGTCTGGCGTGATACCCACCACATCACCCATAAAAAAAATGGGCGTTGGTCATTGATGGGTACCAGCTCTAACGTTTCCTTACGTCTTAAGGCGCGGAAGGAAACTTTCCCCCATTCTTTCCATATTGATAACAAACGATCTTTTGTCCTAATTGATAAAAAAAACAAACAACATTTTCTTGTAAATCATAAACTTTCTTTTGTTGTGTGTCGTCTTTTTGTGCGCCTAGATTATAAACTTTCTTCTTGTGCACCTAGATCATATACTTTCTTTTTATGCGCCTAGATAATAAACTTCCTTTTTGTGCGCCTAGATAATAAACTTCCTTTGTTTTTGTGTGTCGATTTAAACTATTTTATTTTTGAGCACCTAAATAATAAACTTTCTTTATGTGCGCTTAGATAATACACTTTTATTGTGTGTGACGATTTAAACTATTCTATTTTTGTGCGCCTAGGTCATAGATTTTCTTTTTATACGCCTAGATAATAAACTTTCTTTTAGATAATAAACTTTCTTTTTGTGCGCCTAGATAATAAACTTTCTTTTTGTGCGCCTAGATAATAAACTTTCTTTTTATGCGCCTAGATAATAAACTTTCTTTTTGTGCGCCTAGATAATAAACTTTCTTTTTGTGCGCCTAGATAATAAACTTTCTTTTTGTGCGCCTAGATAATAAACTTTCTTTTTGTGCGCCTAGATAATAAACTTTCTTTTTATGCGCCTAGATAATAAACTTTCTTTTTGTGCGCCTAGATAATAAACTTTCTTTTTATGCGCCTAGATAATAAACTTTCTTCTTGTGCGCCTAGATAATAAACTTTCTTCTTGTGCGCCTAGATAATAAACTTTCTTTATGTGCGCCTATGTAATAAACTTTCTTTTTTAGTGTGTCGATTTAAACTATTTATTTTTATGCGCCTAGATAATAAACTTTCTTTGTATGCGCCTAGGTAATAAACTTCCTTTTTTGTGTCGATTTAAACTATTTATTTTTATGCGTCTAGATAATAAACTTTCTTTGTATGCGCCTAGGTAATAAACTTCCTTTTTTGTGTGTCGATTTAAACTATTTTATTTTTATGCGCCTAGATAATAAACTTTCTTTTTTTGTGTGTGTCGATTTAAACTATTTTATTTTTGTGCACCTAGATAATAATCTTTCTTTTTGTGCGCCTAGGTAATAAACTTTCTTTTTTGTGTGTCGATTTAAACTATTTTATTTTTGTCCGCCTAGATAATAAACCTTTTTTTTTGTGCGCCTAGACAATAAAACAATAAACTTTCTTTTTTGTGTGTCGATTTAAACTATTTTATTTTTGTGCGCCTAGATAATAAACTTTCTTCTTGGGTGCTTACATTAGAAACTTGCTTCTTGCGTGCCTATACACATTTTGTGTGTGTGTGTGTGTGTGTGTATATATATATAGATCATAAACTTTCGTCTTGTGCGCCTGGATCACACACTTTTTGTGTATGTAGATACGTTTAAAAACTTACGCCTCGAAAAAGTGGTTATATAAAATACAAGATAAAATGAACTTGCAACAGAACTATAACAACAATAGCAACAACAAAAAAGCATAATAATGTATGTGGGAAAAGACTGAATTCTTGCCTCAAATAATTAATTATAAAAAATGACGATAAAAGATGCAACTGAAAAGTAATAAATTAACGTAATTATTACCACCAGTTAATGGACGGATGATTTTGATTTTCGGTAAAATGAAGGTTGTTTTAATTAAACGTTATATAGAAAAAAATATATGAAATAGAGACCGTACACTGTGATGCGACATAGGACTATATTTCAGTCCCAAAGTAAATTCAAGGCATACCCCAGAAGTGGAATAATTTTGTCATAGATTATAATGCACTATGTTATAGAAACATCAAGTCTAGAAATAAGACTTACTTGATGTAATGTCTTGCAAAAGAATATTTATGGACAGTAATGTTTTCTTTAGAAAAAAAAATATAATCAGAAATTTGAGGGTAAATTAATAAGTAAATATATGGGGGAAACATTTTCTTTTTTCTTTATTTTTCTTTCTTTCTTTCTTTCTGTCTTCCTTTCTTTCTTTCTCTCTTTCTTTCTTTCTTTCTTTCTTTCTTTCTTTCTTTCTTTCTTTCTTTCTCTCTTTCATCTAAATGAATACATGGTCATATTTGTCGTCCATCCTTAACAGGACATTAAGTTAAAATAGATACACTATGATGTGGTTTGAGGATAACCTGTCAAACTTGCGCATTTTGGCCCAAATATCCGAATTCAGAATGATGTTTTTAGTAGCGGGTTGCCTTTCATTTCGATTTCTAATCACTTGACCAGACAGGTTAATCTATTTCTAGGTGCATCGCGGTGAGGTGGAGAAGGAACTAAATAATTCTAGTTCACTAATTCTGGCGGTCTGCTAGGGCTCGATAACTGCATTTAACTTAGGTGCCGAAATGTCCCGCTGCCCTATTATTTATTCCACTTTCTCGGATTCTGAGGGAGGGATGACTTGAGATTAAAGACCGCATGCCACAGCGGGTTACGGGTAAAAGGTCGTCTCACACACTCCAATTAAAGAAAAATATTTTTTTTTATCCTAACGGAAATACAATCCTCTATTTGATGATTGGAAAACAGCACTGGATCACACGCTCTCCAACGTGTGAAGAAACAAATAGCCACATCAGTGTACATGCCTTTCTTTCTTCTCTTTCTTCACTTCCTCTTGTAACCGTTCGGGTGTCGAACGAGATACAAAGTTCTGGTTCTCGCCTTTTTGGCGACTTCACTCATTGTCAGTTGATGTTGTTGAATTTCTTTGATGTTGTCTGTCCATCATACTCTGGTCTGCCTCTTGCTCTTCTCCCTTCTCTTTTAATGCATGCTTTGTATGGTGACATTTTTTCTAGAAGGGAAAACCAGTTTATTTGTTACTTCTGAATGTAGCTTCAGGCTGCTTCAATACATACTCTTTCTCTTACAATATCATTTCTGATTCTGTCTTTTCTGGTTACTCCAAGCGGTTTTCTCAAACATTGCATCTCTGTAATGACAAGCTTTATTTTATGCTTAGACGTAGGTGACCATTTTTGGCATTGGTAGCACGATATTGGAGTGAATATACTCTGTATAAGATGTTTCTTTGTGGTAATAGTTATTATTTTGTGTTGAAGTATAGCGGATAGCTGTCCCGATATTTGGTTTGCCTTGTTGCATTGTATATTATATCTATTTATTTATCATTGTTACCTTTTATTTTCAGAGAATGTTGTTCCCAAATATTTAAAGTTTGTTACTTGTTTTATAAACTGATGTTCTATAGTGAGCGTGTCTGCTTATCAATTGTTAATTTGCTTTATTGGTAATAGCAAAGGCGTTGCCACAATAAGATGTAAAAGAGAAGCCTATTACGCTGTTGATGTTAGTGCCCATATTTGTCGAGATCATCGTCACACCTATGGGAAACAATGAATGCAGTCAACATTAGCAATCCAGTCCCTTTACTTTCTTACGGTGATAACAGAAGGAAACAAATTCTTTGATATTCCTTTTCAGCGTCAAAGAGACGCACAAACTTAGAAATGGGGATGGGGGGGGGGCATGAAAGAGAAGGGGAGAGGAAGATGGGAGAACACTATGGAACTGGTACTGAGCTTCGGAGGTCAGAGATGAACTAACTAACAATTTCGCTCAGAAAAAGAGAAACACGAGCTGGAATGTTTATTGTGCCAGATGCTTCATACTTACTGCATCATTGGATCACCAAATTAGACCATTCGGTCAAATATGATCACTTTGTTAGACACTTCAATAATGTTTGATCATGAGGCTAGTCAATTTGATGATCACCTGGTTAGTTAATTCTGTAACATTTCATCACCTGGTTAGTTAATTCTGTAACATTTGATCGCCTGGTTAGTTAGTTCTGTAACATTTGATCACCTGGTTAGTTAGTTCTCTAACATTTTATCACCTGGTTAGTTAGTTCTGTAACATTTGATCACCGGGGTGGTCAATCAGAAAACATGATAGTTCATTAACTAAAAAATATTTTGTTCAAGCTGTCTAGCCATGTAGCTCGAATGGTGAATTTTAGAAAATATCATTTGCTTTTGCTTGAAGACAATAATATGGTGACTTCCTTCACCATCTTTATGACAAACAATGAACACTATCAACCACTTCCTTTATATCAAGAGGAGCCCATCCATGATTGGCTGCCACTTAATGGGTAGGTAGTTCCAAAAAGCTATATTGCACCATTTAGGACATTTTGTCATCTTTCACAACGGTAACTAAATCATTCACTGGTTAGTGAACTGGACTGCACAGGACAAGAGGTCCGGTTCACCCAGCCTTAATGGGTACAGGATTTTTTCTGTGAAAGTAAAGCGACACGGGCGTAATACCGACCAAATTATCCCAAAAATCATGTGCCGAAGGTCTGCAAAAATTATGGTCACTAACACCATATTCCCTATACGCCACTTGGCGTGACGGGGCTCTTTACTTTTTACTTCATTCATGGCGAGACTACAATTACCAAATTTAAATAAAATATATATTTTAATTTTCTGTTTCTGCGATTTATTTGTAAACTTGTTTTAATCTCTCATTTTAACCCTGAACAGAGAAGAAACATTGTAGCAGTTAGTAAAATAATATAGCACACAAGTTAAGATGTTGCAACAAGACATACTGCCATGTAAGGGATGTGAGTTGCATTAACGTTAAACAATATATTACTGCATCTGTGAGCCGCTGCCCTTTCTGGTAGTTGTTGCCACTTCAACTTTGCAAACCAGAAAGATTATTATTGTGTTTTTTTTTTCTTTTAACAAAAGGCCCACTGGAGTACGTTCATTGTGACTCGATTTAACAAATGTTGAGTAGCAAAGCCTATTCGCCATCACAGTTATTTTTTAACAGGTTGTTTCTTTTTATTTGCTGTAGACATCACTTACAGTCTGTGTTTGGAGGTCAGTAAATTACGTTATATGTGTTGTCAAGCAGTAACAAGTGAAATAACACGCAGGCCAGTCTCTAGCAACAACTCATATGGATCTACTTACAGTTTAACAGAATGGACTCCATTGAAGAATTCGTGTGGCTATTACGACAGGAGTGACAGCTTCAATCATTACCATATTATAGGTGGATTCAGAGTAAGCTCCGCCCACTTTTGCAATATTCTGTCGTTGATTCTAAATAGAGATAACCTATTTAAACCTCTTATCTCACAGCCTAGACCTGTCGGCGTATGGCACACCATAGATTTCATCATAATTGTTGGTTGTTTATTGTCATAGCTTGTAAGTCCACTGTACCAATCTCTACACCCCATGCATGAGCGTTTCCGGGTTGAAACTACACACCAATCTCATTAGGGATTACCTGTTCTTTAACTTTAAAATATGGGCCCTCGGTAGCCTAGTTGGGACAACCACCCAAGTGGGCTACCGATGTTCCCGTGTTCGATTCCCACTGGAAGCAGTGTGAATTGTAGTCGTTGTTTAAAAAAATACCTCCGTGGTCGACTCAGCCGCTGGCAGAAATGTGTATCAGGATAACACTCTGGGAAGGTGAGTCATGCAGCTTCGCATCGTGAGTTTCGATGCTTGAAGCTACACTATCCAGAAGTCTCCGAACTCTTCTAGATAAGCGAACAAGCACATATGGGTGAAAACTCGCGTGCTAAGACGCCGATTCAAGTCTCGTACTTTACCTTTACCTTTAACTTTAAATATCGTTTCACCTTTTTACTCTAGACCCTTCACCTTTTTCTCTAGTCCCTTCACCTTTTTCTTTAGTCCCTTCACTTTTTTCTCTAGTCCCTTCACCTTTTTCTTTAGTCCCTTCACTTTTTACTCTAGACCCTTCACCTTTTTCTCTAGTCCCTTCACCTTTTTCTTTAGTCCCTTCACTTTTTTCTCTAGTCCCTTCACCTTTTTCTTTAGTCCCTTCACTTTTTACTCTAGACCCTTCACCTTTTTCTCTAGTCCCTTCACCTTTTTCTTTAGTCCCTTCACTTTTTACTCTAGACCCTTCACCTTTTTCTCTTGTCCCTTCACCTTTTACTCTAGACCCTTCACCTTTTTCTCTTGTCCCTTCACCTTTTACTCTAGACCCTTCACCTTTTACTCTAGACCCTTCACCTTTTTCTCTTGTCCCTTCACCTTTTACTCTAGACCCTTCACCTTTTACTCTAGCCCTTCACCTTTTTCTCTAGACCCTTCACCCTTTTCTTTAGTCCCTTCACCATTTTCTCTAGTCCATGCACCTTTTACTCTAGTCCATTCACTTTTTTCTCTAGTCCCTTCACCTTTTTCTCTAGTCCATGCACCTTTTTCTCTAGTCCATGCACGTTTTTCTCTAGTCCCATCACCTTTTTCTCTAGTCCCATCACCTTTTGTGGCCTGTGCTATTCACGAAACTCACTTCAAGCTCACTTTTGTGTATCCTTGATGTTGACCCTGTTTTATTCTTGTTCATAGTGGATATCTTCTACCAAATAGTAAATCTCATACAAACTTTGACCGTCTCAAAGTTTGTTTTATTGATAGCAAACGCAACAGAAATCTAATCTTCACGATACAAGTATCTATATTACCACTCAGTTTGTCTGATTTTCTTCACTTTGAGTGAGCTCTAATCGTGCATACTGTGACATATGCAGCGTGAGAACAGCAGCACAAACTTGATCAACGAGAGAATCAACCAGTGATTCTTCATGAAAAAACAGCAGCAGTTTCCACGTCATTTGGCACCTGCCATCGTTTTGAGAGCTGCGTGATCTTGTTTCCATCTCTTTATAGAGCAGTAAACATGATAATTATATGAGAAAACTGCGTCCAGTAAATATGATTGGCAGATATTTTAGTATGTTGGATGTCTCATAGTTTCTCAGTTATTTTATGAAATATTAAATGCTGCTTTTTTTCAAAATTTTGTTGTTTAATGAGAACCACATTACCCACGTCTTATTCACATTTAAGCTGGACTCTCAGAACAATTTTCAAATGAATTGCTGTTTCTCTTGACTGTCATTGATACTTTCTACGACATTGTTATATGTTCTGGTGTACTGTTACGCTATGATCTATCCTGGTGTACTGTTACACTATAATCTATCCTGGTGTACTGTTACACTATAATCTGTCCTGGTGTACTGTTACGCTATGATCTGTCCTGGTGTACTGTTACACTATAATCTGTCCTGGTGTACTGTTACACTATAATCTGTCCTGGTGTACTGTTACACTATAATCTGTCTTGGTGTACTGTTACACTATAATCTGTCCTGGTGTACTGTTACACTATAATCTGTCCTGGTGTACTGTTACACTATAATCTGTCCTGGTGTACTGTTACACTATAATCTTTCCTGGTGTACTGTTACGCTATGATTAGTCCTTATGTAATATGGTATTTTTATCTGCCCTGGTATTTCAGAAGTCAATAATAAAAAAAATAAAAATTCAGAATAGCATCTTCCGAGGCGAGAGACAAAAAGTAACGGACAAGGGTAGGAATGCAACACTTGGGACAAAATCCCCAACCAAACAGCAACAGAAAACACAAAAAAGAGTAGATTGCCCGAACTGGGATCGAACCTGTACTCTTCAACACGGCGTCTTGCTACGAGGAATATGCAGCTCAACACACTGCCAGCTAAGGAACCTAAATAAAAAATTACTATCACTTGTAATTTCTTTCAAGCAAGTGTATCCCTGTGGGAGCCGCGATAGCTCAGTGGTTAGTGAACTAGACTACAAAGGACAAGAGATAGGGTTCGATCCCAACCGACGGCTCCGGTTCATCCAGCCTTAAATGGGTACCGGATTTCTTTCTGGGAAAGTAAAGTGTCACGGGCGTATTACCGACCACATTACCCCAAAAATCATGTGCCGACGGTCTGTAAAATTTATGGTCACTAACACCATATTCCCTCTACGCCCATTGGCATAACGAGGGTACTTTACTTTTTTTTTACTTTACTATGTGTATCCCGTGTCAGAGCCGAAGGCTGTGACAGCAATTCGGGAATAGATTTATGGACGCATTTGTATGTCATATTTTCCTATTACGACAATCATTATCATACACAGAAAATAGGCTGAAATACTTGCGTTGTTGACACACAGTAACTGTACTAAACAGCAGGAATAGTAGCTCCCAGTGGTTTATGAGGGAAACAATAGTAACAAATAAATAGTATAACAAACAGAAACTTACGAGGCGAGAGCGAAACAGAGAAATTATGGACACTGGTTTAATGTTGTATGTATAGAAGGCATAAAAGAAAAAGAGGAAGACCCAAGGAGACACTGAGAAGAACATTGATGAGAGAGGCAAGAGCAGCAGGAATCGGCTCCCTCAATGAGATAGAACTGCTTGCACAGAACAGAGACAGATGGCGAGATTTGATAAAATATCTTTAAAAGAAAACTGCTAGAACAAAAATTCATATAGGAGAAGGTGTATCTTGGTCTACGCCCTATGGGCCGGTTACGGCTCGAAAGGTCAATAGATAGATAGATATAGAAGGCATACAACAAGGCATATCAGACTAAGTGTACCTTTTTACGCATAAACTGTCCAAGTGTACTTTTGTAAGCATAGACTGTCCAATGTCAAAGTGTACTTTTGTACGCATAAACTGTCCAAGTGTACTTTTGTACGCATAACTGTCCAAGTGTACTTTTGTACGCTTAAACTGTCTAAGTGTACTTTTGTACGCTTAAACTGTCTAAGTGTACTTTTGTACGCTTAAACTGTCAAAGTAATGTCGCGCTGTTATCTATTCTTGTGTGTTATGACACTGATTTGCACCACGAAGGAATGTGACAAATAGTTATTATCTCTCCTCATGTACTGTATCGTACTTTCGTATGTAGTCGTTGTAATATGCAATACCTGCCCATCGCCTATTTGATAATCAATGTTTACTGTAATTATATTCTTCTTCTTCTTCTACATTTCAGCTCCCTGTGGAGCGTATGTCTTCAAAAAACACTTTCCAAGTAGTTCTGTTTCTAGCCATTCTTTTAAGATCATTCCATGTCTTCCCCATCATCTTCATCTCTTCTTCCATCTGTCTTCTCCAAGAATTCTTTGATCTTCCTCTTTGTCTTTTCCCCAAAAGAAAAGGGGGGATTTTCTGGGGATTCAAAAAAAGGCCTGTTGTAATACTCTCAGTTGGCTTCCGCAGTGTGTGTCCTATCCAGCGCCATCGTCTTCGCTACTGTAATTGTATACGCATATAATATTTATAACTATGCAGATATGTATTGTTCATCATAGTATAATCACCTTTTATGCACCAAGGCCAAAATCCACTGTTTCTTTATCATCTTTCACATATTCTTGTTTCCATCTATTCACAGTTTATCCAGTGCTACTTTCTTTGCTCTCCATTGTATCCTTCCTACATGTTTAGACAAGCACCCTTCAGGGTCTCGAAGTAGTTCTCTATTTTAAATATCTACCAAGGCAAATATAAAAGATAAGAGATCGGGTTAGATTCTGATCGACGACTTCTTTCAGGTTCACCCAGCCTTAATTGGGTACTGAATTTTTTTTCTGGGAAAATAAAGCGGTAGGAGCGTAATACTGACAACATTACCCCAAAAATCATGTGCCGAAATGTCTGTAAAAATTAAGGTCACTAACACCATATTCTCTATACGCAATGTGGCGTGACGGAGCACCTTAATTTTTTTACTTCTACCCATCAAGTCAAAAGACAGAGTGACATGGTGATCCATAATAGCTAACATTCGATGAAGAGACTGCCAAAGAATAGAATTATACTAAAAACACGGTGAAAATACTCGTAAATATATCAACATGTGGTATTTGTAACTACCTTTTTTGCAAGAAAAAAATACCCAGCCATTAAAATAAAGGTACAGAAATCGTTAGTATTTGCGAGGTGTAGTTTTCGTCTCAGAGTATTTTAAACGTATGTATGCTCTTTTTTGTTGCTCATGAAATGAAAATACACGAGTCTTTGTGCAATTAAGTAACAATGCTTCCCATCAAAAATGAATTTTAACAGTTTCTTTAAATAAAATATCGCTGAACGTCCTTTCATATTTACGTCCCGTATTTCCACAAGGATATATGTGTCGTTTGTTAATGATATGTTAAATAGAAGGTACAGATGAATTTTGCAATTTCGTTAAAAAAGGATAAATTGTTGCTGATTTTCATCATAATGAGTCGTTAGTTTTAATTAGGACGCACGATGTTTTGCCATCAATTTGTACATTCATCTTTTCGGCCTGACGTATCCGACTTCAGCACTACAGTTTTTAGGACTAGTTTTGCCTTTCTTTGTCAATCAATATTCACGCGAGATGAGTTTGCTTCCATGGCATTCACGCGCTGAAGTTTGGTCTCAGTTTTAGCTCTCGTTCTCTAATCCTGACATTTGAGTCAACTATCCATTTATAACTATTTTGTCACCTTACTTTTCCACTTATCGGAAAAAAAAAACATCTAAGAAAGAAAGAGAAATAACTTCGTCACGCTTCGTGGCCTTATAATTAGTGCCCATTTTTGCTTTAAATCATCCACACAATTTTTGATAAGAAGTCAGTGTTACGTCAGAAAATGTACATGGAATCTACAGCAACAGAGGAAAATAGTAGCTTTCACAAATGATACACACAAATCAAGCATACCGGCCGACAATTTTAAATATTAGCACGGACATGTTTGACTATTAGTTCTAGATGACGTTCTGTAAGGATAAAGCATTAATGGCAAAAAAATAAACAAACAAACAAAAAAATCACTGAGTGGTAAGTACGAGTATTTGAATAACTACATTTGTTTGTTTAAGTACACCCGCTATTTTAATCGTTCTTATGTTTACTTGTCTTTAACAAGTCTTTGGGACATTCTTGATGATGTCATCACACTTTCCTTCCAATTTTCACGTTTCAGAGCTGAGGTGCATCGAGCAATTGTCCTGTCTTCGCACCTCGTCTACTGTCTCAATAACGATTATTTTCTAAAATATAATTAGTATTTAACTAAACAAATTAGACATTGATTAAAACTAAGAAAAATATATCATTCGCACATGCATCTTGTTTTTAAAATGCAATAACAGAGATTACAATATGAAAAAAATTAGTGAATTTTTACTATAATTTCATTGGAATTTTATACATTACACAAACCCATACACACAAAAATACATACAGGCGCTCAAAAATTTTGTTACACGCGAACTTCAATTTTTCTTTCATTAGATTTCCAGAGAGAACTAACCAAAAAGTAGTAAGAGAAATATTAATTACAACTATAAAGATAAATATACTAAAAAATAGGCATTAATAACATCAGATGGGTGATGCACCACAGAAATAAAAAGCAGAATAGCTCAGGCCAAAATAGCATTTCAGAAATGAAAAATATCTTATGCAACAAATCTATGTCAATAAAAATGAGAAAGAGAGTTCATCGGTGCTATATAGAGCCAATTCTGACCTATGGAAGCGAATTATGGACAGTAGACAAACAAATGAAAAGACGAGTAGAGGCCACAGAGATGGGATTTCTTAGAAGAATGTTGAAAGTTCCCTGGACGGCTAAAAAGACCAATGAGGAAGTTCTCAAAGAGGCCAACACAAAAAGGGAGCTCTTAAAAAACATCAGAAATAAGCAATCAACATTTTTTTGGCACATCATGAGAAGAGGAAAGTTGGAATACTTGGTTACAACTGGCAAAATAAAAGGAAAGAGAGATCGCGGACGACAAAGAGAGAAAATACTGGATAGCTTGGTGTCATGGCATGGAAAACAGTCAACAGCAGAACTGATTCGATGCACTGTAGATAGAAGATTGTGGAGGGACATGATCACCTACGCCAACCGGTATGGCACATGATGATGAAGATAAAAACTTGTAAAGTACTGCGGTAGTTTTAATTTCCTTTGGATACAAAAAGTAAAGCTATCGCATAGCGTTACAACTGTTGGGAAGTGGAGAGTTGGGTCTCTATCTTAGGAATATCGCAAGGAGAGAGAAGTGGGCGACATGTAATATTGACAGATATTGACAGGTAGCAAAAACTGGTATGAAATGATGGCACGCCAATTATACAATTTGTCAATTGTAGTAGTTCCATATACAAAAGTAGTAAAGTATCCCCGTCACGCCAAGTGGCTTTAGGGAATATGGTGTCAGTGAGCATAAATTTTACAGATCGGCACATGATTTTTGGGGTAATGTGGTCGGTATTACGCCTGTGTCGCTTTACTTTCCCAGAAAAAAATTCGGATCTCATTAAAGGCTGGGTTAACCGGAAGCCGTAGGTTGGGATAGAACCCTACCTCTTGTCCTTTGTAGTCCAGTTCACTAACTACTGAGCTATCGCGGCTCCCAGTCGTTCCATATAATGTAAAATTAACACGAATAAAGTAGCTTCAAAAAGCATACAATTAGAACATCGTCATTTTTTAGGTAACGTTGGTTAGATCTGTATTTTTTCGTTTGTTTATTTAACATTTTAGCTATTGAAAAGTGCCCATCCTGCATAAAGAAAGATCTAGGCATAATGTGTGAACTAGCAGCACCAGCGGTGATCCCTGGGTAATTTCTGGGAAATAAAAATGATTGCATTGTTTTCATCATTGCTGTTAATTTACTGATTGAAATAAATTTCAGAAACGGGTCGAATCTTTGCTAGTTGGGATTTCAAGCCAGTGGTTTGTCTCTTTGTCTCTCAATGTTCTTGGTTATTTACATCTGAAAGAAAATTGAGACAATGTTTAGATTACAAGTTTGTTGATCTCTGTATATGTGATTCTAACCAGGTACTTTGTGTTGCGAGTGCTTTAACTTCAGGGTACTTTATTCATGTTCTGTGAGGTACTAATCCGAGGTATTTCATTCATTTGCTCTCTACCTACAGATATTTCATTTATTTGCTGTTAGTACTCTAACCTCAGTGTACTTTATTCATGTTCTGTGAGCACTCTTTCATGTACTTTATTCATGTACCGTGAGCACTCTAACCGCATGGTACTTTATTCATGTGAGTTGACCAGTGCAACCTCTTCTTTGCGGCGAGACTAAAACAGAATGGCATCACAGCTATATTTAAGTAACTTACAAATTATCGCACTTCAACATTAATTGGAAACTTGTGACATACACACAGTGTAGAAATTTTATTAGTAAAAAGTAAAGACCCCATCCACACTTTGTTATTTGTATGGAATGTCGTGTCAGTGACCATATTTCTCCACAACCAACGACATGTTTGGATGATGTGGTCAGGCCTCCTTTACTTCTTATAAACAATCTGCGATACCTATTTTTAGAGGCTGGGTGAACCGTAGAGACTTGCACGTAATGAAAAAAATATGTCACTTATGGTCTTGAACTTATACCATTCTGATCGAAAAGCGAACGCACTAAGCACTCAGACACCAAGGCAATTTTATAATAGTAAACGTTCTAAATTATTAACACATTTCTATTGACAAAGTTCTCAACTATAAGTTAGTCAATCTTATGTTACTTTCTTCCTCTTCTACCTTTCAGCTCCCTGTGGAGCCCAAGTCTTCAACAAACACTTTCCAAGTCGTTCTGTTTATATCCATTCTTTTAAGATCATTCCATGTCTTCCCCGATCACCTTCATCTCTGCTTCTGTCTGTCTTCTCCAAGAATTTTTTGGTCTTTCTCTTTGTCTTTTCCCCTGGGGATTCCAAAAAAGGGTCTGTTGTGTAATACTCTCAGTTGGCTTCCGCAGTGTATGTCCTATCCAGCGCCATCGTCTTCGCTGTATCTCTTTATCCACTGGTATTTGACTGGTACATTTCCATGTTACTTTGGACTTGCAATATTGAAATTACAAAAACATATTTTAATTACTGCTTACTTTATTATTACAAATTACTTTCTGAAAACCGTACATTATCTGGTACACTGTGGGCTTGTATGCATTATTTCCACATTATCTACTTTTGTAATATTTATAGAAAAATATTTCATGATTCCATCAACACATGTAAAGTGCGCCACACAATGAGAGACAATGGAACTGCTTGTTTGTATCTTTTCCTTCAGAACTAAATCCCCGTCAAAAATAAACTATGTAGTTATGATTTTGTTGATAAGAAGGAAGGAAACAAATGTTTAAAATTCAAAAATATAAATTATATTTTAAATTTATATTTACAACTGAGTTAACAAAATACAACATTTGGTATAAAATGTACTAAATTGTGAATTTTCAGCGATAATTATAATAGGCGTTATAGTAAGGGAAACAATCGTCATCTTTCTGTTCAGATTTTAAACTTTTAAACCATTTTGTGTGGCCATTAAGGCTTCTAACACATGAGCGGCTATGAGAAACGCTAGTGTTACCTCAGTGTTTGTTACGCCACTGATTCACAATGACCTTCTCCAGACCACAGTAGACATTTTTGTTAATTGTTAAAAATTAAATCTGTAGGGATAGTTGTACACAATACTCTTTCTCGAGGAATTTTATTAAACAGAAATAGTAATACATAAATATAAATGTATAAATATTCGGTGGGAAGGGCCGCCGCGCAAGTCCCCATGTGAATTGGACATTGTTCGCTAGTATGCTACTACCTTCAAACATTCATTTAGAGAATTGTTCGTTTTATTTCAAAGAGAATTGTTCGTTTTATTTCAAAGAGAATTGTTCGTTTTATTTCAACCTACAAACAACGATTGCGAAAAGTCAAAGAAGCACAGCTTCTGTCTGTCAACATAAACATGACAAGAAAAGTGTTGAACTAGACGCTGAAGAGTTTCTAAAGGACAACAAGCGATGGACAAACTGCAGCTATACAACAATCAATGGAAAGGCAAACGAGATTAAATGATGTGCTTAAAAGCTATCACAAGGCGACCTTATGAGAGTAGCAGAAGTTGTTTAATGGAAACAAAGGAAATATTGTTATAATCTGAATCGAAGCTCTCTTCATCATTCATCATTGAGTGCCGTCTCCGCATAGAAGTTTGGCTACCACAGAGCTCCATTCCGCTCTATCTTGCTTTGATGGTGCAGGTAATAGGCTGACTTGTCCATCTTTTGATGTTACTCATTCACTTGGTCTGCCTTTGCCTCTTTTACCTTGTATTTTACCTTCCAAGATTACTTTTAGCAGGCTGTTGTGTCTTTAAACATGCCCCAAAAATCGCATTTGTCTTGTTTGAATTGTGTTTAGTAGTTCTCTTTTCATTTATAGTCTCATCGAGGCTCTGCTGAGGCAAAATATCCAATTTGGTCCCTATTGACAGCTTTGAGATAACTAAATATTAAATGGGTACTGGCAATCTTTCAGGGAGAGAAAGATACCACTGGCGTAATACTGACCACACATACATAAAGATATGTCATTGCTAAATATTTAAATATATTTGTATTACAATTATATTCGCTAGACACTACAGGACGTGACAGTGTTCATACGTTATAGTAGAATTGGTTTCACTAATGCTGTTAGTTAAAGTCGTGATTTCACAACCCTGACCACGACGGTAATAGGGGGCAATTTGTGCTTACAGTTAAGGCATTTCACGTGTGGAAACTCTGATCTCAAACCATGAAGCGGCCGCTATGAGTATGTGGTCTGTATTCTCCAAAACTGCATAAATCTGCGGGTTGATATAAGAAATGTAATGATTGTTTTTACAACATGTGTGAATGTATGTAATGTATGTTTGATTAGAATAAGTAATAATAATTCTACTTTATTTAAAATTCATGACAGAATAATACATGTATCAGGTACATTCAAGCAGAACATCGATAGTTGCTAGTATCTAATTTATTATACCGAGTATAGTTAGTTAATTAATTCGTTAGTTAATTAATTAGTTAGTTAATTAATTAGTTGGATAATACGATTAATATTTATTAAAATAACTAGTTAACTATTCATTTAGTCAGTTGTAATTAGATAGTTATTTATTTAACCAATTGGTTAGGGCTAGTCAACGAAAGGTACAAGTGCCCATAACATTAAAGATTTTGTTGGGGAATGAAATGTAGGGCATCTACTTTTACTGAGCACAGCTTTTAGGAAATGTAGGGCATCTAATTTTACTGAGCACAGGTTTTAGGAAATGTAGGGCATCTACTTTTAATGAGCAATAGCTTTTAGGAAATGTAGGGCATCTACTTTTACTGAGCAATAGCTTTTAGGAAATGTAGGGCATCTACTTTTACTGAGCAATAGCTTTTAGGAAATGTAGGGCATCCACTTTTACTGAGCAATAGCTTTTAGGAAATGTAGGGCATCTACTTTTACTGAGCAATAGCTTTTAGGAAATGTAGGGCATCTACTTTTAATGAGCAATAGCTTTTAGGAAATGTAGGGCATCTACTTTTACTGAGCAATAGCTTTTAGGAAATGTAGGGCATCTACTTTTACTGAGCAATAGCTTTTAGGAAATGTAGGGCATCCACTTTTACTGAGCAATAGCTTTTAGGAAATGTAGGGCATCTACTTTTACTGAGCAATAGCTTTTAGGAAATGTAGGGCATCCACTTTTACTGAGCACAGCTTTTAGGAAATGTAGGGCATCCACTTTTACTGAGATCAGCTTTTAGGAAATGTAGGGCATCCACTTTTACTGATCACAGCTTTTAGGAAATGTAGGGCATCCACTTTTACTAAGCACAGCTTTTAGGAAATGTAGGGCTTAAAACTTTTACTGAGCACAGCATCTAGAAAATGTAGGGCTTAAAACTTTTACTGAGCACAGCTTCGAGGAAATGTAGGGCTTAAAACTTTTACTAAGCACAGCTTCCAGATAAATGTACTACACCCACTTCTACTGAGCACATCTTCCAGATAAATGTACTACACCCACTTCTACTGAGCACATCTTCCAGATAAATGTAGGACACCCACTTCTTCTGAGTACATCTTCCAGATAAATGGAGAGCATCCACTTCTACTGAGCACATCTTCCAGATAAATGTAGGACATCCACTTCTACTGAGCACATCGGAGGCAAAGGTGCCTCACAGCAGCAGAGCTGGAAGTTGTCAGCCACCCACAGCCAGGATAGGTAAACCAGAACCAACCAAAATCTGTTCCACCTCTTCGTAGTGCCTCCAGAAGCAGATTAGATTGTCTCATCTGTGTAAGTGAATAGGTATCGAGGAGAGAAAACAACCCTGTACTAAAAAATGTCGTGCTGAAGTCGGATGTGTTGGGCCGAAAGGCACAGATACCACAGCTTTTAGTAAACCACGCCACGACACAGACACGCCCACATAACGTCTCTTTAAGGGCGGATAACGAAGAGATGTGATCCTATAGTCAACGTGTGAACAGAAACAAACGAACAAACTTAGTACATGTGTGACAGCTATTTTATAACTGCACTGTCTTGTTCAGTAAATCATGACTCACTGTTGTGGTTACGAGCAGCTTGGCGACGAACGAGTTTGGGGTCGAAAAAAATAACAGTCTAGAGGTCGGAAGATCGACCTGACTGATCATTACAAACCAACGCTAAGTAGCACTATCACGATGGGCAAGATCAAAACAGCAGCAGAGCGAGAATCGGCCATCTGTCAAACCAGGTATATCATAAGCCTGGCAGACATCGTTTCACTGCTATGGTGAAGAACAAAGAGTTGAAACATGTTCTAGAGGAATGTAGAGGCATCCACAAACAAAATAACCTTACGAGCCACACAGTTCAATTAATATTTCAACTTTATCAGAGACTGATTCCGCAAAATCAGGGATGACCAATCTTGTAATTATAGAGAACATTTTTAATTCCAAAATTCGTTTGTACCTGTAGCACGAGTAGGCGAAAAACAAGAGTAGTCATTAATTAAGTTTTAACAGTCATTTAAAAAAAAATTTCTAACTTTACTAGTCCTTCATTTTTATTCTATTTTACCGGTTGTAGACAAGAAAACATAACAGAAAATTGAAGCCTTTGAAATGTGGATTTACAGAAGAAAAGGAAGAATTGGAAGGAAAGAAAACAAACGATGATGTCTTAAAACAACTAAAAATTAAAAGAGAACTACTAAATACAATTCAAACAAGACAAATGAAATTTATCTTAATGTTAAAAGACACAGCACTCTACTAAAAGTAATCCTGGAAGGGAAAATACAAGGTAAAATAGGCAGAGGCAGATCAAAACTAACATGGACGAGTAACATCAAAGGATAAGTCAGCCTATGACAACCTGAACTATCAAAGCAAGAGACAGAGCGGAATGCCGCTCAATTGGTAGCCAACCTTCGATGTGGAGACGGCACTTAATGAGGATGATGATGAAAGGTTGTCATTTGTTACAGTTCACTACCAATCATGATTACGTTCTCTGTAGGAAGAATCTCTCTCTCTCTCTCTGCGTTCAGGACTCAATCAGAGTAAGGATTCCAGACTCTCATATGAAGTCAGCTGTCAGGCTAAGTGTGTTGATCGCCCCCACAGACAGAACATCACAATTAGAGTCTGTCAGATCCACTCTGACTGAACACCCGTTAATACGTTGCACTGTGTTCTGCGCCAGTGGCCCAGTGCATCCGATTTCAGCCAGCATTTTTTCAGGTTTGCTTTCCTTAGCCTTTGATTGTCCCCAATCTTCCTGCAAGGCAGCAGTTGATCTTTTCTGTCGGGGGATTCTGCCCTTAGATGGTCGGCCTTCCCAGGTTTACGAGCACCATCTGCCCGAGTCACTAGAGGTGACTAACACAGACATGCGACTTGTAATATGAGGAAACTGCAACAAGGAACACATTTCATGCGTAGCCTCCATTTGTTCCCGCCGCCTATCCCCATATACCGGTAAGTCATGTCCTCCCAAAAATGATGATCATCGTAGCACTTGATGATGTTAGGCCATCGTTGATGACTCCAATTCCGAACGTATAGACACACAGTCAGTCGTCAATTTATTCTTGTTGCACATCAAACAGCAGACCGTAAGATTTGCGCACGGCCGGTTTATAAGATTTGCGCACGGCCGGTTTAGGGAACCAATACGATGACGTACGACAAAATGTCGCCAAACTCATAATCTCGATACCTTTAGACTTATGTCTGATTACTCAAGTGTAAACAGTCTACGACGAACAATACACGAAGCAACTTCCCTAAAGAGACAAAACTGCGACTGACGAAGTAGTTTACATTAATGTGTAACGTGGAAATAACTTGCGTCAAAGAATCCCAATAACGGTCTTGAACAGCACTAATGTGACGTAAAGCACAGATGAAGTCTGGACGGTGGAATGTCTCACTCACAACACTTGATTCGTCAAAAACGGACTGTTGTCGACCTACGACCTCGTCTTAGCGACACAGATGTATCAAGCATATCATCATTTTGACTTTTACGCAGAAAAGTGCAATGAAGATCCGAAATTAATCAGACCTTGGGTGCATTTTCTGCAGCGATCGAGAGGACGTGGACTAGATCCGCCATCTTGGAAACGGAAGTCCCCTGTAGGAAGAATGAGACAGGAGAACCATTCTTTTTGTTATGTCATCACGGATTGTTGCGAGAAAATGGCCCCTGAACATGGAATGTGATATTGTACACGTACATTATCTACGAAGTCTAACATGAGTATCTCTTTTTTTTAATTCTAGAGATTGATTATAAACATTTACGTTGAATTAATCTTCACATTTTAGAGACAAAACGGCAGAACGTTGTGTTAAAGAACAGTGCGCTGTTTGTTATTATATAAAACAGTATCTCTGAATAACTGTTAAAGATATTACATAGGCAAAAAATACTGACATATTTTTGTAGTACAGTCGAACCTGTCTAAGGCGACCATTCACGGGACTTTCAAAAACTGGTCCCATAGGACAGGTGGTCCTGCCTCACAGGTTTCACATAATAAATAGAGCGATAAAAAAATTTTTATCCTAAGCACTATGAAGACTAACCTGCAAATCAGCGTAATCCATGAGTAGAACATAGTGCACATGTCGGTCTACAATAGCCACTGGTTGGACACTTTTCATAAAACACGATAGTTAAACACACAAAAATAAAACACACATACACAGATTCCACTTATACTGTACATGTATCACTTTTGACTTGAAAAAAAATCCAATATGGTAGTCTGTTGTTTGACAGATGAAATAAACGATAAGTTCAATTTTTCTCTCAAGTCCATGATAACGTCTAGTATGTCAGATCTCCCGTTTGTTATTGAATAGGTGCGCAGAAGCTCCAAAGCATTATGTGCATCTGCGATAGTGTATGTTTTCTCAATGTCAGTAGAATCTTGTTCGTTGTCTGATTCACTATTCACATCCTCAGCAGCTAAAATTGCAGTGGCAGGAAGATCCCAGTTTGTTTCTATTGTGTTGCAAGTTTGGAGCCCTGAATCAATCATGGAGATGTCTGTCAATTGGTATCCAAACAATTCTTTTGAAAGGTTATCCAAAGCAGTAGAAATTGCAGTAGAAACAATTTGCACGTCGGTCTTTGATGCAGATTCCATGTGCGTCAGAGAATATGCGTGTGTTTCAGCAGGACAATGAAAACCTGCTTTACAGAAACACTTAAGGATGGTTGAGTTGTCCACTTCTTTCCATGCTGCAGCAATCCAGTAGACTACATCCAGTAAATTGACCTGTTTCATGAGTTCGGTTCCGGAAGCATCCTTGTTTGATTCCATGACTGTGATAAGATGTAGAAGCTGTTTTTGTCTAAACTTTAATTTAAATGTCTGAATGACACCCTGGTCTAGGGGTTGAACTAATGCAGTTGTGTTGGGTGGCAGAAACTGCAGCTTAACATTCTGTAGTTCGATCTTGGGATGACAGGTAGCGTTGTCAACAAATAAAATAATGTGGCGCTTTTTTTTCTGCATCTTACGGTCAAAACTTTTCAGCCAATCTTCAAATATAGCTGCAGTCATCCATGCCTTTTTGTTGTTTCTGTAAATCACTGGCAGTGTGTTTATGTTGATGTTTTTAAAAATCCTAGGGTTAGCTGCTTTCCCAATCACTAAAGCCGGTTCTTGTTCCCCCAACATGTTAGTGCATAGAATCACTGTTATTCGCTCTTTGCTTTTTTACCCCCAGCGCATTTTTCTCCTTTGACAAAAAATGTTTTGTCCGTAGTCGCTTTGAAAAATAACCCGGTTTCATCTAAATTAAAAATGTCTTGAGCAGCGTAACCATAGCATATCTCGGATAATTTAGAAGTCCAGTCAGCCGCAGCACTCATATCTGAATCACCGACTTCGCCACATTGCTTACCAAACACAAGATTGTGTCTTTTAATGAAGGCCTCTAACCAGCCGTTCGATGCTTTAAAGACTGAGTTTTCCAATTCTTTTGCAAACTGTAAAGCTCGTTCTTTGATCATCGGCCCAGATAACGGAATTTTTCGTGCAAGTGCTGATTGACACCATTTCCAACAAAGTGTATTTATGTCTTCATTTCCCGTTTTCCTGCTATTCCTTCTTTTCATACTTGGTGCATTATTTTCAAAGTCATTCATATACTCGGCTTTTCTCTTTAACGTACGTAAAATCTGTGTCTTTCCCACTCCAAACTGTTCTGCCAATAATCGCGAACTTTTACCTTGCTGATTTTGTCGAATCACTGATATTCGTTCTTCCAGCGTTAATGCTTTTGGTTTTACACTTTTGACACTGGCCATTTCCTATATTGTGTGTAACACTTTTAAAATCCACAAAAATAATTCACTGAGATACTGTACATGTACATGAATACACTCTAAGCGGGCAATGACTAATTCTTTAGTTAATTCCTGTAATTTATACGGGCCACGCAATGGTCTACTCTGGTCTAGACGGAACCGCGAAGTGATGTCACTTCACGAATCATAGATCTGTGTCTGCACCAGTATTGACTGATAAACGTAACACGTCCCACTGTAATCTGGGACTCACTAAATACGGGAAAACATCAACACCTGTAGACACCTGTGTCGATCGTTTATAGCTCCCAGCGAGACGAAGGACTGGCTGGTCGTCGTAAACGGGATAAATAACATTGGCGGCGGTTAATTAGCCTGGTCTCTGGTCGCGTCATACGGTGAGCGCCGTAATCAGTGTTAGCATATAGTAAAAAACTCGGGGAAATTGTAGACCCGGTCCTATAACCAGGGAAACGCTTTAAACAGGTGGTCCTAAGACCAGGTTCGACTGTATAAAGCTAATTGCAGATATTAGTAACTAGACATATAATTTTAGTAATTAAATTTTTAAATGTGTGTATATGAATAATGACTGAAGATCTTTGTACATGAATAACGACTGAAGATCTGTGTACATGAAAAATGACTGAAGATCTATGTACATGAAAAATGACCACCGATCTCAGAAGAGCAGTTACTGATGATTTTGATCCACGAATTATTAATATAATCTTGGTAGGTAAGTAATGGCCGATATTCATATTACAGGATTAATTGCTGTTGATCTTTAGCTATGAACATGTACAGGTATCAAAGGAGACAATTTGTACATTTGCCGATTGTTATAATAAGAAACAATTAAAATGATTTGACTGATATATGATTATGCACGTGTTTTTCTTTGAACTCATTTCAGCTTAGATCTTTCCCTTCCGCATTCCAAGAGACGAGCCATGTCCCCCTGGGAACGAGTCCATTCATCCTCGCCGTGTTCTGACGACGAGTACAGCAGATCTGAAGTTGACAGTAGAGGGGGGATACACAGAGAAGCTGCTGTGATCACACATGGGGATGCTGGAAACGTTACAGAAGGTCGGCTCTCATCCAGTAGGGGAAAGATGACTGCCCCGAATGGTAGGTTGTAATTTAATTAAACAGCAGTTGATGATATATTGAAGTATTAAAATAATAGTTGTAATTATAGTTAGTAGAAGGCCCCGTTATCTCTACAAACGAATTAAAATCCATAATTGCTCAACCGCCCGTGCCAGTGGGATCATCCGAATTAATACCTTATCGCATTGAAGAATCAAAACAAAGAAAGGCAGCTGCAGTCCCCATCATAACAGCGACAGCACACGCCAAAAGACATAAGACGTAACAGCACCGAAAGTGAACGCAGCCAAACTGTCCTTCGTCATACCATTTCATGATTCATCGTAAAGAATTGGAATACCGAAACATGATCCGGATGAAATACACAGCTCACGGTGTGCACAGAGCACTAAACTCAGTAGCTCCAGCAGTAAACCGGACTTGAAATATGAGGAAACTGCAACAAGGAACACATTTCAGACAGAGCCTTAACGGTTCCTGTCGCCTATCCGCAATATTGACCGGAATTCCTCAAATTATAATTTTATATGAAAGCTTAACGTTTGTATTATTATTTGTATTTCCAGCAAAGCGGCCATATTGTCACAGTTTTTATGCCATATCTGTAATGTGTCGGTAATTTTTCTTTGGGATTGAAATTAAAGGCAGCCTGCCCAGTGCAGGGAGCCGCGATAGCTCAGTGGCTAGTGAACTGGACTACAAAGGACAAAAAGTAGGGTTTTATCCCAGCCGACGGCTTCCAGGTTCACCCAGCCTTAAATGGGTACCGGATTTTTTTTTTTCTGGGAACGTAAAGCGGCACGGGCGTAATACCGATCACATTACCCAAAAAATCATGTGCCGAAGGTCTGTAAAATTTATGGTCACTAACACCATATTCCCTATACGCCACTTGCCGTGACGGGGGTACTTAACTTTTTTTACTTTTACATGAAATCTGTGTTCGAGTAAAGTAAACAATATTAATTAGTTGATATGTAATATCTGTCTTAATTTGGGGAAGGGGTGGTGGAACTCGTAGTAGAGTAAACGATATTAGTCAATGTGTATTCTCTGGGTGTCCGGTTAGCGCAATCGATAGGCGGTTGGCTTACCACGGCAGCAGCCGGGGTTCGTACCCTGGCGAGGACACCTGGGTTTTACTAATTCCCTAAAAATTAGTACCTCTGAAGTCGGAGTAAATCTGCCTGCATGGCGAGGGGCATCCTGCAATGGGATAAAACAGACTTTACACGCAAAATTCAGTCCCACAAAATTGAGTGGGTGGGACTTCGTCAGAGGTCAAAGCTGACGAAAGCGAACGAACGAATGTGTATTCTCAGCCTTACATTGAAGGTAACGTATAGATCTTTCGACTTTACGTAACGGTAGTCAGTCTTAACATATGGATGCGAATCATGGACAATAAGACAACAGACAAGAAAATCACTGGAGTCTGTAGAAATGTGGTTTTACAGAAGAATGTTGAGAATACCATGGACAGCTAAGAAGAGTAATGAAAATGTTCAGAAAGAGGTCAAAGCAAAAAGAGAGCTAATTTCAAATTTTAGGAAGAAACAATCATCATTTTTTGGCCATGTAACTAGAAGAGAACAACTGGAATATATTGTAACAACTGGGAAAATTGAGGGACGAAGAGATAGAGGAAAGCAAAGAGAAAAAATACCAGACAGCTTAAGAGAATGGTTTGACAGAAGGTCAACAACAGAAATGATAAATAGCTGCCGAGATCGAAAGTTGTGTAGAGACATGATCACCTACGCACTATATATGCAAGCTAGCCAACCCATCAGAGACAGAGGAGATCAACGAGCTTTTATTTGCAGACGATCTGGCACTAATACATGAAACAATAGAAGACCTACAAGAACACTTAAACAAACTCAACAGCTCGGGCACAAAATACAACATGAAAATCAACATCAACAAAACAGAAGTCATGAATGTCGCCAAAAATAAACAGAACATCAACATAACTATAGAAGGCAGACAACTAAAATAATTAGAGGAATTCAAATACCTAGGAAGTCTAATGACAAACGATAATTCCCAAACAGCAGAGATAGAATCAAGGTGCAACAAAGCATGTCAAATCATCGGACAGTTATCACCACTATTGTCCAACAAGGAAATAACCCTGGAGGCAAAACGAGCACCATACAATACAATCTTCATCCCAACGTTGTGCTACCAATGCCAGACCTGTACTCTAGATGCAAGAACAATAAGAAAAATAACCTCTACAGAGATGAAATGTGTTAGACGAATGACAGGAAACAGTCTGAGAGATAATAAGATCATAAATGAAGAACTGAGAAAAAAGCTAGGAATAGCCCCCGCCATAGAATATTTAAGGAAACAACAGATAAAATGGTTTGGCCACGTGACAAGGCAGAGCGATCAAAACACAACACAACGAGTCTTCAACAAATGTTGTGAGAACACCAGACCCAAGGGTCGACCGCGAAAAAGGTGGATCGATGGAATATTAGAAGCACCAGGAAACATAACAGCAGCAGAGGCGAACAGAAGAGCAAAAGACCGCAAATTATATCTCCCCTCGACGCTGAAAGGCAGATGAGGAAGGAAAGAAGAAGAAGAAGAAGAACACCATATTCCCTATACGCCATTTAGCTTGGCGGGGGTACTTTCCTTTTTTTTTTTTTTCAAGTGTTAAAATACTTCACGTTTTTTCACCATAACATAATTCTATGCAACGCATATCTTTGTCTTACATGTCTATTACGCAATTTATTAATTTAGGATTTCATGCTGATTGATTTTATTTAACTTTTGTAGCTCTCATTTTTAATATTAACTTTTGCTCACCGAACCTTTAATACGCTGTCTGTTGCCCAAAATGCACTTTTCATTATGTTCGTATATTGGTCACTCTTTGAAACAATACAGCCAAAGATTTCGTGATGTCACTTGCCATTGTTATCACTTTAACGACTTTTTAAAAATACCATTTTGCAGACGCTTCCAAAATTAGGAGAAAAAGATCTAGGGCCTCATTCACACATGCGCAGGTCTACGAATTGGAGCGTCGTTTCCGGCATCAAAGATATCTTTCAGGACCTGAGCGCGCTGAATTGGCACAGTCACTAAAACTAACGGAGACCCAGGTATGCACCCAATTCATCCTATGATATGTTCCTTGAACAGCATATACACTTATTCGGTGTTTGTGCAGGACCTGGCGTGAAGTTGCCTCAAGAGATATCGGATAATGAAATGAAGAACTTCCCGCCAACAGAATATTTGCTTGGCTCTATTTTTGAGCGTAGAAAACAAAGAAATTACTTCGTACATTGTTGCCCTCAAGCAACATACACCTTTGGTGGCATATTTGGTTAGTAAAATCAACTTATTTGTATCTCAGGCAGTTCGTCCTTCAGTAATACGCGATGAGTTTATATACTGTAGATCCTGCTCTTTATTGATTTGACACATTCTCAATCCCTTCTTCAATTTGTCCTTGTTTTTGTTCGTATTTTATTTAATCCGATAGACTCAACACACTATAAATATCAAATGAGCGCTAAATTTGGGAATCTAGCCGCAAACAGCGCTACCATTTGTCAAACGTCTCTATTAGCACCAACAACGATGGCACATCAATGAAACAGCAATGTTCGCAGTTCTGAGATTACTGTTTCATTTGTCGTCTTCAACGCCACTAAAGTTAGAACTAAATGTAACATGAAGGATTTAGTAATCAACTCTCTCGTTGACGTTTCAGCGAGCAGAACAGAGTTGGTCGATATGCAGCAGGAAGCTTCGTAGTGTTTCATGACAAGGAACTCATTTTTGATAATGGAGTAAGAACTGCTTTAAGAAAAGGCTGGCTTCTTGGTCATTAAATTAACTATATAAAGAGCTGCGGTGCAGCAGTGATTACTGAACTGTACTGAAACTAGTCTCTTCAGAACAAGAGGTTGGATTCCATTCGATAGTTTTTAATTTCACTCGTCGTTAAACGTAATCAATCCGTTCTCCTTCCACAGAAACACGTGACTGACGTAGTGCTAATCTCAAAATCCAAAACTGCGCTAATAATAAAACATATTTGCACATGCACCCTAACTCCAACTCACCATACGCGAAACATGACGACAATTTTTTTTAGTGTTTTCTATTCTTTCTTTCTGCTAAAAGATAGCATGACAGTAGAAGTTATTAATTAAATGTATGATAAAAATTGTAAAGATGTTTAAATTATCTAGCATGACGGAAATAACGAATTATCTTCATTTGCTGACGCTGTTACAACATGAATCATGATTTAAATTGGTCATAATTTACAGTACACACACACTTGAAATTTAAATTTGCTGTTACTTATTTGAGAAGTTAATATACTGGGGCCATATCAAAAGACAAAGCGGCCGAAAAAAAACTATAATGGAAGACATGGTTCCTGGAAGACGAGACCATGAAGAAAGCTGAATTCCAGACATCAAGAAGACCTTGGACATGACTACAGAAGAAGTTGGACATCTGGCTAGAAACAAATTGTTTCAGACGAGATGTGGTGAATGCAACGTTCTGTGGGAGATCTGGCTAGAGACACAAATTATTTCACATGAGTTGTGGTGAATGCAATGTTCTGTGGGAGATCTGGCTAGAGACATAAATTATTCGGACAAGTTGTGGTGAATGCAACGCTCTATGGGAGATGTGGCTTGAGACACAAATTATTTTAGACGAGTTGTGGTGAATGCAACGTTCTGTGGGAGATCTGGCTAGAGACACAAATTATTTCACACGAGTTGTGGTGAATGCAACATTCTGTGGGAGATCTGGCTAGAGACACAAATTATTTCACGCGAGTTGTGGTGAATGCAACGCTCTATGGGTGATGTGGCTTGAGACAAATTATTTTAGACGAGTTGTGGTGAATACAACGTTGTGTGGGAGATCTGGCTAGAGACACAACTTATTTCACGCGAGTTGTGGTGAATGCAACGTTCTACAAGGACATGCGACCTGATGATGAGAAATAATTTTAAATAAAAGAAAAGCGATTTAAATATCTAAGACGTTCTCGTTGGTTAGCGATTTCAAGATATTTCCGAACATTATCGTTTGTGTTAGATTGTAATTTCAAGATATTTCCGATCATTCTCGTTTGTGTTAGATTGTAATTTCAAGATATTTCCGATCATTCTCGTTTGTGTTAGATTGTAATTTCAAGATATTTCCGATCATTCTCGTTTGTGTTAGATTGTAATTTCAAGATATTTCCGATCATTCTCGTTTGTGTTAGATTGTAATTTCAAGATATTTCCGATCATTCTCGTTTGTGTTAGATTGTAATTTCAAGATATTTCCGATCATTCTCGTTTGTGTTAGATTGTAATTTCAAGATATTTCCGATCATTCTCGTTTGTGTTAGATTGTAATTTCAAGATATTTCCGATCATTCTCGTTTGTGTTAGATTGTAATTTCAAGATATTTCCGATCATTCTCGTTTGTGTTAGATTGTAATTTCAAGATATTTCCGATCATTCTCGTTTGTGTTAGATTGTAATTTCAAGATATTTCCGATCATTCTCGTTTGTGTTAGATTGTAATTTCAAGATATTTCCGATCATTCTCGTTTGTGTTAGATTGTAATTTCAAGAGATGCAGATATCGTTGTGGTTATTGCGCTCCTCTGTTTCGCTGAGCCTGGTTCTGAATCCCCAGCGGCGAAAAATCTTCTCTTAGGCTGACATGGCTTCGTGGTTCATCCTGTCTTACAAAGTGGGTAGCAGTTATTTTCTCTGGGAGAAAGGTGAGGCGGCCTGGCGTGTTGCTAACAAAACAAAATGCGCCGATAACAAACTATGCACACTAGCAGCATTCTTTGATACAAAGTAGAGACCTATCAATGATGTTTCACCAGAATAATGTTCACCGACTTAAAAGAGAAAGGTATGGCTCAATGCCATGATGACTATTTTTGTGTTTTGTTTTATTTTTCTTTATTAGTTCATGAACAAAAGAAAATCCTTTTCTTTGGAAATAAATTTGTATTTTTAAAGAAAACAATAAAAAATAAATGTATTCTTTGTTGTATATTTTCTACAAGCGTCCCTTTTAAATACCTATATGACATGTTGTGTCTTTTCATCGATGGGCAACGGTACATTGTTTTTTAATTGTAGGGTTTCATTAATTTATCAACTTTAGTTTCAATATTTCTTTTCCAAGACATGCACGATTGGCTTATTCAATAAACTTCATAATTAATTATTTGATGCCGATTATCATTTGCTAGTCATTTCTATATGCTCGTATTTATTAGACGATCAATAATTAACAAATAATATCTAGTAGCCAATCAATGACAGCGTTTCAATGTGCTAGAAAATACATTGTCCTCCTAGTCAATGAAGAATAGTTTGTCGTCGGTAGTTTATTTAAATAAAATACATTTTTTTCCCATAAAAATGCGATGGTTTCTCGATACGATGTCATCAAATCCATAATTATGCAGAAGTTTTTGCTGTTCAATAAAAGTTGTTTATTTCTCATTATTACTCATATAAACAATTGTCCAATATTTGTCACTAATCACGAATAGTCATCCAAATACATTTATGTACCTTTCCTTAATACTAATATTCCATTTCCCTGTTAGCTATCAATTTCCTATTTCCTTTAAAAGCAAATCAATAATTCATCATCATCATGTGCCAAACCAGTTGACGTGGGCGATCATGTCGCTCCACAATTTTCTATCTACAGTGCATGTTATCAGTTCTGTTGTTGACTGTTTTCCATGCCATGACACCAAACTATCCAGTATTTTCTCTCTTTGTCGTCCGCGATCTCTCTTTTCTTTTATTTTGCCAGTTGTAACCAAGTATGCCAACTTTCCTCTTCTGAAATCAATAATTAGCTTCCTCAATTCAAGCTCAGGGGCTGGCTGGTGTAGAAGTAAAGCACGGTGTATGGGAAAGTAGGTTCCGGGTTCAAGCCTCACCACAGGCGGTGGGAATTCTTCTATTGAGCCTGTGATTTCTTTGTGGATTTACCCTCCCCCCAGTCGTTATGTAGTTAGGTTCCATGTCTATCCGTCTCGGATAACGGCGTTAAACAGGAGGTTCCGCGTGCACCTAAAAGAAATATTGGAAGTTGGAAATCAAAAAGAGAAGGTTAACAATGCTGGACAAAATTACAAGGAAAAAGTCAACCCCAAAAACGTCAAAACTCTCGTCTATAAAAAAAATGAGAGTACCTCTGAGGTCGGAGATTATCTGCCTGTATGACAAGGGACACCTGATCACCCGACTGCAGCTGTGACAAAAAAATAGACAACAAAATTATATTGATGCAATATTTGATTCCTTCGGGATTCGCTAAAGATATAAAGTATAAGGCTGGCGTACGTAAAAAAAAAAATAATAATCCTCAATCACTACCAAATCGATTTATTCAATTTCCATTTCCATGAAATTGTTAAATCATGATTGATCTAATTACCGTTTCGTTTATATTAATATTTATTTAAAATATCCAGTTTCATTGAATCAATATTTACCCAATTTCCATTTTGTCAAATAAACTGTTGCCAATCCCTATTAATTTATTAAATCAATCAATATTTTTCTTGTCTATTTAACCAAACTAACCAATTCCAGCTTCAATGCGAAGTTACCCAATGCACACAAAATCATATCATCAATTATTTATTTCCAATAACGTATCTCACAATAATTTATCTATTCTAATTGTATGGTTTCGTTTTCTGTTTCCGGCAGGTAAAAATCTGGTTTCAGAATCGTCGCTACAAGACGAAGCGACGACAAATGCACGAGGAACAGATGTTGGCCGCTAATGCCAAGAAAGCGGCCGTAACTCTTCTGGTCAAAGACGGCAAAAGACTCGGGGACCAGCGAGACTACATGAGTTCTCTACTCTACTCCCAGCTGCCGGCCGCTGCCCCAGCTTATAATTACCTGTACTACTTCTGACAACAGTGACTGCTGATTTTAGTGTCTATATAACTCGGTTACCGAATTAATTGTATACAGGTCAATCGGAGTAATTTTGGAGCAAGACCTCTAACGCTACATATTTAACTGATCCGTTCCTACTGTACAATGGATGTATTTTAACATTAATTAATAAGAGATTTGTAATGAATATCAATTGAACGACGTTGTGGAGACATCACTGATGCGGACTAAAACTGAGAAAAAGTTTAATAAAAATGATGGTTATTTTCAATGAAACAAATAGTATTAGTATCAACGGAGGAAACAAAACATGGCTAACGACTAAGTTAGTCACCTTCATATAGAACGCTTAGCACCGTGTAATGCCTATGCAGTTTTATTTTGCTGATTACAAGGCTGTAAAACAAAAATCACATTAGTGAGTTGTATTCATTTTTTTCTCAGTCAGTTAACAATCTAACAGGTATAATTAAGTTCGCAATTGTATTTTTGAAAATGCGCAAAAATAAAAGATAAAAGAAAAGAAAAGATTATGAAGAAAATCATTGAGTGGTTTAAATTGTACTCATTAAAATGGATTTGTTCATGGCATATGTCCACAGACAACTAAAAATTACAGACTGAAACTTAAGCTATTGAAGCGCTGCGTGTTCGAAGAGCAACAGACAAGAGGTCAATATTACAGTGTCAAAACGTACTTTTTTCTTTATTTTATTTCTTTTTTTTATGACCAGGAAGTACCGATTGTATTCGAAGCATAAAACTTTAAGACAAAATAAAAGCCGCACGCATACACACAGATTTTCCAAGATAAATAAAGTAAGTAAAGTACCCCAGTCACGCCGAGTGGCATATAGGGAAATATGGTGTTAGTGACCATACATTTTACAGACCTTCAGCACATGATTTTTGGGGTAATGTGGTCGGTGTTACGCCCGTGCTGCTTTACTTTCCCAGAAAAAAATCCGGTACCCATTTAAGGCTGGGTGAACCCTGAAGCCGTCGGTTGGGATCGAACCCCACCCTTGTCCTTTGTAGTCCAGTTCACTAACCACTGAGCTATCACGGCTCTCGATTTTCCAAGATGGCGCCCACAAAACAACAGGAGGCATTTTGTGACGTAGAATACGCGTCGAGTTTGGAACGAATGGACTATCCACAAGATATCTCTTATATCACGAAAGGAGTTAATATAGAATCTTTGTAAGGCAAAAAAAAGACTTTCAGATATTATATTACTTTTGGTATAAAAAAGAACCTCACATCACATCTGGGGGAAAGGGGGGGGGGGCGACAATAATTTATTGAAAAAGATACATTCGTTTTCTAACGCACTGTATATTTTGATTGAGATGTATGGCTGCACTGGTATATGCTGTCTCATTGGATAGGAAATGTCACAAAGAACAAATAATTCCAGGCAAAATCAGCACAACAGAAAAAAATGTTTTAAAATCTTTTGTGCCATATCTTTGTCAATATAAATTACAAACAAGGTTCTTCAATGCTGTAGTCAAGTCATTATTAAACTAACAATTATTTAATGTAAAACATTTTAAAAACAGCACGCAAACCGAAAATATAGATAGTTAAACTTATAACAACGTTCTAAGACTGGCATATATAACTATCATTGTCTTTACGGTATTTTTCCATTACTGGTGTCTACCGGGGAACTTTAAACCGGAGAATAAAGGCCGCTTGTCCAGTTCAGTCGCCTCTAAATGTTTGGGTCTGAGTCTTTATCACCCCCAATTAAAAAAAAAAAACGTTTGACACTGTCAAGATTCGAACCCGCTTTCTCCTGCCATACAGTTATACTTCCTAGATTGTTAACCCACTGCAATGAAAATGAATACAACACACTAATACGATTTTTGTTTAACGCCTTGTCTGAAATCAGCAAAATGAAACTATATAGGCATACATATCGCACTTAACATATTTATTTAAAAAACATCGCCAAAGAGCGATCATTTTTGTTTGGACACATTGTGAACTGAGTGTGAGTAGGGACAGTATTCAACGTTGTCGTCGAAGTAAGCATGTGGGCAGTGTGGAAAGTCAACATCAAGAACTTACAAATGTTTCTCGTGATGGTGAGTTATGAGAATTCAATATCCCAAACGCTAATCATTATGAGGGAGCCGCGATAGCTCAGTGGTTAGTGAACTGGACTACAAAGGACAAGAGGTTGGGTTCGATTCCAACCGACGGCTCCGGTTCACCCAGCCTTTAATGGGTACCGGATATTTTTCTGGGAAAGTAAAGCGGCACGGGCGTAATACCGACCACATTACCACAAAAATCATGTGCTGAAGGTCTGTAAAATTTATGAGCACTAACACTATATTCCCTATACGCCACTTGGCGTGACGGGGGTACTTTACTTTATTTTAATCATTATGATTCTTAAAGCCGAGGACAGAAATGATCATGAAAAGTAATTCCTTCCTAGAGCTAATGAAATAGAAGTTCAGTAAACATATAACCAATCATTTCTAGTATAGACTGATAGCACTTGAGAAACGCTTCAACAACGTCATTTGGCAATGATTAAGGCTGCAAGATTGGTTAGAACTTTATATCTCGAGAAGTGGTATATGAGGAAGTGAAGAGATAAAGAGAGAAAGAGAGCGAGCGAGAGAGAGAGATAGATAGATAGATAGATAGAAAGAGAAAGAGGGTACTACTAGTATTTTGAAATAGAAACCATTTTTCTTCACAAGCCAGATATCTTTTTTTTTCAATCAAAGATAACATATTAAGGAAAAACAATAATGAAGGCATTTAAGAACTTCATAATATACCAGATGTTAAAGTTAATGATAGAAAACATACACATTTGTCAGGTAACGAGAAGTTGGAAAGTGGCTGTTATAAACCTAACACATTTTAAATAAATATAATTTAAAGAAGTCTACAATATTAGGTAAGTAAAATGGATGAATATTTAGAGTATGTAAATTTACAATTTGTGAAAGAAAGTGAATATTAAAATAAACATAATTGACACAAATACATTTGCGCTGAGATTTGAAAAAAGTAGTAAAAGAATGAAGCCACCGACACACGAACATTTCTGAATGGTGATAACCACAAAGTAGGCTCAAAGAATGCGGCACTTGGTGATGATGTGTTGTGTCACTGTATGAGTTCATGTTTTTTTTATATAATCCGTTTCTAGATATTATTATATTGGTGGACTGTATACTTTTGAGTTACAAGGCGACCAAATGAAATTAAACAGTAAAAAAAAAAAATACTAAAAAGCCATATACTGTGTACAAAAGCCATATATAGTGTACAAAAGCTATCATTATCGGACATTTGTGCGCGAGAGCATCGTGCGTAGAAGGTGTCCACAAAAACACTCCTTGATTTCAAGTGGTTATAAAAGCAAAATTGTTTAGAGTATATCTATAAGTATGGTGACCGCTGATACATTAACTCTAAAGTTGTATTTTCTGTCCCATAAATGTCTCTGTGCACTCATACCACCACCAGAGGGCAGTGAAATCCAAAATGCCGCTCACCTATATAGATAGCAACGCGCTAGACAAAAGGAGTAGGTGTTTTGCAAATGGTCTAGGTCAGTGGACCTAACTGTTTCTGACATATTTTCCTTGTGGGTGGGGTGCGTGTAGAATAGGTCGTGTATACCTCCACTACCTGCAGAAAACCTGGATAAACAGTAGAAACGCTTCACTGAAGCAATAAATTCGATTCGATCACTTTGAAGATGCAGCAGTCTACCGAGCTAGAGTATCGTCTCGATGGCGAGTACCGGCTGGAGCACACATAGAGTGTGTGATACCGACCAATAACGTATAACACTTTATGGGCTGATGTAACTGTAGCTACCAATGTATAGGGATACTTAAGTAAGTTTTGATTCTTCTGCTTCTTCTATCCTTCCTCCTATTGCCGTTGGCGTCGAGGGGAGATACAATCTGCGATTCTTTGCTCTTCTGTTGGCCTCTTCTGGTGTTAACCCTCCTAGTGACTCTAGTATTCCCTTTATCCATCTCTTTCTCGGTCTTCCTCTTAATCTGGCGTTTTCGTAGCGTTTGTTTATGGCTCTTTGAGTCATTGTTAGTTCTTTTTGTCTTGTTATGCGGCGAAACCAATTTATCTGTTGTTTCTTTATGTATTCGATGGCTGGTTCAATTTCGTAGTTTCTTCCTCAGGTCAGTGTTTCTTACTGTCCCTTAAGCTGTTTCCCGTCATTCTTCTGACACATTTAATTTCGGTGGTCGTTATCTTTCTTATTGTTCTAGAGTCCAGCGTCCAATTCTGGCACTGATAGCTCAGAGTTGGTAGAAAAATTGTTTTGTATATTGTCCTTTTTGCTTCCGTAGTTATTGCTTTGTTTTTCAATACTGTTGATACTTGGCCTATAACTTGGCATGCTTTGTTACACCTTATATCTATCTCGGTCTCTTGGTTATTGTCTTGTGTTAACGTGCTACCCTGATATTTAAAATTGTCTACTTAATTTTAACTAGTTTTGGTTACTACTTGAAATAAAGTTATGTCTTTATGGACACCATGTATATGGTTTGGTGTTTATGTGCGCATGTGTTAGGAGAAGAGTTTTAGCGGGGGGGGGGGGGGTTGTGAAAATGGAAGAGAGGCATGGTGGTTCACCCATAGGTTACAAACAAGGCAACAAGTACAGAAAGGCAAGGGGAAGTGGATGGGAGGATGGGACGGGACAAAGATTCATGTATTTAACTCTTATGACACGATAACAATCATGTCAAACGCGTCCAAACTCATACCTTTGAGTGTGAGTGAATATGTATTTTGTTAACTTGAGTGATATGATAATGACTGTGTGTATGTGTGATGAATATGTGAATGTGTGTATCTGCATTTCATTTTATGAAACGTATTTATGTCCTAGTATTTTCTAAATTCAAGTTCTACATTTCACATTAATCATTGTTTTGAAAGTAACACTGAAACACATATTTATGCCATATTTGGTGTATTTTCACCCGCCATATTCGTTAAATATATGAACAAAATATAAACTGAAAAAATACATTTACTTGTTGTATGTTTTATTGGTAATTAATGATCTTCTTGTACACAATATCAGCTGAAAGTTTATCGTGTGCATTATCTGTTCTATGACCATAACATTTTTTCCCCTTCTTTTTTCATCTTTTTCTACTGTTTTCTCCCTTCTCCTCAAACATATATTTCTTCTCGAGCTTTGAAAAAGAATGTTTTACACACTATATTAATATCGTATATTTAAGCCCGGTTATATGCGGTTTTGTCAGATTATTTGTCGTGGTGAGGATCACAACATATCACATCTCACATTGGTTGCTTCTACAATATGGCAACATGTAAAGGGAAAGCACTGAGTATTTCCTTACACGGGACAAAAACAGAAGAATGTTCTGTTATATGTACAAGATGTTATGATGTGTACTGTATAAAGAGAAATAATGTAATGTGCACTGCATAAAGAGTTCTAATTTAGTTATGACTATTGATCGTTATGCATCGTGAAATTGAGGCTCACGTACACTTACCATGAGTATCTGCGTTACACGATGTCGGATATATATATATATATATATTGAAAAAATAAATTTTAAATAATACATGAAACTTTTTCACAAGAATATTTCTATCTTAGCTCTGTCTTTGTTTTTGCAAAAAATTATATCCTTCTTTTCTTAATATATGGAGAAATAAATGAGGGGATAAAGGAAACCTGTGGGAAAAAAGGTGGAAAGATATATACATACATACATACATACATACATACATAAATATATAATTTTAAAATATTTTTTCTGATTATTCTTACTTTTATTTATTAAATAACTTTCTTTCCACCTTTTTGTTTTTCCGTTTTCCTTTTTCCACTATATTTGTTATCCCTCCTTTTCTATTTATTATTAATAATGCAGAATTTATGAGATTCTGGAAGTAAGCATGTAATGACTATGACATTATGAAAGTAAGAATGCGGGATCTATGACTTTGTAGAAGCAAGAATATGATGTCTATGATATTGTGGAAGTAAGAATATGATGTCTATGACATTGTGGAAGTAAGAATATGATGTCTATGACTATGTAGAAGTAAAAATGAGATGGCTATGACATTGTGGAAGTAAGAATGTGATGTCTATGACATTGTGGAAGTAAGAATATGATGTTTATGACATTGTGGAAGTAAGAATATGATGTCTATGACATTGTGGAAGTAAGAATATGATGTCTATGACATTGTGGAAGTAAGAATATGATGTCTATGACGTGGAAGTAAGAATATCATGTCTATGACATTGTGGAAGTAAGAATATCATGTCTATGACATTGTGGAAGTAAGAATATGATGTCTATGACATTGTGGAAGTAAGAATATCATGTCTATGACATTGTGGAAGTAAGAATATGATGTCTATGAAATTGTGGAAGTAAGAATATGATGTCTATGACATTGTGGAAGTAAGAATGTGATGTCAATGACATTGTGGAAGTAAGAATGAGATGGCTATGACATTGTGGAAGTAAGTTTCTTGCAGGGAACTATAGTTAAAACAAGAGAGATTCGAGATTTAAGAAAATTTGATGAAACCCCTGGCAGACTTTGATTTTTCTTGGCCATAATACGATGTTCAATTTATACACTGAGCAAATCTTTAAAAACATCATAGAGATGCCAGGCCTACAAATTAATGGAAAGATAATCAATAACCTAAGATATGCTGACGATACTGTACTACTAGCAGAAAATCCTAAAGACCTACAACAATTACTTAATGAAATAAACACGACAAGCAAAAAATATGGACTAGATATGAACATCAAAAAGACTAAAACTACGATCATAAACAAAGAAAATACTCAAAACCCACAAGTGGATATCAAAATTGAAGGAATAGACCTTGAGACAGTTCAGAACTACAACTACCTTGGACATACTATAACCAGTGATGGAAAATGTACAACTGAAATAAACAAAAGAATAGGAATGGCAAAAAGTAATTTTAATGTTATGAAGGACATACTAACATCAAAACAAATAACACCAAAGCTAAAACTAAGAATAGCAAAATGTTACATCTTCTCAATATTCCTATATGGTGCTGAAACATGGACATTAGACAAGAAAACAGAACAGAGAATTGAAGCCTTCGAAATGTGGATTTATAGAAGAATAGGTAGAATTGGATGGAAGGAAAAGAAAACAAACGATGAAGTCTTAAAACAACTAAAAATGAAAAGAGAACTTCTGAACACAATTAGAACAAGACAAATGCGATTCTTGGGCTATGTTAAAAGACACAACAGCCTACTGAAAGTAATCCTGGAGGGGAAAATACAAGGTAAAAGAGGCACACCAAGATTAACATGGACGAGTAACATCAAAAGATGGACAAATCAACCGATGACAACCTGCACCATCAAAGCAAGAGATAGAGCAGAATGGCGCTCCATGGTAGCCAACCTTCGTTGCGGAGACGGCACTCGATGATGATGAATACGATGTATCAAACAGTGACTATCATCGCTGACCCAACAAACATAAGGGTTCTTCTTTTCCTTGCTCATTTGCCTTTTAGCGTCGAAGAAAGACATAATTTGCGGTTTTTTTTTTGCTCTTCTGTTCACCTCTGCTGCTGTTATTTTTCACAGTGTTTCTAATATTCCGTCAATCCATCTTTTTCGTGATCAGATCTAGGGTCTGGTGTTCTTGCAACGTTTATTGAAGGCTCGTTGTGTTGTGTTTTGATCTTTGTGCTTTGTCACGTGGCCAAACCATTTTTTCTGGTGATTCTTTATATATTCTATGGCGGGGGTTATTCCTAGTTTTTTTTTTCTCAGTTCTTCATTTCTGATCTTATCTCTCATGCAGCTTTCTCTCATTCGTTTAACACATTTCAACTCAGTAGAGGTTATTTTTCTTATTGTTCTTACATGTAGAGTCCAGTACTGGCATTGGTGGCACAACGTTGGGATGAAGATTATATTGTAAAGTGCCAGTTTTTCCTCTAGAGTTATTTCCTTCTTGGACAATAGTGGTGATAACTGTGCAATTATTTGACGAGCTTTGTTGCGTCTTGAGTCTATTTCTGCTATTTGTCGATTGTCACTAGACTTCCAGGGTATTTACATTCCTCTACTTGTTTTAGTTGTTTATCTTCTATAGTTATGTTTATGTTCCGTGTTTTTTTTTTTTATTATTCATGACTTTTTTTGCTGATGTTGATTTTCATGCTGTATTTTGTGCCTGTGCTTTTGAGTCTATTTAATAAGTGTTCTTGTAGGTCTTCTATTTTCCCATTTATTAGGGCCTGATCGTCTGCAAATAGAAGATCGTTGACCTCGCTGCGTTTGATGGGTTTAGCTAACTTGCATATATAGTCCATGTATGTAATAAACTGTAGGGGCGATAGTACGCACCGCTGTCTTACACCTGATCTAACTTCGAAGTGGGGAGTGTAACCTGCTGCTGTTCTTAACACAAGGGCTAACGTTAAAAATACAGGAAAAGAAAACAGAGACTGAAGTAGTCACGATGTGTGAACGAGAACGTGAACGAGAAACGTGATTGTCATCATGAAACTATTCCTAGCAGTGGTCTCCTAGGGTTAACAATGTGACAACACGCAGGGATCTACGATATAAAATCCTTTTCTCAACTTGTTCAAATCTTATCATACTCTTCAAAGGATTAGTCTATTTTCCCAATTGGGCTTATAAACGTCTTACAATCACTTAATCCTATTAACAAATAAGTGGCTGCTACAGCTGTGCTGGGAGAATTCAAATGAAGTTTTCTGATAACATTTGGAGTTATCGTGTAATATAAATACAGAGTTATCAATTTAATCTAAATGAGATGACTCACTTAGGATTTGTTGCGCTTTTTTCTTGCAGCCCACTGCTTGTAGAGTTATCATTGCTATGAGAATAGATGTATTTGTTACTTGCGGGGGTAACTTTATGATTTTAATGTTATGTTTTCATGCCGCTACTGTTATCTAATTATTATTTCATAGACACAGAGTATATTTATATCGAGAATATATTTGTAATTTATTATCACACCATGGACAATATGGGTGACAGCAAACAAAGTATGGGGAGCCGCGATAGCTCAGTGGTTAGAACTGGACTACAAAGGACAAGAGGTAGGGCTAGATCTCAACCGACGGCTTCCGAGTTTACCCAGCCTTTAATGGGTACCGGATATTTTCTGGGAAATTAAAGCGGCACTGGCGTAATACCGACCACATTACCCCAAAAATCATCTGCTGAAGGTCTGTAAAATTTATGGTCACTAACACCAAATATTCCCTATACGCCACTTGGCGTGACAGGGGTACTTTACTTTGTTAAAAACAAAGTATGGCAATAGCGAATATTTTATAGAAAATCTTCACGTAATTGAAAACAGTTGCCGATGTTTTTTCGCGTTATGTCAATCTATAATCACCGGTAGTACGAATGGGAGCTGATGAGGTGACCAGGGACAAGTTGATGACATACCTCGAGGTTAAGTTTGATCGCAGCCTGTGTTTTCGGGACCACGTCGACCATGTGATAACAAAATCCCGCAAAGGATTAGCCGCCTTGAAGGTCATGGCAGCTGCCAACATCGAGCAGAGGCTACTTATTCTTCTGTTCCAGAGATTAGTCCTCGCACCAATCGAGTATGCCCTGGCCATTCTTACTGTCAGTACGACTCAAATTGATAGGCTGGAGAAAATACAAAATGAAGCCATGCGCATTATCCTGAGATGTACGAGGGACACTCCCTGTGTAGCAATGAGGTATCTTCTTGACTTTCCAACCATGGATGACAGAATCAAGATCTGGAGAGCACGAGCATACCTGAAGATTAGTACAGATACAGAGCATCCATTGCACCACGTGCTAAACACAGAGAAAGGTGCCAGGCTAAAAAGAGGCAAATCATGGGTGGGCCGGGCAGAAGATGTCATCAAACAGGTCTGTGGGCTTACCAATATCAGCGTTGGTGAGGAGTCGATACCAGTGCCTACGTAATTCAAGGGAACTTTCTCATGTATTGTCACACTCGACAGGAAAAGTAGGGAACAGAACCCGGTCGTGGTTAATGCTGAGGTCAACGGTCTCATCTGCGATAATACCGATGAGAAAGATGCAGTCATCTATACAGACGGATCTGTAAGACGACACGAAAGAAGTGCATGGGCATTTACAGCACGCTCAGCAGGCAGAATAGCCAAGGAAGACAGTGGTGCATACGCCATGACCACAAGTAGCATGACAATGGAGGTGATGGCAGTGACCAAGGCATTCAAATGGTTAGAGTCACAAGACTACATCCACGCATGTATACTGAGTGATTCGATGAGCATGATAAAAAAAAGTGGAGGCGGGCTTTGTACGCATGCAATGGGTAGAGTCGTTGCAGAAATCCAAAATACGTAAGGTCACCTTTGTCTATGTCCCTGGACATGCGGGAGTACGGGGAAATGAGAGAGCGGACAGGTTGGCTAGCTGCGCTGTCGTTGAGGACGGGCAACCGATGGATCGGGCGGACATCATCAATACCCTTCGAGATGTTGGAAGAGCACAGGACTTCGACAAACACAGATCAACGTCACTTTTTCGGATGATGGAAATGGGAGTTAAGATGGGCACGGCCAGAAATGAGAAACTTGGTGGCCGTGTAAGAAGACTTATCAACCAACATAGAACTGGAGTCGTCAGTCGCTGGACACTGCGGGAATTGCTGAGGAGGGGATCTGAGCACCTATGGACATGTTCGCAGTGCAATGATGATGATCCGCAAATAACTCAATAACTCAATGTCAATCTATATTATATTCACACCAAACTACAACATGATAATTTAAATCTATCTCATTATTTAATGTATTTAAATGTATAAACAAAAATCGAAGTATAATCTGTATAATGCTATTATGTGCAGACAGTGCTATATAAAGTAAATGAAGAATAAACACTAATAAAGACACGACCAAAGACTGGTTGCTTAAAATCAAAGTAACAAACGGCATTGTTTGAACAAGGAAATATATAAAAAATGAACAAAATACATGAAAGAACTATGTGATGAATATCAACATGTTATGACCACTCAAGATAATTGGAGAGAACCGCAGATACAGAAAAAGTGAGTGATACCTTAAGCAACAGAAAAGTAGTAAAATTACGTGAACTGGACACTATAATCAAAGAGGATATTGACGTAATAGGAGGATTTTGAAAAGAATTAATAACAGAGCTGTTTAATGACGTCTGCAACAGCAGACATATACCAGCTGAACTACTAAAATATATATTTAAAGATTTGTCAAAGAAACATCGTGATAAAGATCGTGAGGACCATCATCCTATAAGTATATGACTAAGACACAAACAAAGAATCATCAAGAAAAATATAAATTGTAATTTTAGAGGCATAAATACTGACAACAAAGATCTAAGAATAATAAAATCAATTTATTGGCAACAAAAAGCAGTCATAAGAATTCCGAAATCAATTAGGAATGCATCAACAAATAAAACATGGTGTTAAATAAAAGTGTGTACTATTACCAGTTTGTTTAAGATGTATGTTGAGAATAAAGTAAGATCCATAAAAGGCATCCCCAAAATGTCAGTGGAAGGTCATACTATGTTTATTTTGTTTTGTTTGTGTACGCCAGCTTTTTAATCTTAAACAAAGTCCCAGAGGATTAAATTTTATATGAACGTTCACACCAGCAGGAGTGTGTTCGGGTGTTTTTGACACACAGGCAGAGATTTCTCAACTTCAGATGTACCCTAATTTTTGTTCTATCTATCTATCTATCTATCTATCTATCTATCTATCTATCTATCTATCTATCTATCTATCTATCTATCTATCTATCTATCTATCTATCTATCTATCTATCTATCTATCTATCTATCTATCTATCTATCTATCTATCTATCTATCTATCTATCTATCTATCTATCTATCTATCTATCTATCTATCTATCTATCTATCTATCTATCTATCTATCTATCTATCTATCTATCTATCTATCTATCTATCTATCTATCTATCTATTGACCTTTCGAGCCGTAGCCGGCCCATAGGACGTAGACCAAGATACTCCTTCTTTTATCTGAATTTTTTTTCTAGCAGTTTTCAATTCTTTTAAAGATATTTTATAAAATCTCGTCATTTGTCTCTGTTCTGTGCAAGCAGCTCTATCTCATTGAGGGAGCCGATTCCTGCTGCTTTTGCCTCTCTCAGCATGTTCTTCTCAGTGTCTCTCTGGGTCTTCCTCTTTTTCTCTTACCTGTTGCTTCCCACATGAAGGCTTGCTTTGCTATTCGGTTATCATCTCTTCTCATCACATGTCCAACATAAGACCATCGTCTTTTATTTATTACTGAAGATATTAGTGGTTGATGGGAGATTTCTCTAATTTCCTCGTTTGTTTTGCATTCTTGTTTTTTTTATTAATTTTTTTTGAAAATTTATTTGAATTTTTGTTACTGCAGACATATTTGTTTACGTTTTTGGGTGCTTTTTCTCTATCAATTTTACTTGAGCTACGACCATTTGACCTTCTATTTTCGATTATTCAACAGCCAAGAATTCTTTAACATGCAGCGTGCACACGGGACTCCACGTTTATCACCGTCATCGTAGAGGGCATCGGTTGTCGCTGTCCAGAGAGCGGGGATGGGTAAAGCCGTGACGAAGCAAACTTTTTGAACTAAACAATTCTAACCGCCCCTGGCGGGAGTCGAACCCCGGATTTTCTTGTCCAGAGGCCGACGACTTACCTCTAGACCACTCAACCCGATAATGAAATAATCAAGCAACTATGCTGATGACGATGTCACAATCGCTAGGGGTAAAACGTGAGTTACAGAAAATCACTGACGTTACAAGGGAAGGTCTTGACCTCAACAACAAGAAAATGAGAAAAATAAAACACAGGATCATGATTGTAGCAATAACAACAAACACAATCTAACACATGCTATTTAAATGGATTTGACAGTATTAAAATAGGTCATTGAATTAAAATATCTGGATACGATTATAACTTCAGGTAGTAGATGCACAATAGAGTGTAAAATAGCTCAGTCAAATGCGAATGTCCACAGATTGCGATACATATTATGCAATCTTTGATAAAAGAAATAGAAAATATAATTCTTCTGTCTTATGTGTAGCCAGTCTTGACGTACGGATTTGAATCATGGACAAAAGGACAACAGATAATATCGTTGGGGACAACACAACTTTGTGATTTTACAGAACGTTGGTGAGAATACATTTTATAGTTTTAAAAAAAAGTAATGAAAACGTTATAAGAGAGACCAAAATAAAAAGTAAATTTAATTTCTAACATCATAAGGAGGCAGATATGATTTCTTTTCACCATGTTTATGAAGGGAATAGCTGAAACATATTGTGACAGCTAGAAACGTTCAGGGAAGAAGAGATGAGAGGGAAACAAAGAAAAGATATAAGACAGTTTAATAGGATAGTCTGGTAGGAGGTCAACAACAGAAATGGTAACTGTAAAGAGAGACAATTGGGATGAGACATGATTACCTGCGCCTGTGTACACAGTACTTGATGATGGTGTACTGCATTATGACCTACAGTGACAGCGAGCACTGCAACATTATATCATGGCAAGTCCACCCCAAAGACTTAATAGATCGCTCGCCCACTATATGCCGGATTAAATGTTCAAAACTATTATTTGCAAAACCTTTATGTATATACATTTTTCTTTGATTATTCGAGATATCGATAGTAGCTGGCCCAAGGGAAAAGAAGCAACGCTAAATCGTTGACACATGAAAGTTGGTTAGATCTTACACCATCGATATAAGAAAAGCAGCAGAGCTGAAAGTTGCTAGCGACCCATAACTGATGCATTGCGTCAGGATCAGTGAACCATAACCGCCCAGACCCTACTCCAACTCTCCGTGGTGCCTTCAGAAACAAACTAACCAGTCTAGTCCCACCAAGCAAATAGGAATTGAAGAGAGATGACAACCCGGTACTCAAACATGTCATGCAAAGATATGTTGGGACGAAAGGTGAAAAATATCATTTATGCTGCCAACTACAACACAACGCAAACACACCCGCTTAACGTCATTTTAAGGGCGGATGACGAAGATGTATGATCCTTTAGTCATCGGGTGAACGCAAACAAACAAACAAACAAACAAACGAACGAACACCAAGGTGTTGATGTGATAAGCAGCGATGTTTGTTTTTTTTCGTTTCTTTGATTTTTGTAGAGAAGATATGGCTTGTTAATTGTTGGTGTCATTGTTAAGGTCATCATCAATGCACACCGGACGATACCATGGGTGCCCCGGTATCCCCCTCTAGAAGTTCTAAAAATCCGAGGAGAATCCTGGCCCACGTGCACTAGCTCCGTAGCACGGCCTGGGATCCACCTTGTGGGTAGGTTCCTGCTGACTATTGTCCCAGGCATCGGCCACATTTGTAGCCTACTCTTTTTCATTTTAATTGTCAATGGTTCTTTAACGTACGCGAGTGCTCACGGGAGCTCCTGTTTATTGCCGTTATCAGAGAGGACTAGACATCGAATCTTACTACCAAAGAGATTAGGGGAGCGTAACGTCATAAAGAAACCACAAATTAATAGTTTTTATTTTTTTGCTAAATCTCCACCGCATGAGGTGGGCTTTGAATCCGGGTCCTTCCTGCCTTGGGACGGACGCCGTACCTCTAGATTACCCAGTTACCATGGCTTGTTAGTTCCTTCTCGTGCTACAATGCCATGTTTTATGCTTCCATCACTAAGAAAGACGATCGTTATCTCTCTAGTCAATGTGTTATCATACAAGAACACTGAGAGGTGACGTTTTCACCAGGTTTGAGTCTCCGAGCTTGCCGTGAGGGTACATGTCGGTGAGATCTACTGGAGGAAGAGATCGGGTTCGATCCTGACTGAGAGCTTCTAGATTCGCCGAGTTTTATACGAGCATTATAAAATTTATCTGTGAAGTAAACAGTGTAGACATAGTTCCGACCATGTTTTCAAGAATGTATGGATAGTCGTCATAATATGAGCACACCATTCTATTTACAGGGAGCCGCGAGAGCTCAGTGGTTAGTGAACTGGACTACAAAGGACAAGAGCTAGTGTTCGATTCCAACCGACGGCTTCCGGGTTCACTCATCCTTTAATGGGTACCGGATTTTTTTCTGGGAAAGTAAAGCGGCACGGGCGTAATACCAACCACATTACCCCAAAAATCATGTGCCGAAGGTTTGTAAAATTTATGGTCACTAACACCATATTCCCTATACACCACTTGGCGGGACGGGGGCTCTTTACTTTTACTACTTTATTCTATTTACACCACTAGGCGTAATCGTGATATTGTTTTCTTCTTTCTTCATTACCACTATCTGATAAAGAAGATGTGCTACTGTTAGTGTTATCAACTTTTAGTGAGCTTTGCTTTTATATTTAATGTCATCATAAGTATAGTACAGAGATGAAATGTGTTAGACGAATGACAAGAAACAGTTTGAGAGATAAGATCAGAAATGACGAACTGAGAAAAAAAAATCTAGGAATAGCGCCCCCCCCCTTCCTTAGAATATATAAGGAAACAACAGATAAAATGGTTTGGCCACTTTGACAAGGCAGAACGATCAATGCACAACACAACGAGCCTTCAACAAACGTTGTGAGAACACAGACCCAAGGGTCGACCACGAAAAAGATGGATCGATGGAATATTAAAAGCACTAGGAAACATAACAGTAGCAGAGGCGAACAGAAGAGAAAAAGACCGCGAATTATATCTCCCCCGAAGCTGAAAGGCAGATGAGGAAGGAAAGAAGAAGAAAAATAAGTAAAGTCTACCCATCAGGCCTAGCGGGATATGAGGTATACGATGTTAGTATGAATGTTTTTTTTTTAATGACCTTCAATATATTTCTGGGTGATGTGGTCAGTAGCATGGCAGGAATCTCGAAAAAAAACCTCTGGCGCTTGTTGTCAACGTTAATTGTCAGGGTACGGAAATAGTCTCTGAATAGCTGAATTAGTAAGGGAGTGTACAAGTAGGGGATTGTACAAGTGGGGAGTGTACATGTAGGGGAGTATACAAATAGTGGAGTGTATAAGTAGGGGAGTGTTCAAGTGGGGGAGTGTACAAGTAGAGGAATGTACACGTAGGGTAGTGTACAAGTAAAGGAGTGTAGAAGTTGGGGAGTATACAATTAGGGGAGCGTAGAAGTTAGGGAGTGTACATGTAGGGGAGCGTAGAAGTTGGGGAGAGTACAAGTAGGGGAGTGTAGAAGTTAGGGAGTGTACATGTAGGGGAGCGTAGAAGTTGGGGAGAGTACAAGTAGGGGAGTGTAGAAGTTTGAGAGAGTACAAATAGGGGAGTGTAAAAGTTGGGGAGAGTACAAGTAGGGGAGTGTAAAAGTTGGAGAGAGTACAAATAGGGGAGTGTAAAAGTTGGGGAGAGTACAAGTAGGGGAGTGTAGAAGTTGGAGAGAGTACAAATAGGGGAGTGTAAAAGTTGGGGAGAGTACAAGTAGGGGAGTGTAAAAGTTGGGGAGAGTACAAGTAGGGGAGATAGAAGTTGGGGAGAGTACAAGTAGGGGAGTGTAAAAGTTGGGGATAGTACAAGTAGGGGAGATAGAAGTTGGGGATAGTACAAGTAGGGGAGTGTAGAAGTTGGGGAGAGTACAAGTAGGGGAGTGTAAAAGTTGGGGAGAGTACAAGTAGGGGAGTGTAGAAGTTGGGGAGAGTACAAGTAGGGTAGTGTAAAAGTTGGGGAGAGTACAAGTAGGGGAGATAGAAGTTGGGGAGAGTACAAGTAGGGGAGTGTAAAAGTTGGGGAGAGTACAAGTAGGGAGATAGAAGTTGGGGATAGTACAAGTAGGGGAGTGTAAAAGTTGGGGAGAGTACAAGTAGGGGAGTGTAGAAGTTGGGGAGAGTACAAGTAGGGGAGTGTAAAAGTTGGGGAGAGTACAAGTAGGGGAGATAGAAGTTGGGGAGAGTACAAGTAGGGGAGTGAGAAGTTGGGGAGAGTACAAGTAGTACAAAAAGTTGGGGAGAGTACAAGTAGTTAGAAGTTGGGGAGAGTACAAGTAGGGGAGTGTAGGAGTGTGGGGAGAGTACAAGTAGGGGTAGAGTAGAAGTTGGGGAGAGTACAAGTAGGGGAGTGTAGAAGTTGGGGAGAGTACAAGTAGGGGAGTGTAGAAGTTGGGGAGAGTACAAGTAGGGGAGTAGTAAAAGTTGGGGAGAGTACAAGTAGGGGAGTGTAGAAGTTGGGGAGAGTACAAGTAGGGGAGTGTAGAAGTTGGGGAGAGTACAAGTAGGGGAGAGTAGAAGTTGGGGAGAGTACAAGTAGGGGAGTGTAGAAGTTGGGGATAGTACAAGTAGGGGAGTGTAGAAGTTGGGGAGAGTACAAGTAGGGGAGTGTAGAAGTTGGGGAGAGTACAAGTAGGGGAGTGTAGAAGTTGGGGAGAGTACAAGTAGGGGAGAGTAGAAGTTGGGGAGGGTACAAGTAGGGGATTGTAAAAGTTGGGGAGAGTACAAGTAGGGGGGGGGTGCAATAGTTGGGGAGAGTAGAAGTTTGGAAGCATACAAGTAGAGGAGTGAATAAGTAGGAGGGTGTACATGTATGTACAAGAGTTTACAAGTTTGGGAGCTTATAAATAGTGGTGCGTACAAGTAGGATAACGTAGAAGTAGGCAAGCGCAGAAGTAGGGGAGCGTACAAGTAATGGATTGTAGATGTAGGAGAGTGTAGTAGTAGGGGAGAGTGCAAATAGGGGGAACGTACAAGTAGGGGAGTGTAGAATTAGGGGAGTGTACAAGTAGGGGACCGTTCAAGTAGGGGAGTGTACAAGTATGGGAGAGTACACGAAGGGGATGTACAAGTAGGGGACCGTACAAGTAGGGAAGCGTAATAGAAGTGGAGCGTACATTTAGGGGAGTGAAATAGACGGGGAGCGTAAAAGAAAGTGAGCGTACAAATAGAGGAGTGTGCGCGTGTGGGAGTGTAGAAGTAGGGGAACGTAACAGAAGGAAAATGTACAAGTAAAGGAGTGTACTGTTAGGAGAGAGTGCACGTAGGGGATTGTAAAAGTAGGGGAGCATAACCGAACAAGTAGGGGAGCGTAACAAGCAGCCGAGCATACAAGTAGATACAAAAAGGGGAGTGTAGAGTTATGAATGTGTACAATTAGGGTAGTGTACTAGCAGGTTAGTGTAGAAGAAGGGGGGCGTACAAGTAGGGTAGTGCATATGTACGGGAGTGTACAAGTGGGAGAGAGTAGAAGTAAGGAAGCGTATATGTAGAAGTGCATAGAATTAGGTGAGTGTACAATTAATTAAGCGTACAAATAGGAGAGTGTTCAAGTAGGGGAGTAGTAAAAGTCCTGAAAGTAGGAAAAAAATTAGAAGTAAAGAGTCCCGTCACGCCAATTGGATTATAGGAAATATGGTGTTAGTGACCATACGTTTTACAGACTTTCAGCACAAGATTGTTGGGGTAATGTGGTCGATATTACGCCAATGCCGCTTTACTTTCCCAGCAAAAAAAATATCCGGTACCCATTTAAGTCTGGGTGAACGCGGAAGCCATCGATCAGTATCGAACCCGACCTCTCATCGTTGGTAGTCTAGATCACTAAACAATGAGCTATCGCGGCTCAAATAGTAACGGAGTACAACCATAAATGTATGCGAGGATGGAGAAATAAATAGTACCAACAGAAATCGAAAACTTTACGATCGCTATGGATAAATAATCAATGAAACTGATAGCTTGATAATACACGCTTTTGGGAACTTGAATCATGAACAAACAGTTGCACAGTTCGAAATATAAATAATAAATAAAAAATAAAAAGTAACTATGGAAATTAAAGGGTGTCCGGTTAGCGCAATCGATAGGCGGTTGGCTTACCACGGCAACAGCCGGGGTTCGTACCCTGGCGAGGACACCTGGGTTTTACTAATTCCCTAAAAATTAGTGGGAGCCGCGATAGCTCAGTGGTTAGTGAACTGGACTACTACGGACAAGAGGTAGGGTTCGATCCCAACCGACGGCTCCGGGTTCACCCAGCCTTAAATGGGTACCGGATTTTTTCTGGGAAAATAAAGCAGCACGGGCGTAATACCGACCACATTACCCCAAAAATCATGTGCTGAAGGTCTGTAAAATATAGGGTCACTAACACCATATTTCCCTATACGCCGCCACTTGGCGTGACGGGGGGTACTTTACTTTACTTACTTATGGAAATTAAAATATATTTAAGTAGAAATCATAAATAAACTCAAAAACAAACAATATGTACATATTTAAGTCTTCTTCTCCTTCTTTCTTTTCTCTTCCTCACTGATACCGAAAAGGTGTCGTGGTTTATATTATCTGTCGTTCTTGAGCTTCTCGAACAGTCTGAATTAGTGATATTCCTTTGTTTTTACATGTCTCTATCACTACATTTATCCGTCTTCTTCTAGGTCTTCCTCTTGGTCTTTTTCTATGCATTCTCGAGAAAAACGCCCTTGATGGTGATTGGTGAGGATTCATTCTGACCAGGTGGCCCAACCATTTCAGTTGTTGTTGCTCTATATATTCTTGGCATGATTTTATTCCTACCATTTTTCTTATGGTTTCATTTTGATCACAAATAAATCCGTTCGAAATCACACACACAAGACCACTTGAATTTATGTGTACTACAGGCAATGAAATTCATTTATAATTTAAATTTGACTCCCATCGCAAAAAAATGCGTGGCGTTGGCAGCACAGTCACGCATCGGAAGTCCATTAAAGTAGCAACCATAAATAAACGCACAATAACAATAGACACACATTAGGTATTGATTACAAGCAATCTCTAACACGGACATCATCATCAAGTGCCATGCCGGAAGGAAATTTGGTGATCATGTCTCTCTACAACATTCTTTGTCTAAATTTGACTTCATTTTGATCTTCACCCCATGGAATTTATTCCTCTCGTTACTGCCACGATTTGTTTGTCTATCTCTATTTTCACTGCAACGATTTGTCTGTCTATCCCAAAAGTCACTGCATCGACTTTATCCCTATTGTCACCACCACGACCTGCTTATCTATCCCTGTAGACAACGCATCGATTGTATCCCTCTCGTCACTCCCACGATTTGTCTATCTATCTCTATCTTCACTGTATCGACTTGTCTGCTTTTCCATAGGAAAAAAAATGGTATGTTAGAAGCTTTACGTGATTAGTGGACGACACAGATTAAACGACGTTTCGGCCCAATAGGCCTTCAGCAGGAACAAACCAAAAAAAAAAAAACACACACGGACATGTAAGTAAAACTAATAACGAAACATCCAAAACAAAAATAATCGAAATACGTTAAAGAAAATAAAAATGTCTTCCCTGTGTGTCAGCCCGAGGTCAAAATGAAAAGGAAAGCTTTACTGCAGCTTCGCATTTTTATGCATTCATTTGCATTTCTTTGCCTTAACCCCTGTTTTTCCATATCTTCACTGCAATGAGTGTTTGTCTATCTCAATATTCAACTCATGGATTTGTTTGTCTACCTCAATCTTCAACTCATCGATTTGTTTGTCTGTCACAATCTTCAACTCATCGATTTGTTTGTCTATCTCAATCTTCAACTCATCGATTTGTTTGTCTATCTCAATCTTCAACTCATCGATTTGTTTGTCTATCACAATCTTCAACTCATCGATTTGTTTGTCTGTCACAATCTTCAATTCATCGATTTGTTTGTCTGTCACAATCTTCAACTCATCGATTTGTTTGTCTATCTCAATCTTCACCTCATCGATTTGTTTGTCTGTCACAATCTTCAACTCATCGATTTGTTTGTCTATCTCAATCTTCAACTCATCGAGTTGTTTGTCTATTCCAAACTTCAACTCATCGATTTGTTTGTCTATCTCAATCTTCAACTCATCGATTTGTTTGTCTATCTCAATCTTCAACTCATCGATTTGTTTGTCTGTCACAATCTTCAACTCATCGATTTGTTTGTCTATCTCAATCTTCAACTCATCGATTTGTTTGTCTATCTCAATCTTCAACTCATCGATTTGTTTGTCTGTCACAATCTTCAACTCATCGATTTGTTTGTCTATCACAATCTTCAATTCATCGATTTGTTTGTCTGTCACAATCTTCAACTCATCGATTTGTTTGTCTATCTCAATCTTCAACTCATCGATTTGTTTGTCTATCTCAATCTTCAACTCATCGATTTGTTTGTCTATCGCAATCTTCAACTCATCGATTTGTTTGTCTATCACAATCTTCAACTCATTGATTTGTTTGTTTATCTCAATCTTGAACTCATCGATTTGTTTGTTTATCACAATCTTCAACTCATCGATTTGTTTATTTATCTCAAACTTCACCTCATCGATTTGTTTGTCTAACTCAATCTTCAAATCATCAATTTGTTTGTCTATCACAATCTTCAACTCATCGATTTGTTTGTCTATCTCAATCTTCACCTCATCGATTTGTTTGTTTATCTCAATCTTCAACTCATCGATTTGTTTGTTTATCTCAATCTTCATCTCATCGATTTGTTTGTTTATCTCAATCTTCAACTCATCGATTTGTTTGTTTATCACAATCTTCAACTCATCGATTTGTTTGCTTATCTCAATCTTCAACTCATCGATTTGTTTGTTTATCTCAATCTTCAACTCATCGATTTGTTTGTTTATCACAATCTTCAACTCATCGATTTGTTTGTCTATCTCAATCTTCACCTCATCGATTTGTTTGTTTATCACAATCTTCAACTCATCGATTTGTTTGTTTATCTCAATCTTCACCTCATCGATTTGTTTGTTTATCTCAATCTTCACCTCATCGATTTGTTTGTCTATCTCAATCTTCAACTCATCGAGTTGTTTGTCTATTCCAAACTTGAACTCATCGATTTGTTTGTCTATCTCAATCTTCAACTCATCGATTTGTTTGTCTATCTCAATCTTCAACTCATCGATTTGTTTGTCTATCTCAATCTTCAACTCATCGATTTGTTTGTCTATCTCAATCTTCACCTCATCGATTTGTTTGTTTATCTCAATCTTCAACTCATCGATTTGTTTGTTTATCTCAATCTTCAACTCATCGATTTGTTTGTTTATCACAATCTTCAACTCATCGATTTGTTTGCTTATCTCAATCTTCAACTCATCGATTTGTTTGTTTATCTCAATCTTCAACTCATCGATTTGTTTGTTTATCACAATCTTCAACTCATCGATTTGTTTGTCTATCTCAATCTTCACCTCATCGATTTGTTTGTTTATCACAATCTTCAACTCATCGATTTGTTTGTTTATCTCAATCTTCACCTCATCGATTTGTTTGTTTATCTCAATCTTCACCTCATCGATTTGTTTGTCTATCTCAATCTTCAACTCATCGAGTTGTTTGTCTATTCCAAACTTGAACTCATCGATTTGTTTGTCTATCTCAATCTTCAACTCATCGATTTATTTGTCTATCTCAATTTTCAACTCATCGATTTGTTTGTCTATCTCAATCTTCACCTCATCGATTTGTTTGCCTATCTCAATCTTCAACTCATCGATTTGTTTGTCTATCACAATCTTCAACTCATCGATTTGTTTGTCTATCTCAATTTTCAACTCATCGATTTGTTTGTCTATCTCAATCTTCACCTCATCGATTTGTTTGCCTATCTCAATCTTCACCTCATCGAGTTGTTTGCCTTTCTCAATTTTCACCTCATCGAATTGTTTGCCTATCTCAATCTTCACCTCATCGAATTGTTTGCCTATCTCAATCTTCACCTCATCGATTTGTTTATCTATTCCAAACTTCACCGCATCGATTTGTTTGTCTATTCCAAACTTTACCGCATCGATTTGTTTGTCTATTTCAAACTTCACCGCATCGATTTGTTTGTCTATTCCAAACTTCACCGCATCGATATGTTTGTCTATCCCTATCATCACCGCCTTGATTTAACCCCTATCGTCACTGTATAGAAGCTTATCCCAGTTTGCATGTTATCTTCTCATGAAGCAAAGAGAGATACACAACTTTATGACATATTTGGATATCCATTCTGCCATTCTCCATGGCTCTCACCTGTTTCCTTTTTTATAGCTGTCGAATAGTAAACCTTTTCTATCTCCCCTTACACTTGTTATCCAATTTCACATCCTCAGTGTAATGTCTTACGTCTCTAAAGGAGAATCAATTCTGCTACTCAAGCAGGGGCGGACCTGCTTATATCGAGAGGCTCGTTCGTAGTTTTTCACAATCTACCTTTGTAACCCACGTACTTATTTTTGACATGTATACTTAGGTGGACTAATTTACTTAATTAACTAAATTAAACTCATTGCTCAGAAATTCAGTTCTTCTTTTCACAATTTACTTTTGTAAGCCACGTTCTTAATTGTTTATACTCTACCTTTGTGAACCACGTTCTTAATTGTTTATACTTTATCTTTGTAAGCCACGTTCTTAATTGTTTATACTTTATCTTTGTGAACCACGTTCTTAATTGTTTATACTTTATCTTTGTAAGCTACGTTCTTAATTGTTTATACTTTATCTTTGTAAACCACGTTCTTAATTGTTTATACTTTATCTTTGTAAGCCACGCTCTTAATTGTTTATACTTTATCTTTGTAAGCCACGTTCTTAATTGTTTATACTTTATCTTTGTAAGCCACGTTCTTAATTGTTTATACTTTATCTTTGTAAACCACGTTCTTAATTGTTCATACTCTACCTTTGTGAACCACGTTTTCATTTTTGTAACTCACACTTGTGTGGACTATCGACTATATTAAACTCATTGCCCGGAAATTAAGAATCTTCAACTGGAATGTCAAATCACTTGTTGTTGTCGTTGTTGGGATCATCATTACTGCACACTAGGCGAGTCCATATGTGTTCCGATACTCCCGTATGTCGTGACAATCAGAGGAGAATTCCGGTCCACGCGCACAATCTCCGTAGCACAACCTGGGATCACATCAGTATTGTTAATATACCAGCAATTTGAACTAACGCAGGCTAGTAGTATAGTTTGATAGTTTGTTCAATAAGAACGGTTCGTTAGCTTCAGGATCAGACTACACAATAATTTCGTACTTTGGAATCATGACCCAGGAGGGCCCACTCTGCCCCTCATAGAAAATCAAGAAGAAAAAGGGAACGTTTTTTCGTCTCCTGTTGCAATTTCCTGTGGCCAAGAATCATAAAGAACAACAAAAACACACAGAGAACGACTGTAATCAATCCAATATTGTTTAGAACATGTCGCCTGAGTCGGTAATATGAGGCCAACAACAGAAATGAGGAACGCACGGAACAAACGAAAAACCAGTGGCTCAAGATGGTGGTTGTTATTAGAACAAAATTACGAGAATCATTTCAAACATTGTCGGGTCGACTTTGTTTTGGAATACACAACGAAGTGGAAACACACAAAAAAACTCTAAAAATATGAAGAATAAGAATTAAAAACAGATATAAGATACAGGAAGCACGTGCGGGCAAAAAGTTCACAGAATGCCTCAGGGCAATAACAACTTGCAGAGATGTGTTGAAGACCGGTGATTTACACTCTACACTAAGATGAACTGTTGATTATAATGAGTATCCGAAGTGGACCTCCCGCTCGTGTCCTTTCGCGCCCCTGGACCCTCGTTTTCTATGGCTCTCTTTGAGAAGGCTGTCTTCCTGCTTGAGAGAGTGTTGGAAGCCAACGCTCCAGGCAAGGCGCGGATTCGCCAGCTCAGTTGATGCACACGCAAATAAATGTGTGTAAATGTGTTTCTTTCAGGGAGGTAATCTAAACACCGTCCATTGAGATGTATACAAGATGGCAAGTTTTTCTTCTCACTTCTTGCTGTCAGGAGATGCTTGATTTGAGATTAGGGTTATTTGGCAGCACTTTCCACAATTATACGGATCTGTAGCTTTCATGAGGCCTGCAGTTTACTGTAAAGCATCTTGTCTGTTATATGCCTGTAGGGAAATTTCTCACTCTGTGACTTTCAGTGCTCAGTTTATTTTATAATCGGCTGTTCTCTCCCAGTTCGACACTCGCAATCATTGCTTGGCACTCTTGATAGGAAAGTAAACTTGAGCATCAGAATACTTTAAACACTAATTTGAGATTGTGACACCATTGTGAGAAGCACTCGGAACAAAGAAGAATGTGACACCATTGTGAGAAGCACTTGGAACAAAGAAGAATGTGACACCATTGTGAGAAGCACTCGGAACAAAGAAATATGATCATATATAAATGAGCTATTATTATTTTAACATTAAAATTAAAAGGCGAAAGGTAAAGTTAGAACAAAGAAAATACACTCTTTAGTAGAGATTACTGTTGCAAACAATAACCAAGCAGCCAACCAACAGAATGACACCCCCCACTCCCCCCCCCCAACCCACCTCGACCGACCGAATGACTGACTAACTAACAAACGAAGGTTGAAGGTAACTAACGAAATAACTAGTTACTTCACTGACAACAAAAAATAAAGAAACTATCAGTTATTTAACTAAACACATAACTAACTTAGTCGTCTAAGTAACTAACATAATATCAAACTTAAATAGTTAACCATCTGATATCTGAGCCAACAACAATCTAAGAAACTAACAGAATTTTATTTATCTTATTGACTAGTCTATTTTTCTTCTTCCTTAATTGTAAAGAATCAACTAGTTAACCAGCTGCTGAATTCTTCTACTTCTACCTTTTTAGCTCCCAGTGGAGCATAGGTCTTCAACAAACACTTTCCAAGTCATTCTGTTTTTTGCCATTCTTTTAAGATGATTCCATGTCTTCGCCATCATCTTCAACTCTGCTTCTATCTGTCTTCTCCAAGAATTCCTTGGTCTTCCTCTTTGTCTTTTCCCCTGGGGATTCCAAAAAAGGGCCTGTTGTGTAATACTCTAAGTTGGCTTCCGTATTTGTCCTATCCAGCACCATCGTCTTCGCTGTATCTCTTTATCCACTGGTATTTGACTGGTACATTTCCATAATTCTATGTTAATGATTTTGTCCTGCCATTTCCATCCTTTTATTCTGCGTAAGCAGTCATTAATGCAAGTCTGTATCTTCGTGATTGTCAATTTTGTTGTTCTCCATGTTTCACAGCCATATATTAGGACCGACTTAACATTTGAGTTGAAAATATTTATTTTTGTATTTAACCTAATCTCTTTGGATTTCCATGTTTCCCAGTGCAATGAAAGGATCTCTTGCTTTTGATATCCTTATTTTGGTATCATTTTCTGTTCATCCCTCTTTATCTATATTACTGCCCAGATATATGTAAGAATGTATGTCTTGTGGAGGTATTTCTCCTAGTTTTATTTGGCTATTGCCAACTATATTAATTCTCATATTGTTGGTCTTATCTCTATTAATCTTCAGTCATAGCTGTTGTGATCTCTCATCAAATATGCTCATTTTATCCTTCATCTGTTGATGGCTGTGTGATAGAAGAGCTATGTCATCAGCAAAGTCTAAATCATGAAGTTGTTTGGTCAGTGACCACTGGATCCCATTTCTGTTGTTTTGAGTTATTTTCATAATCCAATCTATGACCAGTAGAAAGAGAAATGGAGATAGAAGGCGTCCCTGCCGTACTCCTGTTCTTATTTCAAATGCTTCTGTAAGCTGTCCTTCATGCAGCACACTACATTTCGTTCCTTCATACATTGTTTTTATCAGGTTAATAAACTTTATGGGGATTCCGTAATGACTCAGCAACTTCCAAAGCATTCTTCTGTCTAAACTATCAAATGCCTTTTCGTAATCTATAAATCCAATATAAAATGGGGATTTTAGTTCTAAACTTTGTTCAACTATTATACGTAGAGTAGTTATTTGATCAGCACATGATCTGTTCTTCCTAAAACCTGCTTGTTCATCTCTCAAATGTTTCTCTATAGCCTCTTTTAGTCTCTCCAGAATGATTCTGTTTAATATTTTTCCTGGCACTGATAGTAGCATAATTCCCCTATAATTTGTGCACTCCTGTAAACTTCCTTTCTTTGGTAGTTTGATCAGATAACATTCTTTCCAGTCTTTACTTCCCTCTCCCAAATTTTATCTAGTAGATTATGTAACATCTTGGTAGAGGTGTTAATATCTACTTCCGAAGGAATTTCATCTGGTCCTGTTGCTTTACCATTTTTTAATAGGTTGATGACTTTCATTATTTCTTCTTTACTTGGTTTTCCACAGTTAACGTGTAACTTTTCTTCTGCTGGTAGTATATCTGGAGGATTATTTGAGCCGAGTCTGTTCAAAAGTTCTTCAAAATGCTCTTTCCATCTCTCCATTAAAAAACGATTAACTTTCATATTAATGAACAAATTAATTAACTTTATTACTAACCATAAAACTAACATTAACTAAACAGCTAAGTAGCAGAATCGTCTAAGTAACAAACAAACTGGGCGCCTGCCTGTCTCCTAGTTTGTCTTGACACTTTACTGTTGCACTCCTGCTGAACGAGCTTCCTTTCTCTTCGCTGCCCCTGTTACCGTTCAATGTGCCTGGGTGAGTGGGGGCTCGGAGTGTTCAATGCTGCCTGGGTGAGTGGGGGCTTGGAGTGTTCAACGCTGCCTGGGTGAGTGGGGGAGTGGAGTGTTCAATGCTGCCTGGGTGAGTGGTGGCTTGGAGTGTTCAATGCTGCCTGGGTGAGTGGGGGCTTGGAGTGTTCAACGCTGCCTGGGTGAGTGGGGGTTTGGTGTGTTCAACGCTGCCTTGGTGAGTGGGGGCTTGGAGTGTTCAACGCTGCCTGGGTGAGTGGGGGCTTGGAGTGTTCAATGCTGCCTGGGTGAGTGGGGGCTTGGAGTGTTCAATGCTGCCTGGGTGAGTGGGGGCTTGGAGTGTTCAATGCTGCCTGGGTGAGTGGGGGCTTGGAGTGTTCAACGCTGCCTGAGTGAGTGGGGGCTTGGAGTGTTCAACGCTGCCTGGGTGAGTGGGGGCTTGGAGTGTTCAACGCTGCCTGGGTGATTGGGGGCTTGGAGTGTTCAACGCTGCCTGGGTGAGTGGGGGCATGGAGTGTTCAATGCTGCCTGGGTGAGTGGGGGCTTGGAGTGTTCAACGCTGCCTTGGTGAGTGGGGGCTTGGAGTGTTCAACGCTGCCTGGGTGAGTGGGGGCTTGGAGTGTTCAATGCTGCCTGGGTGAGTTGGGGCTTGGAGTGTTCAACGCTGCCTGGGTGAGTGGTGGCTTGGAGTGTTCAATGCTGCCTGGGTGAGTGGGGGCTTGGAGTGTTCAACGCTGCCTGGGTGAGTGGGGGTTTGGTGTGTTCAACGCTGCCTTGGTGAGTGGGGGCTTGGAGTGTTCAACGCTGCCTGGGTGAGTGGGGGCTTGGAGTGTTCAATGCTGCCTGGGTGAGTGGGGGCTTGGAGTGTTCAATGCTGCCTGGGCGAGTGGGGGCTTGGAGTGTTCAATGCTGCCTGGGTGAGTGGGGGCTTGGAGTGTCCAACGCTGCCTGGGTGAGTGGGGGCTTGGAGTGTTCAACGCTGCCTGGGTGAGTGGGGGCTTGGAGTGTTCAACGCTGCCTTGGTGAGTGGGGGCTTGGAGTGTTCAACGCTGCCTGGGTGAGTGGGGGCATGGAGTGTTCAATGCTGCCTGGGTTAGTGGGGGCTTGGAGTGTTCAACGCTGCCTGGGTAAGTGGGGGCTTGGAGTGTTCAACGCTGCCTGGAAGAGTGGGGGTTTGGAGTGTTCAATGCGTCCTGGGTGAGTGGGGGCTTGGAGTGTTCAATGATATCGCTTCTTCCCAAGCATCGTGCTGATCTTGCCAAATTTCCGTTGACACGTCATCTTCCATGTCTGCCATTCGTCCTTTCCCCGCTGAATCGGAGTGTTAATACATTTCTGGGATTGCTGCCCGGTGAGAATCATGCTATATATTCAAAAACTATCTGCTGTTCTTTAAAACACATTTACAACCCAAGCTCTCTTTATTTTGCATCATGTTTTATTTTGTGTTTTCTTGCCTCGTTCGGTTGCAAGACTATGTTTGCACAGGATTTCTCCATTGAGATAATCGATGATATCTGTCTTCTTAATACATTGTGTCGAATTGATATCTATATCGTCGAGCTATATCTCTGATTAGTCTTATTTCTTTCAACGAAGTTGGTCTGCCGATGACGAGATGAGGGCATCCATCTAGATCGCGACCCTCTGGGTATTCCTAGTCTAAAACTGCTACTGGAGATTTGTCTGAAAAGTAACAATCGTGCTGGTATTGTGCGGACCATTACTTCAAAGCGTATCGATGGCATGAAATATATAGACATCAACATCATCCTTTTCCCTTCTCGTTGTATTCGAACCATGACTTACGGTCTTGGAACGTTAAGGAATGACCTCTTGTCCTGTCAAGGAAATTAACTTCATGAGTCTTATTTTCACCAGTAATATTTGCATCAATTCACAAAAATGAGTAATACTGTTCACTCAGTGTATGCGATTGTTTTTCGTTTTTTGTAAGCGCCGTGCACTGTTTTGCATATTCGTTAATAAATGCCAATAAAAATAACCGTAAATAACAAATAACTGAACTCACTTCTGAGCACTCCAGAAATGGCATCCATGTAATATAATCCTTAGATTGGAACCCCGGGCAACCAAAGATGACGGTCCATGTAATATAGTCCTTAGATTGGAACCCCGGGCAACCAAAGATGACGGTCCATGTAATATAGTCCTTAGATTGGAACTCCGGGCAAACAAAGATGATGATCCATGTAATAGAGTCCTTAGTTTAGAACCCCGGGCAACCAAAGAAGACGGTCCATGTAATATAGTCCTTAGATTGGAACCCCGGGCAACCAAAGATGATGGTCCATGTAATATAGTCCTTAGATTGGAACCCCGGGCAACCAAAGATGACGGTCCATGTAATATAGTCCTTAGTTTGAAACCCCGGGCAACCAAAGATGACGGTCCATGTAATATAGTCCTTAGTTTGAAACCCCGGGCAACCAAAGATCACGGTCCGTGAAATATAGTCCTTAGATTGGAACCCCGGGTAATCAAAGATGACGGTCCATGTAATATAGTCCTTAGTTTGGAACTCCGAGCAACCAAAGATGACGGTCCATGTAATATGGTCCTTAGTTTGGAACCCCGGGCAACCAAAGATGACGGTCCATGTAATATAGTCCTTAGTTTGGAACTCCGGGCAACCAAAGATGACCGTCCATGTAATATAGTCCTTAGTTTGGAACCCCGGGCAACCAAAGATGACGGTCCATGTAATATAGTTCTTAGTTTGAAACCCCGGGCAACCAAAGATGACGGTCCATGTAATATAGTCCATGGATTGGAACCCCGGGCAACCAAAGATGACGGCCCATGTAATATAGTCTTTAGTTTGGAACTCCGGGCAACCAAAGATGACGGTCCATGTAATATAGTCTTTAGATTGGAACCCGGGCAACAAAAGATGACGGTCCATGTGATATAGACATTAGATTGGAATCCCGGGCAACCAAAGATGACGGTCCATGTAATATGGTCCTTACATTGGAACCAAAGGCAACCAAAGGTGACGGTCCATATAATATGGTCCTTAAATTGGAACCCCGGGCAACCAAAGATGACGGTTCATGTAATATAGTCCTTAGATTGAAACCCCGGGCAACAAAAGATGACGGTCCATGTAATATAGTCCTTAGATTGGAACTCCGGGCAAACAAAGATGATGAGCCATGTAATATAGTCCTTAGATTGGAACCCCGGGCAACCAAAGATGATGATCCATGTAATATAGTCCTTATATTGGAACCCCGGGCAACCAAAGATGACGGTCCATGTAATATAGTCCTTAGATTGAAACCCCGGGCAACAAAAGATGACGGCCCATGTAATATAGTCCTTAGATTGGAACCCCGGGCAACCAAAGATGACGGCCCATGCAATATAGTTCTTAGATTGGAACCAAAGGCAACCAAAGGTGACGGTCCATATAATATGGTCCTTAGATTGGAACCCCGGGCAACCAAAGATGACGATCTATGTAATACAGTCCTTAGATTGGGACCCGGGCAACAAAAGATGACGGCCCATGTAATATAGTCCTTAGATTGGAACCCCGGGCAACCAAAGATGGATTTTGTCAGCCTTGAGGCCTGGTTCAGTAACAGTACCCGAATAAAAAAAACAGGACATACTCACACATACATAAATACACACAAACATATTCATACATGCATGCATGCATACGCACACATGCACACATACATACATTACATAAAGGCATACATACATACTAACATACCTACATACATATATCATCATCAGGTACCATGTCTGCTAGCGTAGGTGATCATGATCTCCAACTCTCGATCTCAACTCTTTCTCAACTTTCGATCTCGACAGTTATTTATTATTTCTGTTGTCGATCTTCTACCAAGGCATTCTCTTAAAATGTCCGGTATCTTTTCTTGTTGCTTTCATCTATCTCTTCATCCCTAGATTTGTCAAGTTGTCAAAATATATTTCAGCTGTTTCCTTTTCATTACATGGCCAAAAAATGATGATTGTTTCTTCCTAATATTGGACATCAGCTCTCTTTTTGCTTTGACACTTTTCGGAACGTTTTTATTACTTTTCTTAGCTGTCCATGGTATTCTCAACATTTTTCTATAAAACCACATTTCTACAGCATCCAGTGATTTTCTTGTCTGTTGTCCTATTGTCCATGATTCACATCCATATGTTAAAACTGACGCTACATAACATTTAAGAAATCTTTTTCTTGTTTCTATTGTCAAAATTTAATTGTGCAGTATCTTCTTAATTTTTTGGAAAGCTGCAGTTGTCTGAGGCTTTCTGCATCTCACCTCTGTTGTATATCTACCATCTGAGGTTAACATTGTTCCCAGATATTTAAATCCATTTACCTGTTTTAATATTGTTCCATTTGTCTTTGTTGTGCATTGTGGTGGTGTCTTTTTCTTTGTTCTACATTACTTCTGTCTTTTGCTATCAAGGCTGAGTCCTTTATTTTTGAGTATCTGAGTCCTTTCATTCACTTTAATGTCAAACATATCTGGTAATTTATTTTCAGTCTTAGCAATTACGACTGCATCATCAACATACCTTAGATTATTTATGTTATGACCTCCGGTTGTTATTTCAGGCATGCCCCTTATGGATCTTAAAATAATCTCCAAAAACTACAGGACTGATTTCCGAAGTGATTGCTGTGAAAAGCATATGGATTTATAATCAACATCATACATGAACAATCAGTCTGCATACGATTCGAGAAATGCTTGAATGGGCGGTGGAGTGGATATGGGGATGCCCCGAATGCAATGAAATTGATTCCATAAATGGAATAGAATACTCTGTGATAAACTACATTCAATATTCTCTCTTCTTTACTGCTGTACTTGGTTGTCAGTTCTGTCTACACGGCTCTATTCGTTGATGACAGTACACTATTGATAATTACCGTTTATATGTTTAAGAACAAACGTCAGTTTTTACATTTATTATTCGCGTCACTTATAAATAAATGTTCTGGTTGTTACAGATATATATATATATATATATATATATATATATATATAGGGAGCCGCGATAGCTCAGTGGTTAGTGAATTGGACTACAAAGGACAAGGGGTAGGGTTCGATCCCAACCGACGGCTTCCAGGTTCACCCAGCCTTAAATAGGTACCGGATTTTTTTCTGGGAAAGTAAAGCAGCACGGGCGTAATACTGACCACATTACCTCAAAAATCATGTGCTGAAGTTCTGTAAAATATAGGGTCACTAACACCATATTTCCCTATACGCCACTTGGCGTGACGAGAGTACTTTACTTTACTATATACATATATATATGTAATATATATATATATATATATATATATATATATATATATTTCCAGGCTCTCTATATACTAAAGAGTTTTTACTTTACTTTACATTACTTTACTTTACTTTACTTTACTTTACTTTACTTTACTTTACTTTACATTACTTTACTTTACTTTACTTTACTTTACCCGTGTATAGAAATTCTTCCTATGACAAAAAATGGTTATAAAAAGACTTCAGTGTTTAGTTTAATCAACCTCTTGAGACCAACAATATCAGAATGGTGAGTCACGTTTGATACTTTCAATGTTCTGAAAATTGCGGATAGAGTGATATCAACGCTAATCTGAAGGATTCGTGACCTCTTGTCTTATCTCTGTTCTCCAATATGAAGTGCCAAAGAGGTTGAACTTGAGTAAGAAGTTTGAGTCATTGGATTAAAAGAAATGGAGCTGGCCTAGATATAGAAATGTGTTTCCTATTATTTAGTTTTACATGGGGCTTTTAGCTCTGAGAAATATAAGGCCTACTTAAGAATTCTAATCGAGGTTGAAGGTGGATCATTTGCTTGACTGTCTGGTTGTATTTCTCGCTTCGTGGTTGGTCGTTTGATATCTGCGGAACTGCAAGTGGTATTATCCCTGATACAAATTTAATACCCCCCAAGGATGCATTGTTTGTTGCAGTATTCAGAAGTAATGAGATATCTGAGAGGTTGAGCAATGGTTTCAGCTTTTATCTATAACGAGATAGCAATTCACCTGTAGTTGAAAGTTCAAGGGCGACATAAATTGTGTTATTACCGTTATTTGAGCGGCAAAGAACAGGTGCATATATATACATCCTACTAAAAGTAATCCTGGAGGGGAAAATACAAGGTAAAAGAGGCAGATCAAGACTAACATAGAAGAGTAACATCAAAAGATGGACAAATCAGCTTATGACAACCTGCACCATCAAAGCAAGAGATAGAGCAGAATGGCGCTTGCCTCGGTAGCCTATTTGGGAAAACCACTCGACTGGACTACCGACGTTCGGACAACCCGTGTTCGATTCCCGCTGGGAGCAGTGTGAGTTGTACTCATGATTGGAAAGAAAAAAAATATGCCCACGGTCGACCCAGCATTTGGCAGAAATGGGTACCAGGGTATTACCCTGGGAAGGTGAGGAATGTTGCTTCGCATCTGAGTTTAGATGCTTGAGGCGACACTATACAGAAATCTCCGAACATTTCTTGATAGGCGGCCGAGCACATATGGGTGTAAACTCGCGTGCTAAGACGCCGGTTCAAATCTCGTACTTTACCTTTACCTTTACATTCAGTAGCACATGAGTGGAAGTTTTCAGTTTAAAAGAAGAATCATTTATCGTAGATCACGACAGTTAAGATTGAAATATTCCGATCCGCAACAAAGCGGTGTACGGAGGTCTGAATTAAGACATTAACTGCATTCTTTGGCAGCTACTTCGTTTAATGATGACAGAAATGCTGGCACTAAAAAATTTCAAATGTTTCGTTTCTGGCGACAGTCCCAGCTGATCGTGGGTGTGGTGTCAACGTGACATTGTTGAAATTATAGATTTCCAAGAAGAAATCACAGGCCAAGGGTGAATAAACGTAAACAACGCCCACGTGATCGAAATAAAGGCTTGCTTCCGTCATTTTTGAGGACAAGTAACTGTGGTTTAAACCAGGACTGAAATGGTGGGGGGGGGGGGGGGAGGGAATACCAGCCATCTGGATGAAACGAGAATAATTTCAGGGGAAGGAGTATGTTCACACCACTCGGGAAATAAAATCACAAATAATAAACATCAGAAAAAAAGAACATTAGACAGCCCAATGCAGGATCGAACCCGTACTCCTCGTCACGGCGACTTACCACGAGCTATCTGCTCTGAAACACACGGCCAACTAGTAAAGTAAGTAAAGTAAAGTACCCCCGTCACGCCAAGTGGCGTATAGGGAAATATGGTGTTAGTGACCCTATATTTTACAGACCTTCAGCACATGATTTTTGGGGTAATGTGGTCGGTATTACGCCCGTGCTGCTTTTACTTTCCCAGAAAAAATCCGGTACCCATTTAAGGCTGGGTGAACCCGGAGCCGTCGGTTGGGATCGAACCCTACCCCTTGTCCGTAGTAGTCCAGTTCACTAACCACTGAGCTATCGCGGCTCCTACTAATTTTTAGGGAATTAGTAAAACCCAGGTGTCCTCGCCAGGATTACGAACCCCGGCTGTTGCCGTGGTAAGCCAACCGCACGGCCAACTAAGCAACCTAAAAAAAAAGTTGCTATCATTAGCGATGTCTTTCACGCGTGTATACTCATGGCTACAGCATGTGCACCATGCTTGCGACTCGCTACAGAGCATTGATCCAAACCTTTCAAATTTTGCATCATTGGTTGAAAGATTACAAAGGCAGAAGGAGGTAAAGTAAAGTACAATAAACAAGGGAATAAGCAAAGAACTACTGTGCTGTAGTAAAGTTGGCGGGCTGGGAACGAGATGAAAACAGTGAAATATGACAAGTTTACATGAGAGAAAAAACAAAACAATGACGTTTCGGTTTCACATCGCGCCTTCATTCTATGAGGTAGTTAGATCTCAATGCATTTTGTGTGTTCTCTGTGTGTTTTTTTTCTTAATGTTGCTGAGGAAAGTCGTACATGTGAAGCCGAAACACCACTGTTTTTTGTTGTTTTGTTATCTCATGCAAAGCTGTCATAACACACAGTGGTCACTTCTTTCTCTAAAGTAAGGTAAAGTAAAGTAAAGTAATAAACAAAGAATTTGTCAAACCATTCTAGATCATCTCATTACTGATCTAGGTTCTTGTTCAGTGTTAAAGAAAATGCTGTTACACAGTTCATACATACACAGTTCATACATACACAGTTCATACATGTACAATTCATACATACACAGTTCATACATACACAGTTCATACATGTACAGTTCATACATACACAGTTCATACATATACAGTTCATACATACACAGTTCATATAAACACAGTTCATACATACACAGTTCATACATGTACAGTTCATACATACACAGTTCATACATACACAGTTCATACATTCACAGTTCATACATACACAGTTCATACATGTACAGTTCATACATACATAGTTCATACATACACAGTTCATATAAACACAGTTCATACATACATAATTCATAAATACACAATGCATACATACAGAGTTCAAACATAAACAGTTTATACATACACAATTCATACATACACAGTTCATACATACATAATTCATACATAGACAGTTCATACATATATGGTTTCGAAAGGTACATATTTTGGTTTTACTATATCATAGCGCACCACAAAGAGCAACTCTGATGTTACTGTCGGGGAATTTTTTAGTTTTGAGAAAACAAACGACATAATAATATATTCGAACCTTCATCTTTCCGCCTTCATTAACTCAATTGTTCCTACTCAGTCTAGTTCACATTCACTTCACCCCACACCAGTGACGAAGAGAAAGAGGGAAGCAAAGAGAAAAGATACCAGACAGCTGAGGAGAATGGCTTGGCAGAAGGTAAAGAACAGAAATGATAAATAACTGTGGAAAGATATGGAGAGACTTGATCACCTATGCCAGCAGGCATGGTTCTTGATGATGATGAGGGTATATATATATATATATATCATCATCATCATCATGTGCCATACCGGTTGGCGTAGGTGATCATGTCCCTCCACAATCTTCTATCTACAGTGCATCGTATCAGTTCTGTTGTTGACTGGTTTCCATGCCATGACACCAAGCTATCCAGTATTTTCTCTCTTTCTCGTCCGCGATCTCTATTTCCTTTTATTTTGCCAGCTGTAACCAGGTATTCCGACTTTCCTCTTCTCATGATGTGCCCGAAAAATGTTGATTGCTTCTTTCTGTTGTTTTTTTAAAGAGCTCCCTTTTTGTGTTGGCCTCTTTGAGAACTTCCTAATTGGTCTTTTAAGCTGTCCAGGGAACGTTCAACATTCTTCTGAGAAATCACATCTCTGTTACCTCTAATCGTCTTTTCATTTGTTTGTCTACTGTCCATGATTCGCTTCCATAGGTCAGAATTGGTTCTATATAGCACCGATGAACTCTCTTTCTCATTTTTATTGACATAGATTTGTTGCATAAGATATTTTTCATTTTCTGAAATGCCATTTTGGTCTGAGCTATTCTGCTTTTTATTTCTGTGGTGCATCTCCCATCTGATGTTATTATTGTGCCAAAGTATTTGAAACGTTGCACTTGTTTCAGATTTGTCTCGTTTATTTTTATGCTGCATGATGGTAGTGATTGTTTCTTCGATATAACCATTACTTCTGTTTTCATACTATTCAGACTGAGACCTTTCTTGTTGCTTTCTTTTACTATTATGTCTATCATTTCTTGTAGTTCATTCTCTGTCTCTGCTATTAAGACTGTGTCATCCGCATATCGCAAATTATTTATGTTGTGACCGTTGACTTCAATTCCTTTTTTGTCTGCTATTGATCTCATAATGTATTCGCTGTAAAGTGAAAACAAATCCGGCGACAGAACACAGCCTTGTCTGACTCCTTGCTTTATATATTGGAATTGTTCTGTTTGGTTGTTAATTAATATATATATATATATATATATATATATATATATATATATATATATATATATATATGAAGAATTAACAGGAAGATATACGCAATCAAAAACTTGATGTTTAAGATCAAAGGAAGGACAACTGTTGATTGAACAAGAAAGCATAAGGGAACGATGGACAGAATGCATTAAAGATCTTTATAATGATGAACGAACATAAGTAAATATTAAATATAATGGAGAAGGACCAGAACTACTCAAAGAAGAAGTGGAAGAGGCCTTGAGCAATATGAAAGCAGGAAAAGCTCCTGGACCAGATAATATAACTAAAGAAGAGATTGAAGCCATGAGTGATTTTGGAATAGAAATAATAACAAAAATATTGAATGATATCTACAACAGCGGATATATACCAGACGACCTGTTAAAATTAATAATCATAACCCTACCAAAGAAATCTGGTGCGATGGAATGCGATAATCATCGCACAATAAACCTTATGACTCATATGGCAAAGATACTACTAAGAATAATCTTGTGAAGGGTGCGAAACAAAATCAGACCAGAAATTGGTGATGAATAGTGTGGTTTTGTTGGAGGTAAAGGAACGAGCAATGCCATATATATACCATAAGATCTTTAGTAGAAAGAGCTATAGAGATGAAAACAGATCTATACCATTTCTCATAGATTATACCAAAGCATTTGACAAAGTAAAGCACTGAGAAAAAAATCACAATTTTAGAAAACATAAACGTAGACAGCAAAGATCTAAGAATAATAAATAACATGTACTGACAACAAACAGTGGCCATAAGAACTGGAAATCAATTTAATTAGGAATCTTCCAAGAAATAAATCAGGGTGTGAGGCAAGGTTGTGTGCTGACACCAGATTTGTTTAATATGTATAGTGAGATTATTTTAAGATCCATAAAGGGCATGCCTGGAATAACATTCGGAGGTGATAATATAAAAAAAAAAATCTAAGGTATGCTGATGATACATTCTTAATCTCTAAGAGTGAAAATGAGTTACAAGAAATGTTAGCCATTATAGTGAAAGATAGCAAAAATAAAGAACTCAGCCTTAATAGTAAAAAAAAACCCAGAAGTAATGGTAACAACAAAGAAAAAAACATCACCGCAATGCACAATAAACGTTCTGAAAGAGGCCTCATCAAAAAGAGAATCAATTTCCAATATTAGGAAGAAACAATTATAATTTTTTGGCCATGTAATGAGAAGAGAACAGCTGGAATATATAGTAACAACTGGGAAAAAAGAGGGACGAAAAGATGAGGGAAACGCTGAGGGAAGCAAAGAGAAAAGATAGACAACTTAAGAGAATACCTTGGCAGGAGATCAACAACAAAAATTATAAATAACTGTCCAGATCGAATGTTGTGGAGAGACGTGATCATCTACACCAGCAGGCACGGTACTTGATGATGATGTTGAGATATATATATATATACACAATACAAATGCATAGAAATGTATGCTCAAATATGACAGTTGTAATATAGCAACATACTCAGCTATCAAAATCAAGGATTTACTCTACTGTGCGATGTTTTCCTTCTTTGGCTATCAGAATGTATATTTTGTAAGAAGTGATTAATTTTTTTATAATAAAATTGATAGATTTCTGAACAAACATTTTTTTCACCGTAGGTCTGTCTAACTTAAAAATGATTTCGCTACGCACCAAAATATTTCAGTGGTTTATGTTCTTTATGAGACGTCTCCAAATACTTCTGGTCTCACTTACATGGTCTTACATGCTTTCAATGGAATGTGTAATATTGTAAAGCACTTGGGTTTTGCCTTGTCTTGCAGTGACGGGACAAATCCCCAGCCAAGATACTCGACTGAGTATTATTGATATTTCTTCTTTGCAGAGGTAGCGATGGCACTATATGTTTTAAGTGCATAATGTTACAAATACTTTTGTAAGTGCAGAGTGTTACAAATACTCTTTGTTAGTGCATAATAATAAGGTTATCAATACTTTTTCTATTTGCAAAATGTACTGCCATATACTTTTGTACATACTCACAGATCAAGGATCACAATAGATTTGTACGATGTTAAGAAATGAAACACAGCAACCGCGATAGGGCTGACGAAACGACCTTCTCTGATTGGCAAACTTGTACTATACGCCGTCCAGATCGTTAACACATCTTGCATAGGACTAAAGAGAAGAGGACTGCTAGGTTAGGTAACGGTCGAGTGGGGAGAGGGGTGGGGAGAGAAGGGGGAAAGGAAAATACTGTCGCAGCAGACACCAAAGGTCATCCGTCTAGCGAAGATGGTCACTTTTAAAGTCCGCCAGATACTTCTGATATGATCTTCTCTTATTTATTTTTCTCTCTGCCGAAGACGCGACATAGGGCGGAAGTCATAGTTCTCCATTGTTGAAGAGGTGCTAGTTCTTGACATCCGGTCAATATGGCGGATAGACGACAGGGATCCGTAACGAAACTGTGTGAAAAGTGTTCCTTGTAGCAGTTTCATCATGTTCCGGGTTTAGCTTGCTGCTGGAGCTACTGAGTATTGCTCTGTGCACACCGTGGGCTGTGTGATCTTCCTGATGGTGTTTCTAAATTCAGATTGCTTGCGATGAATGATGTTATCGTATGACAAAGGACAGTTCAGAGGCGTTCACTGATGGTGCTAAAAATACGACTTATGTTTTTTGACAGTGCTGTGTTTGCTACTATGAGGACTACGACTGTTTTTCTTTGTTTGGATATTCGATGAGATGTTAATTCGGATGATTCCACTGGCATGGGCGGTTGAGCAATTATGGATTTCCATTCGTTTGCAGTGATACTGGGGCCTTTGAATAACCATAATCAAGCTAGTCCTTGTAAGTCATGGTTGTTTTTTTTGTCTCATGGTTGAACCTTCCATAGTTTATGAATTGTTCTGTGTAGTGTTACTTTTGGTTTCTCTATTGTGTGCTGCTAATGAAACAATTCATCATTATCACCATCATTGAATGCCGTCTCCGCATCGAAGGTTGGCTACCATGAAATGCCATTCCGTCCAGTCTCTTGCTTTGATAGTGCGGGTTGTCATAGGCTGACCTGTCGATCTTTTGATATTACTCGTCCATGTTAGTCTTGGTCTGCTCCTACCTCTTTTACCTGGTATTTTCCCTTTCTAAATTACTTTTAGTAGACTGCTGTGTTTTTTAACATGCCCCAAAATCGCATTTGTCTTATTTGAATTGTGTTTAGTAGCATGAAACAATTCACTGAGTGTAAATATGTGATACCTGAGCACTATATTCTACAAACATATGGCCTCCTAATAACGTGCCATCCCTACCCCCCCCCCCCCCCCGGCCTCAATTATGCTAGTTTAACCCGTGACCACCAAGGAATTTCATGTGGCGCACCTATAGAGCTATAAGATACATTAAAAGGGCTAAGAGGAAATACACAGATTAACTAGCTAAAGAGGCAGAAGAAGCAAAGAAGGAAAGAAGAGGCAAATGAAGGAAATATGAAAGAACTGTAGAACAGTTCCAAGATACCAAGCAACTTAATGGCTTAGACTTTGCTGATGACATAGCTCATTTATCACATAATCATAAACAGATGCAAGATAAAATGAGCATACTTGATGAGAAATCACAGACAGATGGGACTGAGAACAAAAATAGATGAGACCAAAATTATGAAAATTAGTGCAGTTGGCAGTAACTAAATAACAATAGAAAGTATACCTTTACAAGACGTATAATCTTACATATATATGAGCAGTAATATAGACAAAGATGGAAGAACAGAAAATGATACCAAAATAAGGAGTCAAAAGCATGAAGGGCATTCGTTGCACTGGAACATATGAAAATCCAAAGAAAATAGGTTAAATACAGAAATAACAATTTATTTTCAGCTCCAATGTTAAGTCAGTCCTATTATATGGCAGTGAAACATGGAGAAACAACAAAAATGACAATCTTGAAGATACAACCCCTTTTTAATGGATGCTTGTGTAGAATAAAACGATGGAATTGGCAGGACAAAATCACTAACATAGAATTATGGAAAATTACCAGTCAAATACCAGTGGATAAAGAGATAAAGCGAAGGCGATGGCGCTGGGCAGGACACACATGGCAGAAACCAATTGAGAGTATTACATCACATTCCCTTTTTTGGAATTCCCAAGGAAAAAGACAAAGAGGAAGACCAAAATATTCTTGGAGAAGACAGATGGAAGCAGAGATGAATATGGTGGTGAAGACATGGAATAATCTTAAAAAATCGTTAGAAACAGAACGGCTTGGAAAGTGTTTATTGAAGACCTAAGTTCCACAGGGAGATGAGAGGTAGAAGAAGACATAGGGCTATATGGCCCTCGGTTGGGAAACACTGTACTTCAGCACAATCTATTTAAATCGAGGGTTATATTTATTTATATACCTCCATTATCGTACAATACTTACAATTTAAGTTTGGCTGAGCTTGAGAACTTTACATCTCTGATGTCACTTGTTAAGTTCGCGAAGTATACTTCATGGTTGACCTGTCACTTATGGAATTAATCAGACTTTCCACTAAGCAATTTAATTTCTTAATTTATTTTGTTTTTTTTAAGCATATTTTTTTTCCTGATTAAGCCCAGGGGCAACAATTTTGTCATTGACTTTTGATGTGCCCCTTTACACAATAAAACGTTTACTGATACATTTGCTTGTGTATGTATAAATGCATTTATTTCCTCTGTTGTCAGCGTTTCCTCAAGCATATATTACTTTCATTATGTTGATCCCATCATCCTATTCTTATGTATTTTCCCCCACTTTCATCCCACATTAGTTTTCCAGTAAATTTGATCTGTTCTGTAAATAGCAACAGCTGATCTTCACTAAATCCCAGGACATACAAACGTTCTTCTATCTTTACGGAATTATCCTATTTCTGAAGTCTTTTGGGGAAGGGTGGGGTGTACTTAAAGAGACACGAGAATAAGGATCGCTTATCCAGTGCATTCGTCGTGAGATGCTCGTATCTGAGTTTTTATTTCACCCCTACCCTGATTTGATAGACATAATAGTAAAAGAAAGCAACAAGAAAGATCTCAGTCTGAATAGTAAGAAAACAAAAGTAATGGTCATATCGAAGAAACAATAATCACCGGCATACAACATAAAAAAAAAAACAGGACAAATTTGAAACAAGTGCAACGCATCAAATACTTGGGCACAATAATAACATCGGATGGAAGATGCACCACGGAAATTAAAAGCAGAATAGCTCAGGCCAAAATAGCATTTCAGAAAATGAAAAATATATTATGCAACAAATCCATGTCAATAGAAATGAGAAAGAGAGTTCATCGGTGCTATATAGAACCAATTCTGACCTATGGAAATGAATCATGGACAGTAGACAAACAAATAAAAAGACGATTAGAGGCCACAGAGATGGGATTTCTCAGAAGAATATTGAAGGTTACCTAGACAGCTAAAAAGACCAATGAGGAAGTTCTCAAAGAGACCAACACAAAAAAGCAGCTCCTAAAAAACATAAGAAAGAAACAATCAACATTTTTCGGGCACATCATGAGAAGAGGAAATTTGGAATTCTTGGTTACAACTGGCAAAATAAAAGGAAAGAGAGAGACCGTGTACGACAAAGAGAGAAAATACTGGATAGCTTGGTGTCATGGCATGGAAAACAGTCAACAACAGAACTGATACGATGCACTGTAGATAGAAGATTGTGGAAGGACATGATCGCCTACGCCAACCGGTATGGTAAATGATGATGATGATGAACGTGATTTGAACCCGCTTTCTTTTGGTTTGACACACAAGTTATCGATTCGACCATCCGCTCTCCAGACTGTGAAACACGAATAGATTCCCAAAATTTCAAGATAATATTTTTCAATTGTTCTGAGATAAGTATTCGGTGAACAAAAATATAATTTGTAATCAAATAATTGAAGAGAATAAGGAAGACATATTACTGTTAGCTGTAAAATATCATGACTTTGTAACTGTAAACAAAAAAATTAACCCATCATTAAAGCCATGATTTATTATCGACCTCAGTGCATTATTAATGTCAGCAAGTTAATTCCTGAGAGTTCCAGAATATAATGGGCAACTTTAATGTGGCCTTAGACTGGAAACATTATTTATGTATAGCCGAACTATGTTCTAACTTGTGTCGTCCACTTATTACGATGAGCTTTAACCATACTGTTTTTCTATTTTTTTTTTCTAGATATTTAATTTGTTATTTCTCCTTAGACTAGACAGCCTTGAGATCGACAGGCATAATTTGACATTCTCATTAGCCAGTATTTATTGAAGGGTAACTGTTGGTTGCTTCATGAGACTTGACCAGATGGCGAGAGAGCGTTAAGACTGGCGCGTGTGATGTGGCGATGAGCTTGGCATGTTCTCACGAACTTGTTCTGACACTTGCTGCAGTCAAGAGCCACAAGTCGAGATTGTTTCTGACAGATTGTTTACGACTAACGACTACTTTCCGGCTAGCTGCATCGCTGCTCTCAGGCACGGCTTTGCCACTCTTACGGTTTCAGCAAAACTCTTTCTGACCCCCCAAAAAATATAATCTCTGACAAGATAGCAAGTTCCAAATTTTGAACTTTATTTGGCGGCTTGAAAATAAAATGAAGTCTTGGATTGATCTATGCATTCTGTTGATAGACAAATATATATTTGGTGAAACAGTGAGGCACATTATTACTACATGCTATATTTGATGTGTCCCAACAATATTACAACTGCGCCTACTTAACGGTCTTTTTAAGGATGGACGACAACAGTGATTAAACGTCGGGCGAACGCAGAAGGAAAGAAAGAAAGAGAGAGAGAGAAAGAAAGAAAGGAAGAAAGAAAGTAAAACATAGTCCAACAATGATATCCGCAACATAACTTAGAGAGAACTTGATAACAACATAACTTAGAGAGAACTTGATAACAACATAGATTTAGAGAGAACTTGATAACAACATAACTTAGAGAGAACTTGATAACAACATAACTTAGAGAGAACTTGATAACAACATAACTTAGAGAGAACTTGATAACAACATAACTTAGAGAGAACTTGATAACAACATAACTTAGAGAGAACTTGATAACAACATAACTTAGAGAGAACTTGATAACAACATAACTTAGAGAGAACTTGATAACAACATAACTTAGAAAGAACTTGATAACAACATAACTTAGAAAGAACTTGATAACAACATAACTTAGAGAGAACTTGATAACAACATAACTTAGAGAGAAATGTGAAAATCTGACGATCGTCCAATGCTTAGAAAACAAGCATCCTGAGATGATAGACCAGGGTGATGCAATTCTGTTTTGTTTAAAGATGGCGGAACAATGCACGAGTGTATTGTGAGAGTGGGAAGAACGATGAGCAAGCAAGGAAACTGTTGGGAAAACACGTCAAGTCTTAGCTTCACTGTCAACAACTGGTATCTGCATAAGACAGAGACAATGTTACTGGTTAAAGGCATCTCTGCTCAAACGACCTGCAGCTGCTTAGGGACAAGACTTGTCTTTGTCCTCTATCCTCGTTTGTGATGTGTTTTTTGACAGTGCACTTTGGTTCAACTCGTAAATGATGTTTTTGGCTGCTGTCAGATACCTCGCTTGTTCATTTCTTAGAAGGTTCGCTCGCTGTTTCTTCTGTTGTTGTACTTGGTTATTGTTACTTGTGAGATTTTGAATACGGGCAATCAACTATATTTCAACATCCTGGAAGAATATTGTAACACTTGGAAACTAAATATCAATAAACTAAAGACAGTATCTACAATAGTTACAGAGTGGAAAGCAGATAAGGCAAACGTCAAACTTAACCTCTAAAAGAGCAGTCAACAAAAATAGTAGCCCCCACCCCACATTTCCCGGCCACATACGTAGTAGTACAGCTAGATCAACAATTGAATCTGAGGAAATATGTAGAAAATCTAACTAAGAAGGCAACACAGAGGTTACAACTTATGAATAGATTGCAGTGGAAGCAGAGATATAGAAAGCTCTTAGAAACCTTAACCTGGGTTATTTACGCGCTGTTGTGGAGTATAGTAACTCTTTACTAGTGACTTGCAGCAAAACAACCGACATGTCACTTAACAGAACACAATACAGTGCTCTACGGCTCACAAGTGGCGCAATGAGGTAAATGCCCAATGCAGCGTACAAAATATAATACGATGTAGAACCTTTAGAGATGAGGAGAGATACGTATGGTACTCTATGAAAGACCCAGTTGAATGGAGAAAGATTATCATAACAGAAAGTTAGTGCATTAATGGACTTCAAGCAAAGAATCAAGATCTCAACACTGCAGCATGTGAGAAACATACAAGAGAAATACCACCTTTCTGACAAACCGTCCACAAACATCATAAAAGAACTGTCACCAAATGTGAATTATATACACTCAGAAATGTGTACAGAAATTATTGACAGAACAGATACAAACGTTGACCCAGTATCAATAACAACCTCCACAAGAAAAACCATCGATATTTATCCAGGATGGATACATGTATAACACTGATGATGGAGCCACGATGGCCACTATAGAAGCTAGATATGAAATTTGAATAAATTATCCAGATTGAATAACAGAATTATGTGATCCGTGTGGGGATGCCTGGAACAATAATGTAGCAGAAGTAACAACCCTGGAACAAGCAGTATATGAGTACCAAACCACCAAAGAAAAGAAAACACAGTCATCTATTTGGTTTTTTGGTTATGGAAGGCCTCGGTATCGCTGCAAACGAATTAAAATACATAATTTCTCAACCGCCCGTGCCAGCGTAATCATCCGAATCCCATCTCCCAAACAAAGAAAGGTAACTGTAGTCCCCATCATAGCAGTCTCAGCACACGCCAAAAGACATAAGGCGAAACCGCGCAGAAAGTGAACACAGCCAACTGTTCCCTGTCATACGATATCATCATTCGTCGTAAACAAGCGGGATATCGAAGCAGGATCAAAACGGATGAGACACACAGCTCACGGTGTGCACAGAGCACTTAACTCAGTAGCTCCTGCAACAAGCCGGACTTGGAATATGAGGAAACTGCAAGAAGGAACACTTTTCAGACATAGCCTTCAATGGTTCCTGCCGCCTATCCACCATATACCATGGGAGTTCACGTCCTCCTGAAAATGATGATCGTTATAGCACTTGATGATGTTAGGCCATCATTGATGACTCCAATTCCAAACATATAGACACACAGTGGTGGTAAGTTATCATTTCCAATCCAACAGAAGCCACATGACCTGTAGTTAGTAAAACCACAGAGAGAATATGATTTTGTGACCTTCACTGATTCACTCTTAGATGTGAATGTGTAGTTTACACAAGAGGAGAAGTTTTCAACTACAGTGATCCCATTTAAGGCAATTCTGGGATAGCAAGGCAAGTCTCCTTTATAGCAGCAGAACTTGATGTTCTCCGCTCCCTTCTTGTAGCTGCCGCCACACGATTCTGATGTCTCATTAACTTGGACATCATTCAAGAACAATGTCAGATTAACATTCCATAGATATGGCTCTGCTGATGAAATGCTTTGTGCAACAGTTGTATCAATCATACTGGAGGCTCCTGGTCTGTGGTCATTAATATCACAGACGGCACATAATGTTGTTATATTCAGTATTTCTTTCTGGGGTGTAAATATGTGGCACACACATGGAGAGTGGTATGTGGTCACAGTAATCCCATTAAAGGCAATTCTAGGGTAGCATGGTATAGCTTTTTCAGAACAGCACAATCCTGTGATGTTTTCTGTGTTCGCTATAAAGCTGCTGGTGCTACACAATCCTGACCAATTATAGGTGTGGACATTATTCACTTGCAATGACAAAACTGCTTTGTTTACATCATAAACCTCTGGAAGCGAATCATTTATGGGACTAATAGTACAATTTATTCTTCCATCGGGGATATCTTCATTGAGTCCCCTCCCAAAAAAGTCTTTGGTTAAAAAGCACACATGCTTTTGAGTTAAACACAAAATGAGCCCACTTCATAGATTCAAAATGATCCTTGCCAATGCCATCCGTTTGCACAAGTTAGGTCCTTAGCTACCAAGGTCACAAACGTCCGAAACGAATTAACGACTTTATCTACAGCGAAGGTTAACGAACTGTGAACAAACATTTATGTTCAAACCCATGAAAACATTTTCAAAAATCTGCCAACTCGCTGCAATAACATATATTGTGTAGTTCAATGTAAACATTGCTTAGTCCATAGCTCGAATAGAAATAAGCTGCCATTTTACTCTAGTGAATGCAGCCTACGACGAATAAAACACGGTGCAAATTCCCCAAAGAGATAAAACTGCGGCTGACGAAGCAGTTCATATTAATGAGTAACATGCAAATAACTTGCGTCAAGCAATTCCAACAACGGTCAAGAACAGCACCAATGTGATGTAAAGCGCAGAACAAGTCTAGACTCTGGAAGGTCGCATTCACAACACTTGATTTGTCGAAAATGGAATATTGCCGGCGTACGACACCGCTTTATCGGTGCATAACATCATGACGTTCCTCCTCAGTAGGTTCATTGTCCAGTTCAATCAGCACTGAGTATTTGGATCACAGTCATCTATATTGATTCATAATTAGCTCTGTGGATTTTGGGAAGCAATATAAACAAACCAGAACTTTGCAGCCTCACCATAGACATAGATAACCTCAATAATACTCATGGAAAAGGTTAGTGAAACAATGGACCACAGGACACTCCATCAGCGTCATCATCATCATCATCACCACTATCATCATCACCATCATCATCATCATCACCATAATCATCATCATCATCATCATCATCATCATCGTCCTCATTATCATCATCATCATCACAATCATTATCATCATCATCACAATCATCATCATCACAATCATCATCAGCACAATCATCATCATCATCATCACAATCATATCATCATCATCATCAACACCATCATCATCACAATCATCATCATCACAATCATCATCATCACAATCATCATCATCAACACCATCATCACAATCATATCATCATCATCATCATCATCATAATCATCATCATCACAATCATCATCATCAACACCATCATCATCACAATCATCACAATCATCATCATCATCATCACAATCATCATCATCATCAGCATTACCATCATCATCATCATCATCATCATCACCATCATCACCATCATAATCATCATCATCACCATCATCATCATCACAATCATCATCATCATCAGCATTACCATCATCATCATCATCACCATCATCACCATCATCATCATTATCATCATTACCATCATCATTGTCATCATCATCATCATCATTGGGTCGCATGTCCTTTGCTGAACGTTGCATTCACCACAACACGTTTGAAAGAATGTCTGCCTCTTCGCTGCTCTTTCTCATTATTCAAGATAGCTTAATGATTTTTCTGCAGCATTTGCTTTCGAGTGAATCGATTTTCTTCTTTACTCTTTGCGAGATTGTAGAACAATCCAATATATCAGGAAATGATAAGTCAGATGCATTAGCTAACGGACGTCCAGATATGTACGATTTGACACAGCCATCACTGACCACAACCAAAGATATCACAAACTGCAGTAGTATTACATTAAGCAGGAAATGGTATAACAGGAATTGTATGATTTCAGTAAAGTAGAAAGTACGTCACGAAAAATTAAATTCCATCGTGATTTCCTTTTTTATAGGAGAAAGAGAGAGAGAGAGAGAGAGAGAGAGAGAGAGAGAGAGAGAGAGAGACAAACAGACAGACAGAGAGAACAGAGAGACTGAGTTCATTGATAATTAATGACACAAAATTGTATACCTGTCGGTCTGTGAAGTTGTATCTGTTTACATTTTTTTCATTACCAAAACCAGTTTCTGTTGTTTTTGTGGATTGAAGAGTTCTCGTCAAACAGTAAACCATCGTGAACTGATGTCACGTTATTAATGCTGTGGCGAATTATCTGATGAAATATTTCTATACTTCTGTCCTTTACAAGACTCATCAGGACGAACACTGTGCTAGTATCACAACACATTCATGTTCACGATGTACTACAGTCGATAGTGGTCACAAGAAATTTCAGTAGCCCGCGGACTGATACAAGGTTACAAATAAAATTATTATAGAAGAGGTGAGCCTATATTTCAAATACACTCACTTACACTTCAATTAAAATTCAAATAATATTCTTTCTTTCTTTCTTTAATTCTTTCTTCACTTCCGCATGTGCACGTTTGATGTCTTCACTCGTTGACAATTGATGTTGCTGTAGCGCATCTTTGATGTTGTCTGTCCGTCTTGCTCTCCGTCTGCCTCTTACTTTTCTCCCTTCTTATTTAATAGATGCTTTGTACAGAAAGGAATCGCATGGCGTGTTTTTCTTGATGGGCAACCTAGTTTATTTGTTGTTTCTGTGTGTAGCTTAGAATTGGTTCAGCGCCTACTCTACCTCTTACAATATCATTTCTGATTCTGTCCTTTCTGGTCCCTCCGTGCGTTTTTTTTCAGACGTTGCATCTCTGTGGTGTAAAGCTTTATTTGATGCTTAAATGTAAGTGACCACGTTTGGCATTGGTAGTACAATGTTGAAACGAATATATTCTGTCTAATATGTTTCTTGGTGGTAATAGGTATTGTGTTGTGTTGAAGTTTGGGAGTAGCTGACTTAATATTTGGTCTGCCTTGTTGCATCAGATATCTGTTTCTTTATCGAGTTTACTATCATCGCTGTAATATTCTTCCAGAAATAATCAACATCAGGTTGCATGTTACTGAAAGAATACCTGCTTCTAGCTAAGTAACCAACTTCTCTTAAGGAAAATGAACGATAGTTAAAGTGACTCAATATTGTATCCTGGAGACAAATAATTATAAATGCATATTATTATAGAGGGAATCTTTAATAACATTCTACAAATTGTATCCATCTTGTGGGGTTGGCCGAGGAAAGTGAAGCTGAAATGGACTATAGAACTGGAATACCACAGTGCTGTCGCCACGAGGTGCTCAGGTCAGTGGTTTTATTTAACTGTCCTCTGTCGATGATTGGAAGCCGTGTTCTAATTCTAGCCACGAGTTATCCATTCAACAACCAGCTATAGACTCACAAAGAATGAACATTGGTAACGGAGGAAAGAGTGCGGTGATGGGGATTCTCTGTACTCTAGTTCCACCGCTATATGCGTTTGTACTAACGTTTTTTAGCTGGACAGATGTTGAACTAATTCTCATTAAACAATTTGACAAAACTTGCGAAAAATTGCATTTCCAATAAAGATATGGGCTTATATTAATTAGTATAAGTAATAATCTTCCTCTGCTAGTCAAAAGTAAGATGGGGGTGGGGGTGGGTGTGGGTGGTCTAGAGGTAAATCATAGGCCTCTGAAGAAGGAGGACAGAGGATCGAATCTCGCCATAGGCGGTTGGATTTAATCATTTCCAATTCCTGGTCTCTTAATGGTCTTACCCTTTCCCCCATCCCCTGTTTCTGGCCTGAGAGAGCCGATGTCTAACCCTCTCGGTTAACCGGAACAAAGGTCCAGTGTGCATGATGTGCACGTTAAAATGCAATGACACTCGGTAGTCGAAAACAGTAGGCCAAAATGGGTTCGTGCCGGGAAAAATTTGTAGGAAAAAGAACACATGAGCACAAGGCTGCCGATGTGAAACCAGGAAATGAAGTAATATTCAAGCAAGCTTTACTACTTCTGGACTGAACTAGAGGTATAAAGTAGAGACTACTGCGTACTAGAGGTACGCAAACAAACAAAAGATAAAACAAATCGAACGAAGGGAAATAATCTGCTTTAACACATTCATTGACATATTTTAGTAATAACATTCACATTTCAAGACAATCGAAGTTACGATTGAAAAAAAAAAATTTAATGAAAGAAAGCTCATAAAAATATCTTACTAATAAATTATCATCATCAAGTACCGTGCTTGCTGGCGTAGGGGATCATGCCTCTCAACAACTCTCGATCTCGACAGTTATTTGTCGTTTCTGTTGTTGACCTTCTGCCAAGCCATTCTCTTAAGCTGTCTGGTATTTTTTTTATATCTTTGCTTCCCTCTATCTTTGCGTCCCTCAATTTTCCCAGTTCCTAAAATATATTCCAGCGGTTCCCTTCTCATTACATGGCCAAAATATGATGATTGTTTCTTCCTAATATTGGAAATTAGCTCTCTTTTTGCTTTGGCCTCTTTCAGAACGTTTTCATTGATATTCATAGCTATCCGTGGTATTCTCAACATTCTTCTGTAAAACCACATTTTTACAGCCTCCAGTGATTTTCTTGTCCGTTGTCCTATTGCCCATGATTCACATTCCATATGTTAAGACTGTCTCTACATAACATTTAATAGTATAATTAAATTTAATAAATTATAATTTAATCATTTGCTAATAAATACACGCTGAAACTTACTCATAATTTCCACAAAATGTATATTCTTCGACGTTGTCAATAGTATACTATTATAATATTTTCTCATTCTGAATTGTGAATGTACTCATGAAATGTTTTTTTGCTCCTGTAATATTCTCTTGTTCTGAAATTGTGAATATAATCATATTATACTATTAGCCCTCCTACTAGATTATTACTATTAGATAAATCACAGTCGAGATCGAAAGTTGTGGAGAGACATGATCACCTACGCCAGCAGGCCCGGTACTTGATGATGACTATTACCCCCTTATGAATTTATGAATGTAATCACCCAATATTTTCCTTTTCTGAAATTGTGCATGTAATCATAGTATTATGTTGCATATGAAACTGTGTATTATAATGATATTCTATTTTTCCATTCTGAAATTGTAAATATAATCATGTTATACTATTTTCTCATTCTGAAATTGTGTATATAATAATATTTAATTTTTTAAAATTCTGAAATTGTGAATGCAATCATCTTGTATTTTTCCTTTCTAAAATTATGAATGTAATTATATTCTATTTTCCATTCTGAAATTGTGAATGTAATAATGTTTTAATATTTTCCAATTTATGACATTATTAATGTTTTCTTTTCTAATTGCGAATGTAATTATGTTATACTTTTTTCCATTATGAAATTGTAAATATAATACTGCTTTACTATTTTCCAATTTATGAAATTATGAATGTAATCATGTTATATTTTTTTCGTTTCACGTTGTGAATGTAATTACGTTATACTCTTTTCCCATTATGAAATTGTGAATGTAATCATGCTCTTATATTTCTCAATCGACAGTTCTGATATGTGTTTGCAGGGGCGACAGATTTATCTTCCTGCGCTGCTGCTGCTGATGGCGCGAGAAGGATGTTTACGGAGGCTGGTTCATGTCTGGACCGTCGCACTCTCTTTCAGACACTTGCACGCATCTCACAGGTGAGCCTTCTGCCAGGTCTGCTCACTGAGATTATTACCCTCAGGACAGCTAATCCTGATCTCATTCTGGTCTCTGCCAACTAGCTAAATGACCATGATGTTTATACATTTTAGCAGTACATGGCTTCTAAAGAAATAAGCTTTCTCCAACAGTAAATAACTTCACGGGAGATTATTTTGTTTTTAGCCGTGAATTTGGTGGAAGAATGTGAGAGATTCTAGTGGGTACGTTTAATTGATGGAGTCACGCGGCTAATAAGGTTACTATTAGGATTAAGTGGTTGGTGTCAATTTGGTTTAATTATAGCATTCATGCGGTAATAAGGTTACTATTAGGATTACGTGGTTGGTGTCAATGTCTTTTAATTATAGGATTCACGCGGTTAATAAGGTTATTATTAGGATTAAGTGGTTGGTGTCAATGTCTTTTAATTATAGGATTCACGCGGTTAATAAGGTTATTATTATGATTAAGTGGTTGGTGTCAATTTGGTATAGGATTCACGCGGTTAATAAGGTTATTATTATGATTAAGTGGTTGGTGTCAATTTGATTTAATTATAGGATTCACACGGTTAAAAAGGTTATTATTATGATTAAGTGGTTGGTGTGAAGTTGGTTTAATTATTGGAATCACACGGTTAATAAGGTTACTTACTACAGTACTTTTAGGATTTAGTGGTTGGTGTGAAGTTGGTTTTTTTTATTAATCACGCGGAAAATTAAGGTGATAATCAAGATTATGTAGTTGGTGTCAGGTTGGTCTCACTGCCAGAATCACTCGGACAGTTATCGCGACGATCAAGATTTAGTGGTTGGTATCATGAACGTGTGTCGTCTCCGCACCAAAGATTGGCTACTTTGGATTGCCATGTCATGCTGCCTCGTGTTTTGATGCCACATAATTTGGCAGGTTCTTCTATCCATCCCTTGTTGTTGTCAGCCACTATTTGTCTTTGTTGGCTATCTCTCTCTCAGGTTGATCTTATATTTTCCCCTCCAAGATAACATGAAGTAGGTAACTCTGTCTCTTTATTTACTCAAACACTTCCATTTGTCTATAATTTCATTATTTCTTTTATTACATGTCCATTTATTGTCGTAGTTTTAGTTCTTAATATTTATATCCATTCCAGTTCTTGTCTTTTATTTGCTACTTTTCAAACTAGTTGTATTTCTTTTAAGTATGGAAATGTCATATGCATATCTTGGGTTGTTAATTATATATCCCATGTTGTTTAAACATCGCATTTTCATGTCTTTAAAGATATCTTCAGTGCTTGAAATAAGCAAACATGGAGATAGAACCCAACCTTGCGTTACCCCTGATGTCTTTATCCATAGGTGAATAATTCTTCCATTGATATCTTAACACTGCTGCTGATTCCAGCACACGCTGTATATCTGTCTAATATCTGTATTAACAGGATGTATATAGTTCAGACATCTCTATAAGTTGTTATTGTGTGCTCTATCAACAACCTTGGTGCAACTTAGTTAACCCTCATAAATTGGTTTGTTTACTTCTGTGTAAAATAAACATAAAACAATATGAAACAACTAAACTGATAGAAAGACAAGACAAACTGCGATGTAAACTCTGTACTGAAGTCGGATGTCTGGGACCGAAAGGTACAAATAAACAACACCGCGTACATACGCCCACTTATTGCCCTTTTATGAGCGGATGAGGTGCGCGTGGCCGTGAGGCTAAAACCACTGTTCCGCTAGCTGAAAAGCTGACGTACGGTGTTCGAAGCCCGCGGTAGACAGAAAGGATTTTTCTATCGGGGGTGAAATAAAAATCCTGAGTCTCACACGTCGTGGCGACTCCAAGCGGCCTTTATCCCTCTGGTTCTATCGTTGCCCCCCGACATACACCAGCAATGGTACTATGTGTCGTAAAGATAGTTTTATTTTTATTTCAATGAGCAGATGGCTAAAAGGACTATACATCCCTTAGTAGCCATCGGAAGAAGGGAATAAAAGAAAGAAAATATTTGTTTAATTTATTTTAATTCGTCCATATTCGTCCATATTCGTCCATATATAACGTAAGAGAGCGGGTGGCTGAACCGATAACTTGTCTGGCTTCAAACCACGGAGAACGCGGGTTCGAATAACAGTAGGGTCAAACATGTTTACTATCGGGGTGAGGTAAAAACTCAGACCCGAACACCTAGCGGTGTCTGCTCTAAACAAGCGGCCTTTATTCTCCGGTCCTATAAGTTCCCCAACAGACCCTGGTAAAGGGAAAATGTCGTAAACATCATCATCATCATGTGCCATACCGGTTGGCGTAGGCGATCATGTCCTTCTACAATCTTCTATCTACAGTGCATCGTATCAGTTCTGTTGTTGACTGTTTTCCATGTTATGACACCGAGCTATCCAGTATTCTCTCTCTTTGTCGTACACGGCCTCTCTTTCCTTTTATTTTGCCAGTTGTAACCAAGTATTCCAACTTTACTCTTCTCATGATGTGCCCGAAAAATGTTGATTGTTTCTTTCATATGTTTTTAGGAGCTGCCTTTTTGTGTTGGCCTCTTTGAGAACTTCCTCATTGGTCTTTTTAGCTGCCCAAAGAACTTTCAACATTCTTCTGAGAAATCCCATCTCTGTGGCCTCTAATCGTCTTTTCATTTGTTTGTCTATTGTCCATGATTCGCTTCCATAGGTCAGAATTGGTTCTATATAGCACCGATGAATTCTCTTTTCGTAAAGATAGTTTTTTTTAAAAATATATATAACGTAAAACAAGATTTTAAAAAATGTTGTCCCACTAAAGTATTTGTCTAAATGCAACATAACAGCATTCCGTAGTGTCAGTCTTCTTAAGCAGGACAATACTGAAGTTACTGAATACCAGTAGATAAGCTATATAAATATCTTATGTTGTGTATATCACTACATATGTCTAAGATCGTGTCAATTCCATGTTTCTTATTCTTCTGTCATCTACATCTGTATGTTGTCAGGATCTGCAGCTTTTTCTCTTTTCATTGTTTTTTTTTTCTTTTGTTTAATAACTTTCGTCACTCTACATATTCAATATTCTATAGCAATCGTAAATACTGTGGTTAGATTCTTTGCCCTTCTATTGCCGATTTTGAAAAATAAACATAAGATGGTATTAAACAGCACAACGTGTATATAGGGACACAAGACAAACTATGACATTTCGGCCAAGGCCTTCGTCAGATACTTTATTTATTATTATTATTTTTTACGTTCGCCAGCTTTTACCTCTGACGAAGTCCCTAGACTAGAAACTGAATTTTTGCGTGTTAATCCATTTTTCCCTGGCAGCCGTGTGCACAGGGGTCCCTGGCCGCACAGGTAGATAACTCTGTCTTCGGAAGTACTCATATTTTGTCCGTCGATGAGTAATTGACGTTTCAAGCCCGGCCTTGCTGCTGAGACCAGGGGTGGTTGCCGCAGAGAGTTATCATAAACAGAAATCCCAACTGGTGCAGCCAGGATTTGAACCCACAAACTCTCTGTCTCGAGGTCGGCATTTTGCCTCGAGAGCAACCAGTCCCCTCTTCGTCAGATACAAAATAATAAATAACAAAATACGCTTCGTTGCAGCATAACGATGCTGACCGATATAAAATGACGAACTCTGTAACTCTCGGTTACTTATTTCCCCCTTTTTATTTACAACGAATCCACCACCTATGATGTTAAAATAAATTGTTATTGTTTATTTTCTATACCTCATAGCCGTTGACATGTTGATTTAATTTTTCGAATCACATCACTCGGGAAGTATTATTACGGTCAAGATTGCTCTATGCTTTTATTGTTATTAATGTTTGCTTTAATTTATATGCTGATTTTATTGTTAAACTACTGTTAACTTACAAGAAATCCGTCAGTGGTAGTGCATTGTACAGTGGTATAGTGGCATTTATGGCATTTAAGAGAAAAATGGGGTTTGGAGCTTGTTGGTCTCGAGGCAAAGAGGTTGTGAGTTCATATCCCGGCTGAACCAGTTTGAATCTGTATATGTGATTGCTCTCTGCGGCAACCACTCACTGGGAACCGCGATAGCTCAGTGGTTAGTGAACTGGACTACAAAGGATAAGAGGTAGGGTTCGATCCCAACCGACGGCTCAGGTTCACCCAGCCTTTAATGGATACCGGATTTTTTTCTGGGAAAGTAAAGCGGCACGGGCGTAATACCGACCACATTACCCTAAAAATCATGTGCTGAAGGTCTGTACAATTTATCGTCACTAACACCATATTCCCTATACGCCGCTTGGCGTGACGGGGGTACTTTACTTTTTTTTACAACCACTGCTGGTCTCAGCAGCGAGGCTCGGCTTGAAACGACAATTACTCATCGACAGGAAAAAATATGAGTCGAAGGTTTCTGCCTGTGCGGAGAGGGATCTCTGTGCACACGGTTGCCAGGAAAAAACTGGATTGCAAGTTCCAAGTCTTTAGAGACTTCGCCACAGATGAAAGCTGGAGAACACAAAAGAAAAAAAGAAGCTGTCAAATAAATTAGAGGATTACACACACATACAAATGTATGCAGAAAGGTAAACTTTGGGCTCTGTTCACATTTAAAATGTGGAAGTAATAATTCGATCCATTTACCAATGAATAATTTACTATTTTAGCGTTTCGGTCAAATCATTAATGATGTCGTCACGTCAGATTTTTTTTAAATACCGAGTTTTACTTTTCCTTCTGAAAACTACTTACTTAGGCCAGCATGAGTAACTTTATATAGCAACCGGGACTTCGTTTCTAAGATGGCGGATCTAGTCAACGTTCTCTCGATCGTTGCAGAAAGTGCATTAGATGTCTGATTAGTATCGGTTCTCCATTGCACTTCTATGCGTTAAAATCAGGATGATGATCTACTTATTACATCTGCGCCGAAAAAAACAATGTTGTACATCGGCAATATACCAAGTGTTGTGAATACGACCTTCCATAGTCTAGGCTCGTTCTGCGATTTACGTCACATTGGTGCTGTTCATGACTGTTGTTGGATTTTCTTGACGCAAGTTATTTCCATGTTATTCATTAATGTAAAATGCTTCGTCAGCGGCAGCTTTATCTCTTTGGGGAACTTGCACCGTGTTCTGTTCGTCGTGGGCTAGATTCACGAGAGTAATCAGGATTCTAAATGCGCGTCATTGCAGTGCGTCCGACATTATTATGTGTGTTACGTCATCGCAATGGCTCATCGTAAATCCCTAGACCGGCCGTACTCTAATCTTACGGACTGTTGTTTGATGTGCGACGGGGATAATCTGACTTCTAACTGTGTGTTATATGTTCGAAATTTGAGTCAACAACGATGGCCTAACATCATCAAGCGCTATACATTTTTAAAGAAAAATGACGATCATCACTTTCGGGAGGACGTGAACTTCTGATATATGGTGGATAGGCGGCAAGAACCATTGCAGGCTGTGCATGAAAAGTGTTCCTTGTTGCAGTTTCCTCATATTCCAAGTCCATGGGGACTGTTTGGCCTCGAGGCAAGACGCCAGCCTCGGGACAGAGAGGTTGTGGATTCAAATCTCGGCTATATAGGGTTGGGATTTTTATTTATGACTTCTCTCTGCGACAACCACACCAGGTCTCAGGCCCGGCTTGAAACGTCAGTTACTCATCGACGAAAAAAAACACGAGTATCCAGTCGGAGTTATCTGCCAGTGTGGCGAGGGAGCCCTGTGTACACGGTTGCCAGGGAGAAATGGATTAACACGCAAAATTCAGTTCCTAGTCTCTAGGGACTTCGTCAGAGTTGAAAGCTGGCGAACGCAACAATAACAACAACATATAGCGACCAACACGTGCTCGTAAAGTATAATTTTGGTTAGCTCTAGTTTACTGACGTGACGACTACAAACATTTATTGATAATGTAAAAGTAGTAACAATTACATAATGAAATAAACATGGCAAGCAAAAAAAATATGGATTAGATTTGAATTTTTTAAATATTAAAACCGTTATCATAAACAAAGATAATACTTAAAACCTACAAGTGTATGGAACACACAGAACAGACACAGTAGCCTACTAAAAGTAATCTTGGAAGGGTAAATACAAGATAAAATTGGCAGAGGCAGACCAAGGCTAACATTAACACGGACAAGTAACATCAAATAATGGGCAAGTCAGCATATGACAACCTGCACATTCAAAGCAAGAGACAAAGCGGAATAGCGCTCCCTGATAGCCAACCTTCGATGCGGATACGGCACCCAATGATGATGATGAAAAGTAGTGCCAAGCTGTCATATCACGCCACTCTATAATGGTCCCAAGATCTCTCACCATTTCACTGTAACAGGTCACAAACTCTCTCAATGGTTATGGTTATGGAAGGCCCAGGTACCACTGCAAACGAATTAAAATCCATAATTGCTCAACCGCCCGTGCCAGTGGAATCATCCGAATTACTAACTCATCTCCCAAACAAAGAAAGGCAGATGTAGTCCACATCATAGCAGTCTCAGCACACGCCTAAAGACATAAGGCGAAACCGCACAGAAAGTGAACACAGCCATCTGTTCTCCATCATACGATACCATTATTCATCTTAAACAATCGAAATATCGAAACACGATCAAAACAGATGAAACGGAAAGCTCACGGAAAGCATAGAGCACGTAACTTAGTAGCTCCTGCAACAAGCCGAACTTGGAATATGAGGAAACTGCAACAAGGAATACTTTTCAGACATAGCCTTTAAAGGTTCCTGCCGCTTATCCGCCATATTGACCGGAAGTTCACGTCCTCCTGATAATGGTGATCGTCATATTTTAAAAAATGTATAGCGCTTGATGCCGTTAGGACATCATTTTGACTCCACATCCGAACATACGAAACACATTTATTCGTCGGATTATCCCCGTCGCACCTCAAACAACAGGCTGTAAGATCTCCCTACAATGTGAAATTATAAATCTCTCCAGACTGACATGAATCTCAAGGAGTCATCCCGGTGCTGCAAAGTCATGTACGAAACTCCATTCCGCCTTTCACTAATAGCGTACGGCCGTTTTAGGGATATACAATGAGCCAATTTTATGACGTAGCACACACAACAATGACTGCGCCCATAAAATGCCAATTACTACTTAATTATTTATTAATAAATACCAAATACAATTAAAATAAACGCAGCCAACAAAGCACGAAAAGATGATGCACATTCTCTAAAGTGAAGACTTCGGTTGACTTGGCAGAGCAGTCCATATTAATGAGTTGTAACATGTAAATAATTGGCGTCAAACAATTCCAATGATGGCCTTGGAACAGCACTCAATGTGTTGACGTAAACCGCATATCAACTCTAGACCGGGGAAGGTCGCATTCACAAACTTGGATTTGACAAAGATGAGCATTGAGGTATGTATGATTGAGCATCATCGACTAAAATTTGTTAAGTGGATCATCAGATTGACTTTAACGCATAAAATTGCATTGAAGAGCCGAAACTAATCAGTCCTCAAATGCAATTTATGCAGCGGTGGAGAGAACATGAACCTCGTTCCACCATGCTGGAACCGGAAGTCAACTCTCTCAATATTCCACTGTAGCATGGTCACAAACTCGCTCAATATTCCACTGCAACATGGTCAGAAACTCTCTCTCTCACTATCCACTGTACATTAATCACAAGCTCTCTCAATATTCCACTGTAACATGGTCACAAACTCTCTCAATATTCCACTGTAACATGGTCACAAACTCTCTCAATATTCCACTGTAACATGGTCACAAACTCTCTCAATATTCCACTGTAACATGGTCACAAACTCTCTCAATATTCCACTGCAACATGGTCAGAAACTCTCTCTCTCTCTCTCTCTCTCACTATCCACTGTAAATTGATCGGAAGATCTCTCAATATTCCATTGTAACATGGTCACAAACTCTCTCAATATTCCACTGTAACATGGTTACAAACTCTCTCAATATTCCACTGTAACATGGTCACATACTCTCTCTCATAATTCCACCATAAACTTGTCCGAGTCTCTCTCTCTCTCTCTCTCTCTCTCTCACTATCCACTGTAAATTGATCGGAAGATCTCTCAATATTCCATTGTAACATGGTCACAAACTCTCTCAATATTCCACTGTAACATGGTTACAAACTCTCTCAATATTCCACTGTAACATGGTCACATACTCTCTCTCATAATTCCACCATAAACTTGTCCGAGTCTGTCTTACCATTCCACCGAACATGGTCCAAACCTCTCTCCCCATTCCACAGTAACCTGGTCCAAACCTCTCTCCCCATTCCACAGTAACCTGGTCCAAACCTCTCTCCCCATTCCACAGTAACCTGGTCCAAACCTCTCTCCCCATTCCACAGTAACCTGGTCCAAACCTCTCTCCCCATTCCACAGTAACCTGGTCCAAACCTCTCTCCCCATTCCACAGTAACCTGGTCCAAACCTCTCTCCCCATTCCACAGTAACCTGGTCCAAACCTCTCTCCCCATTCCACAGTAACCTGGTCCAAACCTCTCTCCCCATTCCACAGTAACCTGGTCCAAACCTCTCTCCCCATTCCACAGTAACCTGGTCCAAACCTCTCTCCCCATTCCACAGTAACCTGGTCCAAACCTCTCTCACAATTCCGTCGACCGGTCATGGTCTAAATGTCCCACCATTGAGGTATACATGTATTTCCCTTTCAATACATCACAATAAAGATAGCAAGCACCCTTTCAAACATTATGAGCTAAAAGAAATGTTGAAGTGGACATTGATAACTTCGTTGTAAAAGAAGTAAATGTGTGTTTGTACCTGTGAGTGTGTGTTCGTGTGGTGAGGAAGCAGGAGATATCATTTAGATGTAAATGTGTGTTTGTACCTGTGAGTGTGTGTTTGTATGGTGAGGAAGCAGGAGATATCATTTAGATGTAAATGTGTGTTTGTACCTGTGAGTGTGTGTTTGTATGGTGAGGAAGCAGGAGATATCATTTAGATGTAAATGTGTGTTTGTACCTGTGAGTGTGTGTTTGTGTGGTGAGGAAGCAGGAGATATCATTTAGATGTAAATGTGTGTTTGTACCTGTGAGTGTGTGTTTGTATGGTGAGGAAGCAGGTGATATTTGGTAAATGTAGATATCATTTTTTAATGGAAATCTTTGAAGTGGTTTTTAATTTTATTTTTAATATATGCAGGCTGAATGTATGCGTTGCAGATTCCTATAAATTGAAGAGAAAAAAAGAAATAAAGCAAAATAAATTTAGAGATATAAATACAATGAAACAACTCTACGACATTTTGAGAATGCAACCGGAGTGAAGACAATAATTAAGATTACATTGTCAGCCAGACATCTTAACAGCAGACATGAATACCTGTGATCTTTGTTAACATTTGCAAGAACAACTTCAAGAGATGTTTGTTCCTGGCGTCGCTAAAACTGACATTTGAATATAAGTCGTCTCTCTGAATTCGGAATTGATGTTAGCAAAGCGTTGCTGGGTCGAAACAATCTCATCTTGAAGGAACTCATTCTAATGATCACAAAACTGACCTTTTAATATGGGTCAGACACGCGCGCGCGGACACACATACCCCCCCCCCCACACACACACACACAAATATATTTATATAGTGACAACTTGGAAAACTGAGGGACGAAGAGACAGAGGGAAGCAAAAAAAGAAAAGATATCAGGCAGCTTAGGAGAATGGCTTGGCAGAAGGTCAACAACAGAAATGATAAATCACTTTTGAGATCGAAAGTTGTGAAGAGACATGATCATCTTTGCCAGTAGGCATGGTACTTGATAATGATGATGATATATATAGATAATGTAATTGATGCTGTATTTGAAAAGAGATGGGTAACCGAATATTTTAAAAGCCGTTCTTGTTCTCCAAATCGGAAGAATACAAGTTCAAATCGTGTTAGGATCTAAACGTGCTTTTTTGTGATATACAAACTCTTCACAAACGCTTCATAGCGACAGCGTTGGACCTTAGGCCTTCATTCTCCAGTAATAGAGTACCTCTCCTCTCTCTCCCCCCCCCCTTTCCTCAACCCCCCCCCCCAACACCTCGAGTGACATCATAAATGGTGTAAATTACCAAATTATAATTTTTTTTATGTTAAATGTTTTTAAAATGTGTTCGTAAAATTACATTTTAAAAAATAAATTAGGTACTGGAGAAAATAAACCGTTAACAGCTAAGGTTGAAACCAGGATGGGGCCTAGGTGGGAGAAGTTCTAACTAACGATAAATATATCCGCGGGAAGCACGGCTTTAGAGATTAGACGATACAAGATTGGAATATGTTTAACGGAAGTCATTGTTTTTTCTCGACTTACCAATCATATAATAAAGCTGTTCTTTCCTCCATATCCTGACTAGAACAGTTACTGACATTATCACTCACTCCGCCCACTCACTTGCTTTGTTTTCATCCTCGTTTACTCGATTACCGTGATAAGAACGACCGTGAAGACCTTGTTATTATTGAATTATCTGAATCTCTTTGTCAACAACACCCGCAGTGGATCTCCCCAGTACACCAGATATGCGGAAGCCCGAAGACGGACAGGCATTCATGAACCAGCATCGCCAACTATTATATCAAATGCCACAATGCATAGACACCTAACGATGTTTTGAAACAAAACAACCAAGTCCAGAAGGAAACACTGCAAGAACATTTCCTCCTCCATTCACTCCTAGCTAAACGGCTGCAGCATCTCTCATTCACAAATGATATAGAAGTCGTCTAGGAGCATTGAGTTTGCGGGTTAATGAACATCAACTAAAGCCACATCGACAACATTCAGAACAATCGGAGAGGCAGGAAAACGCTTTAAGGCCGTCGTCATACAGAAACGATTATCTGACCCGGTGTCGGCTTTTGACAAGTCTAACATTTATCCTCTCGCTATCAAATATTCCCAAATCATAAGATGCGGATCGTGCTATAGAACCCCCTTATGGCCAGATCTTCCCTCGGCGCGCCTCGTCTACAGCTGATTCAACATAAAACCCGCTTACTTCTTCGTGTATTTCATTATTTCATTCTGTAGTCATTGCTCTCAGGCAGATGTGACCAGATTTCAGCATGAACTTATGATCTATCTCGTGTAATATAAAAGTGCTTTCCTAACAAAACCCACATAAAAATAGTTTAACCTGTTATTACGAGTTCTTTGTATGTTCTGAAACCTCTTCGAAGTAAAACTGTTGAGAAGATAGTCCTAAGCTGGAAAAAAAATATTTAATATAAATATTTGTGTGCATATAACGAAAATAAATAATCAGACTTGTGTATTGTATAATATAGACTTTTACCAATTGTTTCTTTCTTTTAAATGTAAAAGGCAACATATTTAATAACGGTAGCATTACAATGAATGGGAGCTTCAGTTGTGTAGTTTGTTAGCGCTCGGATTCGATCACAATGTAGACGTGGGCTCAATACCAGAGGGCATGAAACAGTCATTGCGGTCATTATCATGATCTGTTACATTCAGTGCCGTTGGCGCATCAACTATAGAAATCTGACCAGCATCGTGTAAATAAGTATCTTATTTGCAACAACAAAAAATGTTGAATGCAGTCTGATTGTCAGGAATTTGATATCGGACGATAATTTTTGTGTGGAAAAAAAAACAACATCTGAGACACATTGGCTGAGGACGTGAAGAATTTGACGCATTAAACCTTTGGTTATATGCTAGGAATTTTTTTTAAAGTTGGGTGTAAATAGGCAAATGGTGAATGGATATGTGTAGTGAACATGACGTTGCTACAGTAGATTTCAGCACAATCAGTCAACCCTTTGCTACAATACGTTCTAGCTGATTGTGAAGAACCTTGACTTGTCCACATAATTTTGGAACTGAAAGTAGTGAACTCTGCCTTGACTACATTATCTTGAATTGAGCATAGTGAACCCTGCCTTGACTACATTATCTTGAATTGACCATAGTGAACCCTGCCTTGACTACATTATCTTGAATTGAACATAGTGAACCCTGCCTTGACTACATTATCTTGAATTGAGCATAGTGAACCCTTCCTTGACTACATTATCTTGAATTGAGCATAGTGAACCCTGCCTTGAGTACATTATCTTGAATTGAGCATAGTGAACCCTGCCTTGACTACATTATCTTGAATTGAGCATAGTGAACCCTGCCTTGACTACATTATCTTGAATTGAGCATAGTGAACCCTGCCTTGACTACATTATCTTGAATTGACCATAGTGAACCCTGCCTTGACTACATTATCTTGAATTGACCATAGTGAACCCTGCCTTGACTACATTATCTTGAATTGACCATAGTGAACCCTGCCTTGACTACATTATCTTGAATTGAGCATAGTGAACCCTGCCTTGACTACATTATCTTGAATTGAGCATAGTGAACCCTGCCTTGACTACATTGTCTTGAATTGAGCATAGTGAACCCTAACCTTGAGTACATTATCTTGGAATTGTTGTTGTTGCGTTCGCCAGCTTTCATCTCTGACGAAGTCCCTAGAGACTAGGAACTGAATTTTGCGTGTTAATCCATTTTCCTCATGCAGCCGTGTGCACAGGGTCCCTCGCCGGACAGGTAGATAACTCCGATTTCAGCGGTACTCATGTTTTTTTTTTTCCGTCGATGAGTAACTGACGTTTCAAGCCGGGTCTCGCTGCTGAGACCAAGGGTGGTTGCCGCAGAGAGAAATCATAAATAAAAATCCTACTCGTGTAGCCGAGATTTGAACCTACAACCTCTCTGTCTCGAGGCCGGCGTCTTGCCTCGAGACCAACAAGTCCCCCATGATCTGGGAATATGAGGAAACTGAACAAGGAACACCTTAATCTTGGAATTGAGCACAGTGAACCCTGCCTTGATTACAGTATCTTGGATTTGAGCATAGTGAACCCTGCCTACCATAAAGTATCTTGGATTTGAGCATAGGGAACCCTGTCTACCCTAAAGTGTCTTGGATTTTAGCATAGTGAACCATGACTGCCCTAAAGTGTCTTAGATTTTAGCATAGTGAACCCTGCATACCCTAAAGTGTTTTGGTTTTGAACATAGTGAACCCTGCCTACCCTATAGTGTCTTGTATTTGAGCATAGTGAACCCTGCCTACCCTAAAGTGTCTTGGATTTGAGCAGAGTGAATCCTGTTTACCCTAAAGTGTCTTGGATTTGAGCATAGTGAACCCTGCCTACCCTATAGTGTCTTGTATTTGAGCATAGTGAACCCTGCCTACCCTAAAGTATCTTGGATTTGAGCAGAGTGAATCCTGCTTACCCTAAAGTGTCTTGGATTTGAGCATAGTGAACCCTGCCTACCCTAAAGTGTCTTGGAATTGAACATAGTAAACCCTGCTTAACCGAAAGTGGCTTGGATTTGAACGTAGTGAACCCTGCCTACCCTAAAGTGTATTGGGTTTGAACGTAGTGAACCCTGGCTACCCTAAAATGTCTTGGATTTGAACATTGTGAACCGTGCCTACCCTAAAGTGTCTTGGATTTGAGCACAGTGTGACCCTGTCTACCTTAAAGTGTCTTGGAATTGAGCATAGTGAACCTGCCTATTCTAAAGTGTCTTGGAACTGAACATAGTCAACCGTGCCTTGACTACATTATCTTGGAATTGAACGTAGTGAACCCTGCCTTGACTACATTATCTTGGAATTGAACATAGTCAACCCTGCCTTGACTCTATTATCTTGGAATTGAACATAGTCAACCCTGCCTTGACTACATTATCTTGGAACTGAACATAGTGACCCTACCTTGACTACATTATCATGGAATTGAACATAGTGAACCCTGCCTTGACTACATTATCTTGGAATTGAACATAGTCAACCCTGCCTTGACTCTATTATCTTGGAATTGAACATAGTCAACCCTGCCTTTACTCTATTATCATGGAATTGAACATAGTCAACCCTGCCTTGACTCTATTATCATGGAATTGAACATAGTGAACTCTGCCTTGACTACATTATCTTGGAACTGAACATAATGAACCCTGGCTTGACTAAATTATCTTGAATTGAACATAGTCAACCCTGCCTTGACTCTATTATTTGGAATTGAACATAGTCAACCCTGCCTTGACTACATTATCTTATATATTATATCGATAGAAAACAAGGGTATCAATTAATCAAACATCAATACTAGCCTGCTCTCTTCGGCAGACATAACGGAAAGTAACGGAATATATGTATCAACAGCGAGAAAGGGCACATGTTTTGGCCACATTATTATTTGTGTTTACAAAAATAATTCAATTTAGAATGAAGACTAATGCCTCAGTCACCGATGTTAATTTATGATGTTTTTTTTTTTTCCGTCGATGAGTAACTGACGTTTCAAGCCGGGTCTCGCTGCTGAGACCAAGGGTGGTTGCCGCAGAGAGAAATCATAAATAAAAATCCTACTCGTGTAGCCGAGATTTGAACCTACAACCTCTCTGTCTCGAGGCCGGCGTCTTGCCTCGAGACCAACAAGTCCCCCATGATCTGGGAATATGAGGAAACTGAACAAGGAACACCTTAATCTTGGAATTGAGCACAGTGAACCCTGCCTTGATTACAGTATCTTGGATTTGAGCATAGTGAACCCTGCCTACCATAAAGTATCTTGGATTTGAGCATAGGGAACCCTGTCTACCCTAAAGTGTCTTGGATTTTAGCATAGTGAACCATGACTGCCCTAAAGTGTCTTAGATTTTAGCATAGTGAACCCTGCATACCCTAAAGTGTTTTGGTTTTGAACATAGTGAACCCTGCCTACCCTATAGTGTCTTGTATTTGAGCATAGTGAACCCTGCCTACCCTAAAGTGTCTTGGATTTGAGCAGAGTGAATCCTGTTTACCCTAAAGTGTCTTGGATTTGAGCATAGTGAACCCTGCCTACCCTATAGTGTCTTGTATTTGAGCATAGTGAACCCTGCCTACCCTAAAGTATCTTGGATTTGAGCAGAGTGAATCCTGCTTACCCTAAAGTGTCTTGGATTTGAGCATAGTGAACCCTGCCTACCCTAAAGTGTCTTGGAATTGAACATAGTAAACCCTGCTTAACCGAAAGTGGCTTGGATTTGAACGTAGTGAACCCTGCCTACCCTAAAGTGTATTGGGTTTGAACGTAGTGAACCCTGGCTACCCTAAAATGTCTTGGATTTGAACATTGTGAACCGTGCCTACCCTAAAGTGTCTTGGATTTGAGCACAGTGTGACCCTGTCTACCTTAAAGTGTCTTGGAATTGAGCATAGTGAACCTGCCTATTCTAAAGTGTCTTGGAACTGAACATAGTCAACCGTGCCTTGACTACATTATCTTGGAATTGAACGTAGTGACCCTGCCTTGACTACATTATCTTGGAATTGAACATAGTCAACCCTGCCTTGACTCTATTATCTTGGAATTGAACATAGTCAACCCTGCCTTGACTACATTATCTTGGAACTGAACATAGTGAACCCTACCTTGACTACATTATCATGGAATTGAACATAGTGAACCCTGCCTTGACTACATTATCTTGGAATTGAACATAGTCAACCCTGCCTTGACTCTATTATCTTGGAATTGAACATAGTCAACCCTGCCTTTACTCTATTATCATGGAATTGAACATAGTCAACCCTGCCTTGACTCTATTATCATGGAATTGAACATAGTGAACTCTGCCTTGACTACATTATCTTGGAACTGAACATAATGAACCCTGGCTTGACTAAATTATCTTGGAATTGAACATAGTCAACCCTGCCTTGACTCTATTATTTTGGAATTGAACATAGTCAACCCTGCCTTGACTACATTATCTTATATATTATATCGATAGAAAACAAGGGTATCAATTAATCAAACATCAATACTAGCCTGCTCTCTTCGGCAGACATAACGGAAAGTAACGGAATATATGTATCAACAGCGAGAAAGGGCACATGTTTTGGCCACATTATTATTTGTGTTTACAAAAATAATTCAATTTAGAATGAAGACTAATGCCTCAGTCACCGATGTTAATTTATGATTACTGGATATCCTCTTTCACCACCGATAAATTTGTGCTTGTTTTAACTCCTCTATTTCCATAAATAAGATTCTATTTTTTTTTAAATTACGTATGTTTGATAAAAGACATGCCGTTCGATTTACATATACACTGTTTCTTTGCTAATATCCTAGCAACAAATAAAAAAGAACAAATACTGACTCGACAACAGACGAAAAGGAAAAGGCAATACAGACAAGCACGGGGCATATGGGCCATTTCTGACATGTGGTACTCCTTAAGACCTCGTCTCGCTTTGAAACAGGTCCTAATGACTCCAAGACCTTTCAGGTTTGCACTCGACGTCACTCCTTGTTTTTCCTGACGGCGGGGAATCGCTGGCGAAGACAAAAGCTTGCTCGGCCACTGATAGCTCTATTGATAAGGGTGCACGGCGTACAATTGTCTTTATCTGCGCTGGTGTCTTTAATTCGCTAGATTATTGCTCTTGACTTTGCTGTTCTGTATTTGCTGGATGGAAATAAATGGTAAAAGGTTGCAATGAGACAAAATATTCTGTTTCAACAGCTTACGTAGACTATATGTTGTTTTAACGAGGCTTATTCAAATATAAATCTTGGTTTTTTACGTATTGGTTTAACGATACAAAAACTTGCTATCTGTTTCCAGATAAGCAAACTGCAATCAAATAAATAGTAAAAATATGTACCTAGCTCGTAAAATACTATGCCCTCTTCTGCAATAATGTTAAAACAGGTTACATATATGGAGTAGTGTATACACTTAGTAAAGCCCGTAGTTTTCTCAACATAATGATTATTCCATAGTGTAACATAGTGGAACAAACTTTGGCAAACTTTAGAAACCTACGAGGTAGCAGGTCAACTTCTAGAAAATATAATGGCATTATATAAAAACAGTCAAAGTGCCGTCAGAACATCGGAAGGTCTGTCAGAATGGTTTCAGGTTACAACAGGAGTAAGACAAGGATGTGTCCTCTCACCACTCCTCTTCATCATATATATATATGGACAAACTAAATCAGGAAACGACCAACAACAAGGACAAATCAAATAATAACATAGAGGTAGAAAACTACAACATCAACGAGCTACTTTTCGCAGATGACCAATGCCTAATATATGAGGATGAAAACCTGCTACAACAGCATTTAACATCTCTTGATAAAAGCTGCACAAACTATCTATCTATCTATTGACCTTTCGAGCCGTAACCGGCCCATAGGGCGTAGACCAAGATACACCTTCTCCTATATGAATTTTTGTTCTAGCAGTTTTCTTTTAAAGATATTTTATTAAATCTCGCCATCTGTCTCTGTTCTGTGCAAGCAGTTCTATCTCATTGAGGGAGCCGATTCCTGCTGCTCTTGCCTCTCTCATCAATGTTCTTCTCAGTGTCTCCCTGGGTCTTCCTCTTTTTCTTTTACCTGTTGTTTCCCATATGAGGGCTTGCTTTGCTATTCGATTATTATCTCTTCTCATCACATGTCCAACGTATGACCATCGTCTTTTCTTTATTACTGAAGATATTAGTGGTTGATTGGCGATTTCTCTAATTTCCTCGTTTGTTTTGAATTCGTTCCATTCTATACCAAGTATTTTCCTTAGACATTTATTTTCGAATGCGTTCAACTTTGTTTCTATATCTCTTGTTGTTTTCCAGCTTTCACACGCATACGTAAGGGTTGATAGTACATTTGATTTGAATAGCCTAAGTTTTGTGTTTGTGCTAATGAGTTTTGATTTCCACAACTTTTCAAGGCTTCTGAAAGACATTGCTGCTTTAGCCAGTCTGATTCTAATTTCTTTGCTCGTATCCCCTTCTCGATCAATGTGACTTCCAAGATAGATAAAGTGATCGATCTCTTCTACTGGTTTGTTTTCCATGTATATTTTGTCACTTGTTGGAATTAAACTTTTCATGACTTTAGTCTTTTCATGATTGACCTCAAGCCCAATTTTGCTGGCTATTGATGATAGTTCATTTGTGTTTTCCTGCATCGTTTTTATCTGACTGCTGATGAGAACTATGTCATCAGCAAAGTCGAGGTCCTCCAAATGGTCTCCTTGTATCCATTCGATGCCTTTATTACCAGTGCAGCATTTCTTCATTATGAAGTCCATAACAATTCCAAATAACAAGGGCGATAAAATACATCCTTGTTTAACCCCAGTTTCTATTGGGAAACATTCGCTCAGTCCTTCCTCTGTTCGAACTGCACATGTGTAACCATCATACATGTCTTTGATAATATTTATGATTTTTGATGGTAAACCATATTGCTTCAGAATTTTCCACAAAGAATCTCTATGAATACTATCAAATGCTTTTTTGAAGTCGATGAAGTTAAGTACAAAAGGTTTTTGCTTTTCAATATGTTCCTCCAATATAAGTCGTAGAGTGAAAATGTGGTCAAGACAGCTTCTCCCTTTTCTAAACCCAGCCTGTTCTTCACGCATTACTGTATCTATTGAATCCTTTATTCTATTTAGGATGATTTTACAGAATAACTTTGAGGCAACTGACAAAAGTGTCACGCCTCTCCAGTTGTTACAATCTCTAAGATTGCCCTTTTTTGGGATCTTAACAATGATTCCTTTTTTCCATTTATGAGGCGTCTTCTCTGTTTTCCAAATGATGTTGAACATTTTTTGGAGATGTATTAAATTATGGCTATCAATTGCCTTGAGGATCTCAGCTGTTAACTTATCCTCTCCAGCAGCCTTGTTATTGGTCATTAGCTTTAAGGTGGTTTCTATTTCACTCAAGGTGAAGTCATCTAAATTTACATCTAATTCTGCTGCTGGTGTTTCAGCTTCAAAATCTATTAAACTGTGAGGTAGTGGACGGTTAAGAATTTCTTTGAAGTGTTCTGCCCAACGGGCTTTTATGTCTGCGCTTGTTGTTAGCATTAATCCAGATTTGTCTAGAATTGGTGTTCCACTGGATGTATAGGTGTTTGTCAGCATCTTTTGTACTGTATAGAGAGTTCTGCTGTCTCCTGTAATTGCAGCTGTCTCTGCTTTCTCTGCCAAGTTGTCTATATAAGCTCTTGTATCTCTTCTTGCCGAACTTTTCACTTTGTTGTCTAATTCTTTGTATGTTGCTTTTGCCAGAACCTTTCCAAGATCTGTCTTTACATTAGTCACGGCTCTCTTTTGCACAAACTACTGTATAAAAATTAACACAGCAAAAACAGAGGCTATAAGAATAAGCAAATTAAGACACCCATTAAATATCAAGATCAAAGATAAAGAAATAAAACAAGTAGAGGAATTCAAGTATTTAGGCACAATGTTCACAGAAGATGGAAAACTAGACAGAGAAATTGACATGAGAATACAAAAAGCAAATGCTGTCACATACCAGCTTTCACCATTGCTAAGACATTCAAACATTTCTATGTCAGCTAAACAACAAATGATAAATAGCATCTTCATACCAACTTTGTGCTATGAAAGTCAAACATGGACCCTTTCTAAATCATGGACCCTTTCTAAATAAGAAAGATTAATACATGTGAGATGCGTTGTTTGAGAAAAGTAACAAACAACACAAGAAGAGATAGAATACCAAATGAAACCATAAGAAAAATAGTAGGAACAAAACCCTGCCAAGAATTGAGTTATTGAGTTATTATATATAGAACAACAACAATTTAAATGGTTTGGCCACCTGGTCAGAATGAATCCTCACCAATCACCATCAAGGGCGTTCTTCTCGAGAATGCATGGAAAAAGACCAAGAGGAAGACGCAATGGAAGAAGATGGATAGATGCAGTGACAGAGACATATAACAACAAAGGAAAATCACAAATTCAGACAATTCGAGCAGCACAAGAACGACAAATGATATAAACCACGACACCTTTTAGGTATCAGTGAAAGAGAAAAGTAGAAGAAGAAGTGTGACATAGTAGGGAGGGAGGTATTATATTTCATTTACCAGAAAATGGATTTCAGCGAGCCAGGTACACATTCCTTTTTTAAAAAATACTTTAACTAAACAGCACCAGGTTGGAAACTATCTTCCTTTTTCATTTCTATGTTGGTCCAACAATTATTCTTTGTTGTCGCTCTCCTGTATAAGAAGGTTCAAATGGCGGGGCATATATCATCGTTGGCAGGAAGCTGCGATGTTGGAGACGTTTGTTTCAACAACAGTGCGATATTTAGAGATACTTTTGAGCACTGAGCTTGAATTGTATCTGGTTTCAAAATTGGTTAGCCAGATTTGCGCTTAGTCCACTTCCAACGACAGCTCGTAAGGTGGAAGTGGATCTTAATCAGTTATGGTTCACGGATCCTAACAAAATCAGTTGTGAGTTGCTGGTCGCTTTAGCTCAAATGCTATTCGCAACTTGTCTCCAGGCTGAATTTAAACTCCAGTTATCTGATCGTTCCTGTGTGTTACCGGGGCCTCATTATGAAGGGAGTAATGAATAGTGACACTGTGACCTTCCAGGCATGTCGTAGGAAGTGACTAAGGAGATTGATCGATGGCTTGACAAGCTGTCATTGTAAAAAGTATTGTTATGGATACAGCGCTTAATATTTTAGAGCAATGATCTCTGCAATATGTATCTCTTTGGCACGCAAGGTTTCTGTTTTGAAATTGTGGTTCTGCCCTATGTACCGTCTTCGGCTCGAAAGGACAATAGATAGATAGATAGATAGATAGATAGATAGATAGATAGATAGATAGATAGATAGATAGATAGATAGATAGATAGATAGATAGATAGATAGATAGATAGATAGATAGATAGATAGATAGATTAGATAGATAGATAGATAGATAGATAGATAGATAGATAGATAGATAGATAGATAGATAGATAGATAGATAGATAGATAGATAGATAGATAGATAGATAGATAGATAGATAGATAGATAGATAGATAGATAGATAGATAGATAGATAGATAGATAGATAGATAGATAGATAGATAGATAGATAGATAGATAGATAGATAGATAGATAGATAGATAGATAGATAGATAGATAGATAGATAGATAGATAGATAGATAGATAGATAGATAGATAGATAGATAGATAGATAGATAGATAGATAGATAGATAGATAGATAGATAGATAGATATTTGATCGCGAAGCCAAGGCGCTTAACACTAAGGAGATTCGATATATCTTATATTTTTTCGAACCATAAACTGCACATAGAGCAGAAATTATAGTTTCCTCGTGTCCGCGTATCCTTTGATATCAAGTGTCAGACCCTACACAGGACTCGCACCGTATCTCACGATCCATCTCTGTTCTGGGCGAGCCTCTCGACTTCGGTCAAGGAGGCTGCTGTTGCTGCTTCTCGCCTCATTGTTTTTATTAGTGTTTCTCTAGGGCTAACTCTTTTTTTCTTTTACCCTCTGGTTCCCATATGAAACCGTGCTTTGAATTTATCTTGTCTTTTCTCATCACGTTACCAGCGTATGATCACCTTCTTTTGTGATTAAAAAATAAGGACCTGGGAATCTATAACATACATGTATGAGGTGCAGTCAGTGAAATGTCAGGTCACATTTCTTTCTTTCACACAAGTATGCTATCTACTACAAAATTGTATTTTCTATATACAAGCGTGATATAATGTCAGGTGTCGGTCTCAAGTCAGTTGAAGTTTTCTGTCTCCCATTCAGCTGAAGTGAAGTTTCTGTTTACCATTCAACTGACGTGAAGTTTTCTGTCTCACCTCAAATACAATTAAAGTGAAGTTTTCAGTCTCATACACAAGTCAAGTTAAGTTTTTTCTGTATCACACACTAGTCAAGTGAAGTTTTCTGTCTCATATACTAGTTAATTGGAGGTTTCTGTCTCATATAATAGTTAATTGGAATTTTCTGTCTCATACACAAGTCAAGTGAAATTTTCTGTCTCATACACAAGTCAAGTGAAGTTTTCTGTCTCATACACAAGTCAAGTGAAGTTTTCTGTCTCATACACAAGTCAAGTGAAGTTTTCTGTCTCATACATAAGTCAAATAAAGTTTTCTGTCTCTTACACAAGTCAAGTGAAATTTTCTGTCTCATACACAAGTCAAGTGAAGTTTTCTGTCTTATATACTAGTTAATTGGAGGTTTCTGTCTCATATAATAGTTATTGGAGGTTTCTGTCTCATATAATAGTTAATTGGAGGTTTCTGTCTCATACACAAATTAATTGAAGTTTTCTGTCTCATACACAAGTCAAGTGAAGTTTTCTGTCTCATACATAAGTCAAGTGAAGTTTTCTGTCTCTTACACAAGTCAAGTGAAATTTTCTGTCTCATACACAAGTCAAGTGAAGTTTTCTGTCTCATTCATAAGTCAAGTGAAGTTTTCTGTCACATATGCAACACAAGTGATGTTCTCTGCCTCATACACAATTAAAGTTACGTTTTCTGTTTCATAAACAACTAAAGTGATGTTTTCTAAGTTATATGCAAGTCAATTTAAGATTTATTTGTTTCCTTTTTCTTCTGCCTTTAAGTGACGTTTACTCCTCTACATCGTCCACCCATTGAAGAACTCGAGTGTAGATGTGATATGTAGCTAGCTTGTGGCAACAATATTATCCGAGCTTTCGACCCTAAAATCCGACTGCAGGATTTCTTCCTTTCTCATAAGAATATTATTTTCTTCTTTCATTCACCAAAGTTTATGTATCTTTTTGCTGTGTTTTAAGGGTCATAGAGTTTTGTGACTGTTTAACAAGAAGACAACGCTGATTAGTATCAATGGGTACAGTGGTAAAAGCTGGAACAACAGTCTACAGGTATGCATATTCGTGTTGTAGTCTGGGACAATAGTCTACAGGTAATCATTTCCGTGTTGTAGTCTGGGACAATAGTCTACAGGTATACATGTCCGTGTTGTAGTCTGGGACAATAGTCTACAGGTATACATGTCCGTGTTGTAGTCTGGGACAATAGTCTACAGGTAATCATTTCCGTGTTGTAGTCTGGGACAATAGTCTACAGGTATACATGTCCGTGTTGTAGTCTGGGACAATAGTCTACAGGTATACATGTCCGTGTTGTAGTCTGGGACAATAGTCTACAGGTATACATGTCCGTGTTGTAGTCTGGGACAATAGTCTACAGGTATACATGTCCGTGTTGTAGTCTGGGACAATAGTCAACAGGTAATTATTTCCGTGTTGTAGACTGGGACAATAGTCTACAAGTAATCATTTCCGTGTTGTAGTCTAGGACAATAGTCTACAGGTAATCATTTCTGTGTTGTAGTCTCGGACAATAGTCTACAAGTAATCATTTCCGTGCTGTAGTCTAGGACAATAGACTACATGTTTACATGTCCGTGTTGTAGTCTAGGACAATAGTCTACATGCTTACATGTCCGTGTTGTAGTCTAGGACAATAATCTACATGTCCGTGTTGTAGTCTAGGACAATAGTCTACATGTTTACATGTCCGTGTTGTAGTCAAGGATAATAGTCTACATGTTTACATGTCCGTGTTGTAGTCTAGGACAATATTCTACATGTTTACATGTCAGTGTTGTAGTCTAGGACAATAGTCTACAAGTAATAAATTCCGTGTTGTAGTCTAGGACAATATTCTACAGATATACATTTCCGTGTTGTAGTCTAGGACAATAGTCTACATGTTTACATGTCCGTGTTGTAGTCTAGGACAATAGTCTACATGCTTACATGTCCGTGTTGTAGTCTAGGACAATAATCTACATGTCCGTGTTGTAGTCTAGGACAATAGTCTACATGTTTACATGTCCGTGTTGTAGTCAAGGATAATAGTCTACATGTTTACATGTCCGTGTTGTAGTCTAGGACAATATTCTACATGTTTACATGTCAGTGTTGTAGTCTAGGACAATAGTCTACAAGTAATAATTCCGTGTTGTAGTCTAGGACAATATTCTACAGATATACATTTCCGTGTTGTAGTCTAGGACAATAGTCTACATGTTTACATGTCCGTGTTGTAGTCTAGGACAATAGTCTACATGTTTACATGTCCGTGTTGTAGTCTAGGACAATAGTCTACATGTTTACATGTCCGTGTTGTAGTCTATGACAATAATCTACATGTTTACATGTCCGTGTTGTAGTCTAGGACAATAATCTACATGTTTACATGTCCGTGTTGTAGTCTAGGACAATAATCTACATGTTTACATGTCCGTGTTGTAGTCTAGGACAATAGTCTACATGTTTATTCGTCCGTGTTGTAGTCTAGGACAATAGTATACATGTTTACATGTCCGTGTTGTAGTCTAGGACAATAGTCTACATGTTTACATGTCCGTGTTGTAGTCTAGGACAATAGTCTACATGTATACTTGTCCGTGCTGTAGTCTGTGACAATAGTCTGTCTACATGTTTACATGTCCGTGTTGTAGTCTGGACAATAGTCTACATGTTTACATGTCCGTGTTGTAGTCTAGGACAACAGTCTATATGTATACTTATCCGTGTTGTAGTCTGGGACAATAGTCTACATGTCCGTGTTGTCAATAGTCTACATGTCAATCTTGAACTTTGTGTGCTTCTGATTTCCAAGAAATGTGTGCCCTTTTCTTTTAACTGTGTACATTTTTAACACTCATGACAGAAACGTAAAAGAACTAAACATTTTTTATATTTAAGGTTATTGTTTATAGGGAAGTTATAATAAAATAACATCTCTACCTTTATTTGATAAAAGGAAGAAGAAAATAGCACATCTGTTCTCTTAAGTTTTTTTATGGCGAAAGTTTTAGAAACAATATGATTGTGCTGATTTTAACTAAAATTGTTTAATTCTCGTTTGTAGACATCAATACGAAGTATAAATATTTGCAATCTTAAAATCCGAATATAAATACATGAAATGCTTAACCTTCCTCGGCTACTCGACGTTTATTGCTTACGTCAACCACAGACGATAAAATAACACAAAGAATTTCATCTATTTGAGATTACTGTAATGTGGTCTTTTTGTTTTGTTGTTTTAGTTGACTTAACGGGGTGGGAGGGAACAACTAAACTGAATGAACCTAGGAAAGCTCGTCTCCCGTTGCTATATTAGCGATGAAATGCAACGGAATCTATTCATTATGTTTATGAAGAGGGCCTTTTTTCTTGTTCCAAGGAAAAGGTCAGCGCGGAGGGATACATCTAGCGCGAATGCGGGAGCAGCGGGGGCAGTCAAAAGGACCTTTTCCTCCCTCTGATTGTTTTCAGAACATTTGTTTTAGTTCGCTGTGTTTGCTGTTGCAGTATTGGTTAGCTAGGCTGCCGGATCTCCACTCACACAGCAAAGTGTAAATAAACATTTACACACTCGTCGTGGCAGTAGCTGCGCTTGTTAGGTAGCGGAAGTACTGATTGCAAGAATCGATATATCGGCAATCTACATAGACCCATAGGTAATTAAGATTTCGAAACAAAATTGCCATTGATTTGTACACTGATGTTCCCTGCAGCCGTTTACGATACTAATTCTTGTTCAATTCAGCTGGACTTCTGATTCCTATGACGTTAGAATTTCCTCACTCTTCATTCTCAACCAATCTTATTTTAATTTTTTAACAAACTATAAATGACTGAAGTAGATTATTATATTATATTATATCATATTATTATATTAAATTATATTAAATTATATTAAATTATATTAAATTATATTATATTATATTATATTATATTATATTATATTATATCATATTATTATATTAAATTATATTAAATTATATTAAATTATATTATATTATATTATATTATATTATATTTATTATATTATATTATATTATATTATATATATTATATTATATTATATTATATTATATTATATTATATATATTTATAATATATTTTTAAATATATTAATTCTGTAGCAAGCCGTGAATTAACTAAGAAAATATTGGCACTCACATCACAGAAAGATACAAAATGATAATTTTCTGGCGAAACACTAACTGCTTTATCAAGATGAAGAAAAAAACATACTTGCAAATGTACAGATGACAACCTGAACTCTGTGCCGGTGAACCTTTCATAATTGTGAGATTAATTTCACAGAAGAATCCTTGCAATATCCCGAAGAGGCCAACCCTGAAAAAAATCATCTTAGAAGATTGCTGCATATTAATGTGCATTGGCAAGTAAACTCACATTTTAGTCACATCAAACGTTATATAGAGCAGTAATGGAAAGCATATTTCCTGGAAGATGTTAAAGGAAGCAGCATGAAAGACGATTTTAGGTAGACGTCAAGGACTCATTCTGTCCACACTGATTGAGGCAGAGAGCACAATTTGACCACGAAAAACACTCAGAGCGATGCCCTCGGCTGGACAAGGCATTTGTGGATTATGATGATGGCTGAAATTGTCTCTTATTTATAATCTCTACAGTAAATAATAACTGGATGTTTAAATGCAATTTCCAGCGGTGGTCCTAATTAATGTCGATTTAAATGCAAATTGTCAGTGCCTCCTTTACCTTGCCCCGACCATGTGACTCGGTAATTTACTCGAAAGATATTCAATTCTAACTGCTCTAACCTGTTATAACAAAGCCTCGTTATTTGAATATTTCTAAATATTGTCAGAACAATACATTTGGAAGGGCGGATACCAGTTTTGTAAATATTTAAATATTTGTAAATCGATTGTGGAAGTGAAATAGTGGTTCCGCTAACTTCATAGACCAAAGTTGAGAAATACTTTTCATGAGCTGACAAACTATGAAAGTAAATACCTGATTCGCTGTATTATCACCTACTTTTATTACAATCATATGACGCAGCTTAGCACTTTGAGTCTGTCAGTGTTTCTTAACCTTCGATAATGCACGCTTTGTCAGTTTTTAATAATTTTTGCTGAACTATTTATAAACCTTTTTTTAAAGTTTGATTTCATAGTGTCAAAAAGAATAAATCTGCAATGATTTAAAACGTTTCAGTTATGTGTTTACTGACTTTACAAAAGTTGCTGCAAATGGCAAGATCGTGTATCAAAGCCAGCTTGGCTAAACTCAAGGTAGTCAAACACTTGTATTTTAATGTAGAAAAGTTATTGGCACTATTATAATGCCATGAAAAGTATACTGACATCAACACAAATAATACCAGGGCTAAAACTAAGAATAGTAAAATGTTAAATTGTCTCAACATGCCTGTATGGTGCAGAAACATGGACATTCGACAAGAAAGAACACACAATTGAATCCTTTGAAGTTTGGATTTATAGATGAATAAGAAGAATCGAATGGAAAGAAAAGAAAACAAATGATGAAGTTTTACTGAATATGAAAAGATAACTACAAAACACAGTTCAAACAAGACAAATGAGATTTATGAGGCACATTAAAAAACACAACAGCCTATTAAAAGTAATCCTGAAGGGTAAAATGCTTGGTAAAAGAGGCAGAGTCAGATTAAGACTAAATGGGCGAGTAACATCAAAAGATGGACAAACCAGCCTATGAAAACTTGCACCATCAAAGCAAGAGACAGAGCAGAATGGCGCTCCATGGTAGCCAAACTTCGATGCGGAGATGGCAACTCGATGATGATAATATATATATATATATATATATATATATATATATATATATATATATATATATATATATCCATATATATGTGTTCATGTATATATGTATGTATATATATATATGTGTGTGTGTGTGTATACAGTACAGGTTTGTGTGTTCTCGCACGGTTATATATACGTATATATGTATATACATTGCAAGTGGCGTTATAGTTGAGGTAACCTATACAATATTCCTCCACACATTTTTAGAACCCTTCCACTTGTGTTTTGGCCTTCCCATTAGCTGGTCAACTATACCGGATTTCCTGTGCGGACTATCCAGCGTTCATTTTTCTCCTGGGTCCATCGCATTTCGCGGAAAAGACATTTTTATTTGCATTTCTCATTCAAGTTTGAGATTATTTTGTTTTAGATACTTCATTATTAGTTAGTTATGTCGAACTAATTTTATTTACTTACATATCTGTGTGTGTGGTATGTTTTTCCTGCTGAAGGCATATTTAGCCGAAACGTCGTTCAAATTTGTGTCGTCCATTAATTACGTAAAGCTTAATATAAAAAAAAAGTAAAGTACCCCCGTCACGCCAAGTGGCGTATAGAGAATATGGTGTTAGTGACCATAACTTTTACAGACCTTCAGCACATGATTTTTGGAGTAATGTGGTCGGTATTCCGCCCCAGCCGCTTTACTTTCCCAGAAAAAATCCGGTACCCATTTAAGGCTTGGTGAACCCGGAAGCCTTCGGTTTGGATTGAACCCTACCTCTTGTCCTTTGTAGTCCAGTTCACTAACCACTTAGCTATCGCGGCTCGTAAAGCTTAATGGTAGCATCAAAAAAATTTTTTTTTTCATTTCTCCTCTGTCAAATTGTAACACTATTATTTATCAACTCTTGAATTACGCTTCCATCTATAGCACACTGTGCTGTTTTTTTTCTGCTATAAATCAACTTTCCAATGTTTTTATTGAAACTTTCCCCTCTCACGCTAATTACCTCTGTACTACAGTAGCTGAAGCAGCAACTCAACATACAACAACACACATATATACAACAACAACATCAACACAGACAAGTATAGAATAATAACACACATATACAACAACACACACGTACAACAACACGGCTCACAAATGATGATGAATGCTAGTGGTTAAAGAAACGACTTTACGGAAAGCTTTCGATAGTTCTCGTTTGGATTCCGAATTTAACTATAGATTTGGATATATCCTATACTATATATCCTTGTTTTGGATACCCGTTTCTGCCTTAGCTGTATGAATGCCCGTCCGTAACCAGAAAGGGAACCAATATATTTAAGGTGGTTAACAAATGTTCCAACCATAAAGCCACATAGTGTTCAATCAAGCAACTAAAATAGTAGATAAGTTACAGTGGATACATTTAATATGAACGTTGTCTCAGCGACCCTCTTGCTGAACGTACTTTGTTAAATTCAGACAAGAAATGATAATTAAACGTTCACTCTATTATTCTTTGAACTATTTAATCTAAACATTTCTACTACAGACCAGTTCAAGTATTCTGTCAACAATAAAGTCTCAGTATAAAAGGTTTCTCTTCATCATCGCTGTTGTGGTGAGGACAATGAAGTATTCAGTTAGACTAAACTAGGCCAGAAGTATTCAAGTTGACTAAACTAGGCCAGAAGTATTCAAGTTGACTAAACTAGGCCAGAAGTATTCAAGTTGACTAAACTAGGCCAGAAGTATTCATGTTGACTAAACTAGGCCAGAAGTATTCAAGTTGACTAAACTAGGCTAGAAGTATTCAAGTTGACTAAAGTAGGCTAGAAGTATTAAATTAGACTAAACTAGGCCAGAAGTATTAAATTAGACTAAACTAGGCCAGAAGTATTAAATTAGACTAAACTAGGCCAGAGGTATTCAATTAGACTAAACTAGGCCAGAAGTATTCAAGTTGACTAAACTATGCCAGAAGTTTCTAGCTTCGTCAAACTAGGCCTAAAGCATTTAACTTTACTAAAGTAGGTCAGAAGTATTCAACGTAACTAAAGTAGACCAGAAGTATTCAAGGTAACTAAAGTAGGCCAGAAGTATTCAAACGTAACTAAAGTAGACCAGAAGTATTCAACGTAACTAAAGTGGGCCAGATGTGTTCAACTTGACTAAAGTAGGTCAGAAGTCTTCAACTCGACTAAAGTAGTCTAAGAGGAATTCGTCAAACTAAGCCTAAAGTATTCAACTTGACTAAAGCAGGCCAGAAGCATTCATCTTTTACAAACCAGGCCTAAAGTATTCAAGTTCAACGAACTAAGTCAGAAGTATTCAGCTTGCCTAAAGTATGCCAGGAGTACTCAACTTGACTACACTAGGTCACAACTTTCTGACATGAGGCGAGGTCAGTTCTTTCCCTTGCTGCTATTACTCCCCCTGTTGAGTTCGACAAGTCTCCATTTTCTAGGTCGGTTGTAGAGCTTCAGGCAAAAATGGAGTCAATATACGCTATATGATCACACTAGAGTGCTAGCAACTACACTACTGACTTCCTTGAATATGAAATAAAACTAAAAGTACACAGCTTGAGGCAGTGAAGAATCAGGTGTAAAAGAAAAGACAAATAGAAAATAAAGAGTCCAGTCAACCCACATGTCTATATAGGGAACATGATGTTAGTGGCCATGTTTTTTTTACAGACATTCGACACATTATTTGTTGAGGTAATGTGGTCGGTATTACGCCCGTGCCGATTTATTTTCCCAGAAAAGAATTCGGTACCCGTTTAAGGCTGGGTGCGCCTGGATGTCGTCTATCAGGATCAAACCTGACCTCTTGTCCTTAGTACTCCAGTCCACTAACCACTGCGCTGGTGTGGCCCCAGATACGGTGATAGCAACCATATATTTGAATGATATTATCGATGACGTGGCCAGTATGGCGCCATAATTTCTCAGAGAAAATCTCGGGTACATATTCTCAGAGACTGGATTAACCCGCTAGTCCGCAAAGAATAGCAGCACTTAGGGCCTTCCTAGTCAGTCTGTCTGTCTGTCAGTCATTCAGTCAATCGTCCAGTCAGTCAGTGTAGGTGCATTTCAGCAGAGATAGAATCAAGATGCAAGAAAGCTTGTCAAATCATTGGACAGTTATCACTACTAATGTCGAACAAGGAAATAAATCTAGAGGCAAAACGGGCACTATACAATACAATCTTCATCACAACAATGTGCTACTAATGCCAGTTCTGGACCCTAGATGCAAGAACAATAAGAATAATAACCTCTACTGAGATTAAATGTGTTAGACGAATGACAAGAAACAGTCTGAGAGATAAGATCAGAAATGAAGAACTGGGAAAAAAGCTAGGAATAGCCGCCATAGAATATGTAAAGAAACAACAGATAAAATGGTTTGACCACGTGACAAGGCAGAGTAATCAAAACACAACACAACGAGCCCTCAATAACCGTTGCGAGAAAACCAGACCCAAGGACCGACCACGAAAAAGATGGATCGATGGAATATTAGAAGCACTAGGAAACATAACAGTAGAAGAGGCGAACAGAAGAGTAACAGACCGCAAATTATATCTCCTCTCGACGCTGAAAGGCAAATGGGGAAGGAAAGAAGAAGAAGAGTATAGGGCGCTTAAATTACATGACCTTCTCAACTTCTCCCGCTGTGTTACAAAGGAAAAACAATGTTAAAGAACCGCCTTATTAATCAAACTAAACAACATTGTTTTTTTCCCCTCTAAACGGTCATACAGAATTAAAAAAAAAAGTTTTCCGGATGACACGGCTTTGAGGATCTCAATATCCTTTAAAACTGGGAAAATAAATTTACTACAGTCGGCCTGGCGTTAAACTGACTACATAGCTCGTAAATGTACCGTTGATCTTGGCAGTATGTTGGGACTAACATCGTTTATTTCATACACCCCAAGACGTGACAGAAAATCTCTATCAATCTCTCTCGGGTCAGAGTTCAGATTTCTTGAGGGGAAAAAATATGGAATTATCTTAACAAATAATAACGTGAAAATATCTACTTGGTATAGCACATCTGGGGCCGCGATAGCTCAGTGGTTAGTGAGCAGGGCTACAAAGGACCAGAGGTAGGGTTCGATCCAAACCGACGGCTTCCGGGTTCAACCAGCCTTAAATGGGTAATGGGAAAGTAAAGCAGCACGGGCGTAATACCGACCACATTACCCCAAAATCATGTGCCGAAGGTCTGTAAAATTTATGGTCACTAACACCATATTCCCTATACGCCACTTGGCGGAACAGAGGTACTTTACTTATTACTTATAGCACATCTGCTACTTTTCTTTCTATTTTATTGATTACAGTTTTATTTTTAAAATATTTTTTTAATAGCAGCAATGCGTTCTTCGCTTTAATGGAACAAAGACCACGTGATCAAATTTGTACTTAAAGTCAGGAACGATAACCGGAACTGTTGTGTTGGCGCTAGCTATGTTTTGATACCGCTTGTTGCCGCTGCTTCCATTGCCACGCATTGTATTTATTCTGACTGTTCTACAAGAGCATAATGCGAGTCGAGAAAGAAGGAATAATAAAGAGATCCGAGGCCTAACGACCGCTAACGGGGTACACGTGAGAAGCAAGAAGGGTTAGAGTTAAAAAGCGTTTGACAAGTCGCAAGTGGGTGTAGAAGGTGAAAGCAGGGTGCACGCATGTGTCATGTATCCGTTGTGAGTACTTGCAGGTGTCAGTGCTTAATGACTTCAAGAGGTGGAGGCTTTACCAGCTTGCCCTGTGTGACTCAAGGTCGGGGTCCCAAGTGTGTGAGTTTCTGTGTGTTGTTGTGTGTATGTTTTGTTGTTGAACATGTGTGTTGTTGTATATGTGTGTTATTATTCTACACTTGTCTGTGTTGATGTTGTTGTATATATGTGTGTTGTTGTTGTATGTTGAGTTACTGCTTCAGCTACTGTAGTACAGAGGTAATTAGCGTGAAAGTTTCAATAAAAACATTGGAAAGTTGATTTATTGCAGAAAAAAAAACAGCACAGTGTGCTATAGATGGAAGCGTAACATCAAGAGTTGATTAATAATAGTGTTACAATCTGACAAGGAGAAATGAAAAAAAACAATTTTTTTTAATGCTACCATTAAGCTTTACGAGAGCTCAGTGGTTAGTGGACTGGACTACAAAGGACAAGAGGTAGGGATCAATCCAAACCGACGGTTTCCGGGTTCACCAAGCCTTAAATGGGTACCGGATTTTTTCTGGGAAAGTAAAGCGGCTGGGGCGGAATACCGACCACATTACTCCAAAAATCATGTGCTGAAGGTCTGTAAAAGTTATGGTTACTAACACCATATTCCCTATACGCCACTTGGCGTGAAGGGGGTACTTTACTTTTTTTAAATATTAAGCTTTACGCAATTAATGGACGACACAAATTTGAACGACGTTTCGGCTAACTATGCCTTCAGTAAAAAAAAAAACAAACCACACACACAGATATGTAAGTAAATAAAATTAGGCCTACATAGCTAACTAATAATGAAGTATCTGAAACAAAATAATCTCAAACTAGAATGAGAAATGCAAATAAAAATGTTTTTTTTCCGCGAAATGCGATGGGCCCAGGAGAAAAATGAACGTTGGATAGTCCGCACAGGAAATCCGGTATAGTTGACCAGCTAATGGGAGGGCCAGAACAAAAGTGGAAGGGTTCTAAAATATGTGGAGGAATATTGTATAGGTTACCTCAACTATAACGCCACTTGCAATGTATATACATATCTACGTATATGTAACCGTGCGAGAACACACAAACCTGTACTGTATACACACACATATATACATATATACATAAACACATATATATGGATATATATATATATATTTCCATACATAGATAACATATATATGTATGTATATATATATACATACATATATATATATATATTATCATCATCGATTTGCCATCTCCGCATCGAAGTTTGGCTATCATGGAGCGCCATTCTGCTCTGTCTCTTGCTTTGATAGTGCAGGTTTTCATAGGCTGGTTTGTCCATCTTTTGATGTTACTCGTCCATGTTAGTCTTGGTCTGCCTCTGCCTTTTTTAACTTGTATTTTTCCCTCCAGGATTACTTTTAGTAGGCTTTTGTGTCTTTTAACATGGCCCAAAAATCGCATTTGTCTTGTTTGAATTGTGTTTAGTAGTTCTCTTTTCATTTTTAGTTGTTTTAAAACATCATCGTTTGTTTTCTTTTCCTTCCATCCAATTCTACATATTCTTCTATATATCCACATTTCAAAGGCTTTACTTCTCTGTTCTGTTTTCATGTCTAACGTCCATGTTTCCACACCATATAGGAATGTTGAGAAGGCATAACAATTTGCTATTCTTAGTTTTAGTCCTGGTGTTATTTGTTTTAATGTTAGTATTTTCTTCATGACATTAAAATTACTTTTGCCATTCCTATTCTTTTGTTTATTTAAGTTTTACAGTTTCCATCACTGGTTATAGTATGTCCAAGGTAGTTTTATTTCTGAACTGTCTCCAGGTCTATTCCTTCAATTTATATATATATATATATATATATATATATATATATATATATATATATATATATATATATACGGCTATACCATACGTATACATGCATGTGAAAAAGTGCGCATACATCATACATACCCAGAAGTGTCCTAACCTAGATCCATGTGTCAGCACAAAGAATAGACACGGAGAATACAGGGTACCCGAAAGCAAGTAAGTGTGAGGTGTCTCATAATGGGGTTCACTAAGGACATGTAAAATGTAAGGTACCTTGTAGTGCAGGTAGAAAGGGTATCGCCATGCACAAAAGTGAGCAGCCCAGACACAAGAGATATAAGGGACCACCGGAGTGTCGCAGTGTGTTCTAGTAGAGGGGAGCTGTGAATAGCATAGCATGTGCATATACCATTGTACTCATACATGAGTCAAGGAGTAGAATATGAAATATGGAAGGAGCAGCTACAGGGAAACTATGTGTTGAATGTGATACATTCATGCTTCGTGGGGTCAGCGAATCCAATTTGACTATAAGGATATTCTCCAAGGCGAACAAACTGCGCTCGCCGGAGTGGCAATACCAGTTATACGTATATCGTTTTTGTCCTTGTGTCTGAGGATTTGAAATGGGACGCCACAGGAGTGCCAGTGTTCTGTTGAACATCCCGAAGGAGTTAAATAAATCTTTCCGTTAATCGTTTCCCAGACTCGCCTTTACAAGTATTGTGACATCGTTGGCATATGATAGCATAAATAATATTGCGGGATACACATATAAAATCATCCTTGATCTCGAATCGTACGTTAGGGAATAAGACAGAGTTGGTGCGGAGCACATAAGCACAGGTAATACAGTTACGTCTACAGGTGACCTTACCCAAGTGTTTATGGTCGGGGCGATTGAGACGGCTCCTTCCCAGAAGGTCTCTCAAACTCTTGTCACGTTTGAAGACGACGATAGGGAGATCACATAAAAGTGGACGAGTAGTGTGATCAGAATGGAGAATGGAACGGTAAAGGTTGAGTATTCTCACAGCAGCTAAGTTGTGGGGATGGTAGGTGAGGTTGAGTATTGTTATCTCATAAGTGGTGGTGGGGGATGGTAGGTGAGTTGAGTATTATCTCATAAATGGTGGTGGGGGATGGTAGGTGAGGTTGAGTATTGTTATCTCATAAGTGGTGGGGGGGGGTGGGAGTGGCGGTTGGAAGGAGTGAGTGCCTCAAGACGAGAGATATGTGGGGCCCATTTGAAGGTTTGAAGGCAGATTGGAGGATCGATTCTGGATAAAGTCGGCGGCTAATGAAGCATAGCATAAGATGAACCTGTTGGAAGAGATCCTAGTTGTCCTTGCAAATTAAACTTCTTCTTCTAATTCTTCTTCTTCTTCTTTCCTTTGTCATCTGCCTTTCAGCGTCGAGGGGAGATATAATTTGCGGTCTTTTGCTCTTCTCTTCGCTTCTGCTGCTGTTAAGTTTTCTAGTGCTTCTAATATTCCATCGACCCATCTTTTTCGTGGTCGACCCTTGGGTCTGGTGTTCTCACAACGTTTGTTGAAGGCTCGTTGTGTTGTGTTTTGTTCTTTCTACCTTGTCACGTGGCTAAACCATTCTTTCTGTTGTTTCCTTATATATTCTATGGCGGGGGCTATTCCTAGCTTTTTTCTCAGTTCTTCATTTCTGATCTTATCTCTCAGACTGTTTCCTGTCATTCGTCTAACACATTTCATCTCTGTAGAGGTTATTTTTCTCATTGTTCTTGCATTTAGGGTCCAGGTCTGGCATTGGTAGCATAACGTTGGGATGAAGATTGTGTTGTATAGTGCTCGTTTTGCCTCCATATGCAAATTAAATGAAGAAGCAATTTTCTGAGAAAACGAAATAGAATCACGACATGAAGGTAAATGTGATGAAGTATAGAGAAGGTATCAATGGACGTTTGTGGGTTAAAGAAAACCGAGGTGTGGAGGCCAGAGGTGCCCAAGGAAGAATAAAGTCCAAAAAGGTAACAGACGAAGTGGAAATACAAGATCTGATCTTGATAGCTGCCGATGTAGCCCATGAACTTGGAGATGTCGTCCTCAGTTAGAACGGTTAGTCCAAAGTAGTCTTCAATATACCACAATATTTGTTCTCTTGTTGTCAGTTGTCCAGTTGTCTGATCTCTTGTTGTCAGTTGTCCAGTTGCCCATTCTCTTGTTGTCAGTTGTCCAGTTGTCGGATCTCTTGTTGTCAGTTGTCAGATCTTTTGTTCTCAGTTGTCCAGTTGTCCGATCATTTTTATCCAGTTGTCCGATCCCTTGTTGTCAGTTTGACAAAACTTCTTCGATTTCTTGTTGTCAGTTGTCTAGTTGTCCGATCACTTGTTGTCAGTTGTCCGATCTCTTGTTGTCAGTTGTCCGATCTCTTGTTGTCAGTTGTCCGATCTCTTGTTGTCAGTTGTCCGATCTCTTGTTGTCTAGTTGTCCGATCACTTGTTGTCAGTTGTCCGATCTCTTGTTGTCAGTTGTCCGATCTCTTGTTGTCAGTTGTCCGATCTCTTGTTGTCAGTTGTCCGATCTCTTGTTGTCAGTTGTCCGATCTCTTGTTGTCAGTTGTCCGATCTCTTGTTGTCAGTTGTCCGATCTCTTGTTGTCTAGTTGTCCGATCTCTTGTTGTCAGTTGTCCGATCTCTTGTTGTCAGTTGTCCGATCTCTTGTTGTCAGTTGTCCGATCTCTTGTTGTCAGTTGTCCGATCTCTTGTTGTCAGTTGTCCGATCTCTTGTTGTCAGTTGTCCAGTTGTCCGATCTCTTGTTGTCAGTTGTCCAATTTTCCGATCACTTGTTGTCAGTTGTCCGATCACTTGTTGTCAGTTGCCCGAACTCGTGTTGTCACTTGTCCAGTTGTCCGATCTCTTGTTGTCAGTTGTCCAGTTGTCCGATCTCTTGTTGTCACTTGTCCAGTTGCCCGAACTCGTGTTGTCACTTGTCCAGTTGCCCGAACTCGTGTTGTCACTTGTCCAGTTGCCCGAACTCGTGTTGTCACTTGTCCAGTTGCCCGAACTCGTGTTGTCACTTGTCCAGTTGCCCGAACTCGTGTTGTCACTTGTCCAGTTGCCCGAACTCGTGTTGTCACTTGTCCAGTTGTCCGATCTCTTGTTGTCAGTTGTCCAGTTGTCCGATCTCTTGTTGTCAGTTGTCCGATCTCTTGTTGTCAGTTGTCCGATCTCTTGTTGTCAGTTGTCCGATCTCTTGTTGTCAGTTGTCCGATCTCTTGTTGTCAGTTGTCCGATCTCTTGTTGTCAGTTGTCCAGTTGTCCGATCTCTTGTTGTCAGTTGTCCAGTTGTCCGATCTCTTGTTGTCAGTTGTCCAGTTGTCCGATCTCTTGTTGTCAGTTGTCCAGTTGTCCGATCTCTTGTTGTCAGTTGTCCGATCTCTTGTTGTCAGTTGTCCGATCTCTTGTTGTCAGTTGTCCGATCTCTTGTTGTCAGTTGTCCGATCTCTTGTTGTCAGTTGTCCGATCTCTTGTTGTCAATTGTCCAGTTGTCCGATCTCTTGTTGTCAGTTGTCCAGTTGTCCGATCTCTTGTTGTCAGTTGTCCAGTTGTCCGATCTCTTGTTGTCAGTTGTCCGATCTCTTGTTGTCAGTTGTCCAGTTGTCCGATCTCTTGTTGTCAGTTGTCCAGTTGTCCGATCTCTTGTTGTCACTTGTCCAGTTGTCCGATCTCTTGTTGTCAGTTGTCCAGTTGTCCGATCTCTTGTTGTCAGTTGTCCAGTTGTCCGATCTCTTGTTGTCAGTTGTCCAGTTGTCCGATCTCTTGTTGTCAGTTGTCCAGTTGTCCGATCTCTTGTTGTCAGTTGTCCGATCTCTTGTTGTCAGTTGTCCAGTTGTCCGATCTCTTGTTGTCAGTTGTCCAGTTGTCCGATCTCTTGTTGTCAGTTGTCCGATCTCTTGTTGTCAGTTGTCCGATCTCTTGTTGTCAGTTGTCCGATCTCTTGTTGTCAGTTGTCCGATCTCTTGTTGTCAGTTGTCCAGTTGTCCGATCTCTTGTTGTCAGTTGTCCAGTTGTCCGATCTCTTGTTGTCAGTTGTCCAGTTGTCCGATCTCTTGTTGTCAGTTGTCCGATCTCTTGTTGTCAGTTGTCCAGTTGTCCGATCTCTTGTTGTCAGTTGTCCAGTTGTCCGATCTCTTGTTGTCACTTGTCCAGTTGTCCGATCTCTTGTTGTCAGTTGTCCAGTTGTCCGATCTCTTGTTGTCAGTTGTCCAGTTGTCCGATCTCTTGTTGTCAGTTGTCCAGTTGTCCGATCTCTTGTTGTCAGTTGTCCAATTTTCCGATCACTTGTTGTCAGTTGTCCGATCACTTGTTGTCAGTTGTCCGATCACTTGTTGTCAGTTGTCCGATCTCGTGTTGGCACTTGTCCAGTTGTCCGATCACTTGTTGTCAGTTGTCCGATCACTTGTTGTCAGTTGTCCGATCTCGTGTTGGCACTTGTCCAGTTGTCCGATCACTTGTTGTCAGTTGTCCGATCACTTGTTGTCAGTTGTCCGATCTCGTGTTGGCACTTGTCCAGTTGTCCGATCACTTGTTGTCAGTTGCCCGAACTCGTGTTGTCACTTGTCCAGTTGTCCGATCACTTGTTGTCAGTTGTCCAGTTCACTATCACTGAGCTACCACTGCCCTGACGAAGGGTAAGTAAAAGAAAAGAAAGGTTCCCTCCCCGCTTTGCTAGACATATGTAGAATATGGCGTCAGTGACCATATGTTTCTATGATCACTGCACGTTATTTGGTGATATGATCGATATCACACTAGGGCCCTTTACTTCCCAGAAAAGTCTATAGTACCAATTTTTAGAGACTGAGTGAACCCCGGATCCTTGTCGGTCCGAAAAAAGATAGTGTAGGATATTGATAAGTTCAGGTTCACTGATATCTTCGCAACCAATTAACTATTAACAGGTTGCAGCTTTCAAGTCATGCACTGTTTGTGTCTTGGCAGAAGGAAAGACATACTTGTATAACTTATGAAAACTAAAAATTTCTAACTTCTTAGAAACCAAAAGGTATGCATTTTTAAAAATTAAAAGATTAGTAGAAAGAGTTCTCATGAGAAGAGAAAAGTTGGAATACTTGGTCACAACTGACAAAATAAAAGGAAAGAGAAATCGTGGACAACAAAGAGAGAAAATACTGGATAGCTTGGTGTCATGGCATGGAAAACAGTCAACAACAGAACTGATACGATGCACTGTAGATAGAAGATTGTGAAAGGACATGATCGCATACGCCAACCGGTATGGTACATGATGATGAGAAAGAGTTCAGTTGAAAGAAGTGAATATCAATCGGTCATTCCTAATATAAACAACCAGTGGTATGATGGTAATATAAATGTGTTCTCCACGCCTTGCTTGGCGTATATGGTGGCAGTGACAATATTTTGTCATGACCAAGGACCATTTTTGGGCTACGTGGTCGGTATTACGCCAGGCCATCTTTACTTCCCAGACAAACCTCTGCTAACATTTCTAGAAGCTGGTTGAACACCAGAGTCTTGTCAGTTCGAAAGAAAACTTCCGGGAATTGACCCGGCCCTTTCTGATCAGGAAGCGAGCGCACGTACCGTTAAGCAACTAGGAGGCACCAGATATGACGGTGATACAGTTTTAATCGCTAAAAATGAAAATGAGTTACAAAAAATGATTAACTTTACAGTGATGGAAAACAAGAAAAAATACCTTAAAATTAGAAGCAAGTAGACAAAAGTAAAAACAATGAATGGGGCAGAATTAACAACTATTTCATATACCGGAAATTCGGACGGTAAATGTACAAGGTGAGACGCATAATAGTTAAAACAAAGGCTGCATTCTAGATTCTATTATACAACCCAATTTGGCAATTAAAGTAAGATAAATAATTCTACAGCGTTATGTGGAGCCAGTTAAGGACAAGGCAGTTAACCACAGACAATTCAACAACTCACACAAAGAACGCTGGAAGATACATAAATATGGTTTAAACACACACACACACACACACACACACTCATATATATATATATATATATATATATATATATATATATATATGTATATATATATAACATAGATATGGTTTTAACATATATATATATAAATATAACATAAATATGGTTTTAACATATATATATATATAGCATAAATATGGTTTTAACATATATATATATATATATATATATATATAAACATAAATATGGTTTTAACATTATATGTATATATATATATATATAACATAAATATTTTTTTTTTACAAAAGAATGTTGAGAATGCCTCAATCAGGTAAATGGACTAATGAGATAGTTTTTAAAGGCCTGTATCATGAGGGGGAGCCGAGATAGCTCAGTGGTTAGTGACTACAAAGGACAAGAGGTAGGGTTCGATCCCAAACGACGGCTTTCGGTTCACCCAGCCTTTAATGGGTACCGGATTTTTTTTCTGGGAAAGTAAAGTGGCACAGGCGTAATACCGACCACATTACCCGAAAAATCATGTGCTGAAGGTCTGTAAAATGTATGGTCACTAACACCATATTCCCTATACGCCACTTGGCGTGACGGGGGTACTTTCCCTAACTTTTTTTATATCATGAGGGAACAATCAAATGTTTCTTGATTGTTATTAGAAGTAGGACAGTTGGAACAAACTGTGTCCCTGCAAGCAGTGAGGAAAGAAAAGATGGAGACTAATCAATTTATGCCAAGTTACAAGTATGTTTCTTAAAAAATATTTCCGGAGCAGGTTCGAACCTATACTTTTCGATACAACGCATTGCTACTTGATTCGCTGTCCTATCGCCTCGGAAGTTTTCCTATTAATAATATTCATTTATGATTATTTGTCTCCTCATTACGCCAGCAGGCACACAATTTGGCAATGATAATGATGATGATTATATAAAACATCTTTTCTAGCCGCTGATCCGTTCTGTGAACTGTCTGGCCAGATCTTCTCAAGTGATTCACTCAGCATGTTCCACAAGCTTGTCACACTGTTCGTGCAATTAGATTTGTGTGGAGATTAATTTTTCACTGCACTTTTCACATAATAATGAATGTTGCAGTGGTTCAGTTTTCTGACGGTAGTCACTGAAAACATTATGGTTAATGCATTCATTTAATGACAAATCATCATGGACATAAAACACATTATGGTTAATGTATTCATTTAATGACAAATCATCACGGACATAAAACACATTATGGTTAATGCATTCATTTAATGACAAACTGACACGCACAAAAATGTAATGTCTTGTTTTCTGACATTCAGTCGATGACTACTAAAGGAATGAATAGTATTCTACGTCATCCGTCATTAAAAGGATCTTAAGTGGCTGTAGGTGAGTTGTATTGAGGTTTATAGGCGCCTTTTAGCCCAACACATTCGACTTCAGCGCGGCATTTTTGAGAACCAGATTGCCTTCCCTCTTTGACCTTTAATCGCTTGACCAGACCAGATCGTTTAGTCTGTTACCAGAAGCACAGTAAAGAGGTGTAGTTGGGCTGGATGGTTCTAGTTCACCGATCCTAGCACAAGCCACCAGTTTGAGTCGCTGGCAGTTTCCAGCTCTGTTCCTGCCAGGCGCCTTAACTCCATAAAGATGATACCAGTGAGGGAGAGTTGCGCAACTTCAACCTTAATCGATAGTTTATTCTCCTTCGCATAATCAAATGGTATCGTGTTTCTATTACATCACCTATCTCTTCATGAATAATTCTCCTACCTCTCATGTGCAACATTTCAAATGACCAACTTCACTAACGATCTGTATTGTTCTTAGAGAAAAGTCCAGCTGTTCATCGGCCTCACTGTTTGCAATTAATACATTGGAACAGCAAGTACAAGTATGATGCTTCAGCTGTTAGCATAAGACTAAACGAACAAACGTTTTGAATATTACAGATCTTCAACGAATGAGAAATAACAACACAGCAAAGATAACACAGGTTTTTGTCTCGACTTCACATATTTTACACAATTATTCCTGCTGATGCACTGAAAGTTGTCACTTTAGACTTTAGGCTTCAGCCAGACAGAGCCAAAAAAAATACTGTAAAAAAATAAAAAAAATATGTTAAAATACTCCATTTCGTGATTGTGACCTACATCACAATTATTCAGCTTCATATATTAATACGATTAATTGATAGAGCATTTAAGTTTGCTATTTTGGAAATGGCAAAGGTGGCTCAAAATTGAAAGCGTTGTTCTATCATTGATTTACATCACACCTTGATTTATTTCACGATAATTCATTACTGAGAAGGCAACACAAGGTAACAATCCTTCTCCAGGTTTGTTTTCCTTACCCTTTGGGCATATTTGAATGATGAGCCAAACCCTGATATTGTTCTATTCATGCAGAAATCTGTCTGTTATGTAAAAACTGATGCTGGCGTTTTTTTTTTCCATAGACTTTTTGTTCCATAGAAACGATTACTAGTCTATTGTTTTAGCCTTGCAACATGGCGAGGGAAACGTCACATTGATTTTAATTTATTGAACAAATCTAATTGGACCAGTCTCTTTTAGAAACTTGCTTGCAGTTTGGTCTTCAAAAAGTATGGTCGGAACTTTGATGTTGCAATGTGCATTTGAGTAAATGAAATGCCAGTCTTATTAGGGTACGCGCGTGCGCTTTGTGAGAGATGGACATAATTACCGCAAGCACAATATTCAAGGTAGAGTCCAATTATTTGAGTAATGACGATTACATTTTGTGCTGGATTGTGTCTTTGTTACAGATGTAGCTAGATTATGGTAACAAGTACGAATATATTTGTGAGTTAGCGTGGAATTGTAAGGTGTGTGTCTGTAAACATATAAATTAATAATAACACGAGTAAGGATGCAAATGTTTGCATTTTTAAGAAGCACAGATTCAAGAGTGGAAAGTAAAAGATGCTCAGTCATTAACATATGATATCTGAGGACAGTGATGTATTTAACTTGTAAAGATGCATGTATGGAAGATTGTTGATGCTCAGTCATTAACATATAATATCTGAGGACAGTCATATATTTAACTTGGAAAGATGAGTCTATGGAAGGTACAAGATGTTCAGTTATTAATATATTATGTGGGAGGACAGTCAGTTACTTAACTTGTAAAGATGCATGTATGGAAGATTGTTGATGCTCAGTCATTAACATATAATATCTGAGGACAGTCATATATTTAACTTGGAAAGATGAGTCTATGGAAGGTAAAAGATGTTCAGTTATTAACATATTATGTGGGAGGACAGTCAGGTACTTAACTTGGAAAGATGCATGTATGGAAGGTAAAAGATGTTCAGTCATTAACATATTATGTCGGAGGACAGTCAGGTACTGAACTTGGAAAGATGCATGTATGGAAGGTAAAAGATGTTCAGTCATTAACATATTATGTCGGAGGACAGTGAGGTACTGTCTTGGAAAAATGCATGTATGAAATGTAAAAGATGCTCAGCCAATAACATATAACATTGGGGGAGAGTGAGATTTTTAACTTTACAATATGGAACCACGCCATTTAAAGGTAAGCAGGTGTTGTGTTCTCTCTCTCTCTTATATTGTCTTCGCCAACTCATCATCATCATGTTCCATACCGGTTGGTGTCATGTCCTTCCACAATCGTCTATCCACAGTGCACCGTATCAATTCTATTGTTGAGTGTTTTCCATTATATGATATAAAACTATCTAATATCTTCTCTCTTTGTAATCCGCGATGTCTCTTTCTCTGTATTTTGTCGTTGTTTCCAAGTATCGGCAATTCAGTGAAACAAAAAAGGGAAAAGGGGAAAATCAGTATGGAAATAGAGAAAATAGGGAAGAGATGGAAACAAAATAATATAAAGAAAGTTTGTATATCACAATAAGAGAGTGATGATATATAGACGGCGAATCATTGTGAAGGACTAACCATTCCAATCAATGAAGTAGAAGTAGCTATTACAAACATGAATAGTATCAAAGATTCAGGCCCAGATGTTATGCTTAAGGAGAATTAGAAGCATTTTGAGACTTTGGAGCCGAAATAATGACAAAACTACAGAAAGATATCCTTAACACTGGTTATATCCCTGATGACCTTTGAAATACATCTTCACTCTCCTCCCAAAGAGAAAGGGAAAAAGGAAAAACCAGTACCTGCTGAATATGAGGATCGTAGAACTGATAGCCCCAAGAGTCAGGTTGCCGAGGTTTATCATTATTATTCATAAGATTGATCATATAGTGACTGGTGTTAGAATTAAGATGAGACGTGGAATGTCTGAAGAACATAGTGGTTTTGTCGATGGGAAACACGATCATAAGAACATTAATGGAATAAACTGTAGATGTTAAAACATATCTCTATGTTTCATTGTTTATGATAAGGCATTCGACAAAGTAAAATGTACTAAAGAAATAAAAATGTTAAAAAACATAAATGTATACAGAAACGATCTATGGATTATCAAAAGAATGCAGTGGGCAAAAGCAGCAGCTGTCAGAGTTATAACCAACAGGGAGAATACCAGGATATATAAAGGTGTGTACGACAGGTATGCTTCCTATCTCCTGACCTCTTGTCGTTGTACGATACAGGTAAAAAAAAGTAAAGTACCCCGTCACGCCAGGTGGCGTATAGGGATATGGTGTTAGTGACCATAAATTTTACAGACCTTCGGCACATGATTTTTGGGGTAATGTGGTCGGTAATACGCCCGTGTCGCTTTGGCTGGGTGAACCCGGAAGCCGTCGGTTAGGATCGAACCTTACCCTTGTCCTTTGTCTTCACTAACCACTGAGCTATCGCGGCTCCTACGATACAGGTAAAATTGCCTGATATTACAGTAATGTTCTGATTAGCCACGTTCTGTCCCTTTTCGTTGCATCCTGGCCTGCCCCTCGTGTCCCGTATCGTTGCATCCTGTCCTGCCCCTCGTGTCCCGTATCGTTGCATCCTGGCCTGCCCCTCGTGTCCCGTATCGTTGCATCCTGTCCTGCCCCTCGTGGCCCGTATCGTTGCATCCTGTCCTGACCCTCGTGGCCCGTATCGTTGCATCCTGTCCTGCCCCTCGTGTCCCGTATCGTTGCATCCTGGCCTGCCCCTCGTGTCCCGTATCGTTGCATCCTGTCCTGCCCCTCGTGGCCCGTATCGTTGCATCCTGTCCTGACCCTCGTGGCCCGTATCGTTGCATCCTGTCCTGCCCCTCGTGGCCCGTATCGTTGCATCCTGTCCTGCCCCTCGTGTGCCGTATCCTTGCGTTCTGCCTTGTCTCATCGACTCCTGTCTTATTTCTACATGTCATCCTCTCCTATCATTACTGTCATTCATTTTATGTCATGTATGTGCTCTCTGTCCTTCCCGTCTGTTTAGTCCTGTCTGTTTGGCCCAGCATGTAGCGTTCTGTTCTGGCATACTTTGCTCATTATATCTGTCCTGTCTTATATGTATGTCTGCCTTTTCTCCCTTGATGCATTGTTTTGTCTGTATGTCCCCACTCTCTGTCTAACCTTATTTTCTTGTCCTGCCTGCATATCTGTCCTTCTGCCCGGTTATCCTATCTGTCTTTTTGCCCTATCTTTTTGTCTGTCTTAAATTACCTGCCTGCCCGGTTTTCCTATTTGTCCTTCTGTCTGTCCTGTCTTATCTGTCGTGTCTTGTCTGTCTGTACTGTCTTATCTGTCTGTCCTTGTTTGTTCTATTCTGTATCACCTGTATGGCAATTAACAATTCACCAAATACGTGTTGCTAAGGCTCTGGTTATTGGCAACTCTGATTACAAGCCCAATGCTTTACATTTGTACTCAGTCTGCAGGGCAGATCTCACAGTCAAAACTGGGATCCATCAAGACATTCCTGTTTTTTTTTATTAAATGCCTTTGTAGTTCTTTAGAAATGTGCCTCCTATCTCGTTGTTCCTAATAAGATGTATTTGCACCACAAAAAATATGGTTGCCAGGCTGTGCAGCTAAGAATACTACCTCTGCAATAAGCAGAACACAGGGACGTGTGACGAGATAAATGCGAGTCCTGTACAACGTCTGAAACTTGATACTAAAGATCAGCGGACGTATAGAGTCAAGAATATTTGCCCTATGTTCCGCCTTCGGCTCGAAATGACAGTAGATATATAAATAGATATATAGATAGAAAGATAGATAGATAGACAGACAGACAGACAGACAGACAGACAGACAGACAGACAGACAGACAGACAGGATGGATGGATGGATGGATGGATGGATGGATGGATGGATGGATGGATGGATGGATGGATGGATGAATAAATATATAAATTTATACTTTCTGACGATGATGAATGTGCGGACATAAAGGCGTCTATATCGTGGTTATTGTAAACTGCAGCACAATGACTTGAAGAAAAAGAAGTAATTCGTTTGCTTTTGTTCCTTTTAATTTATATAATTATATTTAGCCACTTTCCTTCAATTATTCTTTCCCTGGGACTCACTAGAAACTTACGCGTGAATTTTAAACTTTATCACATTGAGGCGATGGTCAGTCCAGGACTAGGCACAAGAAATCGACTTTTGGCACTCAGTGACTTTTGTCTGCCCTTCTTTCTAACAATTATATAATCTATAATTATAATGTCAGTGATACAAGTGGGCGTGTATGCAGAAAGTGCAAGTAGAAAGGCTGGTAAAATGGTATTGGTAATTAGAAGATTATATTATGCAGCGGTCTATTAGAGACAATGCATTGTTACAGCGAACTACCCCATAGTTTCCGGTAATACCATTCCAGGATGTGTTATCTAAGCCTATTCTTCAGCCGCGGATTTAGGCCCGGGCTAGGTAAGCTAGAGCTTAGGGACTCACAATCCGAGGGGATATCAACTTTGTTTATATTGTAATCTGTGACAGAGGGGATCTCAACTTTGTTTATATTGTAATATCTGTGATAGAGGGGATCTCAACTTTGTTTGTATTGTAATTTGTGATTGAGGGGTCTCAACTTTGTTTGTATTGTCTTTTGTGAGTGAGGGGATCTCAACTTTGTTTGTATTGTAATTTGTGATTGAGGGGATTTCAACTTTGTTTATTTTGTAATCTGTGATTGAATGGATCTCAAATTTGTTTGTATTGTAATCTGTGATTGAGGGGATCTCAATTTTGTTTGTATTGTAATCTGTGACAGAGGGGATCTCAACGTTGTTTGTATTGTAATTTGTGATTGAGGGAATTTCAACTTTGTTTATTTTGTAATGTGTGATATAGGGGATCTGAACTTTGTTTATATTGTAATCTGTGAATGAGTGGATCTCAACTTTAATTGCATTGTAATTTGTGATTGAGGGGATCTCAACTTTGTGTAATCTGTGATAGAGGGGATCTCAACTTTGTTTATATTGCAATTTGTGATTGAGGGATCACAACTTTGTTTAACACAATCTGTGATAGAGGGAATCTCAACTTTGTTTGTATTGTAATCTGTGATTGAGAGGGGTCTCAACCTTGTTTGTATTGTAATATGTGATAGAATGGATCTCAAATTCGTTTGTTATGTTATAAGTGGTTGAGGGGATCTCAACCTTGTTTGTATTGTAATATGTGATAGTGGGGATCTCAACTTTGTTAGTATTGTAATAAGTGACAGAGGGGATCTCAGCTTTGTTTACATTGTAATTTATGATTGAGGGATCTCAACTTTGTTTGTATTGTAATCTGTGATTGAGGGGATCTCAACTTTGTTTGTATTGTAATCTTTGACAGAGGGGATCTCAACTTTGTTTGTATATCTTTTTGTGATTGAGGGGATCTTATCTTTGTTGATATTGTAATTTGTGAATGAGGGGATCTCGACTCTATTTATATTGTAATCTATGATAAAGACTTTCTTGTGTTAATTTTTAAAAGGGGGCCCCAAAGTTACATCTAGCTATGTCTGTCTAGTGCCTCGCCATGTCTGAATCGGGGCATGTTGCTCTTGCATTGAAGTCATCCTTAATGACGAAATTTTCTGCATTAGGACCGATGCAATGACATGCAATTTTAGTGGAGCTGGTCCTTGATGTCATCTAGGTTTGTCCATTACCGCCTATAATCAAAGCTGAAGAGCTAAAATGATTCTCCCGAAAGCACCCTACACTTGTGACGTCTTCAGCTGTGTTAGATAAAGACAATTGTCGTCATTTTACCCTCAACCATCCCTATTCGCAATACTGAAAACGTCACAATCTTTGGGTGAGTCACCTCAGTGGGCAGACATTCAATATAGGTGGCAATGGTTTGTTGCAGTTATTATATAAAAACTTATTGGATAAACCTTTATTGAAACAAGCTCTTTTTATCCCGTACCCTCGGGGGTGGGTGGGGAGGGGGAAGTGTCGTTGGGGCACCACTAACAGACTGTGTTAACGTTCTCCGTTTCTCTCTATCTTCAGTCATTCGTTGGGGTGCTGTAAAGTTAAGACTTCCCTTTTCTCTGAAGTTATCTTGCGATCTCTTTCTCTGCCTACAGAGAGATCATATGCTCCTTCCATAGGTCTTTGCAGGATGGTGTTTACTAGGCCCAAATTATCAGGATGCGTTGCCAAACAATTTTATTTTGCGTTTCTTCATCATAATCAGAAGATCATTATGTCCTCCGATTGCTTGCTGTAACCTTTGAAGCAATTTAATTATACACAACGAATGATCGATGTCCATAATCATTAGAGACATCATAAACAACTACCTTAGTCGGAACAGCTGGAATACATTTGTCACAACTTTCTGACGCACGCATCACGTGATGTCTTTAATCAAACAAAAATATGAGCTGTTAGATAAATTAAGATTTGAGGAAAGACGCTCCAATAAAACACGCCCCTAAAATAACCCGAGAATGTATCCATGAATGAAGTGGACATTTCATCAAGTAATTGAGTTGATGATAACAATAACATTAGTTCAAATCGTCATCTATACCGCGGAGAGGAAATTGATTTTGGACATTGAAAGCGGTTTTGACAGGTGGGTTTCTTTGATAGCTCACAGTTCAATGAATTAACCTTTCTCGTTCAATGTCTCTGGTTTCGTTTTCTTGTTTCTTTCGTATTTGATTGTCAAGAAACAAAACCAATGATATCAATTGATGATATTAATTTATTATGCGAAATCTAACTTCTGTTAAATTTCCGTGAAAGAGCTATTGTAATAACTGCATTTCAGTAAATAAGAAATAGCGTCTTGTGTTTTCACTGGCATCTCTAAGAGTTTCATGTGACTTCAGGTATACCTTTAACGTTACGAGTATTGTTGCATTAGGGGTCACGGAGGGCGCGAAGAAAAGTTGAGTATGTTTTGTTGAAATGTCAGGCCTGCCCCAGTGTTAGGGATCCAGACGTGATACATGACGCAGTCCCCGACTTCAGACGATTTCTTAAATATTTCCGTTCATCGCTTCTTGTCATATAGTTTCGTGTACGTTAGTAATTATGCATGTATATATGTGCAATCGCCAACCAAAATAAATATGTATACAAGAAAACACAAACACATTAGTAGACAGCAGACTCTAACACATATGTTTATTAATATTTAGATGTAAGGTAACAATCAATCTTAAGCAACATACAGAAACAACAAATAAACTGGTTTGCCCTTGCAGAAAGAATGAAGTGCGATTCCTTACCATACAAAGCATATATTAAATAAGGAGAAGAGAGAAGAACAAGAGGCAGACCAGAGTAAAATGGACAGACAACATCAAAGACGGAAACCATTTTCAGAGGCGCTAAGCAAAATCTGAAGCTATTTCCATCAACATCTTCATCATCATCATCATCATCATCATCATCATCATCATCATCATCATCATCATCATCATCATCATCATCATCATCTTCATCATCATCTTCATCAACATCATCATCATCATCATCTTCATCATCATCATCATCATCATCATCTTCATCATCATCTTCATCATCATCATCATCATCATCATCTTCATCATCATCATCATCATCATCATCATCATCATCATCATCATCATCATCATCATCATCATCATCATCTTCATCATCATCATCATCATCATCATCATCATCATCATCATCATCATCTTCATCATCATTGAGTGCTGTCTCCGCATTGAAGGTTGACCACCATGGAGCGCCATTCCACTCTGCCTCTTGCTATGATGGTGTAGATTGTCATAGGTTGACTAGTCCATCTTTTGATGTTACTGGTCCATGTTAGTCTTGGTCTGCCTCTGCCTCTTTTACCTTGTGTTTTCCCATCCAATATTATTTTTATTAGGCTGTTGTGTCTTTTAATATGCCCCAAAAATTTCATTTCTCTTGTTCTAATTGTGTTTAATAGTTCTCGTTTCATTTTTAGTTGTTTTAAAACTTCATCGTTTGTTTTGTTTTCTTTCTATCCAATTCTACCTATTCTTCTATAAATCCACATTTCAAAGGCTTCAATTTTTTGTTCTGTTTTCTTGTCTAATGTCCATGTTCCTGCACCATATTTCCATTATCGACTGTGAATTATGGCTTTAGAAGTAAACATCACTTTGGCTTCATTTACGATCAGGTGTTGAAGTTATAAGTTAGCCAGTGAGTGAGTGAATGGGTGATAGGGTGTGTGAGTGAACGAGTAAAAGAGAGTGTGAGTGGGATAAAAAAAGTTGTAAAAAGATCAATGGGTTTTAGAGTTTATGATAAACTTTGCTTACTGAAAATTAAAAGAAACTTTTCACAGGTCAAAGCAGCAAGACTTCTCACTCTATTTTCAAGTTGTTTCGTTAAGCAAGTGTTTCAGTTTGAGATTCTTGACATTGGAATGAGTCGGACACTCGAGTGTCTAATGATGTACCTGGGTGTCTGTATCTGCAAGTTTAGAGAGGGAGAACAATCCTGATGATAGTAGACGAACGAAGAGATACAGAATGAAATGAGGAGGGGGAAATCAGATATGGGGATGGGGGTATATGTGGTGGTACAGACAAGAGAAGGAAACAAACAAAAGTAAATGTAACAAGGCTGTCCAGTAAGATCATCGGCCTCTTATGCCGTCTCCACATCGAACATTGGTTAACTTGGTCGCCATCTCACCATGTCTCTTGCCTTGGTATAGAACGTTGTCATAGGTTTTTTTCTTTTACTGTCCATCTCTTGATGTTTTTGTGTTAAATAGTTCTTTCTTAATTTTTATCTGTTTCAGAATGCCATTATTTGTTTTCTTCTTTGTCCACCGAATTCTTCATAGAATCCACATTTCAATGGCTTCAATATTTTGCTTTTTTCTTCAATTTCACGCACAATAAAGGAAGGTTGAGTAGACATAGACCTTTTTACTTTCCGTTTATATCTGTTATGATTTGCTTTGATGTGAGAATATCTTTCATGCTGTTAGAAATGCTTTTTGCTATTCCTATTTATTTTGCTATTTCTGCACCGTACATTACACCGCTCGTTGTGATATGTCCAAGTTAACTTCTTGAACTCTCTCTAGGATTCCATCTACCTTTGGTTACCACCTGTAGGTTCTGAGTGTTATTTCCTGAATGAAGAAACAGGTCAATTATTCAGTTACACATGTCAACTATGCTGGACATATACAATCACCTTACAATCGCTAGACATCTAAAGCTACGACATGGGATGAAGGTCTAATGTAAAGAACAACCAAATGATATTTGTTTGTGGCTATCTTTTCAGTTTCTGATGAGGAAAGGTAAGGGAATTGTGAAAGATTGGAAAAAACGAGGTAAAAACATCGTGCATAGAGCTGTAGCCACATAGTGTGCAGGTTACTGTTCTTTTCCCTAAGTAAAAAAGTAAAGAGCCCCGTCACGCCAAGTGGCGTATATGGAATATGGTGTTAGTGACCGTAATTTTTATAGACCTTCGGCACATGATTTTTGGGGTAATGTGGTCAGTATTACGCCAGTGCCGCTTTACATTTCCAGAAAAAAAATCGGTACCCATTTAAGGCTGGGTGAATCCGAAAGCCGTCGATCAGGATCGAACTCGACCTCTTGTCCATTGTAGATATAAAAAATAGCCTTGACACTGCCAGAGATGGGACAATCGTCTACCTGACTGGCAAGTGCAGACATCAAGTAAACCTACTCCCCGTAAAGGACACGAATTGAAGGGGAAATATAGAGAGAGGGCTCAACTTGTAAGAATGCATAGACAATAAGAAGGACTTGATGTGAAGTGCTGTGGCAGAGATGTAATTTAGGAGACACGATCAGGTGGTTGTAAGAAAAGTCTGCAATATAAGTCAATATATGGATGTGAATGTGTAATTGAACTAACAAGGCCTCTTGTCCATCAGAAAAGACTTGTCATAATTTTGCAGCTCTGTAATTTTTTTTTTTTTTTAATTTCTTAATTTGGTCAAAATTTTAGCTTTTTTTCCGAACATTTTTTGTTATTTTAATTACCCATTTTTATTTTTTTTAAATGTGCCATATTTAGTACTGAAATCTTGTCTCCTCACAGGCTCAATGAATATGTCAGGATTTGGACAAACAGAATTTTTACTTTAACTAACAATAAAAATAATATAAATCGAATTAACTGAGTATTTTCTCTATTTGAATACATTGTAGATATAGTTTCTATCGCAATAAGATTTTATTATAAACGTTTTTGTTCCTATTTTATATTTCTGTATGTGTGTTCCACACGTAAACTCCCTACCTTTTGTTCAGGACCAATGGCACCACATCTTGAGTTATCAATAAAGTAATTCATTAACTTCAAAAATGAACGGAAACGGCGCTTTTCCTCGCCCGGATATTGTTCTGAAGCAACAATGACCTTTTAATTTGCCGTGAACAACCCGGAAGTAATTGTCTTCGCTGTCCGATGCACTTCTCCTGATATAAATTCGAAAGCTATCAAGGAAATAGTGCTCCCAGCGGAAACCGAAGCAAGAAATCCGAAGAAGTCAGCCAGGCAAACAGATCTAACTCCTTTAATGCAATGAATGTTGTTAACACTTTAGACCAGGGGTTCTTAAAGTGGGGGAGAACAATTTGAGCTTGACAAAATTTGAGATTAAAATGTCGGTGAACAGAAATAAGAGAAATGCGACGATATAGCATTTCGAAGATTTTTACATGCTCTTATTTCTGTTTGTAGCATTATTTTTTTGTGAGCCGTGCATAACAATTTCGCATGAAACTGTGTGCCAGTGTGTGAAATAACACAATCGGGTGTCGTGAATACTAACGTTGGCGATCATATACTTGGGCAAAACTCGTTTCCAGTTTTCCATAAACATTCATACAGTACCTCTGATCACTTTTCATGTCAGACTGCCCCACCCCGTCACTCTTTACTTCTGGCTTGCCATTTGTTACATTATTAAATGTACTAAGGAGTTTATATATATATATATTGTTCCATTATAGTGAAGGAAAGCAAAAGAAAGCACTCAGCCTTAATAGCAAAAAGACAGAGGTAATGGTAACAACAAAGAAAAAGACAACACCTCAGTGTGAACAATATTAAAACAGGTAAATGAATTTAAATATTTAGGAACTTTGTTAACTTCAGACGGAAGATGTACAAAAGAGGTGAGATGCAGAATGGCTCAGGCAAAAGCAGCTTTCCAAAAAATGAGGAAGATACTATGCAATCCATTTTTGTCAATAGAAACAAGAAAAAGAGTTCTTAAATGCTATGTAGAGCCAGTCTTGACATATGGATGCGAATCATGGACAATAGGACAACAGGCAAGAAAATCACTGGAGTCTGTAGAAATGTGGTTTTACAGAAGAATGTTGAGAGTACTATGGACAGCTAAGAAGAGTAATGAAGAGGTTCTGAGAGAGGTCAAAGTAAAAAAAGAGCTAATTTCCAGTATTATGAAGAGACAATCATCATTTTTTAGCCATGTAAGGAGAAGAGAACAACTGGAATATATTGTAACAACTGGAAAAATTGAGGGACGAAGAGATAGAGGGAAGCAGAGAGAAAAAATAAGACAGCTTAAGAGAATGGCTTGGCAGAAGGTCAACAACAGAAATGATAAATAACTGTCGAGATCTAAAATTGTGGAGAGATATGATCACCTACGCCAGTAGGCCCGGTATTTGATGATGATGATGATATTGTTCGATATTTCTTTTGGATATCGATCAAATCACGGGACAATTAGTCTAGTATCATTTGTAAATCAATTTGTTGAAATCTAATATTTTGTTTACCCTACAATTTAAAGAGAACATCGACAGAGTGAGGATATCTGACTGTTGATGACATAAATCGCCGCACTATTAAAACAGCCACATCTATCGTATGATATAAATCGTCACATTATTCAAGCAGTCACAACTATCGTATGATATAAATCGTCACATTATTCAAACAGTCACATCTATCTTATAATATAAATCGCCGCACTATTAAAACAGTCACATCTATCGTATGATATAAATCGTCACATTATTCAAGCAGTCATATCTATCTTATGATATCAAGAAAGCGAAAGCTCAAAATAGTTTGAGAATCATTCTCCTGAAATAAAAATCCGTACCCCCTTTCACAAAGATCCCTCCCGCCCGCGAACGCTAATTGTGACAGCGCCAGCTAATAATCTTCTAATTCCCTCGTTAGTTTCTCGGAACAACCTGCTTTTACCAAGCCCAACAGCAGCTCGAACGTCTCTTTAAAACAAATGTCCATTTATGAAATTAATACGTTTCTCGCTCTATTAACAACAGCAATGATGCCTACAGCTTGTACACCTTCGCCCAGTAAAGGTGTTCGAATAAACACAACTATAATCATATCCATGACGTGGACAAGTCAACGGCGTGTCAAATCATTGATTTGATTGCCACAAGCACAATTACTCAAGCATTTGCCCCTAGCATTTCATTTATAGTTTCTTAATCAAGATCTTCTTTGAAAACCCGTCTTCTTTGTTGCTACCTCTCTCTCTGTTCACACATTTCACCAGGTGTATTTATAAATTCTATTTCTTTCAAAACAGAAAGTTAAAAAAAAAAAAAGGAATATTGCTGTTAGCCAGTAGAGAAAGAAGAAATAAACTTAATGTGATTTAACTAATTTTTGAGAGTGCACGAAAACTGTCATTAATGGAACGTTTTGAGGATAATTTATGATGTTTGTTGGAGCGGACAATTGCTTAATTGTAGTTTGTTGTTATTATAGCAAGCTTGCACAGGTTGGGAAAAAAACGTAATTAAAAGATATTGTTACTTGTAGTTTATAGTCAAAAGATACTGATCTAATCTAAAGACTCGGTTGAGTTATTCAAATATAATGATCACTTAGATTTTCAACATTTCTGTTGTTGCTCTAATATGAATTTTTGTTCCTTCAGATTTTTAACATTTCTGTTGTTGCTCTAATATGATTTTTTTTTCTTCAGATTTTCAACATTTCTGTTGTTGCTCTAATATGATTTTTTTTTCTTCAGATTTTCAACATTTCTGTTGTTGCTCTAATATGAATTTTTTTTTCTTCAGACTTTCAAGATTTCTGCTGTTACTGTACAAACTGCTCAAATTAATTTCCTGTATTTCTGCAGATATTTCTAAAATAATATACTTTTCTCTCCCCTCCCCCCCCCCAAAAAAAAAAAAAAACCCTTCTCTCTTTCTTTTTGCCTCTCTATCTTCTTAAAATTCTATTCACCTTAAATATTAATTACAGGGGACGGTTTTTGCAATAAATGCACACTGTGTGGAGAGTGTCCTATCGACTTAATATACGAAATGTTGTGAAAGCTAACATTGAATTGTTACTTCCACCCTCAACATTTTTGTTGCGGATCTTATATACTGGGAGACAAATTAGAGTGAACAAAATCACTGCCAGTTTATAATGGCACAATGATTTATATACAAGCAGTTCTCGAATCAAAATATCTTGGAATCAAACTTCGAGAATAAGAAAATCCTGGAATCAAACTTCGAGAATAAGAAAATTATGGAATCAGACTTCTGGAACCAGAAAATCCATTCTTAAGGTTGCCACGCTCCGGGTAATGACCCGAAAAGTGTAGGGAACTGTTGATACTCATTGTGGGAATGTAGTCTGTTTCTACATCTTTATCCCTGTAATGCACATGCTTAGACGGTTAACATTTCCTGAAAACAGTAGGCCATACATTTAACCGCTGCCAGGGCAACATTGTCAGCAGAAACATACCCACACTGTGGCTCCCAGGCCGTGCTACGGTGTTTTACACCCGGGCCAGGATTCTCCTCGAACTTTCTCCAGATTATCGAGGGAGATTCAAAGCACCTATGGGCTCGTCTGGTGTGCAGCTATGATGATCTTAACAACAACAACAACAATGATGATGATGATGATGATGATGAGCATTGAAATGAACTGAACGCAGAAAACTACGTCCAAGTTTATCTCGTAAAAGGGAGTTAACTCAGAGGTTGATTAAAAAAAAAAAAGCACGCACGCTCAGTGCAGTCGCTACAAAGTGTATATATCATGGCTTGCTCTCATGTACATCCTTTTCTTCTTGATAGCAACTGAGAGTCGAACCCGCGTCTTTCTGTTTTGGAAAACGACAGGTCCAGTCAACTATGGCACTCATTTTAAGAAAAAAAAAAATGAAATAAAAACGGTGATGTTTTGATGAATATTTACTTCACTGCTTTTTTGCTCACAGAAGCTACTGTTGTTGATTTTGTCTCTTTAGGTGGTTTACCGTCTTTTTTTCTTGTATTTATATTTACACCTTACATTTTTTTTTGCATAAATCCTTCTCTTACTTTTATGTGCACATTTATTATCTTGTATTATATTTATTTTTAACGCCCCATTATCCTCTGTTCCCATTTTCCATTGCTCCCATTAAGGTGTTCCCCCCTCCCTATTTTTCAAAGCCTGCCAGGAACGGTAATGCCAAACTACCTGTGAGTCAAATGCTCTCACCCCTCGCGATATGGTGTACTCACGTCAACGGTTTATCTGTCAATTCGATTTTGAACGAATGCCCTGATGCCACGGTTAGACAACGTCAGGAAGGACGGTATCGAATCTAACAGTATTATGCCTTTCAATTACTGGTAGCTAACCGCAAACTCACTGCGATTACATTCACTTTTTGAACATTGACTTGCGCCTTTCACTGAAATGTGATATTTTTATGTGAACATGAGCGGATGAGCACGCTCAAATAGCATTCTAGAAATTCTGTGTGATACGTATGTTAATTGTTGAACTACAGCACATTTGGCAAAATATAGTAATTTAACTAATTTCCTACTGTACGTAATAACATAAATAATCTAAGGTATGCTGATGATACAGTCTTAATCGCTAAGAGTGAAAATGAGTTACAAGAAATGTTGGACATTATAGTGAAAGAAAGCAAAAATAAAGGACTCAGCCTTAATAGCAAAAAGACAGAGGTAATGATAACAACAAAGAAAAAGACATCACCTCAGTGCAAAATAAAGACAAGTGGAACAATATTAAAACAGGTAAATGAATTTAAATATTTGGGAACTTTGTTAACATCAGACAGAAGATGTACAAAAGAGGTGAGATGCAGAATGGCTCAGGCAAAAGCAGCTTTCCAAAAAATGAGGAAGATACTATGCAGTCCATTTTTTGACAATAAAAACAAGAAAAAGAGTTCTTAAATGTTACGTAGAGCCAGTCTTAACATATGGCCATGAATTATGGACAATAGGACAACAGGCAAGAAAATCACTGGAGTCTGTAGAAATGTGGTTTTACAGAAGAATGTTGAGAATACCATGGACAGCTAAGAAGAGTAATGAAAATGTTCTGAGAGAGGTCAAAGTAAAAAGAGAGCTAATTTTCAATGTTAGGAAGAGACAATCATCATTTTTGGCCATGTAATGAGAAGAGAACAACTGGAATATATTGTAACAACTGGAAAAATTGAGGGACGAAGAGATAGAGGGAAACAAAGAGAAAAAATAACAGAGAGCTTAAGAGAATGGCTTGGCAAAAGGTCAACAATAGAAATGATAAATAGCTGTCGAGATCGAAAGTTGTGGAGAGACATGATCACCTACGCCAGCAGGCCCGGTACTTGATGATGATGATGATGACTGTACGTAAAAATTAGCATTTATAATCTAGTTTTGTTTAGTTGGAGTCGCCCAGAATGCGTTCCAACATTTATGGCTTTAATGTCCCGAGATACATATTTTATAGGTAAATGACAACTTGAAATGATGTTAATTTCATTTCATTCAGAGTGCCGTCTCCGCAATGAAGATTGGCTACCATGGGCGTCATTCTGCTCTGTCTATTACTTTCATGGTGCAGGTTGTCATAGACTGACTTGTCCATCTTTGGTTGTTACTCGTCCATGTTAATCTTGGTCTGCCTCTTTTACTTTGTATTTTCCGTTCCAAGATTACTTTTAATAGGCTATTGTGTCTTTTAATGTGCCCCAAAAATCTTTTCAATTGTATTTAGTAGATTGGCTTTCGTTTTTAGTTGTTTTAAAACTTCTTTTTTCTTTTCTTTCCATCCAATTCTTCCTAAACTTCTATAAATCCACATTTAAAAGGCTTCAATTTCCTGTTCTTATTTCTTGTTTACTGTCCATGTTTCTGCACCATACATTAATGTTGACAAGATTTACCATTTTGCTATTCTTAGTTTTAGCCCTGATGTTATTTGTTTTAATGTTAGTATATTTTTCATGACATTAAAATTACTTTTTGCCATTCCTATTCTGTTATTTATTTCAGTTTTACATTTTCCACCACTGGTTATAGTATATCAAATGTAGTTGTAGCTCTGAACTGTCTGCAGGTCTACTCCTATTGATATTCACTTGTAGGTTTTGAGTAGTATTTTTGTTTATGATCATATTTTAAGACCTTTTGATGTTCATATCTACTCTATATTTTTGCTTGTCATGTTTATTTCAATAAGTAATTGTAGATCTTTATGTAGACTACACAAAAGTATTTGACAAAGTAAAGCATGTGGAAAAAATCAATATGCTGGAGAAATGATGGCAAGGATCTGCGAATAATAAAAAAAACATGTACTGGCAACAAACAGCAGCAGTACGAATTAACAACCAAACAGGACAATTTCAACTTATAAAACAAAGAGTCAGACAAGGCTGTGTTCTGTCGCCGGATTTGTTTTCACTTTACAGCGAACATATTATGAGATCAATAACAGACAAAAAAGGAATTGAAGTCAACGGTCGCGACATAAATAATTTACGATATGTGGATGACACAGTCTTAATAGCAGAGACAGAGAATGAACTACAAGAAATGATAGACATAAGAGTAAAAGAAAGCAACAAGAAAGGTCTCAGTCTGAATAGTAAGAAAGCAGAAGTAATGGTCATATCGAAGAAACAATCACCACCATTATGCAGCATGAAAATAAATAGGACAAATTTGAAACAAGTGCAACGCGTCAAACACTTGGGCACAATAATAACATCGGATGGAAGATGCACCACGGAAATAAAAAGTAGAATAGCTCAGGCCAAAATAGCATTTCAGAAAATGAAAAATATCTTATGCAACAAATCTATGTCAATAAAAATGAGAACGAGAGTTCATCGGTGCATCTCACCTCTTTTGTACATCTTCCGTCTGAGGTTAACAAAGTTCCCAAATATTTAAATTCATTTACCTGTTTTAATATTGTTCCACTTGTCTTTATTTTGCACTGAGGTACAATACTTGGTTACAACTGGCAAAATGAAAGGAAAGAGAGATCGTGGACGACAAAGAGAAAAATACTGGATAGCTTGGTGTCATGGCATGGAAAGCAGTCAACAACAGAACTGATACGATGCACTGTAGATAGAAGATTGTGGAGGGACATGATCACCTACGCCAACCAGTATGGTACATGATAATGAAGGAGATCTTTATGATTTTCTGCTAGTGATACAGTATCATCAGCATATTTTAGATTATTGATTATCTTTCCATTAATGTTTAGGGCTGACATCTCTGTAATGTTTTTCTTTAGAGATTTGCTCAATATATTGAGGTTTTCTTTCCCGGGTCATCATCATTGCATTCCAAAAATGTCCATAGGTGCTCAGATCTCCTCATCAGCAATTCCCGTAGTATCCAGCTACTGACGACTCCAGTCGTGTGTTGGTTGATAAATCTTCTTATACACCCACTAAGTTTCTCGTTTCTGGCTGTGCCCATCTTACCTTCCAATTCTTTCATCCGAAGCAGTGACGTGGACTCATGGTTGTCAAAGTCCTGTGCCCTTCCCACATTTCCGAGGGCATTGATAATGCCCGCCCGATGACCGTCTTCAACAACAGCACAGCTAACCAACATGGTCGCTCTTTCATTTCCCCGTACTCCTCAGCATGTCCTGGGACGTAGACAAAGGTGACCTTACATATTTTTAACTTCTGCAATGACTTTACCAATTGTCTCCTTACAGAGCCCACCTCCACATTCTTTATCATGCTCATTGTATTGATTGAACAAGCTTGGTGATAGGATGCATACTTGTCTTACTTTTCTTTTTATATCAATATGTGTCCTGTTCCATTTGTTATATTTTATTATTGTTATTTGCTCCTAGTATAAATTACCTATTAGCCTACTGTCGGTGTAATCTAGATGTAATCTTTTAGGCAGTCTATAAGCTGTTGGCTTGCATGATCATTTTATGATCGCTAACAAGGGCAGTACAAATATAAGTTCATTAGAAATTCAGAGGTTAGGTATGTTATGATTTTTTTTTCGTTTAGAGATGGGGTGAGAGAGTTCCGGGTAAAATATCATTACTGAACACTTTTGTAAAATGCTTTCATCGGTTGTCTTCTCTTTTATTCGTCTCCCTTTTCGTCTCCATCTGTTATTCTTCCCCCGCTTCTTCACCTGTTCTCTACTCTCTCACCTCTTCTTTCTATAACTTGGGGAGTCGTCGAGGTATATCTGATAGACCATGCCAACTTGATACTCCTTTAACTGAGCATGGAGGGAGATACAACACTCGACTCTCACTCATCAACCAGCCTAAACCATTATGTCATAGATCTGAGATATATATATTTTCAACATTTCATTTTTCTAGAGTGTTCTCCACATTACTATATAATGTCGATGTTACTCTTTAGATGCTGTTACTCTATGACTTTTAGTCTTCATTCTCTGCTCTTGTCATAAATGTCTTGTGTTTTATCTAATCGCATGACATTGTCTCTGCGTGGGAAAAGCCTTTTATTTTATGTTTCCATTTGTACAGAAACACAATTTAAAAAAAAAATATTTAAGCAGCAACAATTAAAACCAATCAAATTTCAGAAAACTTATAAAACTTGTTCATGACTAGTATCTGCATGATCTATTTATCTGGTTATTTGGTTATGGAAGGCCCCAGTATCACTGCAAACGAATTAAAATCCATAATTGCTCAACCGCCCTATTTATCTATTTGCGGTTAATTATAAACATCTTTCTTATTTCTTTCAATTTTCCAGGAAGCACAAGTTTTCAAATAAACCTTTCCAAACCATATCTGCAATTTTCCTAAAATCGTTCCATGTATTCTTTTTTTTAAAAAAAATCTCTTTCTACTTGTATTCTCCAAGTCTTCGTTTGGCCTTCTTTGTCTTCTCCTCGGAAGCTTCCAGGATAGGGCCAGTAGTGTAATTATTGACATCCGCTGCGTATGTGCTATCCAGCGGCATCGTTTTTTGTTGTATCTCTTTATCCAATGGTGTTTGCCAGGTACTTTGCCAAAGTTTAAAGAAGAAATATTTTTTTCCAAGTCTGGCCCATAAACTAGAGAGGATTACATGAACTATGTATTTCAGTGACGTATTTAGTGATTTTGATGCCAAGTGTAATATATTTGTTACGAAAACCCGGTGGGGTTGTGCACACCCCAGCCGACCTGAAAGTTAAGAGATCATATGCCAAAATAGGTAAAAAAAATGTTTCCTACCTAGAAGCTTCTCGAAGAATGTCCTGCCTCTTTAAATGGGTACCAGAGATATCCTCTGGAGAGGAAAGCAGCGATGAAGAAAACTGGTCACCCCACGGCATGTAACCTAGGCTTAGCAGTAGTTGTCTCCGTCAGTAATAGTTGACTATGCATTTTTCAGCGCTCCTAGAAATGCTATTTTTGTCTTTTCTTTTGCCGTCTATTCTCTTTGTCTACGAATCTGTCTGCTTCTTGTTTGAGTTGTAGCTTTAGAGTGTGTTTCCAAAGATTGCGAACTGCAGCTATTTTTTCCCTTGCTGCAGGCCTTGTACAATTAAGTTATTAACGAATGAAGTTATTATGAAGTTATTATTATTATATGGATGATGACCCATAGGCAACAATAGATTTACTAAGGCCCGTGGGCGAAATACAAAAGAGGAAAACCCTACCAACTAGCGTGACGTTCTCAACTAAAGGACCTATAGATAACTAACTTCACTCTACCCACAACCAACCCTGTCCGCAAATTTGAAAACGTCACTCTTTTTGGTAGAGTTTTCAGGTTTATTTTCTGCTCGAGGGTCTTAATAAATCTGTTGTTGACTGTAGGTCACCATACACAGCCATCTATACTTTAAACACTATACATGACTGTGGATTATCGCTAAGTCAACCATCTTTCTTTCCTCAGGAAAAAAAAATAGACTTAGATACAAATTTAAGGTTCAGATAGAAATCAGTCGGTGGAAGGAACGATGGGGCTGTTAAACACAGTAGACTAGTAACTACTAGTAGTAACTACCGCTCTATAGCGGCTTCCAATTGGCTAACAAGTATCTCTTATGAAATATCCTGTACAAGCAAACCCAGGAATTGCAAGCTATAGCTTGGCCGTTCAATACAAAACATTACATTTTTGTATCTTTAATATCTTCGGAAAAGGGAGCTCTTAGAAAACATCAGAAAGAAGCAATCAACATTTTTGGGCACATCATGAGAAGAGGAAAGTTGGAATACTTGGTTACAACTGGCAAAATAAAAGGAAAGAGAGATCGCGGACGACAAAGAGAGAAAATACTGGATAGCTTGGTGTCATGGCATGGAAAACAGTCAACAACAGAACTGATACAATGCACTGTAGATAGAAGATTCTGGAGGGACATGATCGCCTACGCCAACCGGTATGGCACATGATGATGATGAATATCTTCGGCCCCAATTGTGTGCGAGTGTGTGTGCAAGTTTGCATGTGTGTATTAATGTATGTATGTATGTGTGAGTAGTATAGCGGATTGGAAAGTGGCGATTTCTTAAGCAGAACCTTCGAGGTAATGAGTCGTGACGAGTGTTTGTTTCTACTTTGCTCAAACTATTTAATCTTTGTCCTATCTGACAGATGAGTTCTGTGACCGATAAACACGTGGCAGACTAACTTTCCAACAAATAAATTCAAGGCAAATTAACCTTCTGTGTAATAACTCATGAGAGATAACCTTTCTATCTGACAATTTTTGAGAAAAAAAAATTTTCTGATCAAAATTGTTGACAAATAAACCTAAAATTGTTGACAAATAAACCTAAAACTGTTGACAAATAAACCTAAAATTGTTGACAAATAAACCTAAAACTGTTGACAAATAAACCTAAAATTGTTGACAAATAAACCTAAAACTGTTGACAAATAAACCTAAAACTGTTGACAAATAAACCTAAAATTGTTGACAAATAAACCTAAAATTGTTGACAAATAAACCTAAAATTGTTGACAAATAAACCTAAAACTGTTGACAAATAAACCTAAAACTGTTGACAAATAAACCTAAAACTGTTGACAAATAAACCTAAAACTGTTGACAAATAAACCTAAAACTGTTGACAAATAAACCTAAAATTGTTGACAAATAAACCTAAAATTGTTGACAAATAAACCTAAAACTGTTGACAAATAAACCTAAAACTGTTGACAAATAAACCTAAAATTGTTGACAAATAAACCTAAAACTGTTGACAAATAAACCTAAAACTGTTGACAAATAAACCTAAAATTGTTGACAAATAAACCTAAAACTGTTGACAAATAAACCTAAAACTGTTGACAAGTATACCTTCTGAGCGACAAATCGTCGCATAATAATAATCTGATTGACAGCTTCTGACAGATATTCTTTCTGACTTATAACTTAACGAGCTAACTTTCTACCTTATAACTTAACGAGCTAACTTTCTGACTTATAACTTAACGAGCTAACTTTCTGACTTATAACTTAACGAGCTAACTTTCTACCTTATAACTTAATGAGCTAACTTTCTACCTTATAACTTAATGAGCTAACTTTCTAACTTATAACTTAATGAGCTAACTTTCTAACTTATAACTTAATGAGCTAACTTTCTAACTTATAACTTAATGAGCTAACTTTCTAACTTATAACTTAACGAGCAAACTTTCTGACGAATAACTTAACGAGCTAACTTTCTAACTTATAACTTAACTAGCTAACTTTCTAACTTCTAACTTCTAACTTAATGACCTAACTTTCTACCTTATAACTTAATGAGCTAACTTTCTAACTTATAACTTAACGAGCAAACTTTCTGACGAATAACTTAACGAGCTAACTTTCTAACTTATAACTTCTAACTTAATGACCTAACTTTCTACCTTATAACTTAATGAGCTAACTTTCTAACTTATAGCTAAACGAGCAAACTTTCTGACGAATAACGTAACGAGCTAACTTTCTAACATATAACTTAACTAGCTAACTTTCTAACTTCTAACTTAATGAGCTAACTTTTTACCTTATAACTTAATGAGCTAAATTTCTAACTTATAACTTAACGAGCAAACTTTCTACCTTATAACTTAATGAGCTAATTTCTAACTTATAACTTAATGAGCTAACTTTCTACCTTATAACTTAATGAGCTAACTTTCTAACTTATAACTTAATGAGCTAATTTTCTACCTTATAACTTAACGAGCTAACTTTCTACCTTATAACTTAATGAGCTAACTTTCTAACTTATAACTTAACGAGCAAACTTTCTGACGAATAACTTAGCGAGCAAACTTTCTGACGAATAACTTAACGAGCTAACTTTCTAACTTATAACTTAACTAGCTAACTTTCTAACTTATAACTTAATGAGCTAAGTTTCTAACTTATAACTTAACGAGCTAACTTTCTGACTTTAACTCAACGAGAAAAGTTTCGGACTGACAATTATTGGTAGGTTAGCTATTTTTGGCTAACTCCTTACAAATTATTATTTTTTTTTTATGACTGACAACTCTAGGAGTCTGCATGTGTACGACAGCGTTATCCCTGGGCAACGGCTGACGCGCTAAACCACGCTGGACTAAAAAGGGATCAACTCCTCTTTACGTAGTACACACAGTTGCTGACAAAAAGGGTGGAGAATCGACTCAGTCGACAACGATCTCAAGGGCAAGAACAGAAACAACCTGGTAAGGGTCTCAGGGCACAACAGAGACCTATGGTGTTATGTGGCCAGAACAAAACAGAAAGCAACGGAGAAACGAACTGATTGCAGACTGCCAAGAAGTCACGCACAGTGTGCTGGAAAGAACAATCATGAAAAGCATGGTTTCAGGACGAAGCATCAGTAGCAGACCAAGAAAAAGGTGTTTTCAAGGCATCAAAAAGAACTTGAATATGACAACAGAAGAAGTGCGAATCTGGCTAGAGACAGATTCATTCAGATAGGTTGTGGTGAATGCAACGTTCTGTGTGAGATCTGGCTAGAGACAGAGATTCATTCAGACGAGCTGTGGTGAATATAACCTTCTGTGTGAGATCTGGCTAGAGACAGATTCATTCAGATGAGCTGTGGTGACTGTAACGTTCTGTGTGAGATCTGGCTAGAGACAGAGATTCATTCAGACGAGCTGTGGTGAATGTAACGTTCTGTGTGAAATCTGGCTAGAGACAGAGATTCATTCAGACGAGCTGTGGTGAATGTACCGTTCTGTGTGAAATCTGGCTAGAGACAGAGATTCATTCAGATGAACTGTGGTGACTGTAACGTTCTGTGTGAGATCTGGCTAGAGACAGAGATTCATTCAGACGAGCTGTGGTGAATGTAACGTTCTGTGTGAAATCTGGCTAGAGACAGAGATTCATTCAGACGAGCTGTGGTGAATGTAACGTTCAGTGTGAGATCTGGCTAGAGACAGAGATTCATTCAGACGAGCTGTGGTGAATGTAACGTTCTGTGTGAGATCTGGCTAGAGACAGAGATTCATTCAGACGAGCTGTGGTGAATGTAACGTTCTGTGTGAGATCTGGCTAGAGACGGATATTCATTCAGACGAGCTGTGGTGAATGTAACGTTCTGTGTGAGATCTGGCTAGAGACGGAGATTCATTCAGTCGAGCTGTGGTGAATGTAACGTTCTGTGTGAGATCTGGCTAGAGACAGAGATTCATTCAGACGAGCTGTGGTGAATGTAACGTTCTGTGTGAGATCTGGCTAGAGACAGAGATTCATTCAGACGAGCTGTGGTGAATGTAACGTTCTGTGTGAGATCTGGCTAGAGACAGAGATTCATTCAGACGAGCTGTGGTGAATGTAACGTTCTGTGTGAGATCTGGCTAGAGACAGAGATTCCTTCAAAAGAGCTGTGGTGAATGTAACGTTCTGTGTGAGATCTGGCTAGAGATAGAGATTCATTCAGACGAGCTGTGGTGAATGTAACGTTCTGTGTGAGATCTGGCTAGAGACAGAGATTCCTTCAAAAGAGCTGTGGTAAATGTAACGTTCTGTGTGAGATCTGGCTAGAGACAGAGATTCATTCAGACGAGCTGTGGTGAATGTAACGTTCTGTGTGAGATCTGGCTAGAGACAGAGATTCCTTCAAAAGAGCTGTAGTAAATGTAACGTTCTGTAAAGTAAATGCGTTCTGATGGTGGACTGACAATTTACGACATTAATTTTTTTCCTTTTTACTCATTAATTGCTGACATTTTACGTTGACGTTGAGCTGACAAGTAGTTATTGCCATGGATGTTATTCTTAAATTGCAACCTACAGCAATCCCTATTATGTGTAAAAACAATACTTTCAAGTAACATTTTGAAAAAAAACAACAATAGCATATCTGTGGCTTAACTCTTTCTTTATGTTCTAGAGAGAACACACGCTGATAAACCAACTGTTCTGGACAGTTGCGGGGGAGGCTAGTAGAGTCAAGCACCAGAAATTATTCAAGACGTTATTTGACCTTCTTCACGGGTTTCCAGGAAACGTTGTCTCACAAGGCTCTGGCTAACGTAATTTGTGAGAACCACTGTAATATAAATAGATTTGGATCAGTTGTATTGAAGACCTGGCACTGTGCTCCCTTAATACATAGACAAACTCTGCTGCCTCTATCAGGAGCCGAGAAGTCAAAAACAACATTTCAGACTAGACATAAGCTAGACATAAAATACATAATAATCACATCAACTAGACATAACAGCTCACTGAAGATCCCGCGACTTTATACTCTTTCATCATTATCATCATCATGATCATTATGACCTGCCATTAAAACAGTATTAATGTATGCTTAATTTAAGTACTGCCATACTGATGTTCAGGTGCCGCGATAGCTCAGTGGTTAGTGAACTGGACTACAAAAGACAAGAGGTAAGGTTCGATCCCAACCGACGGATTCCGGTTTCACCCTACTATAAATGGGTACCGGAATTATTTTTGGGAACGTAATGCGGCAGGAGCGTAATACCGACCACATTACCTAAAAAATCATGTGCTGAAGGTCTGTAAAATGTATGGTCACTAACACCATATTCCCTATACGCTACTGGGCGTGAGTTATAGTGTGCTCGCCTTCTCATCAGTAGAGTCATAGTTCGATCTTCAGAAATAGACGCTTTTTTTGACTGTCATGGTTCCGGGGTTCACCCAGCCTATAACAATGGGTAACATATTTTTTTTTCCCTGAAAAGTAGAGGCGGTCTGGCGTGATACCGACCACATCATCCAAAAATGTGCCGTGGTCATGAAAAAAAAATGGTTACTAACATCAAATTCTCTCTCTCTCTCCCCCCCCCCCCCCCAATGCCTAGTTAGCCGTGGAGGAAACCTTGACTTAAATTGATGTAATATTTATTTTTGTTGAAATTGTTTATTTAGTATCTTAAATGTAATGAAGAACAATAAAAAGCACAATTTAGATAATTAATGCAGTTTGTCTTCTATGTTTTTGACGATTCTCTTAACTAATAATAAACCTGTGTTAGAAAGTTAACTTTTTATTCAAGAGTCTTAACATTTGCATTGACAGAAAGGTATTTTTAATATTTTCTGTATAACCAACACTTTTTTTGGTTCGTAACTGTTTACTAGGAAGAAACAATCATCATTCTGTGGCCATGTAATGAGAAGAGAACAACTGGAATATATTGTAACAACTGGAAACATTGAGGGACGAAGAGATAGAGGAAAGCAAAGAGAAAAAAATAACAGCCAGCTTAAGAGAATAGATTGGCAGAAGGTCAACAACAGAAATGATAAATAGCTGCCGAGATCGAAAGTTGTGGAGAGACATGATCACCTACGCCAGTAGGCCCGGTACTTGATGATGAACTGTTGACTGTGTATTCACTGCATCGCATAGATTATTTAGTTAAATTCTCTCCTTGTAACATCTAGACTATTGAATCATTATACTTTTATATTCATTTCTTTTGTATTGTTCCCTTCGTGTTCAGAGTGTTTATTAAAATATTACTTGTCCCTAGTTGTTTGGCTAGTTGAGGATATTAGCTGGTTTTCTTTACTAAACAGGACGTATCATTTAGACTACTGAATCGTAATCGATTGTTAGATACCAAGTCCCAAGCTTCTGGCACCGTCCGATTCCTCAATGAAGTGAAGTACGAATTTTATTGAGTACATGCCCACATTCACGAAAGGGTAAGGGCGGGGAAATGCGAGGCTTGCTTGAAGCGTCAATCATCGCCCCTGTGCCATAGAGCTCCGTGTTCAGCCCTGAGGCGGAAAGAGAAGAGTTATCGTCATAAATAAGTAGATTGTGGTGAAATGAAGTAGAAGATTGACAAGAGGCGGAGCTTGATTTCTTTGCTGTTCTTTGTCATAATGTCTTGTAACTAGGATAAGGCCAGTCGATGCACAGCACAATAATGGTACCCCCTTTGCCATTTAATTGTTTGCCTGGTAAGACATGACTCAATAATATGCAGAATTTAATGTATTGTAACTTTAGTTTTATTGAAGCTCCTATGACAAGCATTACAAATAAGCACACACAAAAAAGTATAAATCAATTTATATTAGCTTTATTTATGTACAGATAAATCATGCAACTAAAGTATGGGTGTCACAAGGGGTTCCTATGGAGCTACAAAGACAACATTACTCAGGGTAAAGGATAGTCTGTAACATATTACAGAAGTGAAGTGAAGTTTTAAACTTCACCATAGCAAGTCAAAAGTTTTTTTCGAATGAGAGTATGAAGGAGAAATATACATCCTCGCCGTTAATATCTTTTTCAAGTCAATGAGTCAAGAAATTCTTGTTCAACTGAGTCAAATGAAAAGGGCCAAGTTGATATCACACTCTCATTAACTTCCCTAAATCAGCGCCTTTATCACGGACGCTTTTAAATTTGCCTTTTGCTTGTATTACCATCATTCTACGATTCTACATTTGAACGATGCCCGTTAGCATTTTGATCTCTTTCATGACCTAATACAAAGATCTCATCACGGCACAAGAACTTTTTTAGAAAAGATATTAATTCGTGTCAAGAATGGTACATATTTGACAGCACTTTCTTGAAAACGATTGGTCAAGACATCGACTCTTATAGAATTTCAGTTGCCAAGGATTCTTATGTGTCCAACTTAAATAGACCCCCACCCCTCCCCGCCTGCATCCTTTATTGTCCTTCCCATGTGCTCAAACTGAATAGACCGCCTGCATCTTCCATTGATAGGACTAGGTACTCGATATGACCAACTTTGAGATTAAAGGCTTACTGGAAAATAAATCCAAGTGCTCAAAGGAGGCGAAGGCGCGCCTCACAGCACCAGAGCTGGAAGTTGTCAGCGATCCACAGCTGATGGCTTGCGCCAGGATCGGTGAACCAGAACCATCCAGACCCTGCTCCACCTCTCCGTGGTGCATCTAGTAACAGACTAACCTGTCTAGTCTGGCCAAGCGAGTACGGATCGAAGAGGGAAGACAACCCGGTACTCAAAAATGTCATGCTGAAATCGGATGTGTCGGGCTGAAAGGCGCAAATATCACAGTTTTACTGTAAACCACAACACAACGCAGACACGCCCACTTAACGTCCTTTTAAGGACGGATGATGAAGAGGTACACTTCTTTAGTCATCGGGCGAACGCAAGCAGCAGCATAGCAGCAAGCGCTCAAAATATATGGATGGAACCATTCGTCTTGTGGGTGTAAAGGGAGTGTCTTACCTAAAGGAAAATTAACATAAATTGGTATTGAGCAGTAAGACTAACAGAAAGATAGGACAAACTACAAGGTTTCAACAAAAGCAGTAATCAGTTATAACAGACAAACCACGCACATTAAACACAACGTTCCGAGTTAAAATACTTCAAAGCTCTAAAAGGTGGCGGGAAAGATGGCGGCCAGGATGTCATAGAATCTGGTAAAAAAATTAATAGACAATAGGGCAGGTAGGATTTAATTTGTCAAGACAATAATTAACACCATCAAAGCAAGAGACAGAGTGGAATGGCGCTCCATGGTAGCCAACCTTCGATGCGGAGACGGCACTCAGTGATGATGATGATGAGGATTTAATTAAACCAAAGGAACCAAACAAATTAAAAAATATATATAAATGAACGATGTTCCACAGGGTACGAAGAAAACTAGAAGAAAAGTAAAAGAAAGTGAGGACAGGGGTAGCAAGGGGGAATAAGAGCAAGAGATGTAATAAAATAACGAATGGAGGAATAGGAATAGGACACAGGAAAGAAATGTATTACATATATATGTTATATTTGATATATGTGCTTTTGCCCTATTATATCTCAACATTTGAGTGACTTCTCGCTCTTAAATATGGTTGAGTAGCAACAATGTAATCTTTTTTTCTTTTTGTGTAAAAAATAAATTGTATTTATATTCCAAAAAGTCGTGGCTTATATCCTATTTTATCCATTTGTAACTGTCAAAGCTTCTTTCACGTTCAGATGGGGGGTCTACTTGTGTTTTATCTTACCGTTTATCACCAACGCTTTATTCTTTTTAAAATAAACTTTACCAGAACTCTGTAACCCCCCCCCCGACCTTTACACACGCCCCACCCCCTATAAAGCGACAAAAAATTGTAATATATCAGACTCAGAAGTTCTTGTGTAGTTACATTACAATGGATATTATAATTGTCCAATTATTATTTTACTTATACTATATTATTTTTGTCCAATTATTATTTTACTTATACTATATTATATTTTGTCAAATTATTATTTTACTTATACTATATTATATTTATCCAATTATTATTCTACTTATACTATACTATCTATAACTGTCCAATTATTATTCTACTTATACTATATTATATTTTGTCCAATTATTATTCTACTTATACTATATTATATTTTGTCCAATTATTATTCTACTTATACTATATTTATCAAATGAAAAAATTAAATGAACAACTGACAATGTGTTATGAAGTTTAGTGAGCATTAAAGTCCTGGAAATTTACCAAACGTGCTCCGGTCACTACCGGCTTAACACAAAAACCTTGGATAGAACAACTGGACTATATTGTAACAACTGGGAAAATTGAGGGACGAAGAGATAGAGGAAAGCAAAGATAAAAAATACCAAACAGCTTAAGTGAATGACTAGGCAGAAGGTCAACAACAGAAATGATAAATAACTGTCGAGATCGAAAATTGTGGAGAGACATGATCACCTACCTCACGGGCCCGATACTTGAAGATGATTCTTTCACCAAACATTGACTGCTGTTTAAAGTAACTAAAGAAGCATCATGTCATAATTAACACCAGTTATACAGCGACATTCACCAAGACAATAACATGGATACTAAAATTAATGTCTGAAGCGGTAGCGGACAAATCTTTTATCAGGGCAACTAGCTAATCTCATAAAACTTAGTGTTAATCAGTACCGAACAAGTTTTAAAATATCTTCATCCCCATCTAATGTTACCAGTGCAAAACATCAGCCACAAGTCAGAAGCGAAAGTTAGATGCTGGAAATCAGTCGGTTTTACCTGAAAATGTAAATTAGAAACGAAATGACATAGAGTTAATCATGAAGTAAATGAAGAGACAACAAATAAAATGATATGCCAACCTGCAGAGAGTACATGTACCCTACAGTCTCATACAAAACAAGGCATGTGTAGAAAGAGGAGAGGAGCTTAGAGTGCAAGCCAGATCGAGAGTAATGCCGAGTGACTACATCAAAGAAAATCTACATGACAATGTTGAGGCTGCCAGAGGAAGAAATGTAAGGACCTTTGCAAGTGTAAGGACTTTATTATCTTCCTCTACATCAGAAATGTACCAGAGGAGCAAGTGTGAGGACTTTATTATGTTCCTCTACATCAGAAATGTACCAGAGGAGCAAGTGTGAGGACTTTATTATGTTCCTCTTCTACCGAAATGTACCAGAGGAGCAAGTGTGAGGACTTTATTATGTTCCTCTACATCAGAAATGTACCAGAGGAGCAAGTGTGAGGTCTTTATTATGTTCCTCTTCTACCGAAATGTACCAGAGGAGCAAGTGTGAGGACTTTATTATGTTCCTCTACATCAGAAATGTACCAGAGGAGCAAGTATGAGGACTTTATTATGTTCCTCTTCTACCGAAATGTACCAGAGGAGCAAGTGTGAGGTCTTTATTATGTTCCTCTACAACCGAAATGTACGAGAGGAAGTGAATAAAAGAATAGTACAGGTAAAGGGACATAAGTCACTGGAACAACCTCTTATGTAAAGAAATATTATTTACAAACATTACATTTCACATTTTTAACTTTGGCAAATGATAAAAACACTGCGCAAAATAAAGTTATCCAAGGAAATATAAGAAATAGGTTGCATGTTTTTTTTCTTTCTATACTTTATTTTTCTTGTGCTGATGATCTTTCCTTCTTTTAAAATGAAAATAATGTCTCTTCTGGCAAGTTCTTTCTGTTCATTCCCTCAATGACTGCGATGATTGCCAGGATGCCGTTGACAGCTGCGATTTCTATTTTTTTTTTTTTGGCAGCAATTTTAAAAAATACAGATGACGATGGCAGAAATAATCACATCATCGAGAAAAGCAAGGAAACGGTAGCTCTAAACTCCCAGAGTGTTGTGACGGTAAATTTAAAATATGTTTTCCCCCGTCCTGGATTTGAAAGAAAAAAAATAAAATAAAAACTACACCCGAAGCAAAATAGTTTACATAGAGAATCTTTAGAACGTTTAGCAGAACAGTAAGGATGTTTAAGGATTATTTTACACGGCCTTTTTCACGACCAAGCTTCCAGGCAATATATTACTACTTGGGTCTTTCGACACTACTGATGTAATATCCATCAACCTGGGTAGCTCATTTAGAAAACAGAATGTTATATCTTTGCGCTGAGCAGTTAAAAGTTAGCACCCTCCACAGGCCAGTTTCTTTCAATTATTTTTCAATGACGGTGTTTTGTAAGGACTAAACAAATAATATAATATATTTTTTGGTGTGATTTAATTATGTACAGTTTCTATATCAGACAAGAATAATAAGAAGGAAAGAAAAAACAAGAGGAAGAAGAAGTAGAAGTACTGGAAGAAGAGGGAAAGGAAAACAATAAAAAGAAAGAACGTTGTCATGAAAGCTCGCGCGTTATGTACACAGAATATGGTGTTATTTTTATGTTATTTTTGAGCATTGGCAAATGTTTGATGTAATATGGTCAACACTAGGCCAACTCTCTTTCCTTAAAAAAAAATAATAATATATCTACGGGTGATGGTGAAAGTTGAATCGGTTGACTGGGTATGACCTTTAAAATAAATTTACTGTAAGTACAATAAATATTACAATTACATTTATGTATACTGAAATGTGTAAGCTGCTCATTGTTTATAACTATTTAAAGTGTGTGTGTGTATATATATATATATATATATATATATATATATATATATATATATATATATACGAATTGTATAGAGTTGAGTTTAATAGGTCGATTTCATCATCCAAATATATTTTGTTTAATTCTCCAGTGGGGCTACCACTCAGTTAATGAAGTTAAATTAGTACTGAAATTTCATATTGATTAACGTGAAAAATATTACCTCAATACTAAGGACTACTTTTACAAAGTGGTTTCATTAAGTGGCACTGAAAACGAAAGTAGGAAACATGAAGTCTACCACAGAACTCCAGAAAAAAATGAGAAATTGGTAGTCTAGGCAAACAAGGACAAACATTAAGAAAAAAAGACCAGAAGAAAAAGGGTTTTAGCAATATTGACTTTAAGATGCTCAAGAAAGCCCTGTCATTGATACTCCTCTAAGCATATTCGAACATTTGGAAGAAAAAGGAACTGTGAGAATTGGATCATAATTAGAAAGAAGAAAAATTGAACAAAATAATCAGATACGTAACACAATTACAAGAAAATCCAAAACCAGACACATTTTGTATGAAAAAGATGAAAACGTCCTAAACTAAAATAATAAAGAACTATTATTATTGTGCCGAATATACTTTAAAAAACCTACCGGAAGTAGACACAGACTATACTTAAAATAAGGGACTCTGGTGGTTAAGTGGTTACTATGTTCACTTCCTGTTCAGAATGGTCCTGGTTCCATCGCCGAAAGTGGCAGTTTTTTCTTTTTTGGACCGACAAGGTTCTGGGGTTCAGCCTGCCTCTAAAAACTGATAACGACGATATTTTTGAGAAGTAATGACGGCCTGGCCTGATATAATCATCTAAAATTGTGCCGTGATCATAGAAAAATATGGTCACTGACACTATAGTTTTCATAATCTTAGCAAGGCACAGAGGGAAGACATTTCATTTACTAGACTCCAAAACTGAACCAAAATATTAAAAAAAAAGGACACAGTTAAAATACACAGTAAACGAAAACCAGACACATTGTACACGAAATAGAAGAAATTTAGACGCAAGGCACACTCGTCTGTTTAAAAGAGACATGTATCGAATTAGCACAATGAGCAATGAACCTAATAGCTGAAGATAAATATTTTAATAATCAATGTTGGCCAGAAACCTTGCCGGCATTCTTTAACAATGTAAAAGAAGAACATGTCTCTTACAGAACATGCACGAGCGCCTATATCCCCGATCAACAATTGGAGACATCGTTATACGCCTGATATAGTTTCTACATTATAACCAAAGCGCGTTTATGTGCATCTGTGCGACAGGCAACATTAACAAAAGCAAATTTAATCCAACGAAACTCAACAAAGAAACCCTGAACGTACATTTAACATTGAAGCAATGACTATTCAACTTCCATAGAAAGGATACACCAAAAACACCCCGTGGCCTCCCGATGCTAACAACTTAACGTGTTTTCCAACCGAGCTTCGCGAACGACGTCACTCGTCGCTGCAGTTCATGAAAATTGTCTTTACACCTACTCTATATTTTTTCTTGGTCCGGTATCGGGTTCTTTATGATTGGAAAACCACCCGAAATGCATTTTTGGCCGCGATCTGAGTGGGTAAAGTTTCCTGTACAGGCCTCTTAAAAACCGTTTATGTCTTAAACGCCGCGTTGAGTTGGCACTAAAGGAGCTTCGGGCTATCTGCCTGTGAAAGCATTGACGTTATGCTTAAGCTGAAACCACTTTGGGGGAAGTTTGAGTAACAAAATAATGGGGTTTTAACAATGTTGGCTTTAAGATACTCCAGAAAGCTTTGTTTTTTTTAGCTGTGTCCCGTTGAGAGATACTTGCCTGCATTCACGAGCCATTGACGCAGTTTACACCTCTCCCGCGTTAATTATTCGTTATATCCTTTTTCTAATATTCACTCGAGATTCCATATTTAAAAGTAAATACCAAAAAGGTAGTTTTTTTTTTTAAAGAAAGGTATTTCTGTGATCTCATGTATAATAATGACTCATGTATGTGAACTTAAGACAATTCAAATAAATCACTTCAGCTAAAATATGTTGAGTATTCAACTATGTGGATATTGTGCATGTCAAATTGTGCTGAAACGGCAGTTCCTTTCTACAAATTGTGTTTAATGCACGAAATAGTTATTTTACAATAATATATGTAACATACACAATAATCATCAACTGACTTTATGAAATAACGATTCAACAACTAGACATTATATCATGAATCGTTTCATAGCTTTCCAAACGTCAAATTACCACACAAACGGACTTTCAATTTTGGAATAATTCAAAACATTTAATGAATAAAAAAGAAATGTTATCTCAAGGATGTAATAATTTCAAGAAAGGCAAAGCAAAAATGAAAAAAGAAATTATTTTGTATATTGCTTTAAATATTGTATGTTGTGCTATGTTATGCGATATTATTTCATCGATACTTCTATTCAAGATGCTATTGTATCAACAATATATTTTTAATCACACCAAAGAAATGCATTTTTCCCACCAAGAAGATACAGATTATTATTAATCACACCAAAGAAATGCATTTTTCCCACCAAGAAGATACAGATTATTATTAATCACACCAAAGAAATGCATTTTTCCCACCAAGAAGATACAGATTATTATTAATCACACCAATCAAAGGTGATATTTTAAAAATCAAACTGGTGGAACGTATTATTAAATCATCATCATCATCATCATGTACCCTGCCGGTTGGCGTAGGCGATCATGTCCCTCCACAATCTTCTATCTACAGTGCATCGTATCAGTTCTGTTGTTGACTGTTTTCCATGCCATGACACCAAGCTATCCAGTATTTTCTCTCTTTGTCGTCCACGATCTCTCTTTCATTTTATTTTGCCAGTTGTAACCAGGTATTACAACTCTCCTCTTCTCATAATGTGCCCCAAAAAATGTTGATTGCTTCTTTCTGATGTTTTTGAAGAGCTCCATTTTTGTGCTGGCCTCTTTGAGAACCACCTCATTGGTCTTTTTATCTGTCCAGGGAACTTTCAACATTCTTCTGAGAAATCCCATCTCTGTGGCCTCTAATCGTCTTTTCATTTGTTTGTCTACTGTCCATGGTTCGCTTTCATAGGTCAGAATTGGTTCTATATAGCACCGATGAACTCTCCTTCTCATTTTTATTGACATAGATTTGTTGCATAAGATATTTTTCATTTTCTGAAATGCTATTTTGGCCTGAACTATTCTGCTTACTATTTCTGTGGTGCATCTCCCATCTGATGTAATTATTGTGCCCAAGTATTTGAAACGTTGTACTTGTTTCAGATTTGTCGCGTTTATTTTTATGCTGCATGATGGTGATGATTGTTTCTTCGATATAACCATTACTTCTGTTTTCTTACTATTCAGGCTGAGACCTTTCTTGTTGCTTTCTTCTACTATTAGGTCTATCATTTCTTGTAGTTCGTTCTCTGTCTCTGCTATTAAGACTGTGTCATCCGAATATCACAAATTATTTATGTTGTGACCGTTGACTTCAATTCCTTTTTTTTTGTCTACTATTGATCTCATAATATATTCACTGTAAAGGGAAAACAAATCCGGTGACAGAACACAGCCTTGTCTGACTCCTTGTTTTATATATTGGAATTGTCCTGTTTGGTTGTTAATTCGTATAGCTGCTGTTTGTTGCCAGTACATGTTTTTTATGATTCGCAGATCCTTGCCATCAATGTTTAATTTCTCCAGCATATTTATTATTTCCACATGCTTTACTTTGTCAAATGCTTTCAATTATTAAATACATTGACTAAAAGTAAATAAAAAAAATCAACACAAAGATGTTCATTTTTCATCACATCGTTGTAAAGCAATCAACTTTAACAACTCAACTTCTGTACTTTGATAGTTCTTCCTTCTATAACAAGGAACCAAAACAGTAGTTGAGATTAACTGTGCGATTTGCTCCATGTCCTTCATAACATCACAGAGATCTAGAAGCGGCACCCTTTGGGTCAATGTTATTCAGATTATGTATCCAGTTACGTAAGAAGACGACGCTGCAAATACCTTGGCCACGTTCTCAGAATGGACGTTCGAAGGCTACATTATATAGAGACCAGAAGGTAAAACTAAACGAGGAGGATCGAAAGAAAGCCAGCACAGAATCATTATCAAAGAGAGCACAGCTATGGGTCTCAGAAACAAGCAAGAACTAGAACAGGTTGCGGCTGATCGTCAGACATGGACAACTATGACTTCTGCCCTACGCTCCGTATTCGGCCCAAAAGGATAATCAATCAATCAATCAATCAATCAATCAATCAATCAATCAATCAATCAATCAATCAATCAATCAATCAATCAATCATTCAGATTATGAACTCAACTTGGGAAACTCCACAAATGAAAAACCATAATGCTTGATGTGAAATATTTAGGCTAAGAATAAAACGTACTGAATGAAACTACTACACCATTGGGGACAAATTGTTGTTTATTTGTCATTTTTTTCCCAGTGCTAACACATACATTTTCCTTCTCTTATTCCCTACTGCACCATTGCTTTTCTTCAACAGAGGTGTCTCGGGCTTCGAAATTAATTCATTCTAGAAGGCCTTTCGAAATAAGAATTCTTTGAAGTCTGAATTAGCCTTCCCTATTAGAAATAATGAAAAATGAATTCTTTCCTAAACCCTAAAAAAAATATCCATTTAGATGGACTTAAACACAACAGTAACTGAAGGTATAAATTACACAGTTAAATACCCACAATAGTGAATTAAAATAAGAAAATAATAAATAAAATACAAAGATGTTATATAATACAATGAAAATGGCATTTACTGTTTTAACTTAGTGAAGAGTGATAATTCCCCGTGTGACGTACTTCCTTTCATCTTCAAAACCAACTCAGAATGTCATATTTGCGTTGGTATTTTGTTGTATCCTCAGAATGTCATATTTGCGTTGGTATTTTGTTGTATCCTCAGAATGTCATATTTGCGTTGGTATTTTGTTGTATCCTCAGAATGTCATATTTGCGTTGGTATTTTGTTGTATCCTCAGAATGTCATATTTGCGTTGGTATTTTGTTGTATCCTCAGAATGTCATATTTGCGTTGGTATTTTGTTGTATCCTCAGAATGTCATATTTGCGTTGGTATTTTGTTGTATCCTCTGAATATATAGCTGAAATTTAAAGTTTAAGTTTTCTTTCTCTCATCTGTAGACTCATCAAGACCTTGCTTGGACTTCCTTTTCGGACATCGTGGCGATGTCTAGACAAGGCTCTCACGGAAGCTAAGAATCTATCTTTGTAATTCTCTTACACGCGTTTGTTCTCTTGTCATATTGACGAAGGCCAGTGACTGAAACGTTTACAATTTTGTATTGAGCTCTTGTTAGTAAAGCTGTTCTATACATTTTTATATTGATTTGTTACCACAGATCCTTGTTTGAATTTTAATAAAAAATAATTCATAACCATTGGCCAGTGTGCCGTATGAGACTTGTACGGCGTTATTTCAACCGGTGTAATAAATTCTAAGGACTGCGGAAAACATTCAAGCTTCGTTATTATGCTAGGCGAAGAAATAACAACGACATGTCTTTTGTGTTCAACTAGTAAAAGGTTTCTTTGTTAAATTATAAAAATAAAGAGTAAAACATATTCATTAACAATTATAGATGTTCTTCAAATTGCCACAATTTAATTGTTAAGAGCTGCAGTTAAAGGTAAAGTACGAGACTTGGATCGGCGTATTAGCACGCGAGTTTCCACCCATATGTGCTCGGGCGCCTATCCAGAAATGTTCGGAGGTTTCTAGATAGTGTCGCTTCAAGCAACGAAACTCACGATGCGAGGCGACATTCCTCACCTGCCCAGAGCAATACCCTGGTACCCATTTCTGCCAACGGCTGGGTCGACCGGGGGAGAGGGGGGGGGAGGGGTATGTTTTTCCAACCCGAGTACAATTCACTCTGCTTGACCGAACGTCGATAGTCCAGTCGGGTGGTTTTCCCAACTAGGATACCGAGGCCTACTGAGTCACCGGACTTTATTGCAAAGTGGAAGATTACTGTAACAATGAGATATCAGCCTGGTTCTCGTAGATTGGTACGTTTTACTGCTCCGAACTTACGGATCTACCTGAGGATGACCTCTCCAGGTTTATCGACTACATTTTAGCTATCACAAAGCTATCAAGATTACATCTTGTATATCCACCTCTTCTGTTACCTTCCTAGATCTTATTGTTTCTTTGGGCACTTCTGATCTCCACACCTCGGTTTTCTATAAACCCACAGACGCCCATTGTTATCTTCTCTATACTTCATCACATTCACCTGCTTGTCGTGATTCAATTCCGTTCTCACAGTTATTGCGTCTCCGTCGCATCTGCCAGGATGACCAAGATTTCCTCCAACAAGCTCACCTCATGTTAGGTTTCTTCAGCCGTCGGCTTTATCCAGATTCGATCTGAGGTCTGCCCTCAATCGAGTCCTCCTTATCTCCCGTCCCGAGGCACTCACTCCTTCCAACCGTCCCCTCTCTGAGAGAACCATACTCACCCTCACCTATCACCCTCACAATTTAGCTGCTGTGAAGATGCTCAACCGCTACCGTTCCATTCTCCTCTCTGATCCCACTACCCGTCTACTTTTTAGTGATCGCCCGATGATCGCCTTCAAGCGCGACAGGAATTTGGGAGATATTCTGGTTAGGAGCCATCTCCCTCGCTCCGACCCTCAACACTTCGGCACAGCCCCTTGTGGTCGGAACTGTATCACCTGTGCCTATGTGCTCCCTACTGACTCGGTCTTATTCCCTAATGGACGGTTCGAGATCAAGCATGGCTTCACATGTGTGTCCTGTAACATCAATTTTGCCATCATATGCCAACGATGCCACATGACGTACATTGGCGAGTCTGGAAAACGATTAGCGGAAAAATTTTGTGAACATCTACGGGATGTTCAACAGAATACTGGCACTCCAGTATCTTTCTATTTTAACTCTCCAGATCACAAGGGCAAAGACGACATCCGTATCACTGGTATTGTCGTTTGTCACTCTGGCGACCGCAGCCGTTTCGCTTTGGAGAATTGCCTCATAGTCCAGTATGGCCCGCTGATCCCACGAGGCATGAATGCATCACACTCGTACACATAGTTCCCTTTAGGTTACTCCTTCTCTTTTGCATAGTTGTTACTCCTTCTCTACTGCCCATGTTTGGGCTCTTTAGTCTATATACTATGTCATGCCATTCATAGCTCACCTCCACTAGTCCCCATTGAGACACTTCGGTGTTCTCCTACACCTCTTTTTTCTGTGCTACTTACCCTTCATATGTTTTTATTGTACCCCACTCTCTTCCTTTTGAGTACCTGTTATACTACTGTTCTTTTCTTTCTCCTCTGTTTTTTTTCACACTGACCCGGTGTGTACTCTTCTGGTGATATGTGCGTTATGCGCACATTTCTACACATATATGATTGTCCCTGTATGGGTGTGCATATGCATGTGTGTGTACATATATATGTACATATGTGTACATATTATATATATATATACATGCCTGTATGTGTGTGCAGGTGTATGTTAATATGTATATGTAGGTGCATGTCTGTTTATACGTGTATATATGTATACACGCATCTGTGTGTGTTTATACATGTATTTACGGACCCTTAGATACTCTTAGACATTGTCAGTGTCTTTGCAGCCGAGATTACCTAGACAGCTTTCCCCCCGCTCGTGTATTTTTAGAACCCTTCACCTGACCAGAGGGTTTAATTACAGCTAGACCCATGTGACTCGCCCTTTCCCGTTCTGACCACAGTCCACGACACAGGGAAGTCATTTTTTTTTAAAAACCAATTTCCATTATTTTGTTTTGGATGTTTCGTTACTAGTTAGTTATGTAGGATTAGTTTTATTTATTTACATATTTGTGTGTGCGTGTTGTTTGTTTGTTCCTGCTGAAGGCCTATTGGGCCGAAACGTCGTTCAAATCTGTATCGTCTACTAATCACGTAAAGCTTTTACCATACCATTTTTTCAATTTTTCTTCTCGTAGATTCCCGTTTTGACTCTCGATTGGAGCGGTTAGGTTTTTTTTTTACCAAATGACCTCTGACATTAAGTTAATAAGATTGAGCACATGGTCTTATCGGAGACTGATTACAAAGAATCCTCCACGCTGCAAGTAAGCATATATAACATTCTTTTAGATTATGCTATATTATGTTATTTGATGCTAAGATTATAATCACTACACAACGGACACATCAATAAGTGTTCTCATTTTCTACTATAAATACTGAGATGAGAACTCTGCCTCACGTGCACGAAATCCATTGCATGGCCTAGGATCCATACTCTTAAGTACCATTTATGGTCTATATTCATCTCTTGCTTGTTCATGTATTTCCTTGTGATTTTGTCAGTCTTCATCTATTGATGAAGTCATATTGTTTTCTTTTGTTTGTTCCAACGTACAACCCTGTAAAGTTTAACATACATACACTCATTTGTGGTTACTTCTTCTCCCTCGCATAAGCTTTAATGCAGCACCGTGTGTTTATATACTTTATTTTGTTATACGTACATGAGTACACGAGCTACTATTCGCAGATGGCCAATGCCTAATATATGAAGACGAAAACCTGCTACAACAATAAATAACATCTCGAGATAAAAGCTGCACAAACTACAGTATGACAATTAACACAGCAAAAACAGAGGCTATGAGAATAAGCAAATTAAGACACCCATTAAACATTAAGATCAAAGATAAAGAAATACAACAAGTAGAAGAATTCTAGTATTTGGGCACAATGTTCACAGAAGATGGAAAACTAGACAGAGAAATTGACATGGAATACAAAAAGCAAATGCTGTCACATACCAGCTTTCACCATTGCTAAGACATCCAAACATTTCTATGCCAGCTAAACAACAAATGATAAATAGCATTTTCATACCAACTTTGTGTTATGAAAGTCAAACATGGACCCTTTCTAAATCACAATTAAGAAAGATAAATACATGTGAGATGTGATGCTTGAGAAAAGTAACAAACAACACAAGAAGAGATAGAATACCAAATGAAACCATAAGAAACATGGTAGGAACAAAACCCTGCCAAGAATATATAGAACAACCACAACTTAAATGGTTCGGCCAACTGGTCAGAATGAATCCTCACCAATCACCATCAAGGGCGTTCTTCTCGAGAATGCATGGAAAAAGACCAAGAGGAAGACCCAGAAGAAGATGGATAGATGCAGTGACGGAGACATGTAACAACAAAGGAAAATCACTAATTCAGACAATTCGAGCGGCTCAAGAACGACAAATGATATAAACCACGACACCTTTTAGGTATCAGTGAAAAGAGAAAAGAAGAAGAAGATACATACATGCCAATACATATTATACATTATGTCAATAATTACAAGGCAAACTCTACGAAATAGTCGTTGTACCGTAGTATCTAAGTGACGTGTGCTCGAGAAGAAGATGTGTTTTCTGTCTTTGCATGCTCTTTATCACAAACCAGAAATACATTTTTTGCTTCTGTAAATACAGCATAACACTTCCCAGAATACCAGTCCCGTTCTCTTTTATTGTGTGAATGATTTATTCGTTCTTGCCTACCTCACGGCCCACTTCGACTATCGATAGTGTCATTTTTAAAATGATTTAATACATCTTTAAGGAATGCTTAGTCTTTTTAATTGCCTTGTATGCGTCTTTCTGTAACAAACTGAAGCAAGTGCTCAAAGAACGACATATAACAAATGTAGCGAACGTACATGACATGAGATGATTGCTATCTGTTCTTGCTTATTGACGTTTGTCCTGGATTATTGTTTCTCAACTTCGTTCGCCCTTCAAATTACGATGGACGTAAATTACGCTGTGCAGTGATTTACAGCAAGTTATAATATACGCTGCAGTGATTTACAGCAAGTTATAATATACGCTGCAGTGATCTACAGCAAGTTATGATAACCGTCGCAGTGATTTACAGCAAGTTATGAAATCCGCGTATCTCGTGCCAGAAAATTCGTCTTCAGCACATTTTAAGTCCCATATTGTCAGACATTGTTCTTTTTTTTCAGAATGTAGGATATAGTCCTACTCTTAGTCTTTCTCGAATCCAAAAGATAGATCATCTGTGAGAGAGCAACAGAAGCTGGTTAGACTACCTCCGTATGAGATGGTCACGTTTCTTTGTTTCTCTGCGTGTCTGATACAGGCTGTGCACCCGGCAAATCTTTAGACATAGTTTCACATGTTAACTTTTGCTGATCTATTGCCACAAGCTCATCTCGTATCGCTTCTGTGACCTGTTTTCCTTGTGATTTAAATAAAGACGTTGACGTTGCTAACATTCGGAAGGTAGAAATACACCATTATCACGTGTTGCAATGTTACTATTTCCCTGTTTGAGCGAGTCCCTGTTTAGTTCCCCAGAGAGCCTTTGGAACATTAACATAACGGCTACAGCTTGTAATTTTTGCTGTTCTGCATCTATGCTGTTTCACAGGCATACACAAATATTACTATTACCAGTCTAATCTTTCATTTTAGGTTAACCGTTTTGTTTTGCAAGTTATTATTTAAGTCTCATTCATGTAGTTGTGTGGTAATTTGAATTTATCTCGTACAACGTTCACTGGTGATTCTCCATTCCCCCCCCCCCCCCATCCCTTTCCACAGGTTGACCGATACACATCTTGTCTTCAAGCTGATCATGTAGCCTTAGACTATCCTGCTTCATCTGCTCTGGCCAGGCTCTTTTGTCAGGAAGCTCTCAACCCCATTGAAGCCTGGACAACGACACTTCCTCTCATCGTTTAGCCAGCCAGATGGGACTGGTGCACGGGGTGTAAGTAAAAAAAAAATAAAGTATCCCCGTCACGTCAAGTGGCGTATAGGGAAATATGGTGTTAGTGACCCTATATTTTACAGACCTTCAGCACATGATTTTTAGGGTAATGTGGTCGGCATTACGCTCGTGCTGCTTTACTTTCCCAGAAAAAAAATCCGGTACCCATTTAAGGCTGGGTGAACCCGGAAGCCGTCGGTTGGGATCGAACCCTACCCCTTGTCCGTGGTAGTCCAGTTCACTAACCACTGAGCTATCGCGGCTCCCGGTGCTCAGGGTGTGGAGATGAGAAACAAGACGTTCGAGATGTTAAACATTGATAAATACCAATACTTCTGTTCATCCTACACTTTAAGCTACAGCTGTTAGAGGACAAATGGTTTCAGAAAGTAATTATTTTCGGGTGGTGGGAGTATCTACTTTTGAACACATTAAAGTCAGTCTCTCTTTTATTCTCTGCAAAATGTATTTCTCTCTACCATTCCTTTATACAAGAAGTTTTTCACACACACACACCCACACACACGCAAAACGTAACTGCTAACTTCTAAATATATCATCTTTCTCTTTCTCTTTCAAATAAAATGGCATTCTCTCTGCCAGACACATTATTTGTGTGTGAGTATGTTTGTGTGTTAAATGTTAAAATGCTACTCGATCTCTTCAAAGTAATATTTTTCTCTGTTAAATTGTTGTCGTTGTTGCTTTCGCCAGATATCAACTTTGACGAAATCCCTTGAAACTAGGAACTGAATTTTGCGTGTTAATCCATTTTTCCCTGACAGCCGTGTGCACAGGGGTCTCTCGCCTCACAGGCAGATAACTCCGACTTCGGAGGTACTCATGTTTTTTCCGTCGATAACTAACTGACGATTCAAGCCGGGCCTCGCTGTTGAGACCAGGGGTGGTTGCCGCAGAGAGAAATCATAAATAAAAATCCCAACCGGTGTAGCCGAGATTTGAATCTACAACCTCTCTGTCCCGAGGCCGGCGTCTTGCCTCGAGACCAGCCAGTTCCCCATGGAGTTGGAATATGAGGAAACTGCAACAAGGAACACTTTTCATGCATAGCCTGCAATGGTTCCTGCCTCCTATCCACCATATACCGGAAGTTCACGTCCTCCTGAAATTGATGATCGCCACATTTCTTTAAAAATGTATAGCGCTTGATGATGTTAGGCCATCGTTGTTGACTCCAATTCCGAACATATAAACACACAGTTAGTCGTCAGATTATCCCCGTCGCACATCAAACAACAGACCGTAAGATTAGCGTACGGCCGGTCTAGGTATTTACGATGAGCCATTACGATGACGTAGCACACATAACAATGTCGCACGTACAGCAATGACACGCCCTCTAGATTCCTGATTACTCTAGTGAATGCAGCCTACGACCTATAAAACACGGTGCAAATTCCCTAAAGAGATAAAACTGCGGCTGAGAGAACGTGGACTAGATCCGCCATCTTCGAAACGGAAGACCTCTGTGAAATAGAGATCATTAGCTGGGCGGTAACTCTCTGGCTTGGCGACAGTATGAATGTGGATTCAAACACAGCTTGACGCTTTTCACTCGTCCCTATTTAATGGATACCTGGCTCACTGAGTAGGTGAAAGGTAATGACAACGAGGAAGAGCACTGGCTCCCTCATCTTTTTATTCTGCGCCCCAATTTGGTGTTATATCCCCCTCTCCTCCATGAGATATGTTATAGGACATCACTACTCTATTAGATACACTACTCTTCCTATTCGTGTGGCCAAGGTGAAAGCAAAGTATGAAAACTTGGTTTCACCTGAAAAGGGCTGACCGATCTGAACTGAAAACATTTTTGCATTAATTTTCTTTCTTTATTTCTAGATCGCCCCGTTGTTAATGTAAAAAAGTCCAGTTTTTTATATTAAAAAAAATAATAATAATAAAATGTAACTTTTTGGCCAATTCTGCATGAGAACATTAATCGAAAAGTACACAGAAGTAAACAAACCAATATAAGCCTGCTTCATAGACTACACCAAAGCTTTTGATAGAGTACACCACAAACAACTTATAGAATGCCTAAAAGAGATAAATCTAGATGACATGGACATACAACTAATATGTAATCTATACAGGGAGCAAATAGCAATAACAAAAAAAATAACAAAGAGAATTCTACACCCATTGATATAAAAAGAGGAGTAAGACAGGTATGCATCACCAAGCTTGTTTAATCTATACACTGAGCAAATCGTTATAAAAATCATAGAAATGCCAGGCATACAAATTAATGGAAAGATAATCAATAACCTAAGATATGCTGATGATACTGTACTACTAGCAGAAAATCCTAAAGATCTACAACAATTACTTAATGTAATAAACATGACAAACAAAAAATATGGACTAGAAATGAATATCAAAAAGACTAAAACTATGATCATAAACAAAGAAAATACTCAAAACACACAAATGGATATAAAAATTGAAGGAATAGACCTGGAAACAGTTCAGAACTACAACTACCTTGGACATGTGTATAACCAGTGATGGAAAATGTACAACTAAAATAAACAAAAGAATAGGAATGGCAAAAAGTAATTTTAATGTCATGAAGAACATACTGATATCAAAACAAATACACCAGGGCTAAAACTGAGAGTAACAAAATTGTATGTCTTCTCAACATTCCTATATGGTGCAGAAACATGGACATTTGACAAAAAACAGAACAGAGAATTAAAACCTTTGAAATGTAGATGTATAGAAGAATAGGCAAAATTCGATGAAAGGAAAAGAAAACAAACGATGAAGTCTTAAAACAACTAAAAATGAAAAGAGAACTACTAAACACAATTCAAACAAGACAAATGCGATTGTTGGACCATGTTATAAGACACAACAGCCTACTAAAAGTAATCCTGGAGGGGAAAATACAAGGTAAAAGAGGCAGAGGCAGCCCAAGACTAACATTGACGAGTAATATGAAAAGATGGATAAACCAGCCTATAACAAACCTGCACCATCAAAGCAAGAGACAGAACAGAATGACGCTCCATGGTAGCCAACCTTTGATGCGGAGACGGTACTCGATGATGATAAATGAATTTTTTGGCCACAATTTAAACATGTAATTTTTTATCACAATTACAACAATAGTTTTTGACAATACATTTTTGACTCTTTCGCAAAAAAAAAAAAACAAAAAAACAAAAACACGTTCTATCGTTGCAATATTAAAGAGACGAGATCGTATATTTAATAACAAGTTGTATAGTGACAGGGGAGCCGCGATAGCTCAGTGGTTAGTGAACTGGCCTACAAAGGACAATGGGTAGGTTTCGATCCCAACCGACGGCTTCCGGGTTCACCCAGCCTTTAGTGGGTACCGGATTTTTTTCTGGGAAAGTGAAGCGGCACGGGCGTAATACCGACAACATTACCCCAAAAATCATGTGCTCAAAGGTCTGTAAAATTTATGGTCACTAGCACCATATTCCCTATACGCCACTTGGCGTGACGGGGCTACTTTACTTACTTTCTTTGTATAGTGACACCAGCGTTATACTGTCCCTTTTTCGTTGTTCGTGAAGGCAGAAACAACTTAACCAGCATCTACGTAGCGTTGTTTCTGGGAGGACCTTGACGTCAGTTAAAAACATCAATTTCTTCATTGTGAGACGTAATTGTGATAGTTAAAGCGATCAAATTGCTGCAAATAAAACTCCCGTTGCTCGTTTCAAAGATTTATCTCAAATTTGATTGGAGGTTAATAATCTTTTTTTTAAATTAAAAAAAAAAAAACAACCAATAAAATAGTTTGTCCACTTGAGAAGAGAGAACGAACAAGGTGCGGCACAACAAGGCTTTAATGAACGCAATGAAATAAAAAGATCTACCTGATCTAAAGGCCGACCACGAAATTGTGGATTGATGAAATATTAGCAATACTGTGAAACATAATAGGAAGAGAGGCCAAATGAATAGCAAAATGGATTGGAACTATAACTCCCCTCCATGCTTTAAGTCAAATGAGGAAGGAATAAAGATAAGAAGATATATATATATATATATATATATATATATATATATATATATATATATATATATATATAGTGTAGTTAATGCCACCTACTAATTTAAGCATAAAGAATGCAACCTCCGCATGAGATCACAAAACACATGCTAACACTACACTCAACTGATAAACGATAACCAGCAGCCGAGAGAGCAACGAGCAAAACAATACAAAAGACAAATCCGTGTGACGCCACCAGCTGCTGGCACACTTGAAGAGGCCACAATAAATCAGAAGAACATGCCGCATGCCAAATGATCTCTGTTCTCAGTGCGCACTACAAGCAACCGCAGCTATAAAAATCCTCCAGTAGACGACAGGAGAATTCAGAAAGAATATAATGCCAGACAAGTGTAATACTGATTGACTCGTTAACATTTCTATCTCGTTTTCATGGCCTTCTTAAGCAAACAAGCCTTCCCAAGTTCTATAATTAAATTATTCAAAGCTTCTGTCAATTCTCAGTTGTGTTACAATTTTTAATTATTTTGCTCCACACTCAACTCAAACAATCGCTTTTATCCCACTCCTTTACTGAAAAAAGGGGGAAATAACCAGGCATCTCCTCTACGCGCAAACAACGATAGTGGATACTCCTTTGTCCAGAAAATGTCAATGTTGTAGGATTGTTATATGCCAAGCTGGGAAGGGAGCAATGTTCAAAGCGAACTGTAGATAAGGAAACAGTTACCAGAGAGCACTGAGTGGGTCTGCTCACCACAGAACGCTCTAACCCTTATCTGTGAGTACCCGACTAATGTATCCAGCAAGTCCCTATTTTCAGACGCACAAGGGAGGAAATCAAATGACCATAAATCGGAAAGGTCACATTAGTACGCCTACATACACCCTTCTACCTTCAGGCACTCCTATATTGCTTTCATTTTTTTCTTTTAAACATCTATTTATATTTAACCCTACCTTATTCTTAACAATACAATAACAACAACAGCAGCACGCACGCACATTCACACAGAAACAAGAGCGCACAATCATCATCATTATTATCATCATCATCTTCATCATCATCATCATCATCACTTACCATACAGTTTGATGTACAATATTTTTCACTCCGCCACCAAATGCCCTGATCGATGATAGGCAGCTCTATTATTGACTTGTTCATTGCACGATGTTATCCCGCTTCTCCTATTTATTTCTCTATCTGCCTTTCTTTTCAAGTATTCCACCTGTTGTCAGAATTTGCCTTAAGAAAAGAACCTTTCTTATTATCTTTTCGACAACAACTTGCACTATTTGACTATATTCTCGACAACTATTTGCACCTTCTTACTATCTCCTCTACAAGCTGTTATACTATCTTGAACTTCTCCCTACAAGCGGTTGTACTATCTTACTATCTTCACGACGACTATTTTTACTGTTTTATTATCTTCTTTACACGCGGTTGTACTATCTTACTATCTTCTCTTCAAGCGGGTGTACTATCTTACTATCTTCATTACAAGCGGTTGTACTATCTTACTATCTTCTCTTCAAGCGGTTGTACTATCTTACTATCTTCATTACAAGCGGTTGTACTATCTTACTATCTTCACGACGACTATTTTTACTGTTTTATTATCTTCTTTACACGCGGTTGTACTATCTTACTATCTTACTACAAGCGGTTGTACTATCTTACTATCTTCTCTTCAAGCGGGTGTACTATCTTACTATCTTCATTACAAGCGGTTGTACTATCTTACTATCTTCTCTACAAGCGGTTGTACTATCTTACTATCTTCTCTACAAGCGCTTGTACCATCTTACTATCTTCACGACGACTATTTTTACTATTTTATTATCTTCTTTACGAGTGGTTGTACTATCTTACTATCTTCTCTACAAGCGGCTGCACTATCTTATTATCGTCTCCACACGCGATTATACTATATTACTATCTTCTCTACAGATAGTTGTACTAACTTCTCTACACTCGATTGTACTATCTTACTATCTTCTCTACACTCGATTGTACTATCTTACTATCTTCTCTACACTCGATTGTACTATCTTACTATCTTCTCTACACTCGATTGTACTATCTTAATATCGTTTTCAGAAATCGGTGTACTATCTTAATATCTTCATGAGAAATCGTTGTACTATCTTATTATCTTCTTGAGAAAACGTTGTACTATTCTAACATCTTCTTGAGAAACGGTTGTACTATCTTACTATCCCTCCGACAAATGGTCTATCTTAGCATTTTCTCGATAATCGGTTATACAATGCCACTGTCTTTTGGATAAACGATTGTACTATCTTGCTATTTTCTCTACAAGCTGTTATAATATCTTCTCTAAAAGCAGTTGTACTATCTTGCTATTTTCTCTACAAGCTGTTATAATATCTTCTCTAAAAGCAGTTGTACTATCTTGCTATTTTCTACAAAAACAGTTATATTATCTTACTGTCTTTTGTATAAACGGTTGTACTATTATTATATCTTCTCTTCAAGCGGTTATACTGTCTTTACTGTCTTTCCGACGACTGTTTCTACAATCTTACTATATTCTCAACAAGAGGTTATATTATCTTACTATCTTCCCTACAAACGGTTGTACTATCTTACTATCTTCCTGACAAGCGCTAGTGCTATCATATATCTTCTCCACATCCGGTTTTACTATCTTACTATCTAAAGTGCAAGCGGTTGAACTATCTTACTATCTCCTCGACAAGTGGTTGTACTCTCTTTCTTTCTCTTCTTTGACCATGGCTCAGACTATGACTCCGGAATCTCTTATGAAAGCAGCTCTCTGTTTCAGTGATTCGGTTGACCCGTAGAATTTCTTTTCCAGGGAGGTGGGTGTGGGCCACATTGTCCTCCACAAGCTTGTGTACTGAGGGCAATCCTGCAGAACGTGTTTTGTTGTCATGTCATCCAGGGTACAGTGGAATAGGCTAGTTGTACCTATTTTGAATTTGGTGAACACTTGGTTTCTCATTCTGTTGTGGCCAGTGCGTAGGCGAAGTATGATGACTTGATCCCTCCTTGATAATTGGAAGTATCCGTCCCTCTTGTTATACTTTGAGTGTTCTTGTTTCCATTTTTCATGATACTGGTCTTTGATGATGGATTTGGTTTTTATCGTAGCTGACTAGATGGTTCTCTTGTGGTAATCTACCTGCCTCCTTGCTTAGTTTGTCTGCGCATTCGTTTCCTTGTATATTACAGTGTGATGGTATTCACTGGATGACCACTCTAGCGAAGTTATTGCACAATTGGTCTAGGGTTGTTCTCAAGCCATCTAGCTCGCTGTTCCTGGGTTTCCCTTTAGAACTGTTAGGACTGACAGTGCATCAGTCAGTATCACCAATTTCTTGTGCACGTTATTTTTCTGTTGGATAGCCACTTTACAAGTATCTTCGACGGCTTCAGTTTCTGCTTTACAGTTGTTTGAGAATTTCTCAGGAGCTATTGACTTGCTGATCTCTTCCTAGTTATTCAGCCTCAAGAACACACATCCCCCTCCATTTCTGGTGGCGTTTGTAGGAGAACCATCCGTGTATATGTGTGACCAGGAGTCCAGTGGGTAATTATCGTCTATGTATTTATATGCTTTTTCTCTGTTTCTGTTTGGGTGTCTTTTTGATTCCGGTTATGTCTTCCTTAAGTTCTGGTATTTTATATTTCCCGTGGGTAGTCATACCGGGGGGCCAGTGGTGAGGAGTGTAGAACACTCCAAGGTATGAAGACAGCTTCACAAGGGAGGAACACAACACAATAATGACGTTTCGGCCAGGGGCCTTTTTCAGAGTACAAGGACAACGAAAAGAAAAACGGTGAAACACAATTATCTATAAATACATGATCAGAAGAAGAGGATAGAAAAGAAAAAAAGTAGGATGATGACAAAATAAAAAAAAAGAAGAGAGCTAAGATAAGAATATAGAAAGAATATGAGAATATATGTATAATTAAAATAGTAGTCATACCGGATGGGCATATGGGATTTAGTATTATTTGGGACAATATGGATCGCTAGTTGTCAACTTTTTGGAGATTGCCGCGAAGTTGCTCCTCTTTAGTCTTTCTTTTCCGAAACTAATTTACACCATTGTTAATGGGTAGTAGCCAAGTGTCCATTACATTTTTAAGTTTTCCTAGAGCATCTTGTATTCTGGACCTTGTCAATGACATTAATTCTTCTCGTGCCCATATAATCAGATTGGCTGTGTACATTGTAGAGTGTACTATCTTGCCAGATACCAAGCCTTATGTCTTTTGGCGTGTGCTGAGACTGCTATGATGGGGACTACAGCTACCTTTCTTTGTTTGGGGGATGAGTTAGTAATTCGGATGATTCGACTGGCACGGGCGGTTGAGCAATTATGGATTTTAATTCGTTTGCAGTGATACCGGGGCCTTCCATAACCAAATAACCAAATAACCATGCACTTGTACTTGTACTCTGGTTGTTCTGTCTTGTAGATATTGAGATATCAACTTTAATAAACGACCTCGGATACCAAGTCTGATAAGCTTGTTCTTTAATCCTTCTCTTCATACCCTATCAAAAGCATTCACCGTGTCGACTCACACTGTCAATGTGCGTTTCTTTTCATGTACTATCTTACTATCTTCTTGAGAAACGATTGTACTATCTCACTATCTCCTCTAGAAGCGGTTGTACTATCTCACTATCTCCTCTAGAAGCGGTTGTACTATCTCACTATCTTCTCTAGAAGCGGTTGTACTATCTCACTATCTCCTCTAGAAGCGGTTGTACTATCTCACTATCTCCTCTAGAAGCGGTTGTACTATCTCACTATCTTCTCTAGAAGCGGTTGTACTATCTCACTATCTTCTCTAGAAGCGGTTGTACTATCTCTCTATCTTCTCTAGAAGCGGTTGTACTATCTCCTCTAGAAGCGGTTGTACTATCTCACTATCTCACTATCTCCTCTAGAAGCGGTTGTACTATCTCACTATCTTCTCTAGAAGCGGTTGTACTATTTTAATATCTTCCCGACTAACGGTTGCACTATCTTTTTATCTTCTCTTTAAGCTGTATACTCTCTTACTATCTTCTCGGCGACTGTTTATTTTATCTTACAATCTTCTCTACAAGCGTTTGTACAATCTCACTATCTTCTTGAGAAACCATTGTACTATATTACTATCTTCTCTTCAAGCGATTGTACTATCCTACTATCTTCTTGAGAAACGATTGTACTATCTTACTATCTTCTTGAGAAACCATTGTACTATGTTATTATCATCTCTATAAGCGTTTGTACTATCTTACTATCTTCTCTAAAAGCGTCTGCACTATCTTACTATCTTCCCTAAAAGTTGTTGTGCCTGTGATGTGGAAGTGGTTAGCCCAATCGTCTGGTGTCGAGTTCGGCTTAGATTTAGCAGAACGGAGCGATATAAGGTTAGGTTCCTATTATTTGGAATCAGTGAGCCGCGCGTTTCTATACATATTGTACCTTCTGCTCAGAGGGATCAGACACCTATAGGTTCGTCGCAGTGCACTAATCGATTCATTAAATCAGTAATTAACACTCTACGATGGTAGTTCTAAAATACTTTCTTCTGAAAACATACCCTGAGACAAAATATTTAGTTAAATCTTGCTCTTTTTTTCGTGTGTACGCACTTAAGGAGCAATAAATTAATGTGTGAAAATGTAGGTGCAGTTGAGACCGTGACGGAGATTGTTGTATGAGAATGTTTGTGATAATGAGGTGTTGTTAGCATTTATGGCGGTGTTGACAACCGAGGTAATTAGACTATTAATTTAGAGGGAAGTAGAGTTTTTAACGCTTCTTTAAGAGCCAAGCTATGCAGATTGCTGTTATAGATCGCGTCTGTCAGCAATTTCTCTTGTTTTTTGTGTGTACAGTCCTTACCATTCTCGGTATGACGATCCTAAACAGCTAAACTAGCATCTACTTTATTATTTTCGCTGGCTTTATGTTGTCACAAAGAATTGCTTATTAATATAAATTAGTTGCTTCCGATAACGTTTATGTTTCAGATACTCGAACGTACCATGTTTCTCTACTCATTTCGCGCGCTCTTTCTCTCAAATTATCTTTCTCTCTCTATTTCTGCATTTCTCTATCTCATCTCTCTCTCTCTGCTTCTCTCTTTCTCTATATCATCTCTCTCTATGTGTCTGTTTCTCCATTTCGCTACCTCATCTCTCTCTCTCTCTCTCTTCCCCCCTCTCTCTCTATGTTTCTCCCTTTCTCTATCTCATCTCACTCTCTTATATAAATACAATGCCTTTAATTTGCACATATTTACCATTGATACTTTTGTGGGTATAAAAAAATGTAAAATGATTACACAATAAAAAAAAAAGATTCGCATGAAACAAGTATCATTTGTTCTAATAAAAATCAAACAAAGAACATCAGTCAATACCTTTGAAATAATATTTGAGGAATCATTCTGCGAACATGAAAACATGTATGACATTCAGAAGAGACAACAAATAAGAAATAGATTGCACGATAAGAATGTGATAAGAAACATGTATGCACACTACAAGGGTACAGCAGAAAGAAAAGTAAGCACTCCGTATATACATGACAATTTGATACTAATTTATCACAGAATTAATGGATGTGATTTTGTAAAAATGTCCCATCAAATTATTGATATATCATTCACACACATATATTTTTACAATTTCTAAAACAAATACTTCAATATAAATATTTTGAAATTGTTCCAGCTTCTTTAAGAGCAAAGAACAAGAATAATTGTCAAAGACTTAACGACTTTTCACTTCTACTTTACATCTTCTATCCATAGAAATGCTGTTTCATTTACTTTGTTCACGTGATTTTTTCCTATAAATCTCTTCTGCCTTTTGATTCTAGAGCAATGTTGAGATAATAACAGACGATGTGCGTCGTCCTATGATTGAGCAACAGCATTTGTCGTGGAGCAGCCGATGTTTGATATCAGCGGAGAGACTACACTATATATATAGTCATACCATATTTCTCATATGCAGTATAGAGAGTTATCTCGATGAAGATGTTTTGTTGTTCTCTGTGGAGGAAGCAACTCATCCTAAAGTTATTATCGATCACCATGGCCAGTCGATGATGCAATTATTACAATTACTAAACCGAATGTATCGTGTAGAATGCCCAGTCGATAACGTAATTCTTACAATTGCCAAACCGAATGTCTCCGGTAGAATGCCCAGTCGATAACGTAATTCTCACAATTGCCAAACCGAATGTCTCCGGTAGAATGCCCAGTCGATGAGGTAATTCTTACAATTGCCAAACCGAATGTCTCCGGTAGAATGCCCAGTCGATGAGGTAATTCTTACAATTGCCAAACCGAATGTCTCCGGTAGAATGCCCAGTCGATGAGGTAATTCTTACAATTGCCAAACCGAATGTCTCGTGTAGAATTCCCAGTCGATGACGTAATTCTTACAATTGCCAAACCGAATGTCTCGCGTAGAATGCCCAGTCGATGACGTAATTCTTACAATTGCCAAACCAAATGTCTCGTGTAGAATGCCCAGTCGATGAGGTAATTCTTACAATTGCCAAACCAAATGTCTCGTGTAGAATGCCCAGTCGATGAGGTAATTCTTACAATTGCCAAACCGAATGTATCGTGTAGAATGCCCAGTCGATGACGTAATTCTTACAATTGCCAAACCGAATGTATCGTGTAGAATGCCCAGTCGATGAGGTAATTCTTACAATTGCTAAACCGAATGTCTCGTGTAGAATGCCCAGTCGATGAGGTAATTCTTACAATTGCCAAACCGAATGTATCGTGTAGAATTCCCAGTCGATGACGTAATTCTTACAATTGCCAAACCGAATGTCTCGCGTAGAATGCCCTGTCGATGACGTAATTCTTACAATTACCAAACCGAATGTCTCGTGTAGAATTCCCAGTCGATGACGTAATTCTTATAATTACCAAACCGAATGTCTCGTGTAGAATGCACTGTCAATGACGTAATTCTTACAATTACCAAACCGAATGTCTCGTGTAGAATGCCTTGTCGATGACATAATTCTTACAATTACCAAACCGAATGTCTCGTGTAGAATGCCCTGTCGATGACATAATTCTTACAATTACCAAACCGAATGTCTCGTGTAGAATGCCCTGTCGATGACATAATTCTTACAATTACCAAACCGAATGTCTCGTGTAGAATGCCATGTCGATGACATAATTCTTACAATTACCAAGCCAAATGTCTCGCGTAGAATGCCCTGTCGATGACGTAATTCTTACAATTGCCAAACTGAATGTCTCGTGTAGAATGCCCTGTCGATGACATAATTCTTACAATTACCAAACCGAATGTCTCGTGTAGAATGCCCTGTCGATGACATAATTCTTACAATTACCAAACCGAATGTCTCGTGTAGAATGCCATGTCGATGACATAATTCTTACAATTACCAAGCCAAATGTCTCGCGTAGAATGCCCTGTCGATGACGTAATTCTTACAATTACCAAACCGAATGTCTCGTGTAGAATGCCCAGCCGAGGAGGTAATTCTTACAATTACCAAACTGAATGCTTGTCGCGTAGATGCGTTGTTGACCTAACATGTTCTAGTGTTGTCCGTTGATGTTTCGAGTCGAATTTCTTCTCGTTTCGTCTTACAGAAATAATTATATCCGTTATTGATTGATCTTTCAATCTCATTGTAGTATTTGAAGTGACCAATATGTAACAGTAAATAGTATTAACAAAAAAGATAACTAAAGTTCGATTTGTGAGTGATCAACATAAATATTCTGACTACATAAACAATATTGGAAGAAATGATTGAACTAAAATAAATAATCCTACACTCGCACACACAGAATACACACACAGAGATCACACACACACACACGCACACACGCACACACACACACACACAATACAGTACAGCAACACAATTTTCTCATTTTCAAACATGATTTCACAACGGATTTGTATTTTATCTGAAAAGTGATATTAGCAAAATCGCAAATGTATTTAAAAAAGAAGTGTTTTAAATTAAATTAAAACAGCACGGGGCAAATTTAATCTAACGATTAAATCGAGAAAGAAGGAATTTGCCACAGGGAGTTTTAGATAATGAAAGTTTGGCAAAATGAAATAATGTAAGGATAATATGCAATGGTGAAAAGAGAATTGCAGGTTAACACTAACGGGTATTAACGTCATTTAGCAAGACCTAGATTATGTGCTCACGTTCAAACGATCTTTTATCAATCTTTTGAGTTGAGCGGCAAACAGTTCCCAGAGAAAGATTTACAGACGTTACCTCCACTCTCAGTGCCATTACTCTTATCACGTGGTCCAAAGAAGTCAACATGGTTGCTAGGGAAAATGAGCAACCGTCACAAACAAAGGGTTAATCAAGTGCTCGTGAGTGACACGGCCACCTTGTGCTTCTCACTCCATAAAAAGGGGAACAACTCTCCAACGATCAACGTCTGCGTATATTGTCTCCCTTAATTATTAACAATATATTAATCAGTGTTGCATTAGATAATTTATTAAAATATATATTGATTTCTTACAAAACCGTTTTATGTTAAATGCATTACGATAATTTATTAATAAGTACAATTATTATCAATAACCGACGTACACAGTCGTGACTGTTTAGCGTATAATGTGAAGAAAACAACTGTGACTAGATACAAAGAAGGACGAACGATAACTGTAAACAGAGGGAAATGATGCCTGAGTTTGAAAGAATCGCAAAGCAAAAAAAACAACACAAGAATTGGTAAAAACAGCAACAGCAGAGACAGAAAGTTCTGGAGAGAAATGATCACCTACGCCAGCAGGCAGTGTACTTGATGATATTGATAATTATTTTATAATGATTTCTCTGTCCTTTTTTTTTTGAAGTTCATCTTGAGTTGTTGCAACGCAACATATTTTGTATCATCATCATCACAGACTGCTCAAATGAATGTAAAACAAGTCATATCTACTCTCATTTCATTTGTGAAGTGCATTGAGAACTCGCTATCAAGAAAAAAAGGCATTGGAAAGAGTAGTAATTACCAGCTACGGCAGATATTAAAACAATAAACAGTAAATAACCATCTTATTTGTATGTTTAAAAAACATTGCAAAACCAGCACATGTAACGTAAAGAAACCAACGTTGCAAAACAGAAGTTTTTCACTATCCAGAGTGCTACATACAAGAACGTGTACTGTCAAGTTTACTATAATTATTATTATTATAGTCATTACATACAATACTATTCTTCGGTCTGAAGCAAGCATTTACAACTATCTACATCAAATACATAAGCAACATATATTAAATAGCTAGCGCAAATGAGAATAACTTCAAACAACTCCCATTCTCAGATGACTAAATGTTAATAGCAACAACAGGACAAGAATTAAAACTTATTATTTAAATAAATTATGGAAGGATAACAAGAGGAAAATAAGCCAAGACAAGACAAAAGTCATTATTGCTGCAAGAAAAAAGCACAAATCGCCATCGTGGACAAGAAATAAAACACAAGACTTTCAAATATTTATGAAATGACAAATCATAACAATGCCGGAGGCATTACCACATTAATGCAGGTGGCGATAACCAAATAACTATAGGAGAAATGCCTCAAAAACAAGTAACATTCTACGTATATTTTGACAATAACATAGTCAAAGAAGGAAGAGAAGAGATACGAAAATAATCCACAATGCAAGAGGACTCTTTATTGCAATAGGAGACATAAGAAAATTCAAAGAAATCAGGTTTAAATATAAAAATTAAAATGTTCAACTGCCACGTTAAATCAGACATACTATATGGTCATTAAACATGGAGAAAAACAAAAATGACAGCCACTATAATACGGACTGTCATAAATTGATCATCATCATCATCATGTGCCATACCAGTTGGTGTAGGTGATCATGTCCCTCCACAATCTTCTATCTACAGTGCATCGTATCAGTTCTGTTGTTGACTGGTTTCCATGCCATTACACCAAGCTATCCAGTATGTTCTCTCTTTGTCGCCCGCGATCTCTCTTTCCTTTTATTTTGCCAGTCATAAATTGATACTTGCGCAAAATCAAAGGATAATAATGGCAGGCCAAAATCATTAACTTAAAACTATTGGAAATAACCAGTCAAATACTACAGGACAAAGAGATAAGACAAACACAATAGCGCTGGATAGGACACACACTGAGGAAATAAACTGCGAGTAATACATGATTCCACCCTTTGTGGAGTCCTAAGAGAAGGAGACAAAGAGGGAGACCAAAATATACTTAGAGAAAACAGGTGGAATCAGAGATGATCAGAAACAGGACGGCTTGAAAAGTGATTGTTGAAGACCTATGCTCCACAGGAAGTTGAAAAGTAGATGTAGAAGAATATCATACAATAAGAAAATTCAAGGCTATTAAAAATAAATGTTGCAAAACAAGCAGAGTGATTTGACTACAAAAACCACAGAATAAACATGTAACATCAAATACAAAGGGAGCTCCGTATAGCATGGTATTATTCCTAACATTCTGCTGCCACTAAACAGGCAGAGTGATTTGACTACAAAAATCACAGAATAAACATGTAACATCAAATACAAAGGAAGCTCTGTAAAGCATGGTATTTTTCCTAACATTCTGCTGCCACTAAACAGGCAGAGTGATTTGACTACAAAAACCACAGAATAAACATGTAACATCAAATACAAAGGAAGCTCCGTAAAGCATGGTATTATTCCTAACATTCTGCTGCCACTAAACAAGCAGAGTGATTTGACTACAAAAACCACAGAATGAACATGTAACATCAAATACAAAGGAAGCTCCATATAGCATGGTATTATTCCTAACATTCTGCTGCCACTAAACAGGCAGTGTGGGAATCGTCGATATGGAAAAAAAATGTAAAAGAAAAATGTTGAATATAACAGAAAGAGACACCATTATGTAACAATTAGAATATAGGAGCAAGAGCTGGAGTTACATCATTGGTGAGTCACATTAAGAAGCAACAGATAAATAGTTTGGACTTGCAGCGATATCACCATCAGACAGCTTCCCTCGGAGATCTTTAATTTCCAGAAATAACTAGGAGAGGGAAACGATAGACCCAGAAAAAAATGGATTCATGAAATAGCAGACATCACAATGAGCACCATAGAGGAGCCACACTGAAGTGCGTTCACTTGAACCCTCCATTTTCCCTAGAAGACGAAAGACAACAGACAGGGCCGACTCAAGGTACCAGCAACTCGGGCAGTTGCCTTGGGCGCTCCGTGCGTTTAGGGCCGCCATCAGGGATCTTCCCAAATTGTTAGTGTTTTCCTTGTGATCATTTTACAATGATACTTAATAGGGAGCCGGAGTTCACCCAGAGTGCTATGGCAACTATAGGGCCATCACTGGCAACAGTGGCAGGTGAAAGTAGAAACATCCAATAACATATGACGCATCGATCTTCATCACACCTTCACCATATTTATCAAGGCCTCATCTTCTAGGGAAGTGTAACCTTTGATTATTCATGCAAAGTTGTCCAATCGTTATGTTAGATTCTATCTATTGACCTTTCGAGCCGTAGCCAAATTTTAAACCAACATACTCCTCTTATCTGAATTTTTGTTCTAGCAGTTTTCAATTCTTTTATAGATATTTTATCAAATCTCGCCATTTGTCTTTGTTCTGTGCAAGCAGCTCTATCTCATTGAGGGAGCCGATTCTTACTGCTCTTGCTTCTCTCATCAATATTCTTCTCTGTGTCTCTCTGGGTCTTCCTCTTTTTCTCTTACCTGTTGTTTCCCATATGAGGACTTGCTTTGCTATTCGGTTATTATCTCTTCTCATCACATGTCCAACATATGACCATCGTCTTTTCTTGTTTACTGAAAATATTAGTGGTTGATTGGCCATTTCTCTAATTTCCTCGTTTGTTTTGAATTTGTTCCACGCTATACCCAGTATTTTCCTTAGACATTTATTTTCAAATGCGTTCAACTTTGTTTCTATGTCTCTTGTTGTTTTCCAGATTTCACAGGCATACGTAAGGGTTGAAAGTACATTTGATTTGAATAGTACTAAGTTTTGTGTTTGTGTTGATGGGTTTTGATTTCCACAAATTTTCAAGGCTTCTGAAAGACATTGCTGCTTTAGCCATTCTGATTATAATTTCTTTGCTTGTATCCCCTTCTCGATCAATGTGACTTCCAAGATAGATAAAGTGATCGACCTCTTCCACTGGTTTGTTTTCCATGTGTATTCTGTCATCTGTTGGAATTAAGCTTTTCATGACCTTAGTCTTGTGGCCGTGCGGCTAAAACCACTGTTCCGCTAGCTGAAAAGCCGACGTTCGGTGTTCGAAGCCCGCGGTAGACAGAAAGGATTTTTTCTATCGGGGGTGAAATAAAAATCCTGAGTCTCACACGTCGTGGCGACTGCTTGACCAAGCGGCCTTTATTTCTCTGGTCGAGGTTGCCCCTCGTCATACACCAGCAATGGTACTATGTGACGTAAAGATAGTTAGTTTAGTCTTTTCATGATTGATCTCAAGCCCAATTTTGCTGGCTATTGATGATAGTTCATTTGTGTTTTCCTGTATCGTTTATATCTGACTGCTGATGAGAACTATATCATCAGCAAAGTCGAGGTCCTCCAAATGGTCTCCTTGTATCCATTCGATGCCTTTATTACCAGTGCAGCATTTCTTCATTATGAAGTCCATAACAAATCCAAATAACAAGGGCGATCAAATGCATCCTTGTTTATCCCCAGTTTCTATTGGGAAACATTCACTCAGTCCTTCCTCTGTTCGAACTGCACATGTGTAACCATCATACATGTCTTTGATAATATTTATGATTTTTAATGGTAAGCCATATTGCTTCAGAATTTTCCACAAAGAATCTCTATGAATACTGTCAAATGCTTTTGTGAAGTCGATGAAGTTAAGTACAAAAGGTTTTTGCTTTTCAATGTGTTCCTCCAATATAAGTCGTAGAGTAAAAATGTGGTCAAGGCAGCTTCTCCCTTTTCTAAACCCAGCCTGTTCTTCACGCATTACTGTTTCTATTGAATCCTTTAGTCTGTTTAGGATGATTTTGCTGAATAACTTTGAGGTGACTGACAAAAGTGTCACGCCTCTCCAGTTGATACAATCTCTAAGATTGCCCTTTTTTGGAATCTTAACAATGATTCCTTTTTTCCATTTATGAGGCGTCTTCTCTGCTTTCCAAATGATGTTGAACATTTTCTGGAGATGTATTAAATTATGACTATCAATTGCCTTGAGGATCTCAGCTGTTAACCTATCTTCTCCAGCAGCCTTGTTATTGGCCATACGCTTTAAGGTGGTTTCTATTTCGCTCAAATTTTTATTGTTGTTTTAGGACCGAAAAAAGTATCACTATTATCTACTGCAAATTTACACATTCTCTATCAGGTCTACGTTTCATTAACAAAATCGTTTTTACGATAGCGACTTGTTAAACCTCTGATCAACGGTTCTATACCAAGCCGGAGAAAATGTTAGATTATCACAAGCTATTTTCCTCCGTCTTTAGCGATCAGCTCTACCTAGACATTTATTATACGTCGTGACCTAGATTGAGAGCTTCATTTTCCGAAACAAAAATTTACCGGAATTCTATCATCCCAGTCCATGAAAAAAAGAAAAGAAAATGGTGATACATTCGACCACTGAAACTTTAGTGTACTGACATTCGTGGGAGGAATATTATAGTTATCAGATTATATTATAATACTTTCATTATGTTTATTACATTTGAGCTTCACCACAGCGCTGAATTTATTTGCCCATTCCCTGTTTATTACATACATGAACTATATATGCAAGTTAGACAACCCTTAAGAGACAGAGGAGATCAACAAGATTCTATTTGCAGACAATCAGGCACTAATACATGGAAAAATAGAAGACCTACCAGAACAATTAAATAGACTCAACAGCACAGGCACACAATACAACATGAATATCAACACCAACAAAACGGAAGTCATGAATGTCACCAAAAATAAACATCAACATAACTATAGAAGGCAGACAACTAAAATAAGTAGAGGAATTCAAATACCTAGGAAGTGTAATGACTAACGATAATTCTCAAACAGCAGGGATAGAATCAAGATGCAACAAAGCTTGTCAAATCATCGGACAGTTATCACCACTATTGTCCAACAAGGAAATAACTCTGGAGGCAAAACGAGCACTAAACAATTCAATCTTCATCCCAACGTTGTGCTACCAATGCCAGACCTGGACCCTAGATGCAAGAACAATAAGAAAAATAACTTCTACAGAGATGAAATGTGTTAGACGAATACAGGAAACTGTCTAAAAGATCAGATCAGAAATGAAGAACTGAGAAAACAGCTAGGAATAACCCCCACCATAGAATATATAAGTTAACAACAGATAAAATAGTTTGGCCACGTGACAAGGCAGAAAGATCAAAACACAACACAACGAGCCTTCAACAAACGTTGTGAGAACACCAGACCCAAGGGTCGACCACGTAAAAGATGGATCGATGGAATTTTAGAAGCACTAGGAAACATCAATAACCTAAGATATGCTGACGATACTGTACTACTAGCAGAAAATCCTAAAGACCTACAACAATTACTTAATGAAATAAACACGACAAGCAAAAAATATGGACTAGATATGAATATCAAAAAGACTAAAACTATGATCATAAACAAAGAAAATACTCAAAACCCACAAGTGGATATCAAAATTGAAGGAATAGACCTTGAGACAGTTCAGAACTATAACTACCTTGGACATACTATAACCAGTGATGGAAAATGTACAACTGAAATAAACAAAAGAATAGGAATGGCAAAAAGTAATTTTAATGTCATGAAGGACATACTAACATCAAAACAAATAACACCAGAGCTAAAACTAAGAATAGCAAAATGTTACATCTTCTCAATATTCCTATATGGTGCTGAAACATGGACATTAGACAAGAAAACAGAACAGAGAATTGAAGCCTTTGAAATGTGGATATATAGAAGAATAGGTAGAATTGGATGGAAGGAAAAGAAAACAAACGACAAAGTCTTAAAACAACTAAAAATGAAAAGAGAACTTCTGAACACAATTAGAACAAGACAAATGCGATTCTTAGGCCATGTTAAAAGACACAACAGCCTACTGAAAGTGATCCTGGAGGGGAAAATACAAGGTAAAAGAGGCAGAGGCAGACCAAGATTAACATGGACGAGTAACATCAAAAGATGGACAAATCAACCGATGACAACCTGCACCATCAAAGCAAGAGATAGAGCAAAATGGCGCTCCATGGTAGCCAACCTTCGTTGCGGAGACGGCACTCAATGATGATGATGATGAGGAAACATAACAGCAGCAGAGGCGAACAGAAGAGCAAAAGCCCGCAAATTATATCTCCCCTCGACGCTGAAAGGCAAATGAGGAAGGAAAAAAAGATATATATATATATATATATATATATATATATATGGGAGCTGCGATAGTTCAGTGGTTAGTAAACAGAACTACAAAGGACTAGAGGTAGGTTTTGATCCCTTTCGCCGTCTTCCGATTTCACCCAGCCATTAATGCGTACCTTTTTTTTTCTGGGAAAGTAAAGCGGCACGGACTTAATACCGAACACATTACCCCAAAAATCATTATCCGAAGTTTGTCAAATATATGGTCACAAACACCAAATTGCCTATACGCCACTTGGCGTGACGGGGGAACTTTACTTACTTTATATATATATATATAATTATCTTCATCATCAAGTACCGGGCCTGCTGGCATAGACCATCATGTCTCTCCACAACTTTCGATCTCGACAGTTATTTATCATTTCTGTTGCTGACCTTCTGCCAAGCCATTCTCTTAAGCCGTCTCGTATCTTTTCTCTTTGCATCCCTCTACCTCTTCGTCCCTCATTTTTCCCAGTTGTTACAATATATTCCAGCTGTCCCCTTCTCATTACATGGCCAAAAAATGATGCTTGTTTCTTCCTAATATTGGAAATTAGCTCTCTTTTTGCTTTGACCTCTTTCAGAACGTTTACATTACTCGTCTTAGCTGTCCATGGTATTCTCAACATTCTTCTGTAAAACCACATTTCTACAGACTTCAGTGATTTCCTTGTCCGTTATCCTATTGTCCATGATTCACATCCATATGTTAAGACTGTTTCTACATAACATTTAAGAACTATTTTTCTTGTTTCTATTGTCAAAAATGGATTGCATAGTATCTTCCTCATTTATATATATATGTATATATGACTGCTATCATCATCTTCCCTATTTCTGCTGCTGAATTTGAGTGCGTGTTCTTCCAGATGAACCAGTTCTCGCATCGACAAAGGAGCTTCTGTACAAATGAAGACCGTGATTACACTCATTTTTATCAAGTTAATTGGTTTTCCCCCATGTTTTCAATACATAACATGTTAGTTCTTACTTCCTGACAAAAACAGACATCTAGTAACCGACTGGAAGAGATCACTCAAATATGGCGAGACCGATGTGGTCTTCAAAAAAGCATTTGATAGTATTCATAGAGATTCTTTGTGGAAAATTCTGAAGCAATATGGCTTACCATCAAAAATCATAAATATTATCAAAGACATGTATGATGGTTACACATGTGCAGTTCGAACAGAGGAAGGACTGAGCGAATGTTTCCCAATAGAAACTGGGGTTAAACAAGGATGTATTTTATCGCCCTTGTTATTTGGAATTGTTATGGACTTCATAATGAAGAAATGCTGCACTGGTAATAAAGGCATCGAATGGATACAAGGAGACCATTTGGAGGACCTCGACTTTGCTGATGACATAGTTCTCATCAGCAGTCAGATAAAAACGATGCAGGAAAACACAAATGAACTATCATCAATAGCCAGCAAAATTGGGCTTGAGGTCAATCATGAAAAGACTAAAGTCATGAAAAGTTTAATTCCAACAAGTGACAAAATATACATGGAAAACAAACCAGTAGAAGAGATCGATCACTTTATCTATCTTGGAAGTCACATTGATCGAGAAGGGGATACGAGCAAAGAAATTAGAATCAGACTGGCTAAAGCAGCAATGTCTTTCAGAAGCCTTGAAAAGTTGTGGAAATCAAAACTCATTAGCACAAACACAAAACTTAGGCTATTCAAATCAAATGTACTATCAACCCTTACGTATGCGTGTGAAAGCTGGAAAACAACAAGAGATATAGAAACAAAGTTGAACGCATTCGAAAATAAATGTCTAAGGAAAATACTTGGTATAGAATGGAACGAATTCAAAACAAACGAGGAAATTAGAGAAATCGCCAATCAACCACTAATATCTTCAGTAATAAAGAAAAGACGATGGTCATACGTTGGACATGTGATGAGAAGAGATAATAATCGAATAGCAAAGCAAGCCCTCATATGGGAAACAACAGGTAAAAGAAAAAGAGGAAGACCCAGGGAGACACTGAGAAGAACATTGATGAGAGAGGCAAGAGCAGCAGGAATCGGCTCCCTCAATGAGATAGAACTGCTTGCACAGAACAGAGACAGATGGCGAGATTTGATAAAATATCTTTAAAAGAAAACTGCTAGAACAAAAATTCATATAGGAGAAGGTGTATCTTGGTCTACGCCCTATGGGCCGGTTACGGCTCGAAAGGTCGAAAGGTCAATAGATGTGGTGAGTTTCAACAAAAATTCTTATAAAAGATACTCATCCGATTTCAATTTTTTTTAGAGTATTTCATGAGTTATCTCTCCTCTTCTTTTCTTCTTCTTCCTCTTCTTCCTCTATCCTTCCTCATTTGCCTTTCAGCATCGAGGTGAGATATAAGTTGCGGTCTTTGGCTCTTCTATTCGATTCTATTGCTGTTATGTTTCTTAGTGTTTCTAATATTCAGTCAATCCATCTTTTTCGTAGTCGACCCCTTGGGTCTCGTGTTGTCGCAACGTTTATTGAAGGCTCGTTGCGTTGCGTTTTGATCTTTCTTGTTTGTCACGTGGCCAAAACATTTTATCTGTTGATTTTTTATGTATTCTATGGCATGATGTTATTCCTTGGTTTTTTCTCAGTTCTTCATTTCTGATAGACAAGGTTGTGTGCTGTCACCAGATTTGTTGAATATTTATAGTGAGATTATTTTAAGATCCATAAGGGACATGCCTGGAATAACAATTGGAGGTCACAATATTAATAATCTAATATATGCTGATGATACAGTATTAATCGCTAAGAGTGAAAATGAGTTACAAGGAATGTTGGACATTATAGTGAAAGAAAGCAAAAATAAAGAACTCAGCCTTAATAGCAAAAATACAGAGGTAATGGTAACAACAAAGAAAAAGACATCACCTCAGTGCAAAATAAAGACAAGTGGAACAATATTAAAACAGGTAAATGAATTTAAATATTTGGGAACTTTGTTAACCTCACCAGATGTGTACAAAAGAGGTGAGATGCAGAATGGCTCAGGCAAAAGCAGCTTTCCAGAAAATGAGGAAGATACTATGCAATCAATTTTTGACAATAGAAACAAGAAAAAGAGTTCTTAAATGTTACGTAGAGCCAGTCTTAACATATGGATGCGAATCATGGACAATAGGACAACAGACAAGAAAATCACTGGAGTCTGTAAAAATGTGGTTTTACAGAAGAATGTTGAGAGTACCATGGACAGCTAAGAAGAGTAATGAAGATGTTCTGAGGGAGGTCAAAGCAAAAAGAGAGCTAATTTCCAATATTAGGAAGAAACAATCATCATTTTTTGGCCATGTAATGAGAAGAGAACAACTGGAATATACTGTAACAACTGGAAAAATTGAGGGACGAAGAGATAGAGGGAAGCAAAGAGAAAAAATAACAGACAGCTTAAGAGAATGGCTTGGCAGAAGGTCAACAACAGAAATGATAAATAGCTGCCGAGATCGAAAGTTGTGGAGAGACATGATCACCTACGCCAGTAGGCCCGGTATTTGATGATGATGATAGGAATGGCAAAAAGTAATTTTACTGTCATGAAGAACATACTAACATCAAAACAACTAACAGTAGGGACATCAGACAAGAAAACAGAACAGAGAATTGAAGCCTTTGAAATGTCGATATATAGAAGAATAGGTAGAATTGGATGGAAGGAAAAGAAAACAAACGATGAAGTCGTAAAACAACTAAAAATGAAAAGAGAACTACTAAATAAAATTCAAACAAGACAACTGCGATTTTTTGGCCCCGTTAAAAGACAACAGCCTACTAAAAATAATCCTGGAGGGGAAAATACAAGGTAAAAGAGGCAGAGGCAGACCAAGACTAACATGGACGAGTAACATCAAAAGATGGACAACCAGCCAATGACAACCTGCACCATCAAAGCAAGAGACAGAGAAGAATGGCGCTCCATGGTAGCTAGCCTTCGTTGCGGAGACGGCACTCGATGATGATGACACTGAAAATTATTGTCGCAGTGCATATAGAACAGACCTTCAGAAAGTGACACAATATTACAAAATGTAATGAAGTCTAAATTAGGAAATAAAAGAGCAAGTGAAAGAAAAATGAGACTTTACGATAACATATGAATTGTTTATTTTACTGGTAAACTTGTAACTTTTTATGAGCAAAATAAGCTAAGAAAAAAGTTGCTCCACTGAATAACATTTTAAACCGAAGACCGACAACAGCCTACTTCCAATCAAGATTAAGACAAACAATAATATATGTAAAATCCTGTATGCACATGCAGGAAATGTATTATAGAAAAGAGTTCTGTATTGGCAAGACATAGTTAGTCTAACATGGATGTGCCTACACTTTTACCATTTCCTTAAAATCGTTTGTACTTTCTAGTTTACAAAATGTCTCTTTTCATTTGGTAGCTTCCATTGCTATTTCAGCTTTCCTGGTGATATCACTTCTTTACTCTGAATGTCACAAAGATATAACTGCCGTTTCCTTCCATAGCCTAAGCTACCACTCGGACATAGTCGAACTCAAGGCCACACACACACACACACATGTATGTGCGTGCGCACGTGTATGTACTGTCATTCACAATGCATGACACTCAACAAAATTCATCTTATTTTAAACCATCAAATTTACAAATGATTGCAGATCACGTTACCGATTACGTTTCTGGAAAAAAATATCTTTTTTTTTAATCGATTAATTTATAAGGATACGTTTTAGAACGTCTTTCATGTGGACAACAAATTCATGTAATTGCTACGCGAATGAATCGAGAAGCGGAAAAAAATTACAGTTTAGTGCTTAATACCCGTGTGATCACGTCGGAGTCTTGTGGATCAATGAGTTATGTGAATGAACACAGACATCCACAAAACTTAATAGTATCGCTAGAGATTAGCCAAGAAAACTAAGATAACAAGAAACTTAACTAAAACTCCAAAGTCCACGAAATGTAAAATAACAGCCACAACAACAATAGGTGTAATAATTATTGGGGAGAGATCAAATTAGACAGTTTAGTTTTATATTTCACTGGTGTAGGAAAGTGATGATTAGAGACATAGCATAGTTCTCTCTCATTGAGCATACTAAGCCACACATGAACGTTTTTAGATGTTATTTTATATGACCGAGTAGTAGTGGTTGCAATGTTCCAACGTAAACCAAATGCAAGTGTTGATATTCATTGATGTAAACACTCAGCCAATCAGGAGATTAAGTATTAATAAAGAAAATATTGTTTCAGTTATTTTCACGAAAATTTCTTTATGAAACACGCAATAACCAATCAGAATGCGAGCGTCAAATACACATACAAATACAGAGATAAAACAATTGCTTTTGTTTCTTCCATAAAAGGGGCGTTGTCTCAGTGTAAAAGCAAAACATCATATTTATCAATCGTTCGCGATCAACACATACTTCAATATGACCAATAGTCTGAGATAAGAGCCACAAAGTGCATACACGAGATAAGTTGAGATAACAACACTTGCTTATGGCCTAAAGGAAAAGCTGAATATTACATTTTTATTTTGTTTTGACCGGGACTATTTGTGACATTTTTCCTCATGTTAGTTGTCACAGAACGGTAGACTTAACCAACAGGGTGTCAGATCTTTATCTAAGACATCTACTACACTCGCTTTAATCATTCAATCGAACCCTACGTTGATTGCATCTTAACGTGATAGAAATCTGCAGGATATTTTCAGGTGAATCACCTTCACACCCCAGCCCCGACTGTCGTTGAAATATCTTTTTGTAGACGCCCAGTGTTCATAATCTTTTCATATGTGTTTGGTTATTTGGTTGGTTATGGAAGGCCCCGGTTTCACTGCAAACGAATTAAAATCCATAATTGCTCAACCGTCCGTGCCAGCGAATTAATATCTCATCTCCCAAACAAAGAAAGGTAACTGTAGTCCCCATCGTAGCAGTCTCAGCACACGCCAAAAGACATAAGTCGAAACCGCGCAGAAAGTGAACACAGCCAACTGTTCCCTGTCATACGATATCATCATTCATCGTAAACAATTGGAATACCGAAACATGATCAAAACGGATGAGACATAGAGGTCACGGTATGCACAGAGTACTTAACTCAGTAGCTCCTGCAACAAGCCGGACTTTTGTCCGCCTATGCCGCTTTACTTTCTCAGAAAAAAATCTGGTACCCATTAAAGGCTGGGTGAACCGGACCCCGTCGGTCGGGATCGAACCATATCTCTTGTCCTTTGTAGTCCAGTCCACTAATCACTGAGCTATCGCGGCTCCCTTATTTTATTTTTGATTAGGCAAAATTAAGGACGGAAAGAGACCAAAGGGCAGACCAGTGCTGAGATATAAAGATGTTTGCTGGGTTTCCTTGAGTGAATTCTTTATCAGTGAAAGAAACTGGAGAAATCTGGCTGCAGATCCTAGCACATGGAGAACAAGACTAAACAAACGGCAACTTTCGTAGCAGTGCTAATATCAAATTCAGAAGACAAAGGGATTAGGAGAAAGGAGACAAGGCCAGGTACCACGAAAACACCTTGTTCGTTCTGTGGCCGGAACTGTCTATCCAATATTGTCAGATTCAGCCAGGAAAAAATCTGTTCAGCAAAGCAGCATCCAACCAAAATAACGATGTTCAGCAAAGCAGCATCCAACCAAAATAACGATGTTCAGCAAAGCAGCATCCAACCAAAATAACGATGTTCAGCAAAGCAGCATCCAACCAAAATAACGATGTTCAGCAAAGCAGCATCCAACCAAAATAAGGATGTTCAGCAAAGCAACATCCAACCAAAATAACGATGTTCAGCAAAGCAGCATCCAACCAAAATAACGATGTTCAGCAAAGCAGCATCCAACCAAAATAACGATGTTCAGCAAAGCAGCATCCGACCAAAATAACGATGTTCAGCAAAGCAGCATCCAACCAAAATAACGATGTTCAGCAAAGCAGCATCAAACCAAAATAAGGATATCAAAAACAAGAGGAGCTTTCGTTGCACTGGGAAACATGGAAATCCCAAGAAATTAGGTTAAATAAAAAAATAAAAATTTGCAACTCAAATGTTAAGTCGGTCCTATTATATGGCTGTGAAACACGGAGAACCACAAAATTGACAATTATGAAGATACCGACTTTCATTAGTGGATGCTTACGCAGAATAAAAGGATGGAAATGACAAGACATAATCACTAACATAGAAATATGGAAATGTACCAGTCAAATACCAGTGGATAAAGAGATACAGCGAAGACGATGGCGCTGGATAGGACACAACTACGGAAGCCAACTGAGAGTATTACACAACAGGCCCTTTTTGGAATCCCCAAGGGAAAAGACAGCGAGGGAGGCCAAGAAATTCTCGGAGAAGACAGATAGAAGCAGAGATGAAGATGATGGGGAAGACATGGAATGATCTTAAAAGAATGGCAAAAAAACAGAACGACTTGGAAAGTGTTTGTTGAAGACCTATGCTCACTGGGAGCTAAAAAGGTAGAAGAGAAAAAAAGAAGAAAGCAGCATCCAGCATAAGACGCTAATATTTTACAAAACTACTGACTTATCATGATTGATTGCTACCAACCGTCTGTCAAAACACCAAAAGGCCATATATATATGGACTCTTTATGTGTCGGTACAAATCTTGTAGTGATTTAGCCACTGACTGATTGCTGAGCCTGTCTCAGATTACCAGGACCTCGTTAGCCATGTTGTTTCGAGGTTGTCCAGGATGGCATTCACGATTACAGTTGTGGACTTACGGGAAAGGGTCAAGCAATACTATAACGTCCAGTATCAGCAATCCCCAACTTTATCCTGTTACCTTTTCTACACATTTAATCACTGTGACTTCCGTTTCTAAGATGGCGGATCTAGTCCACGTTCTCTTGATCGCTGCAGAAAGTGCATTCGATGTCTGATTAATTTCGGTTATCCATCGCACTCTTATGCGTTAAAGTCAAGATAATGATCTAAAGAAATATGACGATCATCACTTTCGGGAGGACGTGAACTTCTGGTATATGGTGGTTAGGCAGCAGTAACCATTGCAGGCTATGCATGAAAAGTGTTCCTTGTTGCACTTTCCTCATATTCCAAGTCCATGGGGGATTGGTTGGTCTCGAGGCAAGACGCCGGACTCGGGACAGAGAGGTTGTAGGTTCAAATCTCGGATACACCGGTTGGGATTTTTATTTATGATTTCTCTCTGCGACAACCACCCCTGGTCTCAGCAGCGAGGCCTGGCTTGAAACGTCAGTTACTCATCGACGAAAAAAAAAACATGAGTACCTCCGAAGTAGGAGTTATCTGTCTGTGAGGCGAGGGACCCCTGTGCACACGGCTGCCAGAGAAAAATGAACTATCACGCAAAATTCAGATTCTAGTCTCTAGGGACTTCGTCTGACTTGAAAGCAGGAGAACGCAACAACAAATCATTGCAACAACCAATAAAAGGGAAACAATCACTGAAATACAGAGGAAACTAGTCCTTAGATAAAGATTAATAGTTTCCCTTTATTTATGTCCGCGCGGAGAAAAAGCGGGAAGCGAGTGAAAAAGACAGAGAGAGAGAGAGAGATAGATAGATAGATAGATAGATAGATAGATAGATAGATAGATAGATAGATAGATAGATAGATAGATAGATAGATAGATAGATAGATAGATAGATAGATAGATAGATAGATAGAGAAACGAAGAGAGAGAAAGCGATTGAATGAATGTGAATATGGTATGTTGTGTTTGTGTGCGTATGCGTGGATACCTAACCTCGTGTGTTATTTGCACATGTGGTGGCGTATGATTGTATATGTGTGTGCGTGCATGTGTGAGTGTGTGTGCTGACGTGCATGTATGAGTATGTATAAATTATGTATATGTGAGTGTATGTATTAACATATATAACGTGTATATACGTATGTGAAAACATACAAATGTTGAGTGAGTTCCATAGTGGGCTTATTTTTTTTTCTCGTATTTACGTGAGGAGGGTAATTGTGATATGTGTTAGTTTATTTTGTGAGCGTTTATGTATGTACTTGCATACATGAGCTCGTGAGTACCTTGCAGTGTTTGTGTGTACTTGCATACATGAGCTCGTGAGTACCTTGCAGTGTTTGTGTGTACTTGCATACATGAGCTCATGAGTACCTTGCAGTGTTTGTGTGTACTTGCATACATGAGCTCGTGAGTACCTTGCAGTGTTTGTGTGTACTTGCATACATGAGCTCGTGAGTACCTTGCAGTGTTTGTGTGTACTTGCATACATGAGCTCGTGAGTACCTTGCAGTGTTTATAAACGCCGATTAATTCGTGTTAATGCACTAGTAAATGTGTGTGCTTACAAGCAAGCGGGTGTGATTTCGTGTGTATTTGTTTGTGTCTATGAGTATATGCGTATGTGGGTGTTCTTTCTTTTTTTCTGTCTTTCATCCTATGACGTACTAAAGGAACGAATAGTCTTCTCCATCGTCCGATATAAAATACGTTATCATGGTGTCGATGCGTTGAGCTGTGGTTGATATGCGCCTTTCAACTCAAAGACATCCGACTTTCAACTCAAAGACACACGACTTTCAACTCAAAGACATCCGACTTTCAACTCAAAGACATCCGACTTTCAACTCAAAGACACACGACTTTCAACTCAAAGACATCCGACTTTCAACTCAAAGACATCCGACTTTCAACTCAAAGACATCCGACTTTCAACTCAAAAACACATGACTTTCAACTCAAAGACATTCGTCTTTTAACTCAAAGACATCCGACTTTCAACTCAAAGACATCCGACTTTCAACTCAAAAACACATGACCTTCAACTCAAAGACATCCGTCTTTTAACTCAAAGACATCCGACTTTCAACTCAAAGTCATCCGACTTCGATACGACATTTTTGAGTACCGGTTTCATTCTCTTTTCGATCCGTATTGCCTGGCTAGTAAAAAACGTAAAGTACCCCCGTCACGCCAAATGGCGTATAGGGAATATGGTGTTAGTGACCATAAATTTTACAGACCTTCGGCACATGATTTTTGGGGCAATGTGGTCGGGATTACGCCCGTGACGCTTTACTTTCCCATAAAAAAATCCGGTACTCATTTAAGGCTGGGTGAACCCGGAAGCCGTCGGTTGGGGTCGAACCCTACCCCTTGTCCTTTGTAGTCCAGTTCACTAACCACTGAGCTATCGCGGCTCCATATTGCCTGGCTAGACTAGACTGATTAGCCTGTCACTAGAAGCACTACTAAGAGGTGGAGTAGGGTCTGGATGGTTCTGGTTCACTGATCTCTTTGCAAGTCTTAAACTATGATTCACTGGCAACTTCTAGCCCTGTCTCCTGTGGATGTTCGCTCGTTGTTTTCGTGCATGTATTCATATGTGTATGTTTGTGCGTGAGTGTGTCTGTACGAGAAAATGTATGTTTAATATATACGTAGGGAGGTCAAAAAGTAATGCACACCAATTTTTTTCTCGCTTAATAATAAAGATAGGAATATGAAATTTTGCACACTTGGAATATGATATGTTCCAATTATGTGCACCAAATTGCACAGCATTCTGATAAATATTACGCAATCTATGAACCGTTAAAATGGAGCTTGTCAACAATGTCCGTTACAAACAGCGAATTGTCATAGAATTTCTGGTTGCGGAGAAAGAAACTGTGGCAAACATTCATAAACGACTGTGTGCAGTGTACAAATGTTCTGCAGTCGATAGGAGCACAGTTAGTCGCTGGGTTCAGAGAATTAAAGCTGCAGAAAGTGTACGAGTGGAGCTGCATGATTTACCGCGTTCTGGACGTGTTGCCTCGGCTACCAGCACAGACATGATAAACCGGGCTGATGCCATTATTCGTAAGGATAGGCGTATCACTAGTCAGCAATTGGCATTACAGCTTACAGTCAGCAAGTGGAAGTGCAATCGCAATTTTTAAAACTCTCGGATATTCAAAGATTTGCGCTCGACGGGTTCCTCGGTGCCTAACAAATGATCACAGAGTTCAAAGGAAAACATTCTGTTCTGAATTGTTGGAGCGTTTCGGTGTTGAAGGAGAAATGTTTTTGTCAAAAATTGTTACCGGTGACGAAACGTGGGCACATTATTATGAGCCTGAAACAAAAATGCAGTCAATGGAATGGCATGATCCGCAGTCACCAAAAAGAAAAAAATTCAAAACATCTCCATCAGCCGGAAAGGTGATGATCACTGTCTTCTGGGACATTGATGGTGTGATTCTTGTTGATGTAATGACAAGAGGTGAGACAATCAACTCGACAGCTTACATCAATACACTGACAAAACTCAAAAATCGGTTCCACAAAGTTCGGCCTAATAAGCCATCTGCAGATTTGTTGCTTCAACATGACAATGCACGCCCTCACACAAGTCTGGTAACACGCGAAGCAATCAACAAATTTGGTTGGACTGTACTGCCCCATCCTCCTTACAGCCCTGATCTGGCTCCCTCAGATTTCCATCTGTTTGGACCACAAAAAATTCCTGCGTGGGAAACACTTTGACAATGATGAGGATGTGATCCGTGCAGTTAAAAAATGGCTACGCGAGCAGGACAAAACTTGGTACAAACGAGGCATTCATGACCTAGTTTCGCGTTGGCGTAAGGCAATACGCTTGGACGGAGATTATGTTGACAAATAGGTAGTGTCAAGGGGATGTTCAGATACAATCTGTGAAAATTTCACACATTTTGCCCGAATAGTTTCCGAGAAAAAAAGTGGTGTGCATTACTTTTTGACCTCCCTTTAGTATATATATTTACGCACGTATTAGTTTTTAAAAAGTAAAGTGCCCCCGTCACGTCAAGTGGCGTATAGGGAATATGGTGTAAGTGACCATAAATTTTACAGACCTTCGGCACATGATTTTTGGGTTAATGTGGTCGGTATTATGCCCGCGCCGCTTTACTTTCCCAGAAAATAAACCGGTACCCATTAAAGGCTGGGTGAACCTGGAAGCCGTTGGTTGGGATCGAACCCTACCTCTTGTCCCTTGTAGTCCAGTTCACTAACCACTATCTATCTAATACGTGGGCTCCACGAGAAGGAGCTACCGCGGCTCCCACGTATTAGTTAGTATGCATGAAATGTGAGTGTTCAAAAGGACAAAGATACGTATGTGCTGGTGTTCATGAGTATGTGAAATTATTGTTCAAAGAATAGAGACTAATGAAATCAAACTTTTGTTAATTTTCGCAAAGAACAATATTTATTAACATTTTTTTTAAATTATAGAAGACAATGTTCATTAAGTTAACTTCAACTTTAATCCAGTAACATTAGATAAGTCTTTTTATCCACGGTCATCAATATGGAATAGTTTCACATTTGCAATTGGCGTACCAGAACAGGTAAGATAGTGGTAGCCTCCGTCAGTCATAGTTGACTATGGGTTTTGTAGCACAGGTAAGATAGGTACACATGATTGTGTTAAAGCTCTACATATCGTTTTCGAGAAATAATTAAATGATTCACCTTTAGCACATCCTGCAATTTAAATGACGTACAATCAGTTTCCTAGACGTCGCGTCCGTTACACATCCTTAACATACTCCTTTTACGCAGCTTCTCTGTTAACTGTATGGTGATACTTATTATGTGCAATATGTTCAGCCTTTCAGGTAGATAATTCTATGGTTTACAAACAAAATTCAAAAGTTTCTCTCTGTCTCTACAGTAACGTGTGTACGGGGGTGGGTATTTGATGACGCCAAACTGATTGGACAGTTTTGCTGGTTTCCAGGGCACACACTGGTGATGATGCCTGATGCCCCTGTTTCCCCTGTATTGCTTATCAGGCCAGAAGTTCATACTGACCTCACAATCCAATTCTTTTCCTTTCCCTTCGCCTTTCACCAACGGCCAGCACAGTTCTAGAAATTAATTCGATGCGTTATTTTTTAAAATGATAACATAGTACAAATATGAACAAAATAATTGAGTACTTGGTTACATTCAATTAGTACACTTCAACATTAAGAAATATTTGTGATTATAAATAATTGAACAATGAAAATAATTTAATATAGCGCTAAAATAATTGCCACACATTGTTCATCCAATGACAACATTAATACTATTTTCTTGAGATGGTTTATATCGCTTTTGATAGCTATTTTAATCATCGTTCAAATAAATGTGATACTCCTATTACTGCTACAGTCACCATTATTATTTTTAAATCTCAGTAAACGTAATTGTGCGTCTGTATTGCTCTAATTGCTGTTGAAAAAAATACAGAACCTCGAAATGGATGGTTGAATTGAATGGGACAGAATGAAAACAAAGTCATTGAAATCGATTAAGTATGAATGAACGATGATAACCACAGATTGTTGACTGAAAATCAGCCACAGATTATGTGGGGAAATAGCTCAAGCAACAGCTGTTGTTGGAACCAGTAAAAATAAATAAAATATATTACGCAAACTATATTTGACTTTGGAGGTTATAAAAATGTTCTTCATTTACATGTTAAGCCAATCCGGATTTGTGAAAATTAATGCAATTGGAAAACAGAAACTAAATATCTTGGAAGCAATAAAAATTGGGTTTGACTTGGTGTTGAGAACACCATTTACAACTAACAAAAGTTAACAGTGAATGCTCTAAATAGACCAATTTTAAAACAAAGCTTATTACCAACAGCAGAGATATGAATAAACTTTATTACTCTTGTAATGAGAAGAGTGGAAGATGTACAAAAGAGGTGAGATGCAGAATGGCTCAGGCAAAAGCAGCTTTCCAGAAAATGAGGAAGATACTATTCAATCCATTTTTGACAATAAAAACAAGAAAAAGAGTTCTTAAATGTTATGTAGAGCCAATCGTAACATATGGATGTGAATCATGGACAATAGGACACCAGACATGAAAATAACAGGAGTCTGTAGAAATGTGGTTTTACAGAAGAATGTAAAGAATACCAGAACATTGAGAATACCTTGGACAGCTAAGAAGAGTAATGAAAATGTTCTGAAAGAGGTTAACGCAAAAAAAAGAGCTAATTTCCAATATTAGGAAGAAACATTATTTTTTGGCCATGTAATGAGAAGAGAACAACTGGAAAAATTGAGGGACGAAAAGATAGAGGGAAGCAAAGAGAGAAAATACTAAACAGCTTAAGAGAATGGCTTGGCAGAAGGTCAACAACAGAAATGATAAAGAACTGTCGAGATCAAAAGTTGTGGAGAGACATGATCACCTACGCCAGTAGGCCCGGTACTTGATGATGATGAATGAGAAGAGAACTTGTGGAAGATATGACCGCAAAATAAATCAAGGGAAGAAGAAGTAGGGGGAAGCAGATATAAAAGATAAAAGAGAGCGTTAAGAGAATCTTATAACAAAGGCAACAGCTGTTTTAACAAAAGAGTTAGAACGTTGAAAAGAGACCTGATATTTTACGACTGATGGAACATTTGATGTTTATGGTGTGTAGTAGCTTTATTAAACTGTAATAGTTTGAGTAGTAATTTCGAGTATAAAGTTCTGTAACAACTTGCAAGGTTGATGGAAATAGGAGCAGAGAAACACAACGGCAGGAAATATTTAAAAAACTGTATGACAGGAAAAAAGATCAACAGTAAAACTTACAAGGAACACCATGAGAAGCAACATGGAAGGACGTGTCACGTGTAAGCATGGAACCTGATGATGATGACCTACTACTTATGTATCTAAAAAGATGAGTCTCAACATTTGTATGCCCATGGGCGTACTGTTTGTTTTTTTCCAACGAACCGCGGGCTCCAGAATCAAAATTTATTGTTAACAACGTCTACTCATATCTATAACAGCTGCTACTCATATCTATAACAACTGCTACTCATATCTATAACAACAGCTACCCATATCTATAACAACAGCTACCCATAACTATAACAACAGCTACTCATCATATCTCTATCAACTGCTACTCATATCTATAACAACAGCTACCCATATCTATAACAACAGCTACCCATATCTACAACAACAGCTACTCATCATATCTCTAACAACAGCTACTCATATCTATAACAACAGCTCATCATATTTCTAACAACAGCTACTCATATCTATAACAACAGCTACTCATCATATCTCTAACAACAGCTACCCATATCTATAACAACAGCTACTCATCATATCTCTAACAACTGCTACTCATATCTATAACAACTGCTACTCATATCTATAACAACAGCTACTCATATCTATAACAACTGCTACTCATATCTATAACAACTGCTACTCATATCTATAACAACTGCTACTCATATCTATAACAACTGCTACTCATATCTATAACAACTGCTACTCACCATATCTATAACAGCTGCTACTCATATCTATAACAACTGCTACTCATCATATCTATAACAACTGCTACTCATCATATCTATAACAGCTGCTACTCATATCTATAACAACTGCTACTCATCCTATCTATAACAACTGCTACTCATCATATCTATAACAAATGCTACTCATCATATCTATAACAACTGCTACTCATCATATCTATAACAGCTGCTACTCATATCTATAACAACAGCTACTCATATCTATAACAACAGCTACTCATATCTATAACAACAGCTACTCATATCTATAACAATAGATACTCATATCTATAACAAGCTGCTACTCATATCTATAACAACAGCTACTCAAATCTATAACAACAGCTACTCATATCTATATCAACAGCTACTCATATCTATAACAACGGCTACTCATATCTATAACAACAGCTACTCATATCTATAACAACGGCTACTCATATCTATAACAACAGCTACTCATATCTATAACAACAGCTACTCATATCTATATCAACAGCTACTCATATCAATATAAACAGCTACTCAAATCTATAACACCGCTTTTGCTCGTCGCAAGGTTATTATGTGTTCATTGACAAAGAAAAATAAATACACAACACTTTATCTTACCAACAATAAAAATGTACATACCTTTTGAAGATAAACATCAAAATGAGCATTAAAAAGAAATCATTACGCTGCACTGTACTAATGTGAATGTAGGCGTTGCATTCTTTGGGTTATATTTTCAAAGTTGAGGACGTATGATGACGTTCCTACTCGCAAACATTTAACAAGATGTGAATCAGTGAGATGTGCACCAGTGAGATGTGAATCAGTGAGATGTGAATCAGCCACATGTGAACAATTAAAGCCTGAAGAAATCATCCTTGCAATCGATGAAGCGGCTAATATTGAAATAAGAGAAACGTCCATGAACAAAAGATCGCATCTACAATTAAGGTAAGAATATGACATATGTCGCACATGTGATGAGAAGAGACAGCAAGAGAATTCCAAAACAGGCGGTTCTATGGGAAACATCAGGATACAGAGGATCAAGATATAATCAAGATCTCATTTTCCAGACTCCTGAAGAAATAATCCTTGCAATTAATGAAGCAGGTTTCGTGACGTCGATTTGAGAAAAAAAAATGTATTCGCAAAATGGCAAACCACCTACCCAAGAAGGTGGACAAATCTTGAAACCGCTTACAAAACTATTCATGAAGTGTGTTGACATAGCCAACAAATGACAAAGGACGAAACTATTCATGAAGTGTGTTGACATAGCCAACAAATGACACAGGACGAAACTATTCATGAAGTGTGTTGATATAGCCAACAAATGACACAGGACTAAACTATTCATGAAGTGTGTTGACATAGCCAACAAATGACACAGGACGAAACTATTCATGAAGTGTGTTGACATAGCCAACAAATGACACAGGACGAAACTATTCATGAAGTGTGTTGACATAGCCAACAAATGACACAGGACGAAACTATTCATGAAGTGTGTTGACATAGCCAACAAATGACACAGGACGAAACTATTCATGAAGTGTGTTGACATAGCCAACAAATGACAAAGGACGAAACTCGCTGGTGTCCAGAATTTACAGTAAATTGGAAAAGTGAACTGAAGACTTTGATATCATTTGTGACTTCATAAACCCAGTTTTGCTTTGAATAAGTTCCTATATTCAATCATATGAGAAAGGTCCTTGTCTTTTCACTGAAAGTCAAGATTTACAGAGTTTAATTTCTCGTCGCTTGTAAGCAAAGCCAGGTCCAACAGCCAAGAAGGGTCACAATGCTTATCAATATTTTTGGCCGGGTTCGGGTTTTTGGACTTTGAATTCGAAAATTATTTAATTTTATCAATTTCGTTCAGTTTGAAATACAACCTTCAACAATTCATCATCTTGAAACGGTTATTTTTTCTTCTTCGTCAAGACGTAAACACTTTTAAATGAAGCAGTTGTGGCGTCCAAGTTAACACAGGCTTGGTAAAAGCTGGCCGCTGTGACTGAAAGTTTTGCTTTCAATTCAGAAAATTTACATTTTCGTTTTACACTCTCATTGAGAAGGAAAAACCATCAGCGTTTGATTCATCCGTTGTTTTATTTTCTTTAAATCTTTCGTTCATTAGAATGAGGCTGCAACTTCCCGGGCACCAAGAAAACACGCGGCGGGCGCAATAGCGCCCGCAGACACCGAGTTGAGAACCGCTGAATTTAATCTTTCATTCCTGAATGCTTACAGGTGTCTCTTTAAGATTGATTAATTAATCACTTAGTCTAGACTAATGTACTAGAAATCATGAAAGCTAGTAGGTGTTTGTTATAGTTTGCTATATTAGTTAATGTTTACGGAGCCATATCACTATTCTATAAGATATTAAACACTTCCATTTATGACATACCACTTTTCTTTAATGGGAAATGACGAAATGGAGGCGGGATAGGAGGACGGGGTGGCGGGTGAACGATAATGCCATCACTGCTGATCCTCCACCAGTCAAATGATGCACCTGGTTGCTCAGGCAGTCGACAATTACGATCCCATAGAGCTGGATTAGTTTCCATGTTTATCAGCTACGTTAGACTGTTTGATACTGAGATTATCTGGCGAGTATATCGAATATTGTGATGTGTACAACTAGAAATGATCAACTATTTGCTATTTTGTGTTGGCATTATATTGTGTTGACATTACGTTGTGTTGACATTACGTTGCGTTGACATTATGTTGTGTTGACATTATGTTGTGTTGACATTACGTTGTGTTGACATTATGTTGTGTTGGCATTATGTTGTGTTGACATTATGTTGTATTGACATTACGTTGTGTTGACATTATGTTGTGTTGACATTATGTTGTGTTGACATTACGTTGTGTTGACATTACGTTGTGTTGACATTATGTTGTGTTGGCATTATGTTGTGTTGACATTATGTTGTGTTGGCATTATATTGTGCTGGCACTATGTTGTATTGACATTACGTTGTGTTGGCATTACGTTGTGTTGACATTACGTTGTGTTGACATTATGTTGTGTTGACATTACGTTGTATTGACATTATGTTGTGTTGGCATTATGTTGTGTTGACATTATGTTGTGTTGACATTGCGTTGTGTTGACATTACGTTGTGTTGACATTATGTTGTGTTGACATTATGTTGTGTTAACATTACGTTGTATTGACATTATGTTGCGTTGGCATTATGTTGTGTTGACATTATGTTGTGTTGACATTGCGTTGTGTTGACATTACGTTGTATTGACATTATGTTGTGTTGGCATTATGTTATGTTGACATTATGTTGTGTTGGCATTATATTGTGCCGACACTATTTTATATTGACATTACGTTGTGTTTACATGACGTTGTGTTGGCATTACGTTGTGTTGACATTACGTTGTGTTGACATTACGTTGTATTGGCATTACGTTGTGTTGACATTACGTTGTGTTGACATTACGTTGTATTGGCATTACGTTGTGTTGACATTACGTTGTGTTGACATTACGTTGTGTTGACATTACGTTGTGTTGACATTACGTTGTGTTGACATTATGTTGTGTTGACATTACGTTGTGTTGACATGGCGTTTTGTTGACATTACGTTGTGTTGACATTACGTTGTGTTGACATTACGTTGTGTTGACATTACGTTGTGTTGACATTACGTTGTGTTGACATTACGTTGTGTTGCCATTACGTTGTGTTGACATTACGTTGTGTTGACATTACGTTGTGTTGCCATTCTGTCATGTTAAATCGAATCAAATAGATTGACCTGAGAGTTTTCCCTTCAAGCGGACGCGGCTCAGATTCCTGGTAGAATAAAGATCATCGTCAATGTCACCGTCGTCATTAGCATCGTCATTGTTATCGTCGTCATCATCATCGTCATCATTATCCTAACTATTAAGCATGTCCAGTAGAAGCCTCGCTTAATGACGGCTACTCTTTAAGTTTTCTCTGTCCTGCTGATTGGTTGGTTGCATTGTGATGTAAATCTAAAATAGAATAACACGATTTAAGCACGTCAAAACCAACCCTTTTGAATTGTGCTGCAATATAAGATGGCGAAATCACAGTATTTATCGACGTATAAGAAGCATTCCAATTTTTTGTAAACATTTTTGGTGGTTAAAAAATGCATTTGTCACTGAATATTACCATTAACTTACAGTATTTTAAATGTAAGGTAACACATAAATCTATATTCAAGAAACTCATAGTCTAACGCCAAACTTGCTCAATCTATACACTGAGAAAATCTTTATAAACATCACAGAGATGCCATGGATAAATATTAATTGAAAGATAATCAATAGTCTAAGATATGCTGATGATATTGTATTACTAGCAGAAAATCCTGAAGATCGACAATTGCTTAATCAAATAAACATGGTAAGCAAAAAAATATGGATTATATGAATATCAAAAACATTAAAACTATGTTCATAAACAAAGATAATACTTAAAACCTACAAGTGGATATCAAAGTGGAAGGAACCTGGAGACATTTCTAAGCTGCAACTACCTTAGACATACTATAACCAGTTATGGAAAATGGAAAATTGACTTGAACAAAAGAATAGGAATGGCAAAAACCAATTTTAATGACATGAAAAATATACTCTCATCAAGACAAATAACACCAGGGGCAAAACTAAGAATAGCAAAATGTTATATCTTCTTATCATTACTGTATGGTGAAGAAACAGGGATATTAGACAAGAAAATAAAACATATACAAATTAAGCCTTTGAAATGTGGAAAATGTGTAAGAGACAGAGCGGAATGGTGCTCCAGGATAGCCAACCTTATATGCAGAGATGGCACTCTGTGATGATAAACTAACAAAGAATACCTTTTAATCTTCTTCATTAAAACCAGATCTTTATCCCCAGATATAAATATAGGAACGTCTTCTAAATCAGAATTAGGGCACTCATACATCAAATTGTCTTCTATACCATCCAGTGTTTTACTAATGAAAACTAAAAAACTTCTTAAATGATTTAACCACAGTCTCATTTTTGTACAGCATCCCATGAAGTTTTGATCCGTTCACAAACTTGCGAAATGGAGATCTCATCCTTTTTTCATGATGTCATGATGCCTCAAAATCTGGAAACTGCATCCAGATGTTACACTTTTCCTTCATAATTTCCTTAAGTGGTTTGTTAATGATTAGCTAACTAATTAGACCTGGGAATTACGGCTAACAGTTTTTTCATTTCCGTTGGTTTATTTTTAACATCTTATATTTTATTAGAAGGAAATTCATCATGTACTTTTAGAACATTCTTCTTCAACAGCACAGGCTAATATTTTATCTATCAATCATCATCATCATGTACCCTGCCGGTTGGCGTAGGCGATCATGTCCCTCCACAATCTTCTATCTACAGTGCATCGTATCAGTTCTGTTGTTGACTGTTTTCCATGCCATGACACCAAGCTATCCAGTATTTTCTCTCTTTGTCGTCCGCGATCTCTCTTTCCTTTTATTTTGCCAGTTGTAACCAAGTATTCCAACTTTCCTCTTCTCATGATGTGCCCGAAAAATGTTGATTGCTTCTTTCTGATGTTTTTTAAGAGCTCCCTTTTTGTGTTGGCCTCTTTGAGAACTTCCTCATTGGTCTTTTTAATCTATCAATAACTTCATTAAAATAACCACCACCGAGAGGAAATATGTTAGGCGAATGACAGGATGCAGCATTGAAAAGATAAGATCATAAATGAGGAACTGAGAAAAAAGCTAAGGAATAAATAAAGATAATGACGGAATATTAGAAGCACTAAGAAACATAACAACAGAGGCGATCAGAAGAGTAAAAGTTCGCAAATTGTATATTCCCTTGGTTTTGAAAGGCAAATGAGGAAGGAAAGAAGAAGAAGAATGAAAAATCGATTAAATTGAATCATTTTTTACAAATATATTCCGCTCACGATATCTTTTTGAATATTTTACTTTTAGTCCACAAGAAAATCTAGTTTTCTTTATGAATTTTGAACGACAAAATTGTTGATTGTCGATGTTGCCTTCACTTGAACAATTATCACTGTTGTTGAAGGACCCTCTTTCTGTGGTGCTGTCAATTGTTCCACCTCGCAGGTTATACTTATTGTACGTTTTTTTTTAAAAAATATAAGTTGGATTTTCTCCTACGATTGCTGCCCTTCCTTACTTAGATTTCTCCTATATATTAAATTCCCTTTCTTCTTTGATTGCTTCCCTTCCTTACTTAGATTTCTCCAATAAGTTAGATTTCCTTTCTCCTTTGATTGCTTCTCTTCCTTACTTAGATTTCTCCTATATATTAAATTCCCTTTCTCCTTTGATTGCTTCCCTTCCTTACTTAGATTTCTCCTATATATTAAATTCCTTTTCTCTTTTGATTGCTTCTCTTCCCTACTTGGATTTCTCCTATATATTAAATTCCCTTTCTCCTTTGATTGCTTCCCTTCCTTACTTAGATTTCTCCTGTATATTAGATTCTTTTTCTCCTTTGATTGCTTCACTTCCTTACTTAGATTTATTCTATATATTAGATTCCTCCCTTTTTTTAAAATTAGATTCTTTTCTCGCCAAATTCTTATAATCTTTTCAAGTGTGGGAAGGAAGTGGCCAGAAATGTTTCCATGCAGCCTCGATTCCATGTTCTTCAGCTTAATCACTGGCACGTTGCTTGATGCTTTGTAATGCCAACGTTGTTTTTTCAGCCATAACTTGCCAAACAAATATATACAGAAACAACAGCAGAAATTTAAAACGCTTAATCGTTCAGAATTGGAGATTTTGAACTGACAATACTCGCATCCAATGAAATCTGCATAACAGAAATGCCCCTAACACACACCACAAGAAAACAGAAAAGAAATCACATAACTCTGGCCGTATATTTTTTTTTTAGAAATGAAAGTAATTAAAAATTGAGTATGTAGGTATATAAGTCGCACCCTGTTTCCAGACCTATTTTCAAGAGGAAAAAAACTGATCTTCGTAAGCCAATGAGCTCAAATAGGGAACCTAAATATTCTCTGATTACCTAATTGAGAAATCAATACATAACTTGCCTGCAGCACAGGAGAGTCGAATCAAAGAAAGCCTGCTGAAGAACAGTGGGATACGAGATAGCAGTGTGATACCAATTTTAGGCCACTCAACCTAAAATGTACTGCCTAGAAAACATAAATATTCCTATATCTATTGTTATTGTCCTTAGTCAAGGCCACTAAAGCTACCACTCGTGCCTTGCTAATATGTCAACAACGCAAGTACTTCGGCCTGTTTGTGTTTGTAGAAAATACTTGTTAAAAATAAACCCAGATATACAACAGTGTCCATAAATGTATTTACGACATTAGTTTCATGTTGATAATGTTAGATGATTCATGTATGTAAGTCAAGTCAACAACTGCAACATTTTCAAGTTGCTGAGTTGGCAGTGTGCTGAGATGCAGGTTTTCCGTGATTTGATCTGTATCCAGTTGTACGATCCACCTATTGCTGCTTAATGCTCTCTGTGTTTTTCCCACAATTTGTTTTTCAATTGTTTCTTTTAAAACATGATTGTTTTCTTCTGATGTTAGAAATAAGCTTTCTTTTGTTTGACTTCTTTTAGAACGCCTTAATTATTTTTCTTTCTTGCTATCAATACATGTGACTGTGAATAAAGAGGTGCAGGCCCTGATTTATGCGAATTCATATTGTGTGGATGAGGCAGTTACTTACACTGATGGGTCTGTTATTCTGCCCACTCTGGCCGTTACGGACTGTAATAGAGTAAGCTAGTGAGAGCATGGGGCAGGTAACTTAGTTGTTACCATCTTGTTTAGCGGACAATAGCAGTAACATATGATGGCGATCATCAGCGTTAGGACAGAATACACGTTTAGAAAATTTCCAGCCAGAATAACAACCTGTAGAAATAGAGATAACACAGAGTTTATAGTAGGGATATGGACACCCGCCGAGGAATTATACTCGGACATAACAAAGACACCCACCTAGATAGGAAGGTCCTGAATTACTGGACACGATAATGAGTTAATGAATGGAAATTTCCACTTCAACCAAGTTTGTGGAAGTAAGAGTAGGCGTATGACAATAGCATGCATTGACCCCATGACTTTGGCCGTCTGATAAATAAGTTGCCATCCAACTACCAGGAAAGGTCATTGTCACGAGGTAATCATTAATTTGAATAACGTATACAGATTTCAAGAAAACAAAGTGTTATCGTCAAATCTGGGGAATGGTTCAAGTTTCGGACACAGAGTGATGAGAGTTGACCGACTCCAAGCGAACAGAGACGTTGCAATTTGTCACTTTGCGACAATTTAATTGGTTACTGATTTTCACGCGAAGAATTGTTGCTGAGTATATAACCTTCAACACAATTAGAATGAGAACAACTTTTTAGATCAGACAATAATTATTAGGACAATTAGAAAAAAAGTCAGAAATAGGAAGAGCTAGAAGTTTATAGAGATAGATGTCAGATCTAATATGTTAAGATTAGAAAGTTGAACCAGTTAGTTAGGAAGTTAAGAATCTTCAAATTGTAGTTTTAAATCAGTTTAGAAGTTATTAAGTAAGTTGATAGAGAGTAGTAAGGATATCAATGAATATATGAACTTTAGTTGTGAAGGTGTTTGAGAGTCTTCAAGTTGTGTTTCACATTTCTGATAAACGTATGTAAGTGATAGAGAGATTGAATGCAAGATATGCACTTAGGAACATTTCAAATAGTCACCGACGATAGTCTCTTGAGTATCCGGAATTAACGAACATTAATTTAAGATGAGTGTACTATCTTAATCACTATAGTACGTTCTTAGTCACTATAGTACGATCATGTGCCAAGAATAATAATAGAGATCAATAAACAGATTATGATTATAATAAATGAGAGAACTCTGTCATGATTGATGTTTGTGATCAATGTAATGTAATGTGCTGTCAATCAACAATAACAATAATAAGAAAGATAATAAATAATATCACAGCACTATAACACGGGAAGTGTCAAAAGTAGGGCAATCTATCTATATATCTTTCGTTCGCCTGAAAATTGTTTACAATATAAGCTGAAACGGCTGCCGTAGAAATTGAGAGTGGAATAGACCGGTTTGATATTCTAAGTGCCCTGAGGGAGACAAGGCGAGTTAATGATTCAAAGCGCGATTATGATCTCTATAGCGAGGTCCAGACTAAATGAATACCTGGTCAAATTCGGAGAATCCAGAAGTGAGCACTATATGGGAGAAGATAACAAATCAACATAGAACTGGAGTCATCAGTTACCATACACTGAGAGACATATTTGGGAGGAGATCTAAGTACCTTGGTGCAATGAGGATGATCTGTCGACTAAACGAAACTTAATTTAACTATTCTCAACATTATAGAGTAAAATTACATTATTACATTTTGGTGGTTTCAGAAAGATTTTCTTATACTATACTCTGACCTTACAGGACTGATATGCATATGTAAAAACTTATTGTGTGTGTGTGTATATATATATATATATATATATATATATATATATATATATATATATAAGATGCCGACAAACACCTATACATCCAGTGGAACACCAATTCTAGACAAATCTGGGTTAATGCTAACAACAAGCGCAGACATAAAAGCCCGTTGGGCGGAACATTTCAAAGAAATTCTTAACCGTCCACTGCCCCACAGCTTAATAGATTTTGAAGCTGAAACATATGGTTTAAAGTGCATCATTTTTTGGCCGACCTCTACTTTCAGATGCTTCAAGAGCTGAGGTTGTGTTTTTCCATTCTTTCTAACTTTCTGCCATGTCTTGGCCGTTTGTCTCTTGCTCCGCCAAGCTTCCTCTACTCCTACGTTCCACCAGGGTGGCTGCGTCCATCTCTCCTGCCTCCTACGAGGGGCGCTCTGTTTCCTATGTCTGATTTTGCTAATGACGTCTTGGTCTGTTTTCTCTTAGTGGAATGTGTGGAGCTTCCTTTTCTGGCTTCTATTTCTGCTTTTCTCATTTAGGACACATGGATAGTGATCACTTCCGTGGAACCCCAGTGCACTCCACCTGTAAACCGGTGCGAAGGTGGAAGACACCAGTGCAAGGTCTATGACACTATCAGGGTCCCCTGTTCGAGTGGCCATTCCTGTTGCCCTTCCATCATTCAAGCACACTAAATCGACTAACACTAGTGCGTTCTCTAGGTCTTCTCCCTGCTTATTGGTTATGACGTTACCCCACTGGTTTCCTCTAGCATTAAAGTCTCCGCAGAAAATGACGTTCTCTTCATCGAACTAAATAGATTCTGACATTGTTGTGTGCTCCTCAGACTGACGGTGCACTCCTTCCTCATTAGATGGATGGCCGCGGCACTGTTTCAGAGGAAGGTGATACTGAGATGTGGAAGTTGGTCTTCCGGGCCAACATCCATTTGTCCAGGGCTGGCACAATGTTCACCATTGTCACCAGTTCTATTTAACGTGTGCACAATAACGATCACGGAACAACAGCTGGATGGGAGGAGAAGAACTATGACTTTTGCTGATGATATTCTGGTATATCGACAGGGAAGAGACAGACGGGGAATCGCCTCCACAATCGCCACCCCTCTATCCACATCACCTTCCACATCTCCACCTCCTCCGTATCTTTCCTGGACATCCTAGTCTCCTTGGGCACCTCTCATCTTCTCACCTCGGTCTTCTACAAGGCCACTGACTCCCATAGTTTCCTCCGCTACGACTCCTCTCATCCTACATCCTGCAAGAACTCTCTTCCATATTCTCAGCTTCTCAGACTTCGTCGCCTTTGCCGAGACGATGAAGATTTCCTTCACAATGCCCACCTCATGCTTGATTTCTTCCGCCGACGCCTTTATCCAGAATCAGCTCTCCTCCCTGCCCTGCGTCGAGTTCTCCACACCTCACGTCAGTCTGCTCTTACCCCCTCTACTCATCCCCCCTCTGATAGAGTAGTGCTCGCTCTCACCCATCACCCTCACCACTACGCCGCTATTAGGACCATCCACCGCTACCTCCCTATTCTCCGATCTGACCCTACTACTCGTCTGCTCTTCCCTGACCCGCCACTAGTGGCCTTTAGACGTGACCGGAACCTCCGAGACTTTCTTGTCAGGGGTCGTCTTCCTGCTGACCACTTCAGCCATCGAGGCACTATCCGCTGCAACCGGAGAGTATGTAAAACTTGTGACCACGTTCTCCAGACCGACACTGTCCTCTTCCCTAATGGTCCTTTCGAGATCAGAGAGGGATTCACTTGCACATCGCGGAACATCATTTATGCCATCATTTGTAAGCGATGCAAGTTGACCTACATCGGTCAGTCAGGTCGTAGAATCGGCGATAGGTGCCGGGAACACTTGAATGACATCACCCGAGAAGCGGACACTCCTGTAGCAGCCCACTTTAACTCGAGGGGCCATCGAGGTAAGACCGATGTCTTGGTAACTGGCCTAATATCATGCTCCTCTGATCACCACAGTCGGCTCACTCTTGAGCACCGTCTGATCGTTCGTTGGGGCTGCCTCACCCCTCGTGGCATCAATGTATCCCTGTCCCTCTGAGGACCCTCCTGCCTCCGACTCCACCCTCCCACCTATGGACCTCTCTTCCTATTTCTCTTCTTCCATCCCTGCTTTTCATATCCTCTTTGAGTAACCCCCATCTTGCCTTCTTCATCCTAAACCCCCCCTCCCCACACCTTTTTCTCTTCTGACTACCTTCATGTCCTTTACCTCTTTATCACTATATCACCTCTCCACCTGGACTGTACGTACGATCTCTCTGCCCACCTCTATTATACCTCGTCCTTCCTACCACCACTCTGCTGATCTACTCCAAGCTCACCCCTCTCATCTCTATTCACTTGTAGTCACTACTCATCTATACCTACTATTCCAGTATCCCCCTTATCCTGATGCCCACTTTCATTCCCCCCTTTGTTCTATCATTTCCCTACTTCTTTACCTCCTATGGTTCATACCTTTTGCACACCATCCCCTATTGCTCCACTTCTTCCAGACTTTCTCTTTTTCTGTTTTTCCATTCACTTCTGACCTACCGCCTCTCCCCCTATCCAGTTTTCACATACCTGCTTCTTATCCCTCCTCTCCATACCTCCTCCTCTAATACTTCCCTACCTCCCGATAGACTAACTTCCTCCGGACCACCCCTCTATCGCCCTTCTCATTATACCAGCTTTATTATTCTTCCTCTCCTTATCTCTTCCTCCAGTATCCAATCCTTCCTTTCGTTGACCTACCTCTCAACTCTTTCAGTTCGAGGCCATCCATTCTGTAGAGTCCATCTCTCTCACGGTTTGCCTAGTTCACTACTTTGCCGTGTCATTCAATTTCTTTCTCTTAACCTCTCGCGTGATCTCTCACTTCCATTGTTGAGTGATTTATATGTATTGCTTGTTGTGTCCCAGGAGTGTCTTCGTCTATCCCCCTTCCCCCCCCCCCCTCTTTTGGTTTTCCCGATATTAGATCCGTTTGCCTCCTTACTGACCTGTCTTGGTCACAGGTTGCTTTCTTTACACGCTCTCTGTCTTTTAGTCATTCCGACTTGTTTCAGAACGGATTATAATTTTCCTGCTCTGAGCTCAGCTAAGTACAATTTATTATACATTTTTCTCTTTTTCTATTTTATATATTTTGACGCCCATCATACCTCTCATCATGTAATACTCATTTCTCTCTTTTCCTATTTCTGCATCCTACTTTCCTCGCCCCCCACTTGATCATCTAACATGTAGTAATTGTGCTTCACCGCTTGTTGTCGTTGTCCCTGTATTCTGAAGAAGGCCACAGGCCGAAACGTCAGTATTGTGTTGTGTTCTTTATTTGTAAAGCTGTCACCATACCTTGGAGTGTTTAGTACACCCCACCATTGGCTCCTTGCTACCAGCTTTACCGCAGCATTGCAATTATTTGCCTGTTCCCTCCACAATGCAAGACGAACTCTATCGCATTTCTTCCTGGTGTGGGATATCTGGTGCCTTGGTTAATCCTAATAAAGCATCAGTTTCATTGTTCTCCCTTAACAATCATATCGTTAATACGACCACACCAGTAGTACGAATGGGAGCTGATGAGGTGACCAGGGACAAGTGGATGACATACCTCGGAGTTAAGTGTGATCGCAGTCTGTGTTTTCAGGACCACGTCGACCATGTGATAACAAAATCCCGCAAAGGATTAGCCGCCTTAAAGATCATGGCAGCTGCGAACATCGAGCAGAGGCTACTTACTCTTCTGTTCCAGGGATTAGTCCTCGCACCAATCGAGTATGCCCTGGCAATTCTTATTGTCAGTACAACTCAAATTGATAGGCTGGAGAAAATACAAAACGAAGCCATGCGCATTATCTTGAGATGTACAAGGGACACTCTATGTGTAGCAATGAGGTATCTTCTTGACTTTCCAACCATGGATGACAGAATCAAGATCTGAAGGGCACGAGCATACCTGAAGATTAGAACAGATAAAGAGCATCCATCGCACCACGTGCTCAAAACAAGGAAAGTTGCCAGGCTAAAAAAAGGCAAATTATGGGTGGGCCGAGCAGAAGATGTCATCAAACAGGTCTGTGGGCTTACCAATATCAGCATTGGTGAGGAGTGGATACCGGTGCCTACATCTTTCAAGGGGACTTTCTCGTGTATAGTCACACTCGACAGGAAAAGTAGGGAACAGAACCCGGTCGTGGTTAATGCTGAGGTCAACGGTCTCATCTGCGATAACACCGATGTGAAAGATGCAGTCATCTATACAGACGGATCTGTAAGACAACACCAAAGAAGTGCATAGGCATTTACAGCACGCTCGGCAGGCAGAATAGTCTACGAAGACAGTGGTGCATACGTCATGACCACGTGTAGCATGACAATGGAGGTGATGGCAGTGACCAAGGCATACAAATGGTTAGAGTCAGAAGACTACACCCACGCATGTATACTGAGTGATTCTATGAGCATGATAAAAAAAAGTGGAGGCGGGCTCTGTACGCATGCAATGTGTAGTGTCGTTGCAGAAATCCAAAATACGTAAGTTCACCTTTATCTTTGTTACTGGACATGCGGGAGTACGGGGAAATGAAAAAGCGGACAGGTTGGCTAGCTGCGCTGTCGTTGAGGACGGGCAACCAATGGATCGGACGGACATCATCAATGAATTCAATGCCCTCCGAGATGTGGGAAGAGCACATGACTTCGACAAACACAGATCCACGTCACTTCTTCGGATGATGGAAATGGGAGTTAAGATGGGCACAGCCAGAAATGAGAAACTTAGTGGGCGTGTCAGAAGACTTATCAACCAACATTGAACTGGAGTTGTCAGTCGCTGGACACTGCGGGAATTGCTGAGGAAGGGGATCTGAGCACCTATGGACATGTTCGGAGTGCAATGATGATGACCCGCAAATAACTCTATATATATATATATAATATATATATATGGAATGACGTCATGGGACGCACCAAAATGGCAGCTTATTTATATTCGAGCTATGGACCAAGCAATGTTTACATTGAACAACACGATAAATGTTATTGCGACAACTGCGAGTTGGCAGATTTTTGAAAATGTTTTCAAGGGTTTGAACATAAATGTTTGTTCACAGTTCGTTAACCTTCGCTGTAGATAAAGTCGTTAATTGGATGGCTTCGTTTCAGACATTTTTGACGTTGGTAGCTAAGGACCTAACTTGTGCAAACCGATGGCATTGGCAAGGATCATTTTGAATCTACGAAGTGGGCTCATTGTGTGTTTAACTCAAACGCATATGTGCTTTTTAACCAAAGACCTTTTTTTGGGGACTCAATGCAGGTATCCCCGATGGAAGAATAAATTGTACTATTAGTCCCATAAATGATTCGCTTCCAGAGGTTTATGATGTAAACAAAGCAGTTTTGTCATTGCAAGTGAATAATGTCCACACCTATAAATGGTCAGGATTGTGTAGCAGCAGCAGCTTTATAGCGAACACAGAAAACATCACAGGATTGTGCTGTTCTGAAACAGCTATGCCATGCTACCCTAGAATTGCCTTTAATGGGATTACTGTGACCACAAACCACTCTCCATGTGTGTGCCACATATTTACACCCCAGAAAGAAATACTGAATATAACAACACCATGTGCCGTCTGTGATATTAATGACCACAGACCAGGAGCCTCCAGTATGATTGATACAACTGTTGCACAAAGCACTCATCAGCAGAGCCATATCTATGGAATGTTAATCTGACATAGTTCTTGAATGATGTCCAAGTTAATGAGACATCAGAATCGTGTGGCAGCAGCTACAAGAAGGGAGCGGAGAACATCAAGTTCTGCTGCTATAAAGGAGACTTGCCTTGCTATCCCAGGATTGCGTTAAATGGAATCACTGTAGTTGAAAACTTCTCCTCTTGTGTAAACTACACATTCACATCTAAGAGTGAATCAGTGAAGGTCACAAAATCATATTCTCTCTGTGGTTTTACTAACTACAGGTCATGTGGCTTCTGTTGGATTGGAAATGATAACTTACCACCACTGTGTGTCTATGTGTTTGGAATTGGAGTCATCAATGACGGCCTAACATCATCAAGTGCTATGACGATCATCAATTTCGGGAGGACGTGAACTCCCATGGTATATGGTGGATAGGCGGCAGGAACCATTGAAGGCTATGTCTGAAAAGTGTTCCTTCTTGCAGTTTCCTCATATTCCAAGTCCGGCTTGTTGCAGGAGCTACTGAGTTAAGTGCTCTGTGCACACCGTGAGCTGTGTGTCTCATCCGTTTTGATCCTGCTTCGATATCCCGCTTGTTTACGATGAATGATGATATCGTATGACAGGGAACAGTTGGCTGTGTTCACTTTCTGCGCGGTTTCGCCTTATGTCTTTTGGCGTGTGCTGAGACTGCTACGATGGGTACTACAGTTACCTTTCTTTGTTTGGGAGATGAGTTGGTAATTCGGATGATTCCACTGGCACGGGCGGTTGAGCAATTATGGATTTTAATTCGTTTGCTGTGATGCCGAGGCCTTCCATAACCAACAACCAATATATATATATATATATATATAGACTAGAAGACGACCGAAAAACAAATTACATTCAAATCTATGCACCATGCATCAACAATGTAAAAGACAGCGAAGAATTCTACGACACATTGAGTGAAATTATTAACAAGATTGACGAAAGCGACGACATGTTAGTGATGGGAGATTTTAATGGAAGGCTTGGAAACGCAACAGTGAGAACAGTGACATCTTAGGACCCTTTGGCGATAAAACAGCTGAAATAAACGAAAACGGAAGCAGACTGCTGGAACTATGCAATCAAAACAATTTATTTATCACCAACACATTCTTCAAACACAGAGAGTCGCAAGTATACACCTGGTACAAATGGAATGACACAACATGCAGAAGCCAGATAGATTTTATACTAACAAGAAAAGAGAACAAGAAAAGAGTAACCGACAGTAGAGCAATCCCAAATATTACAGACGACACGGATCACAAGATGGTTATGATCACACTAAGACAGCCAAAAATAAAGAGAAAACACGAAAACAAACAAAAGAAGCGAAAAGAACAGACAATAAAAATAAAACAATTAAACGATCAAGAAACAAGGAAAACCCTAGAAGAAAAACTCAGAGAGGAATTCAAGAAACTCCCTAACGAAGTAGGCACAGTAGAAGAAGAGTGGAAACAATTTAAGGAAACAGTAACTAACATCTCTAAAACAGTTTGTGGAACGAAGCTAAGAACAAGAGAAGGGAAAAAGAGCACCCCGTGGTGGAACGAAACAATCAGAGAAGCAATTAAAGAAAAGAAGAAACTGTTTAAAAATTGGAGGGAGAACAAGAACCAAGAAAAATATGAAAGATATGCCTTAGTTCGAAAAAGAGTTAAAATGCTGATCAAAGAAGCTAAGCAAAGGAACTGGACAGAATTCGGACAAAACATGAGCAGGGACTTCAAGACAGCCACAAGAGATTTCTACAAAGCAGTAAAAGCCACAAGAGCGAGAAAAGAAAACCATGATCCTACTGAGCTGATAAATGACAAAGACGGACAGCCAATATCAAACAACCAATGTATGCAACAGAGATGGAAAGAATATTTTGAAGACCTGTTAAACATACCAACTACCAACAAGACAACAAAAACCACACTAGAACTCACAAATACTGAACCCAACATCATGAAAGAGGAAATAGAAGAAGTAATCAAATATGCACCAAGAAACAAAGCACCAGGGATAGATAACATTCCAATAGAAATAATAGCAGCAGCGGGAGAAACAGGAATGCAATGGCTGCACAGAATATTTAATGCAGCATGGCACCAACAACAAGCCCCAGAAGACTGGCAACAGGCAATCATCATACCAATATGGAAAAAGAAAGGTAGCAAAAGAGACTGCAATCAATATAGAGGTATATCTCTGCTCAGCCATGTAGGAAAGCTATACGCCAAAATCTTGGAAAAAAGACTGAGACCAATAATAGAACTACAGTTAAGCGATTCTCAAATGGGGTTCCGAAAAAAACAGAGGATGTACCGACGCACTATTCACACTAAAACAGCTTGCAGAAAAAACGACAGAACACAACCAAAACTTATACATAGCCTTCATTGACCAGGAAAAAGCATTCGACAGAGTAAACAGAGAACATACTGGGTACAAATAATAATACATAAATATTATTATATGGGGAACTTCCGAGGCGATAATAGGGATTAATAGAACAAAGAAGTATGTGTTAGCACTCGGAAAAATTGACAGACAAACAACAATAGAAAAAAACGAAGAACAATATATGGTCCGAAGTGGGATCGAACCCGTACTCAGTGGCACCGCGCCTTGCCACGAGAAGCCGAACGCTTGGCACACTACCACGCAGCCAACTAAAAAATTGGCTATTGCAGTAGTGTCTTACACGATGACGTTCTCAATGACTATAGCATAGGGTAACGATCACAGACCGGAAATAAATTGTATATTTGTACTTTCCTATTAATGCAAGTATCTCCCAGTAGGGCTGAATACTTGTGTTGTAGACAAACATTTATTGGACGAAACAGCACGAATAGTAGTTCCCAGTGATTATGTACTGGGTACAAATAATAATACATAAATATTATTATATGGGGAACTTCCGAGTGCTAACACATACTTCTTTGTTCTATTATTCCCTATTATCGCCTCGGAAGTTCCCCATATAATAATATTTATGTATTATTATTTGTACCCAGTATATAATCACTGGGAACTACTATTCGTGCTGTTTCGTCCAATAAATGTTTGTCTACAACACAAGTATTCAGCCCTACTGGGAGATACTTGCATTAATAGGAAAGTACAAATATACAATTTATTTCCGGTCTGTGATCGTTACCCTATGCTATAGTCATTGAGAACGTCATCGTGTAAGACACTACTGCAATAGCCAATTTTTTAGTTGGCTGCGTGGTAGTGTGCCAAGCGTTCGGCTTCTCGTGGCAAGGCGCGGTGCCACTGAGTACGGGTTCGATCCCACTTCGGACCATATATTGTTCTTCGTTTTTTTCTATTGTTGTTTGTCTGTCAATTTTTCCGAGTGCTAACACATACTTCTTTGTTCTATTATTCCCTATTATCGCCTCGGAAGTTCCCCATATAATAATATTTATGTATTATTATTTGTACCCAGTATATAATCACTGGGAACTACTATTCGTGCTGTTTCGTCCAATAAATGTTTGTCTACAACACAAGTATTCAGCCCTACTGGGAGATACTTGCATTAATAGGAAAGTACAAATATACAATTTATTTCCGGTCTGTGATCGTTACCCTATGCTATAGTCATTGAGAACGTCATCGTGTAAGACACTACTGCAATAGCCAATTTTTTAGTTGGCTGCGTGGTAGTGTGCCAAGCGTTCGGCTTCTCGTGGCAAGGCGCGGTGCCACTGAGTACGGGTTCGATCCCACTTCGGACCATATATTGTTCTTCGTTTTTTTCTATTGTTGTTTGTCTGTCAATTTTTCCGAGTGCTAACACATACTTCTTTGTTCTATTATTCCCTATTATCGCCTCGGAAGTTCCCCATATAATAATATTTATGTATTATTATTTGTACCCAGTATATAATCACTGGGAACTACTATTCGTGCTGTTTCGTCCAATAAATGTTTGTCTACAACACAAGTATTCAGCCCTACTGGGAGATACTTGCATTAATAGGAAAGTACAAATATACAATTTATTTCCGGTCTGTGATCGTTACCCTATGCTATAGTCATTGAGAACGTCATCGTGTAAGACACTACTGCAATAGCCAATTTTTTAGTTGGCTGCGTGGTAGTGTGCCAAGCGTTCGGCTTCTCGTGGCAAGGCGCGGTGCCACTGAGTACGGGTTCGATCCCACTTCGGACCATATATTGTTCTTCGTTTTTTTCTATTGTTGTTTGTCTGTCAATTTTTCCGAGTGCTAACACATACTTCTTTGTTCTATTATTCCCTATTATCGCCTCGGAAGTTCCCCATATAATAATATTTATGTATTATTATTTGTACCCAGTATATAATCACTGGGAACTACTATTCGTGCTGTTTCGTCCAATAAATGTTTGTCTACAACACAAGTATTCAGCCCTACTGGGAGATACTTGCATTAATAGGAAAGTACAAATATACAATTTATTTCCGGTCTGTGATCGTTACCCTATGCTATAGTCATTGAGAACGTCATCGTGTAAGACACTACTGCAATAGCCAATTTTTTAGTTGGCTGCGTGGTAGTGTGCCAAGCGTTCGGCTTCTCGTGGCAAGGCGCGGTGCCACTGAGTACGGGTTCGATCCCACTTCGGACCATATATTGTTCTTCGTTTTTTTCTATTGTTGTTTGTCTGTCAATTTTTCCGAGTGCTAACACATACTTCTTTGTTCTATTATTCCCTATTATCGCCTCGGAAGTTCCCCATATAATAATATTTATGTATTATTATTTGTACCCAGTATATAATCACTGGGAACTACTATTCGTGCTGTTTCGTCCAATAAATGTTTGTCTACAACACAAGTATTCAGCCCTACTGGGAGATACTTGCATTAATAGGAAAGTACAAATATACAATTTATTTCCGGTCTGTGATCGTTACCCTATGCTATAGTCATTGAGAACGTCATCGTGTAAGACACTACTGCAATAGCCAATTTTTTAGTTGGCTGCGTGGTAGTGTGCCAAGCGTTCGGCTTCTCGTGGCAAGGCGCGGTGCCACTGAGTACGGGTTCGATCCCACTTCGGACCATATATTGTTCTTCGTTTTTTTCTATTGTTGTTTGTCTGTCAATTTTTCCGAGTGCTAACACATACTTCTTTGTTCTATTATTCCCTAAACAGAGAACAACTGTGGGAGATACTAACAACATACGGAGTAAGCCAACATCTAACCAACATTATTAAAAGTCTCTACGCCAACAGCAGCTGCAGGGTCAGAACAGCAACAGGCTACACAGACCACTTCGAAGTTAGATCAGGTGTAAGACAGGGGTGCGTACTATCCCCCCTACTGTTTATTACATACATGGACCATATATGCAAGCTAGCCAACCCATCAGAGACAGAGGAGATCAACGAGCTTCTATTTGCAGACGACCAGGCACTAATACATGAAACAATAGAAGACCTACAAGAACACTTAAACAAACTCAACATCTTAGGAACAAAATACAACATGAAAATCAACATCAACAAAACAGAAGTCATGAATGTCGCCAAAAATAAACAGAACATCAACATAACTATAGAAGGCAGACAACTAAAACAAGTAGAGGAATTCAAATACCTAGGAAGTCTAATGACAAACGACAATTCCCAAACAGCAGAGATAGAATCAAGATGCAACAAAGCTTGTCAAATCATCGGACAGTTATCACCACTATTGTCCAACAAGGAAATAACTCTGGAGGCAAAACGAGCACTATACAATACAATCTTCATTCCAACGTTGTGCTACCAATGCCAGACCTGGACTCTAGATGCAAGAACAATAAGAAAAATAACCTCTACAGAGATGAAATGTGTTAGACGAATGACAGGAAACAGTCTGAGAGATAAGATCAGAAATGTAGAACTGAGAAAAAAGCTAGGAATAGCCCCAGCCATAGAATATATAAGGAAACAACAGATAAAATGGTTCGGCCACGTGACAAGGCAGAAAGAACAAAACACAACACAACGAGCCTTCAACAAACGTTGTGAGAACAACAGACCCAAGGGTCGACCACGAAAAAGATGGATCGATGGAATATTAGAAGCACTAGGAAACATAACAGCAGCAGAGGCGAACATAAGAGCAAAAGACCGCAAATTATATCTCCCCTCGACGCTGAAAGGCAGATGAGGAAGGAAAGAAGAAGAAGAAGATATATATATATATATATATAAACATTGACATGTGGTTACCTTCCCAGCCAGTGTTAATATTGAGAATGACAAAATTGCTTGCTATATCGACGCCATTTGAGCTAGTATATATGTTCAGTTACCGCGCTGATCAGTACTTTGTACACTTTTCCTGAATGTGTGCATCAAATAGTGCAACATAATCCTAAATCACAAGCAAAATACATCATATATAGCCTTCTTTGGTTCTTTAGTTATGGAAGGCCCCGGTATCATTGCAAACGAATTAAAATCCATAATTGCTCAATGTTTTCAGTACATATAGATCATATATAGATACATATGTAAAAAACAAATAGCCTAGCAGACAAGATATGGCTGAATAAAGCAACGTGAAAACTAAAAAGATCTTCAATGGGGATAAACACAACAAAACAGGTTAGAAATGCTCAAAATGCCAGAAAATTGAATAGAATCAAAAACATTAGTCACAGGATGTAAGAAATGCACCCAGCCTATCTCTACGCGTAAGAACCTCGGTGGCGGTGTGGGTAGTGCTATCGCTCCCTTATCAGAAATGTTTTGGTTCATTTCCTAGAAGTGGTGGATCTTTTTTTTTAACCAAAAGATTCCATGGTTCACGCAGGCTCTAAAAGAGGTACCAGACATCTTTTTCTGAGAAGTACAGGCGGCTTGGTGTGAAGCAGACATCACGTGTGCCGTGGTCATGGAAAATGCTATTCACGATATTCAACATACACCCAGCTAGGCGTAGAACGAGCCTTTACTTAATTTTACTAACTGTCTTTAAACAAAGGTGGCGACAGGAATGATGTCATAAAAGTGTTTAGTGGTTTTAGATTGGTAATCCGCATGGTTATTAATGAGTTCGCAGTTTTGAGATGGCAACGATTAGAAATGCAGTGTTGAACAAGTTAAAAAGTAAAAAGTAAAGCATCCCCGTCATGCCAAGTGACGTATAGGTAATATGGTGTTAGTGACCATAAATGTTACAGACCTTCGGTACATGATTTTTGGGGTAATGAGGTCAGTATTACGCCCGTGCCGTTTACTTTCCCAGAAAAAAATCCGGTACCCATTAAAGGCTGTGTGAACCAGGAAGCCGTCGGTTGGTATCGAACACTACCTCTTGTCCTTTAGTGTTGAACAAGAAGGAACATAATTCTGCAAGTCAGAGTTAAGTGTGTTCACGATCAGCTGGCTATTGAAACAGACACCTATAATCCGTTCATAAATTCTTGAGCACGTTTCCTTTCGATTTGTGTGAACACTACCTGTTAGATCGCAGTGATCTTTTGCATGCATAATTAGAATATCCACGACGCAAAAACATTGCTCTTCTTTATTCCACCGATACAACAATTTTGCACATCGGCGAATTCCTTTGATCTTTCAGCACCATTTCAAATAAGCGATTCAAATTGTAGATTTTACAGTAAACTGGTTAATTTTCTGTTCACTTCTTTTCGGAGGTTCCATGAAGTATTTTTAGAAATACATAAAATTTTAATAGATAGAGTAACTATGTGTGTTGCCCGTTACGTGTAATCGCAAAAATGACTCAAATTTGTTGTTAGTCTGGCTATTGGGTCACCATTAGACAATTATTTGTACGTCCCCCACCATAAGACCCCAGGGAGTTATTGCTGCATCACAAATTGAATGATGGTAGATGAATTTTGATACGGAAATATATTTGTTGCCCTTGTACATACACTTAAACATTTGATTAACATACACTTAAACATTTGATTAACATACACTTAAACATTTGATTAACATACACTTAAACATTTGATTAACATACACTTAAACATTTGATTAACATACACTTAAACATTTGATTAACATACACTTAAACATTTGATTAACATACACTTAAACATTTGATTAACATACACTTAAACATTTGATTAACATACACTTAAGCATTTGATTAACATACACTTAAACATTTGATTAACATACACTTAAACATTTGATTAACATACACTTAAACATTTGATTAACATGCACTTAAACATTTGATTAACATACACTTAAGCATTTGATTAACATACACTTAAACATTTGATTAACATACACTTAAACATTGATTAACATACACTTAAACATTTGATTAACATACACTTAAACATTTGATTAACATACACTTAATCATCCCATGCTGTTTTTTGAAGTCTGTCAGCAACATATGACCTTCATCATTCCGAATCTGACGATTTCAGGAGGTTGATAATGGTTAATAGGTGGACAAATTGTAACCCATCTCGTTGCCAGTCATCTTCTTCTATCCGGAGCACACTTAGTTTCTATACTTGAGAGGTAACTCATGAGTCAGAATTTTAACATAAAACATTTTAAAAGTACTGTTCTCTTCTGCAACTTATCCTTTGACTTTAGCTCACATAAGTTCGATGTGATTGAGGTGTGCATGATATGTACAGAGTCGCAGATAAGTGTGGCCGTATTCCTCGATGATTTTGCCAATATAATACACATTTTTCTTATTTGTATTCCTCACAAGCTGCAACAACTCGGGTTGTAAATATATGTCGTTAAAATTGACATTTTCCTTAACATGCCTAGTCCAAATTTGATCTTTTGTATTTGATGCAGTTAGTACTTTATCTTCCGATGACACAACATTGTGATAATATACATCATCCATTACTAGGTACGTGGGTCTATACAGGATTGGAATAAGATCGTTTTCCAAGTATTTTCTGAAAATGTGAAAATTCCTTTCTGTGTGGCAGACCCTACCGTCGGTACTTTTTGATTAAAAAATTAAATGTGTTAACTACGATACGATGGCCTTTGCTGCAGGGAATTGTTATGTTCTGTTCACCGTCTACTGATTGCAATTCTTTAGCATAGTGTGGCGAGCATTGACCCAGGATCTGGCTCAGGTATTTGCTTCGAGCAGCAATCAAATGTGGTTTTCCACAAATAATATTCCTGCTGCCTACAGTTTTCCTGAAAGTGAAGCCGACGGTTCATACAACGTTCCATGAAGTACTTGAATAAATTTCAATATTACAGTTTTATTTTCAATTTCCTCAGAGTAACTAATACATATATTGCAAAATATCCCCCGTCTTATGACATATACGTCAAAATCGTCAACTTTCCTTTTCCTTCTTTCCTTGATATGAGTGCACTCTGAGTCTTGTTTAATCCAGCGGGAGAAGGGTGATCTATCCAGACCAAGCACCAATTTCGTTCGTCTCTGGGTCATAATATCACAATATAAAAGACCCATATTCGAATTCCTGCGGAAATGCTGGTATAGTAAAACTGTAACCTTTTGCATAGTTACACATTTCCATTTCGAACTCAATATGATATTGATATGAATGTCGTTTTTAGAAGCCACATTATACCACAATAACTTCCCATTAATAGCTGGACACACCTTTAGCGTGAACGGTCGCGTCGCATTGTTAATATTCATGTTTACCGGTTTCAAATGAAAGTTGAATTGGTGCAAGGGAAAATCAAGAATTTGTATTTCTTCGGCTAATTTCAGTGTAAGAATAAAACTATTTTTAGAACAACACGACTGAGAACAGCAGAAATCCTAAAATAATGTCCAAATTCGCGAGGTTGATATTAATTTATAGCCGAAGGAAGAAATCTTCCAAATTAAATTAAATATCTAAGAGCAAAAACTATTTATATAATGTCATGGATATTCTAAATATGCATGCAAAAAATCACTGCGATCTAAGAGGTAGCTTCAACCAAATCGAAAACAAACGTGTTCATTAATTTATGAACAGACTATAATGCACTCTATCATTTACTGATAAAGAATGAGCATTTACGTCTTTGCCCGAAGTGTTACGAAATGCAATAATGAACATGAAAATAACTCTAACAACAATGACAAGAATATAACACACAGAAAACACAAGCTGTTTCAACACAAAAATTACTTCGCAAATTGCAATTTCGGAATATATTTACATATAATTTAACATTATAAATTTATAATATATGTTTCATGTTGAATGCCTAAAATATGTTTGATACAAAGGGTAATTTTGCATTGAAGTATTAAAGATCTATGTTTCTATACATGTATTCCACATGACATGTTTTATATTATGTAGTACATGATGTAGCAACTTCAATATTTATTTGTTTGCTTAAAGTTAAACGTCCGTTCTGAAATCACTTTAAGATAGCAATGAGCCACACAATAATAATACTTTGCTTACAGTTTTATTACAAGATACGGAAAATAAAAGCAGTATGGATATTGTATATAATATTGTGTGAGTTAAGAATATCGGATTGAAATGGTAGAACAAAATCACTAACATAGAATTATGGAAATGTACCAGTCAAAATACTAGTGGATAAAGAGATACAGCGAAGACGATGGCGCAGGATAGGACACACACTGTGGAAGCCAACTGAGAGTATTACACAACAGGCCCTTTTTTGGAATTCCCAAGGGAAAAGACAAAGAGGAAGACCAAGGAATTCTTGGAGAAGATAGATAGAAGCAGATATGAAGATGATGGGGAAGACATGGAACGATCTTAAAAGAATGGCGAGAAACAGAACGGTTTGGAAAGTGTTTATTGAAGACATATGTTCCACATGGAGCTGAAAGTGTTTGTTGAAGACCTATGCTCCACATGGAGCTGAAAGTGTTTGTTGAAGACCTATGCTCCACATGGAGCTGAAAGTGTTTGTTGAAGACCTATTCTCCACAAGGAGCTGAAAGTGTTTGTTGAAGACCTATGTTCCACATGGAGCTGAAAGTGTTTGTTGAAGACATATGCTCCACATGGAGCTGATAGTATTTGTTGAAGATCTATGCTCCACATGGAGCTGAAAGTGTTTGTTGAAGACATATGCTCCACATGGAGCTGAAAGTGTTTGTTGAAGACATATGCTCCACAGAGAGCTGAAAGTATTTGTTGAAGACCTATGCTCCACGGGGAGTTGAAAGTGTTTGTTGAAGACCTATGCTCCACAGGGAGCTGAAAGGTAGAAGAAGAAGAAGCAGAAGAAGAAGAATCGGAGGATGGAAACTATAGTTGAATAGGAACGCCAAAAGCTAAATTGCTTATCGTAACAATAACAATGTAGTGACCATAGCTTAAACAAATGTACACATACAAAAGCTGAAACTGGAAACAGTACATTGTTATGTTTATTCAACACTTTTGCATGGATCATCAACATGGCATTAAACGAGACAGCAGAGAAGTTATAATTCTTGAAATATGCTAATTTAAAACAGAATTAGAGAAAAATGAGTAAGGAGAGCAAATACAATTTTTAAAATGCAAGTTCTGAAGAGCAGGCAATAAAGAAGAAATGTATAAACGATTATATCGTGACTGCATTTACACCATTGGGACGGGAGGGGGGTGTCTGACGCAGGTACTGAAGGACTGGAGAATAAAGGCCGCTTGTACAGGGCAGTAGCCACGAGGTGTTCAGGTCAGAGTTTTAATTTCACTTTCCACAGAAAAAAAGTATCGGCCCTACATGATTCAAATCCGTGTTCCCCTTAAACGAATGAGTAAGATGGGACAACATAACATTACGAGAGGTATACTAACATATGTTAGTAAATTGTCTTTGTACACAAATTATAGATAACAAGAGATGAGTTTTCAGGCAAAGACAACACAAAGAGGTGTCATCATCATCATCATCGAGTGCCGTCTCCGCAACGAAGTTTGGCTACCATGGCTCGCCATTCCACTCTGTTTCTTACTTTGATGGTGCAGGTTGTCATAGATTGATTGTCCATCTTTTGATGTTACTCGTCCATTATAGTCGTGGTCTGCCTCTGTCTCTTTTACCTTGTCTTTTCTCTTCCAATATAACTTTTAGTAGGCTGTTGTGTCTTTTAACGTGCCCCAAAAACTTCATTTGTCTTGTCTTAATTGTATTTAGTAGTTCTCTTTTATTTTTAGTTGTTTTAAAACTTCATCGTTTGTTTCCCGGAATCGATAACATCCCAGTAGAGATGCTAACAGCAGCGGGAGAGACAGGATGTAAATGGCTACACAGAATATTCAACGCTGCATGGATACAAAAGTAAGTCCCAGACTATTGGAAACAGTCCGTCATATTACCAATATGGAAAAAGAAGGGCAGCAGAAGAGACTGCAACCAATATAGAGGAATATCGCTATTAAGCCACACAGGGAAGTTATATGCCAAGATAGTTGAAAAAAGATTGAGACCAATTATAGACCCACAACTAAGCGATGCTCAGATGGGCTTCAGGAGGAACAGAGGTTGCACAGATGTCCTATTTATCGTAAAACAACTAGCGGAGAAAAAATAGAGCATAATAAAACACTGTATACAGCTTTTATTGACCACGAAAAGGCGTTCGATAGGGTGGACAGGGAACAACTATGGTCCGTATTGCCCTTGTACGGAGTGAGTCACCACCTAGTAGAGATATGCAAGAGCCTCTATGAAAGTAGTCGCACTACAGTAAGATCTTCAGCAGGTTACTCTAAACATTTCACCATTAACTCCGGAGTAAGACAAGGCTGCGTGCTTTCCCCCTTACTTTCATCACATATATGGACAATATATGCAAATTAGCATGCCCAATCAAAGGAACTATACCAACAAGGATGATAACAAACGATAACACATAAGAAAACGAAATATACGTACCAGAAAACTACAGAAGAGAGGAAGAAATAAATGAAATACTATTTGCAGACGACCAAGTTCTGATACATGAAACAACTGAGGACCTACAAGAACATATCAACAGGCTAAACAACACTTGTAAACAATACACCATGAAGATCAATATAAGCAAAACCGAAGTAATGGCAATAGCGAGAAAGAAAGAAAAACTAAACATCATAATAGATAATACATCTTTGAAGCAAGTTGACAATTTTAAATATCTGGGTAGCACGCTAACACAAGACAATAACCAAGAGACCGAGATAGATATAAGGTGTAACAAAGCAAGCCAAGTTATAGGCCAAGTATCAACACTATTGAAAAACAAAGCACTAACTACGGAAGCAAAAGGGCAATATACAAATAAATTTTTCTACCAACGCTGTGCTATCAGTGCCAGAATTGGACGCTGGACTCTAGAACAATAAGAAAGATAACGACCACAGAAATGAAATGTGTCAGAAGAATGACAGGATACAGCTTAAGGGACAGAGTAAGAAACACTGACCTGAGGAAGAAACTCGAAATTGAACCAGCCATCGAATACATAAAGAAACAACAGATAAATTGGTTTGGCCACATAACAAGACAGAAAGAACTAACAATGAATCAAAGAGCCATAAACAAACGGTACGAAAACGCTAGATTAAGAGGAAGACCGAGAAAGAGATGGATAAAGGGAATACTAGAGTCACTAGGAGGGATAACATCAGAAGAGGCCAACAGAAGAGCAAAGAATCGCAGATTGTTTCTCCCCTCGACGCCAACGGCAACAGAAGAAGAAAGAAGATCGTTTGTTTTCTTTCCATCCAATTCTACCTATGCTTCTATAAATCCACATTTCAAAGGCTTCAATTTTCTGTTCTGTTTTCTTGTCTAATGTCCATGTTTCTGCACCATACAGGAATATTGAGAAGATGTAACATTTTACTATTCTTAGTTTCAGCCCTACTGTTATTTGTTTTGTTATTAGTATATTTTTCATGGCATTAAAATTACTTTTTGCCACACCTATTCTTTTGTTTATTTCAATTTTACATTTTCCATCATTGGTTATAGTATGCCCAAGGTGGTTGTAGCTCTGAACTGTATCCAGATGTATTCCTTCAACTGTGATATTTACTTAGAGATTACAAAGAGGTGTACTTGGAGACAATTATAGAGTGTACCATAGACAAGAAGGACAACTTAAGAGTACTCAATGGTAAGCAACTTTGAACAGGGGACGTAACCACACGAGTATATATTTATATAAACATGAATGTTAACTACTAATTACAGTGATCCTTTTGTCGTTTAGAATTGTGATATAAAAATAAGTATGATAATGCTGTCTACATTACTACATAATAATTATTGCTTTTTATTACAACAACAATAATTATACCAGTCCATCTAAACAGAGTAGCGTGAAGCTTCTTAGTTGGCGAAACAAATGGTAATACTTAATAAAAATGTGGAAAAAATAGTAATAATTAATTTTAAAAAATGTGGAACAAAATAGTAATAATTAATTAAAAAAATATGGAACAAAATAGTTATAATTAATAAAAATGTGGAAAATAGTAATAATTAATGCTCATGGTTATGGAAGGCCCCGGTATCACTTCAAACGAATTGAAATCCATAATTGCGCAACCGCCCATGCCAGTGGAAGCATCCGAATTAATATATCATCTCCCAAACAAAGAAAGGTAGCTGCAGTCTTCACCATAGCAGTCTCAGTACACGCCAAAAGACATAAGGCGAAACCGCACATAAAGCGATCACAGCCATCTGTTACCTGTCATACGATATCATCATTCATCGTAAGCAAGATGAAACACACAGCTCACCGTGTGCACAGAGCACTAATATCAGTCGCTCCAGCTGCAAGCCGGACTTGGAAAATGAGGAAACTGCAACAATGAACCCTTTCAGACAGTGCCTCAACGGTCCTTGTCGCCTATCCGCCATATAGACCGGAATTTCCAACTATGCCATATTCGTTATACTTCACTCTGACCTATAACTAATTCGGAAATCTTTTATTTACGTTGTTGATCATGACTTTTTACCTTGACCTACAACAAAACCATGTTAATTTGTTAATATTAAGTTTTATACGGCGATGGTAATAAGGATCTTGGGTTTTTTTTAAAACAAATTTTCACTTAAAATGGTGACCATGAACCAGCTCATTGTTGAAATAGTTTCTGGGGCAACGTAAAGCGGTGGGTGTAAATGTGATTGGGGCACTGAGGCTGAATTTACGAAACCAAGGTAGCCAGAGACATAGGTTCAGGTAAACCAGCAATCACGAAAGTTGGCCTAATGTGGGTGTAAGTTGATACATCCATTCACATTTCATTTCCTTTAGACTGTTCGTGTCTCATTTTCTGAGATGGCTTAGCTTTGAACTTAAGAACAAAACGGAAGCCTAAACACATAGCAGTGAATATTGAAGAGATATAATTTCTGTCTTATATTCTTACAAATGAAATTAAAAGGGAGAAAATGTGTTTATGTAAAAATAAAATTGAAAGAAGTATTTCTGTACATAGAAGCTACAAAAAGTATGTGGATCAAAGGTAAAACCTCTCCTCTAACTATCGAAGACGGATAAAGCTGTTTACGATCAAGAGGTTAGAAGGTCGTCTTGATGGTGACCTTGCCAGGGTCAGCTGTTCTGGTGTTGAACAAAGTTTCCTTGCAGTAGTTGGTGTATGGAGGAGGATGGCCAGCCACGCCCCACTTGTTGGGCATCTTGCTTGGGATCCACGGTGGTCGTTTATGGGCCAGTTTTGGAGTCTTCTTGCTTTTCACTAACTGGACTGAAGTATCTATGTTCCCCAAGTCTTCAGTACCATCAAGCTCTGTTATACCAGGTCCCTGATATAAGGGCCAATACAATCCTGCAACAGAGTATTATTATTTTTTAAAGTTATTATTTTTCGTTTAGAAAGCACTTGAGGGGTAAGTTTTTGCACGAACATAATAATTGTACTAAACTAAGGATCCGACATTTGGTGCGAAATGACAAATGATAAACCAAAAGAGGGTCTTTTAAAAAAAAAATATGATTTCCAAATTAATTTATCTTAATGCCAAATAATACTGACAATATAACCATATCATATACGCCAGATCAGAGACGTGACGGAGTTTTTACTTTCTTTCTTTCTTTCTTTGTGTTCATTCTTTGAAGTCTGCTGATAACGACACTAACAGAGTTATTCATCGATCGTCTATGAATAGAAAAATGATTGAAGAAGAACAAGTAAGAAGAAGAAAACATGAATTGGATAAAAATAACGAATAACAATAATATAATGTTTACCAAATTTGCTGAAAGAATAGAAAGAAACGGAATTCTACACGACAATAACACCTTTACTGGTTGTTTCACATAACACGACAATGCTCATACTAAGAGCAAAGAAATAGAGCTAATAGTTCTACTTACTGTGGGTCCCATTCGTATTGTCGCAAATTGTGTACCTGATGTTTTTATCGCAAGGGGTAGTATCACCATTTGCTAGGGTAGCATGACCATAATTACCACCGTTGCAAGCAAGAGCACTCTTATTACCTGCAACGCAAGTACCAGAGCCCGATTTACCAACGTTGCATACACCATCGCCATAATTGCGAGCGCAACAAGTGCCAGCAGCATTTTTACCAGCATCGCATGTTCCAGTGCCATTGACACCAGCACCATGACTGGCAGCACCATTAATGACAGCCCCATGAGCGGCAGTGCCAACAGCACCATTAGTGGCAGTGCCCTTATTGCCATTCGTGCCTGCTAAGGCCCATATTCCATGCCTGATATCAGCACTGTCTTCCCTCCAGCGACGAGGCGTCTCGAACGACGCTGGAAATGGCGACGGAGGTCGACCAACGTAGCCCTTCTCTTTGCACCTCCACCAGTCGAACTCATCGCCGGTGTGGTGGCAAGCCAGATGAGGTTCAGACGTTGTACTCATCGTTCAATCAACAGCCTGCTAGGAAAAAAATAAACAACAATATAATGTTAATAAACTCACGAAATTCATCCACTACATATGATTCCAAGTGGAACAGAAAATAGAAAACAAGAGTACGAAATAGGAACTCGACTAATCTAAAAAATCGTTTGCAATATTTCTTTGAATAACTGACTACTATTGTTGGCACTAGTCATTTCTTTGATTAGCTTACTACTATTGTGGGCACTTGTCATTTCTTTGATTAACTGACTACTATTGTGAGCACTTGTCATTTCTTTGATTAACTGACTACTATTGTTGGCACTAGTCATTTCTTTGATTAGCTTACTACTATTGTGGGCACTTGTCATTTCTTTGATTAACTGACTACTATTGTTGGCACTAGTCATTTCTTTGATTAGCTTACTACTATTGTGAGCACTTGTCATTTCTTTGATTAACTGACTACTATTGTGAGCACTTGCCATTTCTTTGAATAACTGACTACTATTGTGGACACTTGTCATTTCTTTGATTAACTGACTACTGTTGTGGGCACTTGTCATTTCTTTGATTAACTGACTACTATTGTTAGCACTAGTCATTTCTTTGATTAAATATAATTTTAAATATGTGCATGTACTATTTCTATGATTATAATTGTTCTTTGCATGCAGGTATAGTTTCACTGACTAACTATATCACTGTTGTCATCATTATCATCATCCTTATCAATATCAACAAATAATTAATTGTAATCATTAACATCAAGTTCCATGCCTGCTGGTGTTAGCGATCTCTCTCTCTCTCTCTCTCTCTCTCTCTCTCTCTCTCTCTCTATCTCTCTTTCTTACAATTGCCACAGCTGTTTTTCATTTTTATTGTTGATTTCCTATCAAACAATTCTCTTCAACTATCCTGTATCTATTTTCCATGCTCTCCACTATCTCTTTCTCCCTTAATTTGTAAAATTGCCACTATATAGTTCGGCTACTCTCTTCTCATTACATGAGCTTTCCTTCTGATGTTGGAAATAAATTATGCCTATCTCCTTGCTATCTTCTCTCCTTTCTGTCACACTTCTGAGAATTAATGTAAAAAGAAAACATTAAAGGTTCCCTCCACGCCTTTCTAGGCGAATGGGGAATATGGTGTTGGTAACCGTATTTTTTTCCTATGACCACGGCACATTTTTGGACGATGTGGTCGGTATCACGCCAGTCCACTGCTGGGGATCGAACCCGAACCCTTCTGATCAGGAAGCGAGTACACTAACCACTCAGCCGCCAAGGCTCCTGTCAAACTTCTTGAAATTAATATGGTGCATCAAAATTAAGCGTTTATTAGTTATATTCTCTTTGTTTTCTCTCTTTTATTTTTCAGTCAGTACATTTTTACAATCAATTATAAATTATATTATTTATAATGTAAGTTCAGCATTTTTGGTGATTATTTATACCCTATAATGTGCACACTTACCCTTTCATATAATCAGCCACGCATTTTTGTACCGTTTTTATTTTAGTTAAAAGTTAACTTCCACTATCATCATCACTTGTTTTGCTTTGTAGTCTTAACATTAAATTCCTCTACGACCTTACCTTCTCTTCTTTGAACGACCTCTGTATTAGTATATATATATTAGTCTGTATTAGTCACATCTCATATCTTTGTGTGTGCATGTCTGTGTTAGTCACATCTCATATCTTTGTGTGTGCATGTCTGTGTTAGTCACATCTCATATCTTTGTGTGTGCATGTCTGTGTTAGTCACATCTCACATCTTTGTGTGTGTATGTCTGTGTTAGTCACATCTCACATCTTTGTGTGTCTCCGTGTCTGTGTTAGTCACCTCTAGTGACTCGGGCAGATGGTGCTCGTAAACCTGGGAGGGCCTACCATCTAAGGGCAGAATCCCCCTACAGAAAAGATCATCTGCTGCCTTGCAGGAAGATTGGGGACAATCAAAGGCTAGGGAAAGCAAACCCGAATAAAATGCTGGCTGAAATCGGATGCACTGGGCCACTGGCGCAGAACACAGTGCAACGTATTAACGGGTGTTCAGTCAGAGTGGATCTGACAGACTCTAATTGTGATGTTCTGCCTGTGGGGGCGATCAACACACTTACCCTGACAGCTGACTTCATGTGAGAGTCTGGAATCCTTACTCTGATTGAGTCCTGAACGCAGAGAGAGAGAGAGAACGACCTCATAAGTTCTTTGTTTAACCAATTACTCCTTACTTGTCAATTACATTGTATATATATATTTTCCACAGAAGAACTAGTCCTCAATCTTCCACCCCATTAACTATGTAGATGCCCCATGAATTGGACACGCTTTTTGTTTACGTTAAGCAATCCTTTTGACACACACCATCTTCAATTACTGTGTCTGCTGGTGTTGGAGTCACGACTCTCTACAATGAATGAGACAGACAAGAAATATCTCGATGTGACAATACAAGGTGTTTACAATGGTGGTTTCTTTTAACTTCTGTTAGATTATTTACTGTTGCCTGTCTCGACTTTGATCGAAAGTTTCATCCACAAGGTTGCGAGTATTTGATCATTGGATATATACATTTATCAAATGTTTATATTTAAACCAAAAGAGAGTCTTTTTTAAATTCATATTTTCTTCTTCTTTCTTGTTCTTCTTCAATCATTTTTCAATTCATAGACGATTGATGAATAAATCTGTGAGCGCCGTCATTAGCAGATAAACTAAAAACCAAAAATAAACTTAAAATAAATTTTAAAAAACTTTATTTTACAATATGGTGGTAGCTGAGGTTGTTATGTCTGCGTGGGACAATGCAGAATTGCAGGTACATGCGGTTAGGGTGTAGTCCCCAGTTCATTTCGTAGTTGTAAATGTGTATGCCTGTAATGGGAAGGTGGACACACAACAATGGCAGAATTTCTTCGACTTCGAGGAAGAGAACGTCATTTTCTGCGGAGACTTTAATGCTAGAGGCGACCAGTGGGGTAACGCTATAACCAATAAGCAGGGAGAAGACCTAGAGAACGCACTAGTGTCAGTCGATTTAGTGTGCTTGAATGGGGAAGAGCAACCACAATGGCCACTCGAGCAGGGGACTCTGTTAGTGTCATAGACATGGCACTGGTGTCGTCCACCTTCGCACCGGTTTGCAAGTGGGGTGCACTGGGATTCCACGGAAGTGATCACTATCCATTTAAAAAAAAGTAAAATGCCCCGGTCATGCCAAGTGGCGAATAGGGAATATGGTGTTAGTGACCATACATTTTACAGACCTTCGGCACATGATTTTTGTGGTAAAGTGGTAGGTATTACGCCCGCGCAGCTTTTACTCTCCCAGAAAAATATCTGGTACCCATTAAAGACTGCGTAAACCGGAAGTCCTCGGTCGGGATCGAACCCTACCTCTTGTCCTTTGTAGTCCAAGCAGAAATAGAAGTCAGAAAATAAAGCTCCACACATTCCTCTGTGAGAAAACAGACCAGAACGTCATTAGCAAAATCAGACATAGGAAACAGAGCGCCCCTCGTAGCAGGCAGAAGAGATGGACGCAGCCACCCTGGTGGAACGTAAAGTCGAGGAAGCTTGATAGAACAAGAGACAAACGGCCAAGACATGACAGAAAGCCAGAAAGAATGAAAGAACACAGCCTGAGCTCTTGAAGCGTCTAAAAGAAGAGGTCGACCAAAAATCATGCAATTTAAACTGTGTGCTAAGCAGGCTAAGGATGCCAAATGGAATGATTTCTGTCAAAAAGTGTGCTAAGAAAAATCGCTAGCCACATTCTGGCGCCTTCATCAGAGCATGAATGACACAACACGACACAGAGGTATACCAGACTTTCAGGGCACAGGCCAGATATGGCACAGATCTGATGAGAGCAAAGGGAAGGCTCTGCTTGCCCGCTACATTGAACAGAGGGACAAAAGAAATGAGGCTGTAAGAGTGAGGATACGGGGATCACTGTCAGAATTGTGTAAGGATGTAGGGCTGGAAGAAGATCTCACAATCACAACCGATACCATTCGCACAACACTTAAAAGGTCACACAACACTGCTCCTGGTTCAGATGGTGTTCGGACGACGACATATGCGATTTAGCTGACGACGACTTCACAAAACTGGTTAAAGAGTTTAATGCCAACATTCAGAGTGGCCAGATTAAGAAGGAGTGGCTACACAGCTACTTATTACCGCTACCGAAGCCAAACAAGGACTATTCTCAGATCAGTGCCTACAGACTCATCACGATGTAGAACACTGCGGGCAAGCTGCTGGTGAAAATAGTTGCCCTCACCTGTCACCTTAAATAGAAATGCGCATTTCCACCCACACTCGGAGGTTATAGATATACCAAAGAGACATGGCTGAATGCGGCAGTTTTCTATATCTTTTAGTCATTTCTCATATCTTTGTGTGCATGTCTATATTAGTCATGTGTCATATCTTTGCGTGTATGTCTGTGTTAGTCATATCTCATATCTTGATTTGATGTGTGTCAGTGTTAGTCATGCCTCGTATCGCTGTGTGCATGTCTGTGTTAGTCACCTCTAGTGACTCGGGCAGATGGTGCTCGTAAACCTGGGAGGCCGACCATCTAAGGTCAGAATCCCCTACAGAAAAGACAATCTATTGTCTTGCAGGAAGATTGGAGACAATCAAAGGCTAAGGAAAGCAAACCTAAATGATATGCTGGCTGAAATCGGATGCACTGGGCCACTGGCGCAGAAAACAGTGCAACGTTTTAACGGGTGTTCAATCAGAGTGGATCTGGCAGACTCTAATTGTGATGTTCTGTCTGTTGTGGCGATCAACACACTTACCCTGACAGGTGACTTCATGTGAGAGTCTGGAATCCTACTCTGATTGAGTCCTGATCGCAGAGAGAGAGAGAGAGAGAGAGAGAGAGAGAGAGAGAGAGAGAGAGAGAGAGAAATACTTTATCAGAACTTCATTTATTTCATGCGCACTACGAGTCCAGAAAAATACTCTCCTCTAATTTTTACGAACCGGCTAGCACTTAGAGCTTATCGAATGCACGCACGGGAATATAAATATCGGTCATTGACACAGTTCATAAGTTGCAGTCTCTCTTCGTGTTACCATTCATTTTTGGTGTGACTAGAGTCTTTCGGTTGGTACTCGTTTATTACATAATTTTAAATATTCTTACAGTTTCATTGCATGTCACATATTGTTACGTGTTTGAGACAAAGTGTTCATCATCATCATCATCAAGTACCGGGCCAGCTGGCGTAGGTGATCATGTCTCTCCACAACTTTCGATCTCGACAGCTATTTATCATTTCTGTTTTTGACCTTCTGCCAAGCCATTCTCTTAAGCTGTCTGGTATTTTTTCTCTTTTCTTCCCTCTATCTCTTCGTCCCTCAATTTTTCCAGTTGTTACAATATATTCCAGTTGTTCTCTTCTCATTACACGGCCAAAAGACAAAGTGCTACATATCAATTACTTAAATACCCGTTGAATGTGTTGTACATGAAATTGATTTTAATCTGACCTACTCTGAGTCTAAGATAGCATTGATTCCTTTATGTTACATTTGACTTTGAAACTTTTTGTTAACATTTTTTTTAAAAAGTCCAATGGTTTATTAGTTATGGTCAAACATCGGCGGATTCACAGAAATAAGTCGGTGGGTGATGTGGTGCCAGGTGACAGAAGGGTACAGATTACAAACTAAATATGTGTGTGGGGTGGGGTGAGAAGGATAAGATGGGTTTGCGCAAGCATGTGTGGAACCTGTAGCAATATGATTACAATCATTATTTGTATCATACACGTCCTTTCTCTTGCTTCCGCCTGTTTAGGGTTTCCTTTATTTTGTTGTAAAGTAAGGGTTCCCTCCACGACTTGCTAGGTGTATGGGGAATAACGTGTTCGTGACTATATTTTTCTATGGCCAGGCATATCTTTGAGTGATTTGGTCAGCATCACGCCAGGGCGCCTTTACTACCTAGAAAAAACTCTGGTAGCCATTTTTAGAAGAAGCGAGGACACTAACCATTCAGCCACCGAGGATATTTATCTTGTCGTACTCAATTTTATCTTTCCGTCGATTTCATTTGTTTAGAGTGGTTTGTTTCTTCAATAAATTCACGAAACTTAAGTTAACATTTGCATTGACTGTTTTGAATGTCACAATAATATTTTGAATTGACATTTGTCTGTTTTAAAATTCAATAATCTGTACCATGCGAGAAGCATTTTGACTCACAAGACATACTGCTATGATTGTTGTTCACCAGTTAAAAAATAGTCATCTTAGATACACCACCTTCAGTTTATCAATGTTGATCATTATTTTTTTCAGCACATTACGTAGTATATGTCTTGTATTCTTGCTGTAAAATATCTTTTCTAGCTCTTATCTTGTGTTCTTAGGTTTTCCATTAACTTATCCTTACTGTTCTTTTCACGCCGATAACGTTGTACATAACTGCATATTTTCCATGCTTTGTTTTAATTTTCTCAACTAATGTTATTTCATGTTGTAACAAATCCATCTTCATTCTCAGACCACTTGTGCTTGTTGGGTTTTGCTAATGAGTCTTCATCTTGAGATCATATCATAAGCTTCAATCATTATATCCTACACAATCATTCTTTTTAGTGGTCACTTTTTAAATTCCTCTGTGCATCTGCATAACAGATCTACTTTGGCATTTGATAATAAGAAGAAAGAAAGAAAATATCTGTCACGCCACAAGTATGACAACAAAGGAACATCAGATGTCGCTGTCTATATTTTTTCTTGACTTTCAGTATATTTTGGCAATCTAGTCAGCACCACCCCTGGACATATTTTGCATTAAAAACTCTCCTACCATTTAAGGCTGGATGGATCGCAAAGACACACTGACTAAGGCATGAACCCGACCTCTTGTACTCATTAGATGTTCACCAACCACTCGTCAATCTCGCTTTCTTTGATTTTAATCAATCAATCAATCAATCAATCAATCAATCAATCAATCAATCAATCAAAGCCTTTCCGACCCATTTTTTGATCCCCATTCTTGAAAATGTTCTACAGTTCTCTCCAGTCTAGGCCAAAGTTCCTAAGAAAAACTTCTCTTCTCCATTTATTTCTGGGTTTTCTTGGATCTTTCTTCTCTAGTGGGTTCATTAACAGTCTGTTAGGGGTGTCAAAACCGTCTCCAGTTTCTCTTCAAAATCTATTGCTTGATTATCCCTTGTTTTGTTCTTTCCCAGATATCTTAATGAATGATATTATTTGTAAGAAGAGCCCTAATTAAATTATATACTCGTAACATGCATGTAATGAAGTTTTATTTTCTCCTCAGCTGGCACTGGAATTCTTGGGGCACTGAAGGTGATAGAATTACATCGAAAACGGTGGAACAACATTACATCCCCATGTACACGCCACCATGGCTTTCCATCATGAGAGGGCCTGGTACAATATCTATTACCCAAACCCAGATGGAGCCATTTGTCGACTGAAGATGGGCGAGGCTGAGTGGCAGAGGATGACTAGATGGAGGGACTTGCAATGGTTTAAGAACGGAGGTCTGGAGACGGGTAGAATACTTCTGAACAATAGAAACAGCATAACGCCTGCCTGGCATGCTAACAGTGGCAGTCCCCATTTGGTCAGTAATGAAATCATACAGCCGCGCATTTATGTGCATACAGTCACATACATGTAGTTGACAGTCACATACATGTAGTTGTATACATACAGTCACATACATGTAGTTGACAGTCACATAGATGTAGTTGTATACATACAGTCACATACATGTAGTTGACAGTCACATACATGTAGTTGTATACATACAATCACATACATGTAGTTGTATACATACAGTCACATACACTCAGTTGTATACATATAGTCACGTACTCGTAGATGTACACATACAGTCACATACATTCAGTTGTATACGTATAGTCACGTACACGTAGACGTATACATACAGTCACATACACTCAGTTGTATACATACAGTCACATACACTAAGTTGTATACATACAGTCACATACACTCAGTTGTATACATACAGTCACATACACTCAGTTGTATACATACAGTCACATACACTCAGTTGTATACATACAGTCACATACACTCAGTTGTATACATATAGTCACGTACACGTAGATGTACACATACAGTCACATACACTCAGTTGTATACATACAGTCACATACACTCAGTTGTATACATACAGTCACATACACTCAGTTGTATACATACAGTCACATACACTCATTTGTAAATATAGTCACATACATGTAATTGTATACATACAGTCACATACATGCAGTTGTATACATACAGTCACATACATGCAGCTGTATACATACAGTCACATACATGTAGTTGTATACATACAGTCACATACATGCAGTTGTATACATACAGTCACATACATGTAGTTGTATACATACAGTCACATGAGCTTAGTTGTATACACATACTGGAGAGAATAAAACACGTTTGTATGTGTGTATGTTTAAGGACTAGAGAGGAGAGAGATAGAAATGCATATAGAGTATGAAGATATAGGCTTGGGATTGATAGAGAGGAATGTTAGAAGGAAGCATGAATGAAAATAATAATTGAATTCAAAATACAGACATGAATGAGCCAGAACAATAAGAACATGGTAAAGGCTGAGACGAAAAGATGAAAGATATGACAATAATTGGAATGACGAGTCCGAGAGTTGTAAATAGGGCAAATATAGAGACTAGAGTGAGATATAACGTCTATAGAATGTGGTAATTAAAGAGAAATAAATAAATAGAGATTTTGGAAAGATATATTATTTACAAAAATACAGAGGGACTGGATAGAGGGATAAAAATGGAAAAAGGGAGACAGAAAAAGGGGCATTTAGCATATGTATAAAAGCATATTGTTAGGTAGGTAAATGAATACACGTGTAAATGATAGTTGCCTAAATATCAAATTTGATAGATCTACAGGAAGATAGATAATGTGGTGTTTTTATAAATAAACAAAAGTAAAGTGTCCCCGTCACGCCAATAGGGAATATGGTGTTAGAGACCATCAATTTTACAGACCTTCGGCACATGATTTTTGGGGTAATGGGGTCGGTATTACGCCCGTGCCGCTTTACTTTCCCAGAAAAATATCCGGTACCCATTAAAGGAACCCGGAAGCCGTCGGTTGGGATCGAACCCTACCTCTTGTCCTTTGTAGTCCAGTTCACTAACCACTGAGCTATCGCGGCTGATTTTATAAATAGTTCAGTAAATGTATTATCAGATTGTGAAGTGAATCTGTGGGATAGAAAGATAGATTGAGAAATTCACTAAACAGACATATAAACGTGTTAAAATGAAATGGATACAAAGAGTTATTGCTACATCAATTAAGACAGAATTTGAAATAGATAGATGCTGAAGTGTGTGTGTGATAACGAAAGAGACACATATATAAAAGGATCATTAAACCTTAAAACGAGTTGGGGTCGATTGATAAACAATGAGAACATTGTTTTGTGAGTAAAAATTTATTCGGTTCATATAGAGTGTAAAAGGACACACGAATGCATGAATAAAAGATTTAATGAATGGCGGAATAAACAAATTAATAAGTGAACAAATGAATTAATGAATCTATTAATGAGCAGAAATAAGAACGAAAGGGTTCAACCCAAAACGGCACATAAAATAGATAGCTGGAGCTTAAATCTAAAACACTTTTCACATACCAAGATCTAGTGATTCTGATATACTTTCTTCCTATCTGAAGAGAATTAGAAGGCGGGAACAATATCTTTCAGACATGCAATTGTCCTAGTATGGGTCTTTTTCTCTTATATATAGATCTACTGTTTAATCTCTGGTACATAAATCTACAGTTTATTGTCCTGTACATAGATGTACAGTTTATTGTTCTGTACTTAGATCTACAGTTTATTCTCCCTTACATTGATCCACAGTTTATTGTCCTGTACATAGATCTACAGTTTAATCTCCCTTACATTGATCCACAGTTTATTGTCCTGTCCACAGATCTTCAGTTTATTCCCTCTTACATTGATCTATAGTTTATTGTCCTGTACACAGATCTTCAGTTTATTCCCTCTTACATTGATCTATAGTTTATTGTCCTGTACACAGATCTTCAGTTTATTCCCTCTTACAATGATCTATAGTTCATTGTCCTGTACACAGATCTTCAGTTTATTCCCTCTTACATTGATCTATAGTTTATTGTCCTGTACACATAGACCTACAGTTTATTGTCCCTTACATTGATCGATAGTTTATTGTCCTCTGCACATAAATCTACAGTTTATTCTCCCTTACATTGATCCACAGTTTATTGTCCTGTACACATATCTACAGTTCATTCTCCCTTACATTGATCCACATTTTATTGTCCTGTACATAGGTCTACAGTTTATTCTCCCATACATTGATCCACAGTTTTTTGTCCTGTACATAGATCTGCAGTTTATTCTCCCTTACATTGATCCACAGTTTATTGTCCTGTACACATAGATCTACAATTTATTCTCCCATACATTGATCCACAGTTATTGTCCTGTACACATAGATCTACAGTTTATTCTCCCTTACATTGATCCACAGTTAATTGTCCTGTACACATAAATCTACAGTTTATTCTCCCTTACATTGATCCACAATTTATTGTCCTGTACACATAAATCTACAGTTTATTCTCCCTTACATTGATCCATAGTTTATTGTCCTGCACACATAGATCTACAGTTTATTCTCCTTTACATTGATCCATAGTTTTTTGTCCTGCACACATAGATCTACAGTTTATTCTCCCTTACATTGATCCATAGTTTATTGTCCTAGACACATAGATCTACGGTTTATTCTCCCTTACATTGATCCATAGTTTATTGTCCTGTACACATAAATCTACAGTTCATTCTCCCTTAAATTGATCCATAGTTAATTGACTTGTACATAGATCTACAGTTTATTCTCCCTTACATTGATCCACAGTTTATTGTCCTATACATAGATCTACAGTTTATTCTCCCTTACATTGATCCACAGTTTATTGTCCTGTACACAGATCTACAGTTTATTGTCCCTTACATTGATTAACAGTTTATTGTCCTGTACATAGATCTACAGTTTATTCTCCCTTACATTGATCCACCGTTTATTGTCCTGTACACATAAATCTACAGTTTATTCTCCCTTACATTGATCCATAGTTTATTGTCCTGTACACATAAATCTACAGTTCATTCTCCCTTACATTGATCCATACTTTATTGTCCTGTACACATAAATCTACAGTTTATTCTCCCTTACATTGGTCCACAGTTTATTTTCCTGTACACATAAATCTACAGTTTATTCTGCCTTACATTGATCCATAGTTTATTGTCCTGTACACATAGACCTACAGTTTATTGTCCCTTACATTGATGCATTGTTTATTGTCCTGTACACATAAATCTACAGTTTATTCACGCTTACATTGATCCACAGTTTATTGTCCTGTACACAGATCTATAGTTCATTCTCCCTTACATTGATCCACAGTTTATTGTCCTGTACACATAGATCTACAGTTTATTCTCCCTTACATTAATCGACAGTTGATTGTCCTGTACACATAGATCTACAGTTTATTCTCCCTTACATTGGTCCACAGTTTATTGTCCTGTTCACATAAATCTACAGTTTATTCTCCCTTACATTGATCCATAGTTTATTGTCCTGTACACATAAATCTACAGTTTATTCTCCCTTACATTGATCCATAGTTTATTGTCCTGTACACATAAATCTACAGTTCATTCTCCCTTACATTGATCCATAGTTTATTGTCCTGTACACATAAATCTACAGTTTATTCTCCCTTACATTGATCAATAGTTTATTGTCATGTACATAGATCTACAGTTTATTCTCCCTTACATTGATCCATAGTTTATTGTCCTGCACACATAGATCTACAGTTCATTCTCCCTTACATTGATCCATAGTTTATTGTCCTGTACACATAAATCTACAGTTCATTCTCCCTTACAATGATCCACAGTTTATTGTCCTGTACACATATATCTACAGTTCATTCTCCCTTACATTGATCCACAGTTTATTGTCCTGTACATAGATCTACAGTTTATTCTCCCTTACAATGATCTACACTTTATTGTCCTGTACATAGATCTACAGTTTATTCTCCCTTACATTGATCCACAGTTTATTGTCCTGTACACAGATCTACAATTTATTTTCCCTTACATTGATCCACAGTTTATTGTCCTGTACAGAGATCTACAATATATTTTCCCGTACATTGATCCACACTTTATTGTCCTGTACATAGATCTACAGTTTATTGTCTTGTACATAGATGTACAGTTTATTGTCCTGTACATAGATCTACAGTTTATTCTCCTGTACATAGATCTACAGTTTATTGCTCTGTACATAGATCTACAGTTCATTGTCCTGTACATAAATCTACAGTTTATTGTCCTGTACATAGATCTACAGTTTATTCTCATGTACATAGATCTACAGTTTATTCTCCTGTACATAGATCTACATTTTATTATCATGTACATAGATCTACAGTTTTTTCTCATGTTCATAGATCTACAGTTTATTCTCTTTTACATAGATCTACAGTTTATTCTCCTTACATAGATCTACAGTTTATTCTCATGTGCATAGATCTACAGTTTATTCTCCTGTACATAGATCTACAGTTTATTCTCATGTACATAGATCTACATTTTATTCTCATGTACATAGATCTACAGTTTATTCTCATGTACATAGATCCACAGTTTATTCTCCTGTACATAGATCTACAGTTTATTCTCCTGTATATAGATCTACAGTTTATTCTCATGTACATAGATCTACAGTTTATTCTCCTGTACGTAGATATACAGTTTATTCTCCTGTACATAGATCTACAGTTTATTCTCCTGTACATAGATCTACTGTTTATTCTCCTGTTCCTAATTCTACAGTTTATTCCCCTGTACATAGATCTACAGTTTATTCTCATGTACATAGATCTATTGTTTATTCTCTTATCATCGACTGTCCAGTTTGAGCTATGTAAAGTTTACTGCTACAAAAAGAAATTTCCCGTGGCTCCCGCTAAATTATACAAATTGTAATTCTTGGTGGGGAAACAAGATGATACTAGTGGAGAGTTAGAGGACAGGTTATGTTTAGAGTGGCATAGATTGTTCTAGCGCTTGGAAGGGGCTGAGTAAGGAACATTTTGTCGTTTAAACTGAATACTTCTGATTCGTTGATATAAAACGTGCAAACATTCTTCTGATCTGTTGATATAAAACGTGCAAACATTCTTCTGATCTGTTGATATAAAACGTGCAAACATTCTTCTGATCTGTTGATATAAAACGTGCAAACATTCTTCTGATCCGTTGATATAAAACGTGCAAACATTCTTCTGATCCGTTGTTATAAAACGTGCAAACATTCTTCTGATCCGTTGATATAAAATGTGCGATCATTCTTTACAAAAAACATCTTTACAGTCAGCCGGAAGTTGTCCAAAGTAAATTTGAATGTAGCAGCTGCTGAACTGGGACAGAAGTAGCTACAACAAAATAAACCACATGATAAGTAATAGGAAATTCATTATACATAACTTCTCATTAGGAGGTAATCTGATCATCAGAAGCGGTGTCCGTCATACACATGTTTCGACCCTTTAGCTTCTTGGTACTCTAGGGGAGGTGGGTCCGCCTGGGTCAGGACTCACAGGCGTCCACCTCCTGCTGCATTAAACTCTGAGGTGTAAAATATATTAGACATACAATAACTTCCGGATCGAATCTACTTGACTATTAAAAGCAGATTGTATACTACTTGTCCTAGCTTTAACTTAGAACTTTAATGTCCTTTTCGTGGTGGCAACAATGTCTCTGCTCGAACTTAACTGTTAGCCTTCATTCGCGCCCCAACTACGATGAAGTTATGGGGCACTTTGTTGTGTCGCCACGTGTACCACCCTTGGCCTAGCGCTGTCTTGTAAGGAAAAACATACTTCATCGTCTGTCTTCCTCTACAAAAAGGACATCAATTGTCATCTGTCTTTCCCCACTTCACAATAATAGAATAATAGGGCTGATAATAGAAGATCGTACATAGATTAGGTTATGTAGCTCAGCAGCAGCGGCGCCATATGTCATTCCATGTTAGAGTTCTCCACAAGTTCTCATCTCATGTGGCCCATTGACCTTGCTGCTGCTGTTGCGCTCCCTATTGCACACGTTCTCCTCGGTGTCTAAGATTACCTGAAGTACCATGTCCCTACGTTGTCTGTTTGATGCTTCTGACTACCATTGGATGTCGCCGTGACCAAATCCATGCCTGTTGGTCTGCGGGTAGCCTATCACTTCCGTTAGTTTGAGACATTCACGTCCTTCGTTTACTACTACACACGCTCGCTATTTCCGACCTGCCTACAATGTGGGTGCATTCTCTGCTCACTTATTTTCAGTTTATAGTGATGATATATAATATTACCTATAACAATTTTGAAGGAAAAATATCGTTAACTTTGTCATTTTGATCGATGGCGCCTGGCAGTGCAGCAAGCCATGGCGGTGCTGTAACTACAGTTTATATTGCCACAGTTTTAAAGAATCAGTGGAGAAGATGGTGTAAACTGATACCGCATATTTTTTCATTGATGGTACATTATCGCATGTGAAATTGTTTGTACACCATGCTTTGCTAGTCGACACTATAACAATAAAAGTTGTATAACGAAGAACGACATATTTATTTTCTTCGATAAATCCATCAAATGCAACCCAAAAGATGAAAACAGAACAGTGATAATAATAAGGAAGCGTAAACTAAATATCACAAAAGCCAGTGATATAGATATGTTTGCAGTTGATGATCATCAGTAATCTGGTAGAAGAAATTAATTAAAAACAGCTTCTCTTCCAGTTTTCTTGAAGTTGTGTTTTTGTAGAATTTGTCAAACGTCAATGCATGATAATATAGTTTTGTTGTATGAGTTTAACGTTTGATGTGATCTTTCTTTATAGAAAAAGCGAACTAGGACTAATTCAGTATTGTTAATTGAACTATTTTTTTTTTTTTTTGAGGCCATCAATAACAATTTATGAGGCTGATTTTTGCCTTTTTCACAAGAAAATCGCCTCCTTCAGGTTTTTTTTTCGTTCGCCAGCTTTGACCTCTGACGAAGTCCCTACAGACTAGGAACTGAATTTTGCGTGTTAATCCATTTTTCCCTGGCAGCCGTTGGCACAAGGGTCCCTCGTCGCACAGACAGATAAATCCCTCTTCGGAATTCATATTTTTTCCGTAGATGGGTAATTGACGTCTTAAGCCGGGCCTCGCTACTGAGACCAGGGATGTTTATCCTTCAGGATATTATTACCTTATTAAGAATACGTTAATAAACAAATAAAATCACAAAACAAAATTGACAATGAAATCAAAGGAGGCAAGTTACTTATCACAGAAATGCTAGAGGAAAGTAGGTAGACTGACTAGAAGAAAAAAGCAGAATCAGTAATGATATAAGAGAAATAATCGACATAGAACCAAGAATGAACTACATACAGAGACGAAAAGAAACAAATGGGTTTGTCCACATAGCAGTTCAGCATTATGTACGGAGAGTATAAGGACGCAAAGCCAAAGTAGACACCTAAATGTGTCCAAAGTGAGAGAAGTTGACAAGAAAACTCAGCAGCAACGTCGAAGGATAATGATCGAGGATGTCACGTGAGAAAATGTGAAACATTATATCTCCTTCGATATCTCAAGGAATATTCATGGAAGTGGAGAATGTAAGAAAGAAGGACGGTAAGAACATTCAGCACTGATTACCTCACAATAAAACAGCTACGCTGTGTTATTGTTTGAATTATATAACACTACCTCTCTACGAGATGATGATACTCTTTGTTATTGTTTGAATTATATAACACTACCCTTCTACGAGATGATGATACTCATTGTTATTGTTTGAATTATATAACACTACCCTTCTACGAGATGATGATACTCTTTGTTATTGTTTAAATTATATAACACTACCCCTCTACGAGATGATGATACTCATTGTTATTGTTTGAATTATATAACACTACCCCTCTACGAAGTGAGCCGCGATAGCTCAGTGGTTAGTGAACTGGACTACAAAGGACAAGGGGTAGGGTTCGATCCCAACCGGCGGTTTCCGGGTTCACCCAGCCTTAAATGGGTACCTGATTTTTTTCTGGGAAAGTGAAGCAGCACGGGCTTAATACCGACCACATTACTCCAAAAATCGTGTGCCGAAGGTCTGTAAAATTTATGGTCACTAACACCATATTCCCTATACGCCACTTGGCGTGACGGGGGTACTTTACTTATTTTTTTAGCCCTTTACGAGATGATGATACTCTTTGTTATTGTTTGAATTATATAACACTACCCTTCTACGAGATGAAGATATTCGTTCATGAAAACACCAAGTAGAATAATAAACGAGTATCTTACAGAGCCACAAGCATGTTGTGTAGCAGGAAATTCCAATCAATTAAATGGACATGCCCTCTCGGCGAGTGAACTACAATTTGATAATTTATTAAAGGGAGCAAAATTACATCTACAGTAGTAACCACTATGATCATTAGAACTGTATAAGGTACGAAGGTAGTAACCACTATGATCATTAGAACTTTATAAGGTACAAAGGTAGTAACCACTATGATCATTAGAACTTTATAAGCTACAAAGGTAGTAACCACTATGATCATTAGAACTTTATAAGGTACAAAGGTAGTAACCACTGTGATCATTAGAACTTTATAAAGTACAAAGGTAGTAACCACTATGATCATTAGAACTTTATAAGGTACAAAGGTAGTAACCACTATGATCATTAGAACTTTATAAGGTACAAAGGTAGTAACCACTGTGATCATTAGAACTTTATAAGCTACAAAGGTAGTAACCACTGTGATCATTAGAACTTTATAAAGTACAAAGGTAGTAACCACTATGATCATTAGAACTTTATAAGGTACAAAGGTAGTAACCACTATGATCATTAGAACTTTATAAGGTACAAAGGTAGTAACCACTATGATCATTAGAACTTTATAAGCTACAAAGGTAGTAACCACTATGATCATTAGAACTTTATAAGCTACAAAGGTAGTAACCACTATGATCATTAGAACTTTATAAGGTACAAAGGTAGCAACCACTATGTTCATTAGAACTTTATAAGCTACAAAGGTAGTAACCACTATGATCATTAGAACTTTATAAGCTACAAAGGTAGTAACCACTATGATCATTAGAACTTTATAAGGTACAAAGGTAGCAACCACTATGTTCATTAGAACTTTATAAGCTACAAAGGTAGTAACCACTATGATCATTAGAACTTTATAAGGTACAAAGGTAGCAACCACTATGTTCATTAGAACTTTATAAGCTACAAAGGTAGTAACCACTATGTTCATTAGAGCTTTATAAGGTACAAAGGTAGCAACCACTATGTTCATTAGAACTTTATAAGCTACAAAGGTAGCAACCACTATGTTCATTAGAACTTTATAAGCTACAAAGGTAGTAACCACTATGATCATTAGAACTCTATAAGCTACAAAAGTAGTAACCACTAAAAGCATTAGAACTTTATTAGCTACAAAGGTAGTAACCATTAAAAGCATTACAACTTTATAAGCAACAAGGGTAAAGGTAAAGTACGAGACTTGAACCGGCGTCTTAGCACGCGAGTTTCCACCCATATGTGCTCGGCCGCCTGTCCAGAAATGTTCGGAGATTTCTGTATAGTGTCGCCTCAAGCATCGAAACTCAGATGCGAAACAACATTTCTCACCTTCCTAGGGTAATACCCTGGTACCCATTTCTGCCAACGGCTGGGTCGACCGTGGAAGGTTTTTTTTTTTTCCAACCACGAGTACAATTCACACTGCTCCCAGCGGGAATCGAACACGGGTTGTCCGAACGACGGTAGTCCAGTCGGGTGGTTTTCCCAACTCGGCTACCGAGGCCCCCTCTACAAGTGTAGTAACCATTAAAAGCATTAGAACTTTATAAGCTACAAAGGTAGTAACCACTAAGAGCATTAGAACTTTATAAGCTACAAAGGTAGTAACCACTAAGAGCATTAGAACTTTATAAGCTACAAAGGTAGTAACCACTAAGAGCATTATAACTTTATAAGCTACAAGTGTAGTAACCATTAAAAGCATTAGAACTTTATAAGCTACAAAGGTAGTAACCACTAAGAGCATTAGAACTTTATAAGCTACAAAGGTAGTAACCACTAAGAGCATTAGAACTTTATAAGCTACAAAGGTAGTAACCACTAAGAGCATTATAACTTTATAAGCTACAAAGGTAGTAACCATTAAACGCATTAGAACTGTATAAGCTACAAAAGTAGTAACCACTAAGAGCATTAAAACTTTATAAGCTACAAAGGTAGTAACCACTAAGAGCATTAGAACTGTATAAGCTACAAAGGTAGTAACCACTAAGAGCATTAAAACTTTATAAGCTACAAAGGTAGTAACCACTAAGAGCATTAGAACTTTATAAGCTACAAAGGTAGTAACCACTAAGAGCATTAAAACTTTATAAGCTACAAAGGTAGTAACCACTAAGAGCATTAGAACTTTATAAGCTACAAAGGTAGTAACCACTAAGAGCATTACAACTTTATAAGCTACAAAGGTAGTAACCACTAAAAGCATTAGAACTTTATAAGCTACAAGGTTAAATACGTCGACTATTTATATGGCCGAATCGTTATTCTTGTTGTCATCTTACCTTGAAGACTGTTATGCCTAACGCCAGATCCCACACACTGCAACAATTTCCTACTGTCACAGCCAACGCCTTCAAAAAACTAAACAGCACATACTCTGGGCTGTATCGATCTATACACGTATCGATTTTCTTGTCTATTGATACACAGTATTGGGCAGGGTCGACCGAGGTGTCACGACGTATCTTAAAAAAATGAAAGAAAGGACGAAAACAACCTTTTGTACATTAAGCTAGAAATTTAGCCTATAGTCTCGTCATAGGAATCATACAGATCTGTATCGTATACTGCAAATAGGAAAATTGAATAGGCACTTTATATTACAATTTAAAAAATCGTGTTGGTTATTGCCGATTGAAGGTTATAACTGTATATTAAATGAACTCTTACAACGCCACCCACTCGTGCAAATTTTACTTAAATACAATTACTAAGTTGGTTTTTATAAATGGAACGAGTACAGCCCCCTGCGATAAACGAGTCCAAGATAGAAGAGATTGGAAAGAAGGGAAAAGAAAGGGAGAATAAAGGTTGTAGTTGTAGAGATCAGCAAGGAAGAAAATTTATTCATTCAAAACAAAATGCTACAGAAAAATCATTAGGAAACCGTGGATAATGAAATGGGGCAGTGTAGACATATTAAAAGATTTAAACATTAGAAAGAACTGGCTTATAAACATTATTCGGGGACAAAGGAAATTTAATACTACGGCCGAGTCAAAAGACACAACGTGCTTGAAAAAACAATAACGGAAAGCATGGTTCCTTGACGACGCATCAGGGGCAGACCAAGAATAAGGTGGTTTCAAGACATCATGACGACCTTGAACATGACAACAGAAGAAGGGTTGAGACCTGGCTAGAGACAGAGACTATTTCAGGCCGGCTGTGGTGAATACAACGTTCTGCAAAGGACATGCTGATGATGATGGTTGTAGAGGCTAGGGTGGTAGATGTAGTATCATTGAAAATACGTGTAGTAGTAGTGGTGTTATTATTCTTTACAGTTATTTTAGTGGTTGTTCTTGTATTGATAGTTGTGATGAAATCTTAATGCTAGTATTAAATTTAGTAGTGGCAGGTGAACTGGTTGGAGCAGCTTCGTTATTTCTTGTAGGAATAATGTTATTACATGCAATGCTTCTGTCTGTGGTAAAAAAAAAATAAGTGTTCTTTCATTGAATTTCTATTTGTATAGAGAATATGCGGAAGCCGCGATAGCTCAGTGGTTAGTGAACTGGACTACAAAGGACAAGGGGTAGGGTTCGATCCCAACCGACGGCTGCCGGGTTCACCCAGCTTTAAATGGGTACCGGATTTTTTTCTGGGAAAGTAAAGCAGCACGGGCGTAATACTGACCACATTACCCCAAAAATCATGTGCTGAAGGTCTGTAAAATGTATGGTCACTAACACCATATTTCCCTATACGCCACTTGGCGTGAAGGGGGTACTTTACTTTTTTATAGAGAATATGGTGTTAGTAGTGATCGTATGATCGACGTAACATTTTTGGGTGATGTGGTCGCTATCACGCCAGGCCGAATTTTTTTGCCAGAAAATCTCCTGAACCATTTCTAGAGGCTGGGAAAACCCAGAGCCTTATTGATCAAAAACGTAAAGCCCCCACTGATGGGAATTGAACCCCATAACTTTTGATCAGAGAACTAGCGCGCTAATCATTATATCTCCTAAGATCAAATCTGTAATAACAATAGTATAAATAGTAGCATTAGTAGCATTAGGGATGTCTGTAATATTGTGTTACTTATAGAATTATATAAAGCAAGGAGTCAGACAAGGCTGTGTTCTGTCACCGGATTTGTTTTCACTTTACAGCGAATATATTATGAGATCAATAGTAGACAAAAAAAAGGAATTGAAGTCAACGGTCACAACATAAATAATTTGCGACATGCGGATGACACAGTCTTAATATCAGAGAATGAACTACAAGACATGATAGATATAATAGTAAAAGAAACCAAGAAGAAAGGTCTCAGTCTGAATAGTAAGAAAACAGAAGTAATGGTTATATCGAAGAAACAATCACCACCATCATGCAGTATAAAAATAAACGAGACAAATCTGAAACAAGTGCAACGTTTCAAATACTTGGGCACAATAATATTAGATGGGAGATGCACCACAGAAATAAAAAGCAGAATAGCTCACGCCAAAATAGCATTTCAGAAAATGAAAAATATCTTATGCAACAAATCTATGTCAATAAAAATGAGAAAGAGAGTTCCTCGGTGCTATATAGAACCAATTCTGACATATGGAAGCGAATCATGGACACTAGACAAACAAATGAAAAGACGATTAGAGACCACAGAGATGGGATTTCTCAGAAGAATGTTGAAAGTTCCCTGGACAGCTAAAAAGACCAATGAGGAAGTTCTCAAAGAGGCCAACACAAAAAGGGAGCTCTTAAAAAACATCAGAAAGAAGCAATCAACATATTTCGGGCACATCTTGAGAAGAGGAAAGTTGGAATACTTGGTTACAACTGGCAAAATAAAAGGAAAGAGAGATCGCGGACGACAAAGAGAGAAAATACAGGATAGCTTGGTGTCATGGCATGGAAAACAGTCAACAACAGAACTGATACGATGCACTGTAGATAAAAGATTGTGGAGGGACATGATCGCCTACGCCAACCGGTATGGCACATGATGATGATAGAATTATTACTTGTAGTGTTAGTGGTAATAAATGCAGTGGTTTTAAATATAATAGCAGTGGTATTAACAGTAGCCAAAGTAATAACAGATGTGGTATGAACAATAGTAGAATCAGTGGTATTAGTAATGACAGCAACAATATCATTTGCAGCTTAGTAATAGCAGCAGCAGGTTTGAAATTGACAACAATGACGTACTAGTGAAGTGATGATATTAGAAGTTGCAACGTTAATATGAATAGTTATTGTTAGTTACCGCGATACAGGCAATAACGTATCACCAGTGCTTATAGTCGTGCTAATATATATATATATATATATATATATAGTGACAGCTGACGCATTAAAACCGGTAATGTAAAGTCAAATGTAAGGATTCTTGTGACGTCTTCAAGCGCATGGAGAATAAATGCTGGTTCCTATACTTTCAATGAGCAATGGTACTCTTTATAGATAATTTGGCCGGTATGACGCCAGGTCGTCCGTTCTCAGAAAAAATCTCTAGTGTCCATTTTCAAATGGTGGGTGAAACCTTAGACCGTGTCGACCTGAAGAAGAAACTCGTCATTTCTGGAAATGATTGAATCCTGGCTCTGCTGATCATTAACAAGCACACTAACTACCTCGCTACAGCAGATTCACAGTAACAAATACAGTAATAAGGATAACTATTTCTGAAACAAAATTAGGCAAATAAGATTATATAAGAGACAGGTGCATGGGAACAGATTCAAGTAAGCACGTAATTAACATAACTCCCCAGGTAAAACAGTGTGTACTTGTTTATTACATTGCCATTAGAAACGAATGATAGTGTGTAAGATTAGAATGAAGGAGGTATAATAGTTTGGGACTCATTGAAAAAAACGTTAACTCATGTTTGTTTTACATTAAGATTGGTAGCAGCCTTGTCTCCACCTATGGGAGTGTTCTAAGCGCAGCTACTTCAATTCTAAAGACATTTCTTCTAGTTGAAACATGAAGATTTTCTGCAATAAAACATAACTAATGTAGCACACATAGTAGTTATTCAAGCAATCAATAACGCATTGCAATAAAGCTGAATGCGCAACGCCTGCTAATTGTAACATTAAAGACCAGCCAGTTCTTGAGTTCTGATGTCCCTGGCGTGTCTCCCTGACTGAAGTTAGCATGACTTCACTCTCCATATATAAACGATAGCTACTTATATCCTGAATATTATTACATTTTGTAATATTAGAGAACACAGTAGTTTCTTTTATGACCGCTCTGTACACGTCATCAGCTTGAATCAAAGTTAATATGTTATTGTCTGTATCCCATAGAACTAGACTCTCTGATTCTTCTATTCTGAGATAACTTGAAATGAAAACAAAATTAGACCGCTCCATGTGAGATTTATAGAGGCTGATCGAGAGAGACACTGAGAAGAACATTAATGAGAGAGGCAAGAGCAGCAGGAATCGGCTTCCTCAATGAGATAGAGTTGCTTGCATAGAACAGAGACAATTGGCGAGATTTGATAAAAGATCTTTACAAGGATTTAAAACTGCTAGAATGAAAATTTAGATAAGAGAAAGAGTATCTGGGTCTATGCCCTAAGGGCCGGCTATGGCTCGAAAGGTCAATAGATAAGATAGATAGATGTGAGATTCGGTCTGCTACTAAGGAGCACGACGAGAGCACTGTAACTCAATATTATCAGTATTTAAATATAATTACCGTTATATTATCTCAGAGCTTTGTCATGGAATTCTAATCAACTGAAGTTAATCAAATATAACGGTATTGTTAGTTTGAGGTCTGTTTTTAAACTCTATATAGCTGAGCCTCTGAATTTGAAGTTGAGATATCGAGTGTAGTCTCCAGCTATTGACAGATTAGAAATATGGCTACATCTACAGCTAATCGAGTTGTACCGTCATGGAAATGACCATTGCAACTTTAAACCAAATAAACCGTCCCATTATCTGGCAATGTAAGATGTGATGTTTCTAATATGTAGATGTTTGAAAGCCAGTTGGAACTATGGGACAGAAAGAATAATAAATGAGTTGTTTACATAAAACTTGAGTTATCTAAATTTGAAATAGTACTACCTCAGACATCAAAACAAAATGTTTCAACGAATGAAAATCGATCCTTACAAGTAATTAACAAAAAGAATGGCTGGGCAGTGGGTCACTGAAAAAGTCGACCGCCCACTGGCAAAACCTGACTCAATATCCAATCAAATAATTGAAATGAACAATCAGCAACATACTTACACAAATCAGGTTACAGGTACTGTGACTTCTACGTGGACAGAGTGGATCACCTCCACCTTACTGCTCCCATATAACGGTCTGCTATGCGCTATCTTCCACAACTTCCAACCATTGACAACATTCTCTTTTACCATCAACATCATTTTAAAAAAAGACATGCACTTTTGTAACAGAGTTTAGCAAGCTCACAGTTAAGTCTGTGTTGAGTAGCTACCTCTCCCTACACTAGAGAGGTGCGACTACACAGTTATTCTCCCTCGTTTAAGAAGAACAGTCTACAATGATCAATAATATGACAGTTTCTGGCTCAAAGACACGACAGTACTTGTGTTAAAATTAATCTCATCTTACCTGTTCAGCCAAAGTTTGAAATCGACCGCTGTTGTGTTCAAGTGTACAGGCTAACAGTTCAGACTTAACCTCAAGCTATTTTATTCTGAAACTGTTTAGTAATATCTTGATCCTTGCAAAGCTACGCCCACGTCTCAGACTGGTAACAGCACACAACTAAATATAATGCTGAACGTATAGGGGCCGCTCTGTTGTTTAATTGCGTTGTCAATGTCTACTGTAAACACACAAGTTATTTTACATTCAGTGACAGGCTGTATATCATTAGTCGGCAGTATACTCCAACTGTCCCGCAAACCAATATGCTCTAAACGGTATTGTCTCTATTTGGTTATAAACATATTTGAAATTGCCGTTTTTATTTTTTAAACATTCTTGTATATTTTGTGGCTTATGTATAGCATGAGGGAGCCGCGATAGCTCAGTGGTTAGTGAACTGGACTACAAAGGACAAGAGGTAGGGTCCCAACCGACGGGATCCGTTTCACCCAACCTTTAATGCGTACCGAATTTTTTCTGGGAAAGTAAAGCGGCACGGGCGTAATACCGACCACATTAACCCAAAAATCATGTGTCGAAGGTCTATACAATTTATGGTCACTAACACTATATTCCCTATACGCCACTTGGCGTGACGGGGGTACTTTACTTTTTTTTATGTGTAGCATGATGTTAGTAGTAATATTTTCTCATCTTTTGGTTATTTGAACAATATTACACAGGGCCGCCTTACCGCCAATGAGAAAATCTGAAGTAGCATTTTTAAAGGTTGAGAAGATCAACACTCAAGCCCGGTCGGCCACAAAATAAAAAAGTTGCCATATTTGAGAATAGAACCCTGGCGCTCCTGAACGACAGTGGAGCAGTATATGTGCTAGTTGAGTGCGCACAAGAGGTCGGATTCAATCCAGACTAAATCCCTGTAGGGTCACACAGACTTAAATAGATATAGGCTGCATTAACGTTATGCTTACCCGATTATTCCTAAATTTGCCGGTAACAAATCAAATAGGAACAGCAACATTACATTCCTACAAACTAAGGAATGTCACTACTTCTCTACAACAGCTTCAGTTCTTTTTTTTTTTCTTTTTTTTCTTTTTTTTTTTTGCATTTATTCGCAATTTGTATAAAGTTTTTTTTTATTTAAACATTTACACAAATGAGGTATTCTACGCTTGCAAGTCAGTATCTTTGTATTGGAAGTGTATACATTCTAGAATTATATATTTTATATACATTTTATGATTATAATTTATAAACACATTCTATGAATATATATTATGCGTTAAGTAGACAGTTCGTTGCTATCTTAGACTGGTGAATGATTTGAAAACGTGGAAAAGGAATGAAAAAATATATCAAATTAGCGATGAAAGTTATGAGCTGTTTTAGGAAGGAAAAAAAACAATCGTATCAGCAACAAGCATCAATTATGGTGTAAAGAAATTATGAAAAGAAGAATACTAATCTAGTCTGAGAAATTGATACATTTCCTATTCATGAAGAGCTACCAAAACGGTGTCTATAGAACAACATTTATGCAAAATTATTTTGATAGTGAAAATATGCTGTTATTTTTCTACTATTATCATCATCATCAAGTACCTGGCCTGCTGGCGTAGGTGATCATGTCTCTCCACAACTTTGGCGATTCATGATTGTACAAAGAAATTACGACGGTAGTTTTCTGTTGCCTTCCGTCGGTTTGTTTACGGTTGGCTCCGCTAGCCTTTGACTAAAAAGTCTCACCCACAAGGCTGTGGGGTGGTTTTACTTCGGGGTACCCACCCTTAGCCTTTTACTCTCCCGAACTTACCTGCAAGACTGCAGGGCAGCCACCTGACAAAAGGTCGGGTAATCTGCTATTATATTTTCTTATAATTGTTAAGAGTATGCATAATGTATCATGTATAACTGCTTTTACATAATTCTTGTACCCCATTCTATTTCCTTTATTGAGTACACTCAGTGAGATCACTAGCCGCCATGATTCTTTGTCAGTGATGGGCCAGTAGTACTGAGATCTCTTGTTGTATGTTCAACTTTAGTAAACTATCTTGCGAATATTTGCTGCTTCGTCTTTTCCTCCAAATATCTTGATGTTTCTTTTAAAATGTTTATTAACACTCCTGCATCTTTGAGAAATACCTAAATTGTCTTATGTTTATTTTTTGTGCCACTTCATTTGCTATATTTTTGGCTTTCTCATTTTCTGATCAAACATAGTGAGTCAGGGATCCATAGTGGTAATATCCTGCTGCTTACGGTTATTTGGATCAGTTGACTGATTTTTATAGTTATTGGTTCTGTGCGTGCTTTTTTATGTCTGTCATTCTAGTGCACTATTATGAGGGTGCAAGAAGAAAATGAGAAAATCGCAGACAGAGAGAGAGAGAAAGAGAGAGAGAGAGAGAGAGAGAGAGAGAGAAAGAGAGAGAGAGAGAGAGAGAGAGAGAGAGAGAGAGAGATTGTGAAAGTAAGTAGATCAGCCGACCTACATAACATTCGAGTCAGTAATAGCAAGCTGAAACAGGCTTGCCCAGAGTTCAAATACCTAGCCTGCTGGGTAGCGTTATCTCAGTGGACGAAAGTCAGACAGATAAACTGAGAACTGATTCTAAAGAGACTAACATAGTGATATACCAACAGTTTCCATTATTCAAACATCAAACTAGCAATAAAACAGCAAGTAATAAACAGAATATTCTGTTGTTGTTTTTTTTTTAAATCGCTGTCAAACAGTCCTTGTCCGAATACAAGAAAAAGAAAGCCCAGAACATATGAGATGACACAATTTTAAAAATCTGTTATCTTCTTCTTTTTATTTCCTTCCGCGCTTACCTCTCTGCGTCGAGAGATAATTTGCTGATGTCATATTTCTCAATGTCACATTTCTCAATGCCACATTTCTCGATGTCACTAACATGTTCACCTTCTTCGATGGGCATCCTCTGACATGTTTTGCTGTCTGTTGAATGAAGTGTTTTGATCTTCCTCCCTTCCCACGAAGCAAAATAATTGAATCGAGCTTGTATATATTTTCAAATGCAGGAATAAATCCGTATTCTTAAATCCTCAAGTCTGAAGTTGTCGCTCAAGTGGAGGCCACCTAACACTTACATTTTGCTGGTTTTATCGCGTTTTTTAGTTTTTTAAAATTTCAGTCTTTTTAAAAGAATGGTAGATGAGTGTTTTTTTAATTTGTTTTTAATGTAGATCAAGGATGGTGTTTTTAATGCAGATCAAGGGTGAGTGTTTTTAATGTGGATCAAGGATGGTGTTTTTAATGCAGATCAAGGGTGGTGTTTTTAATGTGGATCAAGGGTGGTGTTTTTAATGCAGATCAAGGATGGTGTTTTTAATGCAGATCAAGGGTGGTGTTTTTAATGTGGATCAAGGGTGGTGTTTTTAATGAAGATCAAAGGTGGTGTTTTTAATGCAGATCAAGGCTGGTGTTTTTAATGTGGATCACGGTGGTGTTTTTAATGATTCCAGTGTGATAATAATAGTTGAAATTGTTGATTTCAGCAAGGGCTGTGAAAAACGGCGATTTCATTCCAATGAATTGTTAGATTGAGAATAGAAATTATTATCCACATTAAATACAGAATAGAGCTAATGACAGCATTAATTGGTACTGCACCTTGCACCAAGAAGAAAAGTAACAATTAAAATGTACCTTCATCGTTTTTAGGACTGGACTTAAGCAATTATCAATAATAATATATATTGCCTTTAGCGTCTTAATCTATCGTTTGTAGCAAGCAATGACAACATATCAGTAGTTTGAAAATACATTCGTGTATTTATCTTTCTGCTGTGAACTAAAAAGGGCATTTCCGTGTTTTCTCTGCATTTGAGAGTAATATGGGGATAGTGCTCTACCCAAAACGCATTAGCTCCCCCTCCCCTCAATTCCATTGAAATATTGTAGAAGTAAGAGTTATCGTTACAACGCTTGGCCTAAGATAGAAAACTGCAGCGTTACATAACGCTTCACGCGTATATAGATAATTACAATAACGATTTCACTTCTGCCCTTTTACCTCATTCAACATAAGAAACAGATAGTTCTGTGGTGACATACTTTAGTCACAACTTTCTACTCCATAAAAATGAAAGCCCTGAGGATTATATCCCGTGCGTCGGCACTTAAATGGGATTTACTCGCAGGACTGGCTTGAAATAAAAATAGAGCATAGTTCGATCTAAATTGCAAATGATTTAGATTGTGCCCCCACCTCGCTACTTGAAAGATCGAGAAACAAAATTATTCGCCGTACCAGAGGTTAGTTCGATCAATACCTGTAGCACAGCAAACAGTTCCAGATAAGATCCTGCTTCTCCGGGACTCGATAGTAACGACGTTGATAACGGCAACAACTTAGCAACAACGGGGCTGTTGTTAAGTGTTTTTTTTTATTCGCGTGTTTACTTTACAATAAACAATAATTTTACACATATGAACAAAATGAGGGAGCCGCGATAGCTCAGTGGTTAGTGAACTGGACTACAAAGGACAAGGGATAGGGTTCGATCCCAACCGACAGCTTGTGGGTTCACCCAACCTTAAATGGGTACCGGATTTTTTTTCTGGGAAAGTAAAGCGGCACGAACGTAATACCGACCACATTACCCCAAAAATCATGTTCCGAAGTTCTGTAAAATTTATGGTCAATATCACCATATTCCCTATACGCCACTTGGCGTGACGGGTGCGCTTTACTACTTTTTTTTTTTTAAATATGAACACATTAAAGAAGAAATCATTCTTGTCGTCCACTTTACAAATGTTTGCTCATAATCACGATGTTTATCCGTGATACTTTTATTGTCTTACTAACTTTAACATTAAAATTACAATTTGATTCTTGCATCGTTTATAAGGTTGAGTTTAAGAAATGAATATTTAGAAACATTTCCTGCCTAAGTTAAATATCCCGAGCCATAAAGTTCAAACCTGTCATTCTTTGAAGTACTTCTTTTCATGGTTATAGTTAATTGAAGCCCCCGGTATCACTACAAACGAATTAAAATCCATAATTGCTAAACCGCCCGTGCCAGTGGAATCATCAGAATTAAAACTCATCTCATTGAAGGATCCAAACAAAGAAAAGCAGCTGCAGTCCCCCTCAGAGCAGCTACAGCACACGCCAAAAGACATAAGGCCAAGCGGCACCGAAAATGAACTTCTTTTCATGTGCTGCATAAATCTGTCAAAATATCACTATAACATCAAGATAGAAAATGTTAACATTGTATGTGTGTCGTCTCTACGAGGAAGAACTTGGTAAAATAACAATGTATAAAATAGTGGGCAGAAAGTAGTAGACTCAAATCATGTTCACCTTCCTCCTTGAATCACATCTGGTTCTATTGTTTTACTTGGTCTTCACACTTAAAGTTCACTTTTTTTCAGAAACAAGAAATCAAAGAAAGGCACATGCTGGTAAAAGAACTAAACAGAGACGGTCTCAGAATATTTTCATTTGATCGTGACTTTAACTCCATCAATAATTAATTTACGAGTTCACAGCTCTGATATCAAAGACTTAGTTATCCAAGGAAGCTCTCACACGTGTATTGATAATGTTTCTGAAATTCCATTCATTAATAGCTAGGACAAAGACTGTGTAGTTAATACACGGTATACGACTCATAATTCTCTGATAGTGTCAGGATCAGTGAACCATACCTGATGAAGATATTACACCATCTCCCAGCGGTGGCTCCAATAGCTTACAGAGTAATAAGAATGGAGATTGAAAAGGAAAGAAATTCTGGAGGATTATGAATTTCAGTGATGAAGTCGGATGTGTTTGACCGAAAGGGACATACATTGTAGCTTGATGCAAATCACTACTAAACTTTAACGTTCTCTATTTAACTCCCATTCAATCGTGCTGGAGTAAGAGAAGCTGTCGTTGGTTGTTCAAACTAAAAAGAAAATAAACAGATATGACATCAAAGTTTCTATTAGTAACCGTCGAGTAGCTAACTAAAATGTTCCATGCTTCTGATTGTTATTGCTTTAAATATCTCGTTTATTGCTTCGATAATCTCGTTTATTGCTTCGATAATCTCGTTTATTGCTTCGATCATCTCGGTTATTGCTCCGATCATCCTGTTTTTTTCCTTTAGCCATCTCGTTTATTGCTTTGATCATCTCGTTTAATGTTGCGTCTGTTGTATCTTCTGTTAACCTCAATTAAATTAGCTTTGTTTTTCAACCATCTTCAGCTCCAGGCAGCAGGGATGCCATCAGCAGGTCATGCATGTCGTCATCAGTGGTTCTACAACGATCTTTACCAGTGCATGAAACGAGAGAGAGATGAACTGATCAGGCAAGGGCTTCTCAAACCTGATCCCCCAGACAATTTCATGCCTTGTAGTCCAGTGAAGAAAGAACGAGGAAAGCAGATCATAACTGTTGCGCAGCGGAAAGAGACAGAGACTCAGCGATGTCTGGATTCAATACGACAGATGGAAAGAGAGGGATGGTTCAATTGTGATTAGACAGAGGTTCATGGTTTCCAGGATATTGTGTTAACATTTCCAGAATTTGAAAACACTAATAACGTCGTCATATATATCTGACCTTATGGTATTTACCCTACAGCTGCAGCAGTAGTAGTATAACACTGATATTTTTGGCAGTTTTTGTGGTTATTTAGTGTAGAATAGTAGTAGTAAAACAGTAGTCATCGTGATAGCGGTGGTTGTTGTGCTGGTGGTTACAATACAAATAGTAACGGTTGAAGCTGACAGAGTAATGATAATTGTAGAAGCAATGATTTTGTATGGTTTTTTGCGAGCCACTAATAACTGCCGTGGAAACTTTCTCGCGCTGCTGTTTGTTGCAATAATAGCTATAGTAGCATCAGCAATAATAGTAGTAATTGTAGAAGTAGTAGTAGTAGTAGTAGTAGTAGTAGTAGTAGTAGTAGTAGTAGTAGTAGTAGTAGTAGCAGCAGCAGCAGCAGTAGTAGTGGTAATAGTAGTTATACATGTTTCTTAGTTCTATGTTTGAAGCAATATTTGTGTTTTCTGCCGTTTTTTTCCACTTGAAGTAGCAAGTGTTATATAGCAAGCATATACGACTAAGAGCACATATCATCAAGTTTGACTTCCATGCAAACCTTCTATGTTGTTCTCTGCTACTTCAAGAACACACAAACTTCCTGCTGTTTAAAACGACTGATGCTGCCTAGTACCTCTAAACCCACAAAGATACACTAGCCCTGTCCGCTTATTGCAACACCCCCCCCCCCCCCAACCTTGCTCCACCGATAGTGGCAAGTATTAACCTTCACGCAATGTGACTTCAAAATTATGAGGAAAGAAAAGGTGTTCTCCTTCGTTGTTAATAGCTTTCCTAACTCTGTCATTGACTGAATTCATATCCATTTTATATCTAAGCCAGCGCGCTAATCAATACGCCGTTAAAGCACACTGTGTCTTAGTGGATGTATCATTGTCTGCAAAGACTGTTTGCTTAAGAAATTATCACTATCTCTGCCGTATATATAATAGCTGTAGTTGACATGTTTTCAGAAGCCTTGAAAAGTTGTGGAAATCAAAACTCATTAGCACAAACACAAAACTTAGGCTATTCAAATCAAATGTACTATCAACCCTTACGTATGCGTGTGAAAGCTGGAAAACAACAAGAGATATAGAAACAAAGTTGAACGCATTCGAAAATAAATGTCTAAGGAAAATACTTGGTATAGAATGGAACGAATTCAAAACAAACGAGGAAATTAGAGAAATCGCCAATCAACCACTAATATCTTCAGTAATAAAGAAAAGACGATGGTCATACGTTGGACATGTGATGAGAAGAGATAATAATCGAATAGCAAAGCAAGCCCTCATATGGGAAACAACAGGTAAAAGAAAAAGAGGAAGACCCAGGGAGACACTGAGAAGAACATTGATGAGAGAGGCAAGAGCAGCAGGAATCGGCTCCCTCAATGAGATAGAACTGCTTGCACAGAACAGAGACAGATGGCGAGATTTGATAAAATATCTTTAAAAGAAAACTGCTAGAACAAAAATTCATATAGGAGAAGGTGTATCTTGGTCTACGCCCTATGGGCCGGTTACGGCTCGAAAGGTCAATAGATAGATAGATAGTTGACATGTTTATAACTGTTAATACATAAAGTCAATAAATTTCATGGCACTTTTTTTTCATCCAAAACGATGCGGAACGAGTTTCGGTAAATTTTTTGGGTCTTGACCAGTCCAGAGATACGTAATATATATAAGTAATTCAAAACTATCTTTGACTGAAATGTGCATACTCACGTTATGATAGTTTCCAACTATGTAAGTACATAAGAGATTCAGTTGCATAGTTTGTTACGGCTTATCGTTTTATGATGGGGTGGGTTGATCAAGTTTCGGGTGGATCTATTAAAATTACCAAGTTAACGAGCTGCTGGACGAGTATAGTATAAATATCTTATTACACGATATATTTATTCAGATCACTATAGTTGTGCATTATTACTATCATAATACAGTAAAGTCTCGATTATCCGGAATGCTCGGGGAAGAACCCATTCTGGATAATTGAATTTTTCTGGATAATCGAGAGTAAGAAAACCAAACTCAAAATTTATGTAAAAACATGATTGAAAAATTGCAATGCTCAGAAATATTTAAATTCGTGTGACATTCACTAGCTTTCTCTATCAACATGGGTCCTGATATTGGCATTCCTTTTCTTCTTCTTTCTAAAAACCACACATAAAGGACGTCGTCGAGTTTTTCAAATTTTGGCCGTTTCATACTTCGTCTCTGGTGTATATTGTTGCTGCTTTCAGACTCCGACGCAAACTTAAACAACTCATCTTTTTGATTTCGTATGTCATATAATGTTGAAGAGGCTATGCCAAATTCAGTCATCAAAACGTTGCGATTAACGCCTTTTTCAAGTCTACTAGCGATTTCAATCTTCTGGTTCAGTGTCAATACAGTTCGCTTGCGTTTACCTTTGCGGGAAATTGAGGTGTGGTTTGCACTCGCAGAGGCCATTATTTAACACAAAAATGTATTCCGTTAAAAAGTATGCACACATGCGTTTATAGCATATCATGTATAATTTATACTGATGGAACGAATTTCAGCTTGCACAAATGTCTGAGACAAACTAACGTCAAACTCTGTATCTTACTCTTTTTGAATTTCCAGTCGGTAATTTTTGAACCCCTCCCCCTTTCTTCTCACCATCTCTATGTCACTGCACGCCGGCTGCTCAACCTTTGATTTATAATCATCAAAGTTATGGGCTCTTCAATTTTCACAAACAATACGTCTGCTTCTAATGTTCGGTCAGACTGTCAAACGCCATATTTTTGACAAATTCATGACCAACTTTAGATCTAAAGCAGGCTATGAGAAAATTAAGCAAATTTGTAAAATCATGTAGATAAGTGTTTTTGGCACGACTAAGATTTCCCGACAAAAACATTTAGTCGGGGGAAAAAGTGAAGATATAGACTGTCTGTCGCTTTTACTTGGAATATTTGGAGACACAATGTCTGGATTGAATAAAATATGTTCGCTCCTATTTGAAGTATATTACTGTAAATACACTATTGTAAACGCAATATTGTGTAATGATAGAGCCTGTAGAAGTAAGCGCAGCGCACAAACCATGTTGTAGCGTTTTCGATTTCCGGATAAAGGCATTTAATTTAACTGAACAAAACATGATTCAAGCTTTCTCCCTATAATAATTAAAAAAAAAAAAAGTCCGTTAAATTGAGAATTCCGGATTATTGAGTACCGCATAATCGAGACTTTACTGTAATACTAAAACATTTTTTTTCTGTGTTAGATGAGTAATTTTTAAAATTTAGCCATATGTTTTGTTTGTAGCGTTTTAAAAATTATCTTTCTTACCTTCTTTTTTTCCCTAGATTCTCTTAAGTTTAATTTTTATATTTTGTTATTTTTGCTTCAAGCGCTGTGTGTGTAGGCTTTTGTAAAGCAATACCGAGTTCTAATTTCCTTTGCCTAGTCAAGATTGTCAATATTCTATAGTTATTGTAGTATATATAAAAAATAATAATTTTGACACAATTTATTTGGATGAAACTTCTTTTGTCAATAAAATATCTAAAGCAACATATATGTACTTTACAACATTGTGTGTTCATAACAATTATGTGTTTATTTTTAATGTTCGTTTAATATGTTCGGGTATTTACAAAAATCATTCCGAACTCACATATTGGTAAAGCCTCCAATTTCCTGGTACTCGAATTGGTAGATAGGCCGTGGCAGTCAAAAATGCACGGTTGATATCGGCTTGAACAGCAATGATTGACATTGTCTAGCAGTTGCAGTGACGTCGGTGGTCGTCTTGTTTCTGGTGAGAGCATTAGAGCTGCTATTAATGATAACGATGCCTTCCATTCGATTAATTCTAAAAATAAATGTCACAGTATCGCAGCGTTCAACGGCCCAGCAGCGGTGCCTAAGTCTTTCACACTATTGGACTTGATCGGGCACGTTTCAATCGCTATGCTTTTTGCTATGACTACTACTGCCACTTTTACTACCACTTGAGTATTTCCCACTTTTACCGCCACTTGAGTATTTCCCACTTTTACCGCCATTTGAGTATTTCCCACTTTCACCGCCACTTGTGTATTTCCCAATTTTACTACCACTTGAGTATTTCCCATTTTTACCGCCACTTGTGTATTTCCCACTTTTACTACCACTTGAGTATTTCCCACTTTTACCGCCACTTAAGTATTTCCCACTTCTACTACCACTACTACTACTTGAATACTTTCCACCACTATGGCTGTGACTTTTATCATGCCCTCCAACGCTTCCACTCGTGTGGCCTCTTTCACTGTGACCGTAGCTCAGAACATTAGACAGCAGAAGATCTGGAAAAAGCCAAACCATAAAGTAGCTAAGGTTGCAGATGCGTGTACAAGGAGCGTATTATGTTTGTAGATCGATTAACATGTGATCACAATATTTACAAGAAGAACTAGAAGTGACAACTGTAGATAAAACTAAATAAACTTTACTACCATGTAACTAAATAAGCATTACTACCATGTAACTAACTAAACATTTCAACCATGTTTCTGGAGTCGGTCTTGGAAACAAATACCATATGCTAAGCACAGTGACCTCATTGTAAGCAGGTTTATTTTTTTATATTTTTAATTTAATACGGATATTAATAAAAAAAAAAGATATTAAAAATAAAGTCAGTTTCCTCATATTCCAAGTCCGGCTAGCTGCAGGAGCTACTGAGTTAAGTGCTCCATGCGCACCGTGAGCTGTGTGTTTCATCCGTTTTGATTATGTTTCGATATTCCAATTGTTTACGATGAATGATGATATCGTATGACAAGGAACAGTTGGATGTGTTCACTTTCTGTGCGGTTTCGCCTTATGTCATTTGGTGTGTGCTGAGACTGCTATGATGGGGACTACAGCTACCTTTCTTTGTTTGGGAGATGAGTTAGTAATTCGGATGATTCCACTGGCACGGGCGGTTGAGCAATTATGGATTTTAATTCGTTTTAAGTGGTACCGGGGCCTTCCATAACCATAACCAATAAGAAAAAAAACGTGGACACTACGAGACATTAAATCGACAAAACCACTTTGTAACAAGCAGTTATGTCATGTGGATGTTTGTTTCTCCCGTTAATGTTAAACAAGAAGATACAGTCTTGACTCACAGCCAAGACAAATAGAGAAAGATCTGACAACTATAATCAAAACTAAGAAGAGAAAAACATAACAATTATACGCAGAACAATCAGAGAAAAAACAAAACGATGTTACGTCGAATAATAAGAGAAATAAATCTACTATAGTTTAATAAGCAACGAGAAAGAAATCAGTTAATAATACAATCAAAGCAAGGAGAAAAATGAAGGGAACTTTTGTTTCAAAACAAGAAGAGAAAGCGAACACATTGACCTGTGCGGAGAGTTTAGCGTTTGTTTCTGGCTTTTTTTTCTTTGTTCATCAGAACTTGTGGTATTTATAAATGATGCATAGTAGATACAATTAAAAAAAAACATAAGCAGCAAGTAAACAGTTAATGAAATAAAATATAAAAGAGGATTAGCAACTGAATGGAAACAGTATACACAAATACGAATTCAACATGCTGAATAATCTTCATGAAAATGAATCAAAGTAAGTAGCTGAACAACTAATGCATGTTTATGAGACACAGAACGTTGAATTGATTACATTGATCAAATTCACAGAAACAAGATGTTAATAATTTCCAAGGCAAGCAAATAATAAACATTTAGAAACGAAATGAAGTAATAATTTTCATGCAATAAGAACATATTTTAACAATTGACGATCATCTGCTGCAAGACTAGGTGAAAGTCGAGTTTAGTATCCGAAATTATTTCTGCTAAACGAGTGACTTCCTCACTGACTCGCCATACTTGAATTATCATTTATTTCTAGCTTCTGTGCATTTAATCGAATTTCTTCAACAAGGTTTAGGGTTAGGTTTAGTTGTAAGCTCTTCCAAACCCTAAACCTAACCCAGGGATCTTCAAATCATTAATGACAGATTCGGGAGCGACGAAATAAAGTGCAAGAGGACAATACTCCAACCAGAAATCATTTGGGACACTAAACTCGACCTTTACCCAAGATCAGAGTAATTTGCCACTCACGACTCCATGCTTTAAAAACATTTGGCCTGGTCTTTTAAAGACTGAATAAAGCTGTACATCTAGAGATGAATCATCATCATCATCATCAAGTACAAAGCCTGCTGGCGTAGGTGATCATGTCTCTCCACAACTTTCAATTTCGACAGTTATTTATCATTTGTGTTGTTGACTATTCTCTTAAGCTGTCTGGTATCTTTTCTCTTTGCTTCTCTCTGTCTTTCCGTCCTTCAGTTTTCCCAGTTATTACAAATATATTACAGTTCCCTTCTCATAACATGGCCAACAAAATTGTGATTGTTTCTTCCTAATATTGGATATTAGCTCTCTTTTTTACGTTGGCCTCTTTCATAACGTTTTCATTACTCTTCTTAGCTTAGATCTATTCTCAACATTCTTCAGTAAAACCACATTTCTGCAGCCTCCAGTGATTTTTCTTGTATGTTGTGCTAATGTCTATTATCTAATGAGATAAATACACCAATCAAAAAGAAGAGAGCAGGATAGCACCAATCAAATAGGAGAGAGGAGAATCGCTCTAATCAAATAGCAGAGAGCAGAATCGCTCTAATCAAATAGGAGAGAGGAGAATCGCTCTAATCAAATAGCAGAGAGCAGAATCGCTCTAATCAAATAGCAGAGAGCAGAATCGCTCTAATCAAATAGGAGAGAGGAGAATCGCTCTAATCAAATAGGAGAGAGGAGAATCGATACAATCAAATATAGCAGAATCGATACAATCAAATAGCAGAGAGCAGAATCGCTCTAATCAAATAGGAGAGAGGAGAATCGCTCTAATCAAATAGGAGAGAGGAGAATCGCTCTAATCAAATAGCAGAGAGCAGAATCGCTCTAATCAAATAGGAGAGAGGAGAATCGCTCTAATCAAATAGCAGAGAGCAGAATCGCTCTAATCAAATAGGAGAGAGCAGAATCGCTCTAATCAAATAGCAGAGAGCAGAATCGCTCTAATCAAATAGGAGAGAGCAGAATCGCTCTAATCAAATAGCAGAGAGCAGAATCGCTCTAATCAAATAGGAGAGAGGAGAATCGCTCTAATCAAATAGGAGAGAGCAGAATCGCTCTAATCAAATAGGAGAGAGGAGAATCGATACAATCAAATAGCAGAGAGCAGAATCGCTCTAATCAAATAGGAGAGAGCAGAATCGCTCTAATCAAATAGCAGAGAGCAGAATCGCTCTAATCAAATAGGAGAGAGGAGAATCGCTCTAATCAAATAGGAGAGAGCAGAATCGCTCTAATCAAATAGGAGAGAGGAGAATCGATACAATCAAATATAGCAGAATCGATACAATCAAATAGCAGAGAGCAGAATCGATACAATCAAATAGCAGAGAGCAGAATCGATACAATCAAATAGCAGAGAGCAGAATCGATACAATCAAATAGCAGAGAGCAAGAGCACTCCAACGATGGTGACTATAGACACATCATGAATGACTAAAAAAAAATTACTCAACTGACTCCCAGAACGGATTACAACAAGATGAATAAACATATGCATTTACCTTTACTGTCGATACACCACTAGGTGTATATGTGTGCTAGGAGTTCAAACTACAGAAAACAGCAAACTAAGAAGAAAAGAAGACATGCTTTTATGTATGCAACTATAGTATGAAACCTAGCTCAGCCAGAGCATTTGTTCACAGACAGTGGCATTGCGTGGCCTGGCCTTAGTGGTGGTTGCCCCGGGCGGAACATTCTGTACAATTTCAAAAGACAAAGAAAGTAGTAATGCTCTATACAAAATAGTAGATACTTGCCCAGTCATGGACACTGATAACAAATATTTGTCTTGTCCCAGCGTCGACGAACCATATATTTGTCTTGTCCCAGGCGCTGACAACAAATATACCTGTCTTGTCCTAGGATCTGGCAACACCAGATGTAATTCTTGTTCCAAGCTCCGATAACCCATACGTTTAACTTGCTTTAAGCGCTGACAACCCATGTGGTTGTCTTGTCCCAGCGTCGACGAACCATATGCCTGTATTGTCCTAGGCGCTGACAACCCATATGCTTGTCTTGTTCCAGGCGCTGACAACTCATATGCTTGTCTTGTCCTAGGATATGTTAACCCAAATGTTTGTCTTGTTTCAGGCGCTCACAACCTACGGTAGGGAGGTCAAAAAGTAATGCACACCAATTTTTTTCTCGGAAACTATTCGGGCAAAATGTGTGAAATTTTCACAGATTGTAGCTGAACATCCCCTTTACACTACCTATTTTTCAACATAATCTCCGTCCAAGCGTATTGCCTTACGCCAACGCGAAACTAGGTCATGAATGCCTCGTTTGTACCAAGTTTTGTCCTGCTCGCGTGGCCATTTTTTAACTGCACGGATCACACCCTCATCATTGTCAAAGTGTGTCCCACGCAGGAATTTTTTGAGTGGTCCAAACAGATGGAAATCTGAGGGAGCCAGATCAGGGCTGTAAGGAGGATGGGGCAGTACAGTCCAACCAAATTTGTTGATTGCTTCCCGTGTTACCAGACTGGTGTGAGGGCGTGCATTGTCATGTTGAAGCAACAAATCTGCAGATGGCTTATTAGGCCGAACTCTGTGGAACCGATTTTTGAGTTTTGTCAGTGTATTGATGTAAGCTGTCGAGTTGATTGTCTCACCTCTTGTGATCAACAAGAATCACACCATCAATGTCCCAGAAGACAGTGATCAACACCTTTCCGGCTGATGGAGATGTTTTGAATTTTTTTCTTTTTGGTGACTGCGGATGATGCCATTCCATTGACTGCATTTTTGTTTCAGGCTCATAATAATGTGCCCACGTTTCGTCACCGGTAACAATTTTTGACAAAAACATTTCTCCTTCAACACCGAAACGCTCCAACAATTCAGAACATAATGTTTTCCTTTGAACTCTGTGATCATTTGTTAGGCACCGAGAAACCCATCGAGCGCAAATCTTTGAATATCCGAGAGTTTTAAAAATTGCGATTGCACTTACCTTGCTGACTGTTAGCTGCAATGCCAATTGCTGACTAGTGATACGCCTATCTTTACGAATAATGGCATCAGCCCGGTTTAACATGTCTGTGCTGGTAGCCGAGGCAACACGTCCAGAACGCGGTAAATCATGCAGCTCCACTCGTACACTTTCTGCAGCTTTAATTCTCTGAACCCAGCGACTAACTGTGCTCCTATCGACTGCAGAACATTTGTACACTGCACACAGTCGTTTATGAATGTTTGCCACAGTTTCTTTTTCCGCAACCAGAAATTCTATGACAATTCGCTGTTTGTAACGGACATTGTTGACAAGCTCCATTTTAACGGTTCATAGATTGCGTAATATTTATCAGAATGCTGTGCAATTTGGTACACATAATTGGAACATGTCATATTCCAAGTGTGCAAAATTTCATATTCCTATCTTTATTATTAGCCGAGAAAAAAATTGGTGTGCATTACTTTTTGACCTCCCGTATTATATGCTTGTCTTGTCCTAGGATATATTAACCCAAATGTTTGTCTTGTTTCAGGCGCTGACAACCTATATGCTTGTCTTGTCCTAGGATATATTAACCCATATGCTTGTCTTGTCCTAGGATCAGTTAACCCAAATGTTTGTCTTGTTCCAGGCGCTGACAATCCATATGCTTGTCTTGTCCTAGGCGCTGACAAACTATATGCATTTCTTGTTCCCACTGTTTTCAGACCCGAAAATGTTAAAACTACATTAGACCATCATTATTAAAAATATAAAATATAGGCTTCGCGCTGGAGGACAGAAATTTAAAAAAAAATGTGCTCAGACATTTAAAATGAGACCCAGATGAAATGATTGTGTACGGGGACCAAACGTGATCTCCTGGGATCAAGATAATATTTTATATTTGTGTATAGTAACGATAGTTTCAAACATTGCAACTTTGCTGTTCAAATTGATGAAATTTCATTATCATCATCGCGTGCTTTCTTCGCAACGAAGGTTGTCTACCATGGATCGCCATTCTACTCTGTTTCTTGCTTTGATGGTGCAGGCTGACATAGATTGACTTGTCCATCTTTTGATGTTGCTCGTCTATGTTAGTCTTGGTCTGCCTCTGCCTCTTTTACCTTGTATTTTTCCTTCCAATATTACTTTTAGTAGGTTGTTGTGTCTTTTAACATGCCCCAAAAATTTCATTTGTCTTGTCTTAATTGCATTTAGTAGTTCTCTTTTTATTTTCAGTTGTTTTAAAACTTCATCGTTTGTTATCTTTTGTTTCCATCCAATTCTACCTTATCTTCTATAAATCCACATTTCAAAGGCTACAATTTTCTGTTCTGTTTTCTTATCTAATGTCCATGTTTCTGCACCATACAGGAATATTGAGAAGACGTAACATTTTGCCATTCTTAGTTTCAGCCCTGCTGATACTTGTTTTGTTGTTAGTATATTTTTCATGGCATTAAAATTACTTTTTGCCATACCTATTCTTTTGTTTATTTCAGTTTTGCATTTTCCATCCTTGGTTATAGTATGTCCCAGGTAGTTGTAACTCTGGACTGTCTCCAGATGTATTCCCTCAACTGTGATATTTAATTGTAGGTCTTGAGAATTTTCTTTGTTTATGATCATAGTTTTAGTCTTTTTGATATTCATTTGTAGTCCATATTTTTTGCTTGTTATGTTTATCACATTAAGCAATTGGTGTTGGTCTTTAGAATTTTCTGCTAGTAGTACAGTATCATCTGCATATCTTAGGTTATTGACTATCTTTCCATTAATGTTTAGGCCTGGTATCTCTGAGATGTTTTTAAAGATTTGCTCAGTGTATAGATTGAACAAACTTGGTGATAGGATGCATCCTTGTCTTACTCCTCTTTGTATGTCCATGGGTGTAGAGTTCTCCTTGTTATATCTTATTATTGCTGTTTGCTCCCAGTACAAATTACATATTAGTCGTATGTCTGTGTCGTCTAGATTTATATCCTTTAGGCAGTCTATCAGTTGGTTATGGTGTATTCTATCGGAAGCTTTGGTGTAGTCTATAAAGCAGGCATATATATTGGTTTGTTTACTTCTGTGTACTTTTCAATCAATGTTCTCATGCTGAATATGGCTTCTTTTGGCCCACTGTTTTTCCTGAATCCAAATTGTTGCTCATATAATCCAGTGTTGATTTTATTCTGAATCCTTCCCTGTATAACTTTTAGTAAAATTTTTGTTACCTGGCTCATTAGGCTAGATGAAATTTACAGTAGATAAAAGCTGCTGCGCCAGGGTGAAGGAAAGTGTGTAAAATGGCAGCCTGCAAGACCAGGTAAGTATGTGGGATGTTAGCGTCCTAAAAAAGGTAAGTATGTGGGATGTTAGCGTCTTAGACAAGGTAAGTATGTGGGATGTTAGCGCCTTTTAAAAGGTAAGTATGTGGGATGTTAGCGTCCGAGACAAGGTAAGTATGTGGGATGTTAGCGCCTTAGACAAGGTAAGTATGTTGGATGTTAGCGTCTTAGACAAGGTAAGTATGTGGGATGTTAGCTACCGATACCAGGCAAGTGTGTGGGATGTTGTCGTCCTAGACAAGGTAAGTATGTGGGATGTTAGCGTCTTAGACAAGGTAAGTATGTGCGATGTTAACTTCCGATACCAGGCAAGTGTGTGGGATGTTAGCGTCTTAGACAAGGTAAGTATGTGGGATGTTAGCGTCTTAGACAAGGTAAGTATGTGGGATGTTAGCGTCTTAGACAAGGTAAATATGTTGGATGTTAGCGTCTTAGACAAGGTAAGTATGTGGGATGTTAGCTTCCGACACCAGGCAAGTGTGTGGGATGTTAGCGTCTTAGACAAGGTAAGTATGTGGGATGTTAGCGTCTTAGACAAGGTAAGTATGTGCGATGTTAGCGTCTTAGACAAGGTAAGTATGTGCGATGTTAGCTTCCGATACCAGGCAAGTGTGTGGGGTGTTGGCGTCTTAGACAAGGTAAGTATGTGGGATGTTAGCGTCTTAGACAAGGTAAGTATGTGGGATGTTAGCGTCTTAGACAAGATAAATATGTTGGATGTTAGCGTCTTAGACAAGGTAAGTATGTGGGATGTTAGCTTCCGATACCAGGCAAGTGTGTGGGATGTTAGCGTCTTAGACAAGGTAAGTATGTGGGATGTTAGCGTCTTAGACAAGGTAAATATGTGCGATGTTGGCGTCTTAGACAAGGTAAGTATGTGCGATGTTAGCTTCCGATACCAGGCAAGTGTGTGGGGTGTTAGCGTCTTAGACAAGGTAAGTATGTGGGATGTTAGCGTCCGTGACAAGGTAAGTATGTGGGATGTTAGCGTCATAGGCAAGGTAAGTATGTGAGTTGTTAGCGTCTTAAACAAGGTAAGTATGTGGGATATTAGCGTCTTAGACAAGGTCAGTATGTGCGATGTTAGCGTCTTAGACAAGGTAAGTGTGTGGGTTGTCAGCGTCTTAGACAAGGTAAATATGTGGGATGTTAGCGTCTTAGACAAGGTAAGTATGTGGGATGTTAACGTATTAGACAAGGCAAGAAAGTGGGATGTCAGCGTTTGAAACAAGGCAAGTATGTGGGATGGTAGCGTCTTAGGCAAGGCAAGTATGTGGGATGTCAGTGTTTGAGACAAGCAAATGTTTGTGGGTTATTAGCGTCCAAGACAAGCCAAAGATGTGGGTTGTTAACATCTGAGACAAGGCAAGAACGTGAGTTGTCAGCCTTAGACTTACGGCAAGGATGCGTGTTGTTAGCGTCTGAGACAAGGTAAGAATGTGAGTTGTCAGCGATTGACACAAGACAAGGATGTGGGTTGTCAGCGTTCGACACAAGACAAGGATGTGGGTTGTCAGCGTTCGACACAAGACAAGGATGTGGGTTGTCAGCGTTCGACACAAGGCATGGCTGTGGGTTGTCAGCGTTCGACACAAGACAAGGATGTGGGTTGTCAGCGATTGACACAAGACATGGCTGTGGGTTGTCAGCGTTCGACACAAGGCATGGCTGTGGGTTGTCAGCGTTCGACACAAGACAAGGATGTGGGTTGTCAGCGTTCGACACAAGGCATGGATGTGGGTTGTCAGCGACCGAGACAAGGCAAGTATGTGGGTTGTCAGCGTTCGACAGAAGGCATGGATGTGGGTTGTCAGCGACCGAGACAAGGCAAGGATGTGGGTTGTCAGCGACCGAGACAAGGCATGGATGTGGGTTGTCAGCGTTCGACACAAGGCAAGGATGTGGGTAGTCAGCGTTCGACACAAGGCAAGGATGTGGGTTGTTAACGACCGAGATGGGCAAGGATATGGGTTGTCAGCGACCGAGACAAGGCAAGGATGTGGGTGGTTAGCGACCGAGACAAGGCAAGGATGTGGGTTGTTAGCGACCGAGACAAGGCAAGGATGTGGGTTGTTAGCGTTCGACACAAGGCAAGGATGCGGGTTGTCAGCGACCGAGACAAGGCAAGGATGTGGGTTGTCAGCGTTCGACACAAGGCAAGGATGTGGGTTGTCAGCGACCGAGACAAGGCAAGGATGTGGGTTGTCAGCGTTCGACACAAGGCAAGGATGTGGGTTGTCAGCATTCGACACAAGGCAAGGATGTGGGTTGTCAGCGACCGAGACAAGACAAGGATGTGGGTTGTCAGCGTTCGACAAAAGGCAAGGATGTGGGTTGTCAGCGTTAGATACAAGGCAAGGATGTTGGTTGTCAGCGACCGAGACAAGACAAGGATGTGGGTTGTTGGCGTTAGACACTAGGCAAGAATGTGGGTTGTCAGCGTTCGACACAAGGCAAGGATGTGGGTTGTCAGCGTTAGATACAAGGCATGGATGTGGGTTGTCAGTGACCGAGACAAGGCAAGGATGTGGGTTGTCAGCGTTTGAAATAAGGCAAGGATGCGCGTTGTCATCGTGTAAGACAATTCAAGGATGCGCGTTGTCATCGTGTAAGACAATGCAAGGATGCGGGTTGTCAGCGTTCGACCCAAGGCAAGGATGTGGGTTGTCAGCGTTTGACATAAGGCAAGGATGTGGGTTGTCAGCGACTGAGACAACGCAAGGATGCGGGTTATCAGCGTTCGACCCAAGGCAAGGATGTGGGTTGTTAGCGTTCGACCCAAGGCAAGGATGTGGGTTGTCAGCGTTTGACATAAGGCAAGGATGCGCGTTGTCATCGTGTAAGACAATGCAAGGATGCGGGTTGTCAGCGTCCGAGACAATGCAAGTATGTGGGTTGTTAGCATTCGACCTAAGGCAAGTATGTGGTTAGTCAGCGTCCGACACAAGGCAAGTATGTGGGTTGTCAGCGTCCAACGCAAGGCAAGTATGTGGGTTGTCAGCGTCCAACACAAGGCAAGTATGTGGGTTGTCAGCGTCCAACACAAGGCAAGTATGTGGGTTGTCAGCGTTTGAGACAAGGCAAGGATGTGGGCTGTCAGCGTGCGACACAAGGCAAGGATGTGGGTTGTCAGCGTCCGAGACAAGGCAAGGATATTGCCAGCGCCATAGCGAGCCAAGTGTGGTGGTTGCTAGTTCTCGGGGTAAGATTATTAAGTGGTTTACCAGCGTCCGAGACAAGGCAATTACGTGGGTGGTCACCACCTTCAGCAGGTCAAGTATTTTATTTGTTATGTCCACGAACAATACAGATGTTGTACCCTCTACCTATTTTCTTCACTTCTCTTTTAAATTTTACGCTCCTATGAAAACTTGTTCCATGTACAACGTCACTTCAATGCCGCCCCTCCCCTCCACACGCTTAGCCACTGAATGAAACATAAGTCAGGTCAATAAATCTGAAGTGACGAACGACGTAACGGTTGCAGCTAAACGTGCCTAACAGACGTCACTTACAGGACATTAAGAGCAGGACGAAGAAGCAAACAAATGACAAACAACTGTAAAGCTACATCCTAGACCTGTCTACTTACACAAGCAAATCGCAACGAGAATAGTCACCTTCATTTTCACTGAAGTTACACCAAAAGTTTAAAAAAAAACTAGAATGCGTTTTAGATGTTGAGGTTGAATAAAAGAGTTAATGAGAACATCCCGGCCTTTTATATAAACTCTACCAGTCTCTCTAGACGACGCCAATTCAGTTACATACGAAAACGAATGGTAACGAGGCAGCAATAAAAAATGTAAGCAGCAATTACGATCCAATTATGTTCCTTGCAGAGTTACAAAGACACTCATAAAATGTCACTGTATCGAGACGCATCACGTGTGCACTCTGGTATGCATGTCATCCTGGGATACATCAACATTAACGACACAATTTCTATTTTAAGCATCCATTTTTTAGTTTTAAAAATTCGTGATTCGGCGTAAAACTGCAATTCCAAAGTTAAAAAAACAGCTCCTAAATTTTAATAGAAATGCATTTTTTAAAATCAGCCCTTATTTTTTGCTTAAAGAATGTCTTAAATAAAGCTGTTGTCCTTTAAAGCCAATTTACGTGCTAATAATTACGATTGTAAGTGTGTGCGCTTGTGTGTTTGTGACTGAGCGGAGAAATTCATGGTGAGAAGGTGATGGAGCGGGTTAATGAGTGAGAATGATACACAATTCAAAAACCATAAATTATAATAAATCTTACCGATTTTTCATTAAATATATATCCTATATAAGAGAGTTACAATCAGTGGTTAGTGAACTGGACTACAAAGGACAAGAGCTTCCGAGTTCACTCAGCCTTAAATGGGTACATAATTTTTTCTGGGAAGGTGATGCGGCACGGACGTAATACCGACACACTACCCTAAAAATCAGGTGCCGAAGGTCTATTAAAGATATAGTCTTTTCTCTTTCTCACTGATACCGAAAAGGTGTCGTGGCTATATCATGTGTCGTTCTAGAGCTGCTCGAACTGTTTGAATTAGTGATTTTCCTTTGTTGGTACATGTCTGTATCACTGCATCTATCCATCTTCTTCTAGGTCTTCCTCTTGGTCTTTTTCCATGCATTCTCGAGAAGACCGCCCTTGATGGTGAAAAAAAAAAAGAAGAGTCTTTCGGTGCGTGACTGTGCTGGAAACACGACGCATTTTTTGCGATGGGAGTCAAATTTAAATTATAAATGAATTTCATTGCCTGTAGTAAAAGAAATTCAAGTGCTCTTGTGTGTGTTATTTCGAACGGATTTATTTGTGATCAAAGATATGGTCACTAACACTATACTACCTATAAGCCACTTGTCGCGACGAGGCTCTTTACTTTGATATATATATATATATATCATAAGAGCTAGACACCCATTAAACATTAAAATCAAAGATAAAGAAATAAAACAAGTAGAGGAATTCAAGTATTTAGGCACAATGTTCACAGAAGATGGAAAACTAGACAGATAAATTGACATGAGAATACAAAAAGCAAATGCTGTCACATACCAGCTTTCACCATTGCTAAGACATCCAAACATTTCTATGCCAGTTAAACAACAAATGATAAATAGCATTTTCATACCAACTTTGTGCTATGAAAGTCAAACATGGACCCTTTCTAAATCACAATTAAGAAGGATAAATACATGTGAGATGCGATGCTTGAGAAAAGTAACAAACAACACAAGAAGAGATAGAATACCAAATGAAACCGTAAGAAACATGGTAGGAACAAAACCCTGCCAAGAATATATAGAACAACAACTTAAATGGTTTGGCCACCTGGTCAGAATGAATCCTCACCAATCACCATCAAGGACGTTCTTCTCGAAAATGCATGGAAAAAGACCAAGAGGAAGACCCAGAAGAAGATGGATAGATGCAGTGACAGAGACATGTAACAACAAAGGAAAATCACTAATTCAGACAGTTCAAGCAGCTCAAGAACGACAACTGATATATACCACGACAACCTTTGAGGTATCAGTGAAAAGAGAAAAGAAGAAGAAGAAAGAAGAGCATAACACAAACACGGAGATGGCCACAAACATATTTTATACAATACAATAAATATCTTGCGGGGCCGAGAGTAGAGCCACAGAAAACATGTAAACTTAACATAAAATGATCTTACGCAGATAAACCTAAAGAGAGACAAGACAGACTACGACGTTTCGACACAACCCTTCATCAGGTGCAGAACAACAAATTGTACCAAAACAATAATACAAAAGCTCACACAAAGGGCTAATACTTATCACAAAAAGGGCCAAATGGTTTTTATTTTACATAACAAAACAATGATGTATCTTACTATTTATCTTTCTTTCTTTCTTTCTTTACGACGCTGTATCCCATTACTCTTGTCTGCCAGTGGTTTATAAAGAATATGAGAATAAAGGCCGAGTGTCCTGAGCGGTCGCCACGAAGTTTTCGGGTCAGAGTTTTTATTAATGGTGTAACAAACGAAGCATATACCTTTGTCGTTTTCGAAAAAATCCTTCTTCGCTCGCAAATTGAATTGTGTTGCACTGTGTTAGCATTTGTAGACCGGCGCATCCGACTATAGCACTAATTTCTTCGGGACTTTCATCTCAATGTTAAAATTGTCTTTGCCATCAGGCAAGACAGCAGTCATTTATCGCCAGATTTGTCTCTCATAGATAAGAGGTCATACAGACTAATTCATCTTTGCTGCTGCTCCGGTTTTGTGTAAATTTACATGTTTTTGGACGACAAAGTGACTTGTTGGACTGACTAACTTAGTCTCGTATTGCCATTTAGTCACCAACCACCTTGTTTTCTCGCTCGTCATAATATCCATCAAACCTTTGATAATTCCTCTCATATCTCCTCACTCACTCAAGCACTCACTCAAGCACTCATTCACTTACTCAATTACGCATTCACTGAAGCACTCATTCACTTACTCAATTACGCACTCACTCAAGCACTCATTCACTTACTCAATTACGCACTCACTCAAGAACTCACTCACTCAATCACTCACTCACGCACTTACCCAAGCATTCACTCAACCACTCACTCACGCACTCACTCAAGCACTCATTCACTCACTCACTCAATCACTCACTCAAGCACTCACTCACTCACTCATGCACTCACTCAAGCACTCACTAACTCAATCACTCACTCAAGCACTCACTCACTCACTCATGCACTCACTCAAGCACTCACGCATTCAATCACTCACTCACGCACTCACCCAAGCACTCACTCAACCACTCACTCATGCACTCACTCACTCACTCATGCACTCACTCAAGCACTCACTCACTCAATCACTCACTCACGCACTCAATCACTCACTCACGCAATCACCCAAACACTCACTCAATCACTCACTAGTCATTCCCTTATCACCGTTGTAATCGAATAATCACCAAATAATTCAGTCTATAACCCACAAAAACGTTCACGAACACCCTCCTGACTGCGTCATTATAAAAAAAATATGACTCACTTTAATTTACCGCCTGGCAACACTTTTACACACATATATGACTCAAGTTTATGACTCCCCCTTCTACCACTCACAAACAGGATTCAAAGTTCAAAAAGAAACAAACATTATCTATCTCTGTTTCAACCCAACTCAGGTATTCATTTTGACTGATTGACGATTTCTTGTGACATTTCGCACATGGGTGTTTCCACTTAAAACAAGTTGTCTAAATTTGCATGTGTTCTCTCAAGTATGTTGATTGTAAGATGTTGTGATTGAGTAGGCAAGTAGAGGCCGGCAAGGTTTTCCTTATATAAAGCAGAGCTTTGTAACATCTTACAACTCATCCCTCGTTTGTGGTTGATGATCAAATCTGAAACCAGTTTTTTTTTTTTTTTTCAAATTGTGTCAAGAAATTAAGTAATTTCAGCCGCCATGAAAGTGGTGTTACTTGTCGGTCTTTGCTTATGTAAGTACTTAGCAAATTCATTGAGTTAACTATTTGATTAAAATGGATGGAAATTGTGCAGTTTCGATTGTTAGTCATACAATTAATTTAACTAAATAATTATTTATGAATAATTTAAGTTTTTAAAAAAATCATATTCATCATCTATAGCAATCTCCGCAACGAAGGTTGGGTACCATGGAGCGCCATTCCGCTCTGTTTCTTGCTTTGCGGTGCAGGTTTTCATAGGCTGATTTGTCCATCATTTGATGTTACTCGTCCATGTTAGTCTTGATCTGCCTCTGCCTCTTTTACCTTGTATTTTCCCCTCCAGGAATACTTTTATTAGGCTGTTGTGTCTTTTAACATGGCCCAAAAATCGCATTTGTCTTGTTTGAACGGTGTTTAGTAGTTCTCTTTTCATTTTTAGTTGTTTTGCTACTTCATCGTTTCTTTTCTTTTCCTTCCATCCAATTCTACCTATTCTTCTATATATCCACATTTCAAAGGCTTCAAATCTCTGTTCTGTTTTCTTGTCTAATGTCCATGTTTCTGCACCATATAGTAATGTTGAGAAGTCATAACATTTTGTTATTCTTAGTTTTAGCCCTAGTGTTATTTGTTTTGATGTTGGTATGTTATTCATGTTATGTAGAAACAGTTTTAACATATGGATGTGAATCACAGACAATAGGACAACAAACAAGAAAATCACTGGAGGATGTAGAAATGTGGTTTTACAGAAGAATGTTGAGAATACCTTGGACAGCTAAGAAGAGTAATGAAAGCGTTCTGAAAGAGGTCAAAGCAAAAAGAGATATAATTTCCAATATTAGGAAGAAACAATCATCATTTTTTAGCCACGTAATGAGAAGAGAACAGCTGGAATATATTGTAACAACTGGGAAAATTGAGGGACGAAGAGATAGAGGGAAGCAAAAAGAAAAGATACCAGACAACTTAAGAGAATGGCTTGGCAGAAAGTCAACAACAGAAATGATAAATAGCTGTCGTGATCGAAAGCTGTGTAGAGACATGGTCACCTACGTCAGCAGGCTTGGTAGCTGATGATGTTCTCAAGACATTAAAATTACGTTTTGCCATTCCTATTCTTTTGCTTACTTCAGTTTTACATTTTCCATCACTGGTTACAGTATGTCCATGGTAGTTGTAGTTCTGAACTGTCTCCAGATCTATTCCTTAAATTTTGATATCCACTCGTGGGTTTTGAGTATTTTCTTTGTTTATGATCATAGTTTTAGTCTTTTTGATTAAATACAAAGTTAAATAGTATTAGCCTCCGTCAATTATAGTTGACTATGGATTTTCCGGCACTCCTAGAAATGTTATGTTTTCTTTACTTTCTCCGTGTTTTCTATATTTCTATGAAGCTGTCTGCTTCTTGTTTGAGTTTAAGCTTTCGAGTGTATTTCCAAAGACTGCGGTCAGCAGCTATTTCTCTCCAGGCTGCAAGGTTTATGTTTAGAGTCTTCATGTAACGTTTACACACGACTACAAATCGAAGGTTTGGGCGCCCCCTAGTCCTTTTGTTATGTTCTAGTTGTCCATAGAGTATATCTTTTGGTATGCGGCCATCTTCCATACGGTGTACGTGTCATCTGAGATAACACAGATGAGAAAGATGCAGATGGGCATTTACATTACGCTCGGCAGGCAAAATAGTCAAGGAAGACAGTGGTGCATAAGTTATAAGAACGAGTAGCATGACGATGGAAGTGATGGTAGTGACCAGACATTCATCTGATAAAAGTCGCAAGACTACACCCACGAATGTATACTGAGTGATTCGATGAGCATGATAAAAAAGTGAAGGTGGCTTTGTACGTATACAATGGGTAGAGTCATTACAGAAATAAAAAATACGTAAAGTCACCTTTGTCTGCTTACCAGGACATGCTGGAGTACGGGAAAATAAAAGAGAGGACAGTTTGGCTAGTTGCGCTATTGTTGAGGATGGTCAACCAATGGATCGGGCGGACATCATCAATGACCTCCGAGATGTGGAAGGGCACAGGACTTTGACAACAATGAGTCAACGTCACTCCGTCGGATTAAAGCGATGGGAGTTAAGATGGGCACAGCCAGAAACGAGAAACTTAGTGGGCGTGTAAGAAGACTTATCAACCAATATATGACTGGCGTCGTCAGTCGCTGAACTCTGCGAGACTTACTGAGGAGGGAATCTGAGCACATGATGGACATGTACGAAGTACAATGATGATGATCTGTAAATAACTCAATAACATGGCCAAGCCACCGTAAGCTACGTTGTTTGAGCAGCGAGTAGATGTTCGGGAGGCCTGTACGAGGAAAGACCTCCACGTTTGTCACTTTATCTTTCCAGGTGATACCAATAATACGACGTAGACATCACTTATGTAGGTGGTAGAATAACCTATTCTTATCAGAGCGAGAGATAGAATAAATCAAAATTACTAAAGTGAGATATAGAATAATCAAATATTATCAGAGTGGAGACAGAATAATCAAATATTATCAGAGTGGGAGATAAGTAATCAAATATTACCAGAATGGGATATATAATTATCAAACATTATCAGAATGGGAGATATAATAATCAAATATTATCAGAATGGGAGATATAATAATCAAACATTATCAGAATGGGAGATATAATAATCAAATATTATCAGAATGGGAGATATAATAATCAAATATTATCAGAATGGGAGATAAAATATTCAAATATTATCAGAATGGGAGATAGAATAATCAAATATTTTCAGAATCGGAGATATAATAATCAAATAGAATGGGAGATAGAATAATCAAATATTATCAGAATGGGAGATATAATAATCAAATATTATCAGAATGGGAGATAAAATATTCAAATATTATCAGAATGGGAGATAGAATAATCAAATATTTTCAGAATCGGAGATATAATAATCAAATAGAATGGGAGATAGAATAATCAAATATTATCAGAATGGGAGATAGAATAATCAAATAGAATGGGAGATATAATATTCAAATAGAAGAATGGGAGTTTGTTGGTTGTTTATTGATCCAGCAGCTCCTAGGCTCCTGTCAAGGTCGTTATATGTTATGTCATGTGTTATATGCTGGGTTATCTGTGGATTATCGATCCACCTTGGTGTGGACAGACAAAATGATTATTTTCTTCAATATTGAGCGACATAAGTTAGCGACTATGTTCTGGCACTCTCCATCAGTAATCACTGCTCGTACGCTCTCTCCTACGCTCTATCTTTATTCTTCGCTGCATTATCAGTATCATTTCTCCTGCTCTTCTTCCTACTTGCCACGCCTGCTTTCTCTGTTTCCTCCTACCTTATGGGACCCCTTCTTTCATCCATCTCAGGGGACACTTTCTCCTTTTTTTTTACTATAATTTGCTCCTGTTTGACCCTCAAGATCCAACCTGATCTATTGAGTATTTATTATGTGACCAATAGGCACAGACCTGGTGAATCTTCCTCTTTTACCATTTAAGATTAGTTACTTGCCTCCTTTTCATTTTTGTTTTTATGTTATATTATTTGTTGCTTTTGGCCAACTCATTTTGGCCTGAGCTATTCTGCTTTTTACTTCTGTGGTGCATCTTCCATCTGATGTTATGATTGTGCCCAAGTATTTGAAACTTTGAACTTGTTTCAGATTTGTCCATTTTATTTTAAATGTTAAATGTTATGTAAGGATCATGAAATCAGCACCATTCTACAGTAAAAAAGTAAAGTACCCCCGTCACTCCAAGTGGCGTATAGGGAATATGGTGTTAGTGATCATAAATTTTACAGACCTTCGGCACATGATTTTTGGGGTAATGTGGTCGGTATTACGCCCCTGCCGCTTTACTTCCCCAGAAAAAATCCGGTACCCATTAAAGGCTGGGTGAACCAGGAACCGTCGGTTGGGATCGAACCCTACCTCTTGTTTTGTATAGTCCAGCTAACTAACCACTGAGCTATCGCGGCTCATTCTGCAGTAAATCCTCTAATAATCTCGGAGGTAGAATTGTGTCAAGTATGATAATTATGGAACTGATTCATGTCATTTAAAGACAACGCAAAAAGAAAGATTTCTAATTGCAAAGGTATAACGTTTTCTTTCTCTCCACAGGCCTCCTGATATCTGAGGGAATAAGCCATGGGCATGGAGGAGGAGGAGGACACGGTGGAGGTGGTCACGGCGGAGGAGGTCACGGTGGGGGTGGTCACGGCGGAGGAGGTCACGGTGGGGGTGGTCACGGCGGAGGAGGCCACGGAGGAGGTCACGGCGGAGGAGGCCACGGCGGGGGAGGTCACGGTGGGGGAGGCCACGGAGGAGGTCACGGCGGAGGAGGCCACGGCGGGGGAGGCCACGGTGGAGGAGGCCACGGAGGAGGTCACGGTGGAGGAGGCCACGGCGGGGGAGGCCACGGTGGGGGAGGCCACGGTGGAGGAGGCCATGGTGGGGGAGGTCACGGCGGAGGAGGCCACGGAGGAGGAGGTCACGGTGGAGGAGGTCACGGAGGCGGCGGACATCATGGTTAGTTGACGTCAACTACAGACCAACACTGATGTTTACTGAACATTGTTATCGTTCTCATCCTGCAGCGATCAACTCTACAACTCATCACTACGGTTATTCCTGATTCGAGCAATTGTTGATTCTCATGACGTTTCCGCAACAGAAATGCTCACAGTGTTGGCAACGAGGGCTGAATATAACGTGTATGTAGCATCCATTACTACACACAACTTTCTTGATCATTTCATCCGGTGATGGGCGGTATCACTGCAAAAATAATAAAGAAAAAAAATACCCATTAGACGTGTGTAAATCGTGTATTTGTTTTGCAAGTATCATTTGTCTTTATTCTTCGCTGCATTATCAGTATCATTCTCCTGCTCTTACTTTTTGAAGTTTTAAGCTGAAAATTAATTGTTACCTCTATTTTGTCTGTAATTGCAACGATGTCTGTTAATAGTTAGGAGTGAGGCTCATTAATTTGACTTTCCTCCCTCCAATTCCGGGTCCAGTTTAAATGGAGTTTTCAGGTTAATAATTTGTAGTGTTCCCACATAGATGGGATGCCTACTATTTCATCCATCATATGCGGTGTCTGCCATTCTCTCTTTTTCTGTTGATCATTGTTATTAATACTTTTTTGGAGGGAGGAGGAGGGGGAGGGTTATGGGAGATTTGTTGCTGAGATCGTATAATTTGTCTATTTAGTTCGATCTTTTATTGTAGGTTCGATCTTTTATTGTAGGTTCGATCTTTTATTGTAAGTTTGATCTTTTATTGTAAGTTTGATCTTTTATTGTAAGTTTGATCTTTTATTGTAAGTTTGATCTTTTATTGTAAGTTTGATCTTTTATTTAAAGTTTGATCTTTTATTGTAGTTTGATCTTTTATTGTAAGTTTGATCTTTTATTGTAAGTTTGATCTTTTATTGTAGGTTTGATCTTTTATTGTAAGTTTGATCTTTTATTGTAAGTTTGATCTTTTATTGTAAGTTTGACTTATGTATTCATCATCATTGAGTGCCGTCTCCGCAACGAAGGTTGGCTACCATGGAGCGCCATTTTGCTCTATCTCTTGCTTTGATGGTGCAGGTTGTCATCGGTTGATTTGTCCATCTTTTGATGTTACTCGTCCATGTTAATCTTGGTCTGCCTCTGCCTCTTTTACCTTGTATTTTCCCCTCCAGGATCACTTTCAGTAGGCTGTTGTGTCTTTTAACATGGCCTAAGGATCGCATTTGTCTTGTTCTAATTGTGTTCAGAAGTTCTCTTTTCATTTTTAGTTGTTTTAAGACTTTGTCATTTGTTTTCTTTTCCTTCCATCCAATTCTACCTATTCTTCTATATATCCACATTTCAAAGGCTTCAATTCTCTGTTCTGTTTTCTTGTCTAATGTCCATGTTTCAGCACCATATAGGAATATTGAGAAGATGTAACATTTTGCTATTCTTAGTTTTAGCTTTGGTGTTATTTGTTTTGATGTTAGTATGTCCTTCATGACATTAAAATTACTTTTTGCCATTCCTATTCTTTTGTTTATTTCAGTTGTACATTTTCCATCACTGGTTATAGTATGTCCAAGGTAGTTATAGTTCTGAACTGTCTCAAGGTCTATTCCTTCAATTTTGATATCCACTTGTGGGTTTTGGGTATTTTCTTTGTTTATGATCATAGTTTTAGTCTTTTTGATATTCATATCTAGTCCATATTTTTTGCTTGTCGTGTTTATTTCATTAAGTAATTGTTGTAGGTCTTTAGGATTTTCTGCTAGTAGTACAGTATCGTCAGCATATCTTAGGTTATTGATTATCTTTCCATTAATTTCTAGGCCTGGCATCTCTATGATGTTTTTAAAGATTTGCTCAGTGTATAGATTGAACAAGCTTGGTGATAGGATGCATCCTTGTCTTACTCCTCTTTTTATATCAATGGGTGTAGAGAACTCTTTGTTATATTTTATTATTGCTGTTTGCTCCCAGTATAGATTGCATATTAGTCGTATATCCATGTCATCTAGATGTATCTCTTTTAGGCATTCTATAAGTTGTTTGTGGTGTACTCTATCAAAAGCTTTGGTGTAGTCTATGAAGCAGGCATATATTGGTTTGTTTACTTCTGTGTATTTTTCGATTAATGTTCTCATGCAGAATATGGCTTCTTTTGTCCCGCTATTTTTCCTAAATCCAAATTGCTGCTCATCTAATTCAGTATTGATTTTATTCTGAATCCTTCCTTGTATAACTTTTAGCAAGATTTTTGTAACATGGCTCATTAGGCTTATTGTTCTAAAGTCACTGCATTCAACTGCACCATTCTTTTTAGGCAATGCAATGAAAGTTGATGTTTTTAACTTTCCCCTCCAGGATCACTTTCAGTAGGCTGTTGTGTCTTTTAACATGGCCTAAGAATCGCATTTGTCTTGTTCTAATTGTGTTCAGAATGTACTTATGTATTAACTAGTGAAAATCCAACTTGTTTCTTGGTATCATAGTTTTCTGTCTGAGAGCATTTCAATGGGACAAACAAGATCATTCATCGACGGGATTAAGTAAGGATGTCTTAGTTTAGTTTAATCGAAAGGTCATCCCCAGTGCACATCAGACAAGTTAATATATGCTGAGATCTCCTCTTAAGTATATCCCTCAGCGTGCATCAGCTAATGTCAGCAGTATTGCTTTGGTTTACAAGCGTTTCTTGTCTTCCTGGGTAGCGTCCACGTCTAGTATCTCTTACGTTGACAAGACTTTTGTGCAGTCTAAGGATGACTAGATGTCTACCGTCACCAGTTCAGATGAACATCTTTGTAAAACAAATAATGAATGGAGTTCTTGAAAACTACGCTTGTACAATGGGCACCAGATGACGAACCTTTGTTACGAAGATGATGTTGACGGATTAGCAGTTAGTGAAGACGGGCACCCTCTGCTAATAAATGTTAAATCATGCCTCCGTAGAACACAGCATGAAGATCAACGCACATGAGGCAAAAATAATGTTTAATAATAATAATGCAGTTGAAACGAAAGTCTTGCCATATTAACAACATTTAGAAAAAAAAGTTTTGATGAAAAATCTAGAATCGATAATTACCTGTACGACGGCTCCTTAACTAAATTCAAACACAGAATAGCACAAATAACAATTGCTTTGACAAGAATAGAATAAATTGGTAAAACGAATAAACTAGGCTTAAAGAAAAGAAAGCATACATTACATGCACTGATAATATTAATATTCTGACGTGCCAGCGACACCTGGACCGTTAAGAGACAACGTTGACAACAAACAATTGCTGTTGTGAGCAACTTCAAATTGATCAGCTAAAGCGCCTAAGACAAATTGATAAAAGAGTAGCTTGCGGAAAGTCTACTACAATGAGGTGTTTTACATTCGACACTTTTCTTTACATACAGACATGATATAAATCTAATGTGAAGCTCAAGCGTAGAAGGAAGTATTTCTGCACACGATACAGCTCTACGCTTAAAATTATATATGTCAAAGAGTTTAGTATGTCTATCGACGTTAGAAAAACAACATACACACTGTTTCGTTATTAACAAAACAACACAGCATGAGTCTTTCCATTAATAACATAATGATAGATAAGTACGATCATAAAATTTATCTAACAAGCTCATTTGCTACCAACACTGACATCAGCATCTTCAAGTCGCATATTCTTTGCAGAATGTTCCTCTCATTACTGCTCATCTAAAGACATCTCTTGTCTCTAACCCGATCCCCTATTGGTGTCAAGGTTAAGGTCTCTTTCATATCTTCTTCTTGGTCTACACATGTCTCGTCTTCCTGGAACGATTTCTTCTATTAATATTTTTTTACTGCATCTTTTGATGTTGTCATATTTTAATTTCTTCAGTAATATGTTATTTGTGTGCCTCCTCCACATCAGAAGGGGGCAATCGACATTTTTCGGGCACATCGTGGGAAGAGGAGAGTTGGAATACTTGGTTACAACTGGCAAAATAAAAGGAAAGAGAGATCGCGGACGACAAAGAGACAAAATACTGGATAGCTTGGTGTCATGGCATGAAAAACGGTCAACAACATAACTGATACGATGCGCTGTAGATAGAAGATTGTGGAGTGACATGATCACCTACGCCAACCGGCAAGGCACATGATGAGGATGATGAATATGTTATTTATAAGGAAGTTCTCTAAAATGTTCAGGTTGTATTCACTTCTTTAAAACAAAATGTATTCTATATAAGAATGCTTCTCTAATGACAATAATATTGAAATTAGCCTAGAAAAACGACAAGAGACCCGTTTAAAACAACAAAATGCAAGACAAGAAGAGACCACACATGAAGTAATGGAAACACCCATTACACAAAGAGAGCTAGAGCTGGCAATATTCAAATTAAAAATGAAAAAGTCACCAGGCAATGATGGAGTGTCCAATGAAATGATTAAGAACTTGGGAACTGCAGCTAAAGCAAAACTACTGCAGATCTACAACATTTGCTGGATCACAGGTAGAGTGCCACAGGCATGGAGAGAAGCAATTATGATACCATTACTAAAGCCAGGAAAAGATGGTTCAATAACATCCAGCTATAGACCAATCAGCCTTACAAGCTGTTTGTGTAAAACAATGGAACGTATAATCAATCTCAGACTGCAGTGGTACCTGGAAAGTGAAAATCTCCTTGTCCCACAACAAGCAGGCTTTAGACAGTGTTACTCTACCGAATATCAAGCAACCTATCTTTCCCAGGAAATTGAAGATGCGTTTCAAGAAAAGAAACTGGTACTAGCAGCATGGATAGACCTAAAGAAAGCATTTGATAAGGTATGGAAGGAAGGGCTTTTGAAGAAACTGAGAAATTATGGAGTAAATGGCAGGATGTACAAATGGGTCAAAGCATACCTGCATAACAGGAGAGCCAGAGTTCAACTGGATGGTCTTAAGAGTAAGAAGGTCTTATTGCGCCAGGGCGTTCCACAAGGAGGGGTACTATCTGCAACACTTTTTCTGATCTACATCAATGACCTAGTTACTGAACTACCACATGGCATCAAAGTGGCAATGTATGCAGATGACTTGGTAATGTGGTGCACAGAGGAGTATGCAACAGTGGCCTCCAAATTGCTACAAAGAGCTATGAATGCACTGAATTCATGGACAAATAGATGGTGTATCAGCATCAATACAGACAAATGCAGTACTACACTTGTCACACTCTCCCCAAAACAAAAAGCAGGAGCCATCTACATAAACAATGAGCCTGTGAAAGAAGACATACAAGCTACATATCTCGGAGTTACATTTGATAACAAACTATCTTGGAAACAGCAGATAAATAAGGCAACCCAAAAAGCAAGGAGGAAATTGACTATTCTAAGAAAGTTGTGTGGAACCACATGGGGTGCGAGTGGGAAAATACTTAGTAAAGTTTACCAACAGAGTATACGCCCACATTTAGAATATGGATCATCCGCATGGTGCTCAGCATCAAACACCACATTGCAAGAACTGGATAAAGTACAAAACCAGGCACTTAGGGTCATCACAGGAGCAATGAAATCAACACCAATATTGGAGATGGAGAAATTGTGGAGGATACCAGCACTGAGAGAACGGAGAGACACAAAGGTGCTGATACAGGCAGAAAAATTTGTATGCATGCCGAGACATCCAATGAAGGACAGATTCCAAAATCTTGCATTGGGACGACTTAAGAGAAGCAGCTTTATCCACCAAGCCAAGCGTATTAGTAGACAAACAACAGACATGCCAAGAGTTGTTAAACCCCTTCTGCCCATACCAGAACAGACTCCCTGGACAGATGAATCAGGATTATCAGTTCAAATACGGACAGAAGTGAAAGGAATAGTTGACAAAGAGGAACAAAATAGTCTACAGCGAAAAACAATAACTCTCAGTTTCCTGGATGAAGAATACCCACAAGACCTATGGATCCGTGTGTACACAGATGGATCAGCACAGAATGCAGTAAAGAATGGGGGAGCAGGTGCATATATAGAGTACCCAAATAACACTAGGGATATGAATAAAATAGCAACAGGGAAATATTGTCACAATTATGATGCAGAAATACAAGCAACAAAATTGGCAATAGAAAAACTGCTGAACAGTAATCTTAGCCCACAGCCTGTAGTGTTTTTGACAGATGCAAGATCAGTACTCCAGGCACTACAATCCAGAAAATTACCACATCTGCAGACCTTATTGACGGAACTCTGCAAGCACCACAGGGTTGCCCTGCAGTGGATCCCGTCTCACTGTGGAATACCAGGAAATGAGAAAGCAGATCAGTTGGCAAAGGAAGGTTCAACAGGCACACAACTAGATACACCAGTTACATACCATCATAAGAAACAGATAATCAAATCAATCAGAGGACCACAAGCCCCAAATCAGGATGCCTTTCATAATATGAATAGATATGAACAAGTTATCATTATACGCCTAAGAACAGGACACAATCGACTCCATAGTCACATGTATACAAAATTCAAGATCGGCACATCAACTACTTGTACATGTGGACAGGCACCCCAGACTGCTGAACACATACTTCAAGACTGCACTGAATATAGTAGACTGAGGAAAATCCATTGGCCCATAGATACAACACTACAGACAAAACTATATGGGCCACTGCAAGAATTACAAAAGACAGTAACATTTATACAGGAAACGACATTGCAGATATAGACAATACTTCAGGCGAACGAAAGATAGATAGATAGATAGAATGCTTCTCTAACATTGTGTTCCCTATGAGCCAGTCGTTCTCATTATTGCTCTGTTCCTTTCCCACCATGAGAGCAGCAAAGAAAGAAATAGGTAAGTCAAGTACCCCCGTCACGCCAAGTGGCGTATAGGGAAATATGGTGTTAGTGACCCTATATTTTACAGACCTTCAGCACATGATTTTTTGGGGTAATGTGGTCGGTATTACGCCGTGCTGCTTTACTTTCCGAGAAAAAAATCCGGTACCCATTTAAGGCTGGGTGAACACGGAAGCCGTCGGTTGGGATCGAACCCTACCCCTTGTCCTTTGTAGTCCAGTTCACTAACCACTGAGCTATCGCGGCTCCTTAAATAGGTAAGGTCTAGACGAATGAAAAGAGCGAAACACAGCCCTAGACACATGCGCACTGAAAGCTGATGCACTGAATCACATGGTGCAAAACAAACGGAGAGTTTGTAAAGCAGAGCTTTATGAAAACAAATAAGCATTAGTCACAACCATCTATAACAATTACAACTATCTATAACAATTACAACCATCTATAACAATTACAACCATCTATAACAATCTATAATAATTACAACCATCTATAACAATTACAACCATCTACAACAATTACAACCATGTATAACAATTACAACCATCTATAACAATTACAACCATCTATAACAATCTATAACAATCACAACCATCTATAACAATTACAACCATCTATAACAATCACAACCGTCTATAACAATCACAACCGTCTATAACAATTACAACCATCTATAACAATCACAACCGTCTATAACAATCACAAACATCTATAACAATTACAACCATCTATAACAATCACAACCGTCTATAACAATCACAACCATCTATAACAATTACAACCATCTATAACAATCACAACCGTCTATAATAATCACAACCATCTATAACAATTACAACCATCTATAGTAATAAGGCTAAAGGGCAAAAATGGGTGTATTTCCTTTTCATCTAATTTTTGCAACTATGAGAGCAGAGGTGTTTGTAGGTAGAATTACATCGCCGTCGACAGCTCTCATAGCTGAAGATGTCATGATTGTAGGGATTTTTCTGGAATTTTGCTCTCTGACCGCTGGTCTTACTACTTTAGACGTCTTTTGCTGAGGCACAATCAACTATAGTTTTACTAAGGCCTGCGGACTGAGAGTTTTCTCGGAATCACTCAAAGTGTGTTCACATCTTCAGCTATGCGAACTGCCTAATGTCATTCTACCCACAATCGCTCCTTCTAGCAAAGCTGAAAACGCCACAAACTTCGTGTGTTACCTTTAGCACGCAGATCTTATTAACACTATAGATGACTTTGGGCTGTGGCAAAATCCATGGCCTACTTTAGATAGGACTGAACGCAGAAAGGGAAACCCCGGAACAATCCACAAACGTGACGTTTTCAGCTTTACGTCAAGTTAGTAGTGGTTTTTCTAGGGTTTTCTTTCCCTTTCTGCCTTCAGTCCTAGAAGACTTTTTCTCAAGCCTATTTAAAGTAGGTTATGCATGAGTTCAAGGGAGCACCGATAGCTCAGTGGTTAGTGAACTGGACTACAAAGGACAAGAGGTAGGGTTCGATCCCAACCGACGGCTTCCGGGTTCACCCAGCTTTAATGGGTACCGAATTTTTTTTCTGGGAAAGTAAAGCGGCACGGGCGTAATACCAACCACATTACCCGCAAAATCATGTGTCGAAGGTCTGTGAAATATATGGTCACTAACACCATATTCCCTATACGCCACTTGACGTGACGGAGGAACCTTACTTTTTTATGCATGAACTCACAGCCAATTATATAGAATTGTTTAGTTGGCTATGCATAAGCAAACTCATATACAAAATCATATTTTAATTTCCTTCATGAACGCACCATGTCCCACTGTGCTCATTTACTGAACACGAAGATATTGTAATCTCTTAATAGTCAACCATGACAGAGGACAAGTTGTTTCACTAAATTAGCTTGTCCACCATTCCAGTTATACCATCGCAACCTATGTCCCATATGAATAAGAGATCGAATAAGTGAGTAAACCACAATATAGACATTGAAGGTGAGGCATCTATTACTCTTATAAATGCATTTAATGTTTGCGTGTTTGATGACAAAAACACCAATCAAACCAATATCAGTTAGATTTGTTTTAATAAAACTTGTCTGTTTTATTCCTGCTGTACGTAGATGGGCCATTGAACAAAGTCTGAAAAATAGAAAATCACATCCGAAATGAGGTGCTTGAGGAAAATAACAAACAACACAAGGGCAGATAGAGTTTCAAATGTGAAAATCGGAGAAAAAATCGGAATTAAATATATATATATATATATATATATATATATATATAGAAATTACAAATGATATGGTATGGACACTTAGAAAGAAAACAAACCAACTGTCATCAAGAGCACTCTGTCTAAGAACATCAAAACAGAAAGTATGAGGAAGTGCAAGGAACAGATGGATAGTGAAATAAAAGACACGCTAAGATCAAAACATTTCCTTTTTAACAGCAACCAGATATACCAAAGAAAGACGTTCTATTTATGAAAAAAGAGGATCAAACAAAAAGCAACCAAATATCTAGAGACATCATATTAAACTGAAAAGAACCTCCTTTCTCTGCAACGCTTAAAGGTATCAGCAGTTAGATAAAATACGAAAGAAGAAGAAGATATGTTGAAGATTTTTGAGCCTGTGTTTCCATATTTTGAAAAAAAATATTCATCATTCTTCGAGTCTTTCATTTACTATTTAATTCCATTGTTATTTTTTTTTTGTCCGCTCATTTGATCCTTTTATTTTTACTAAACTTTAATTCAACGTGAAACGTTTATATTTTGTTCACTTTTTTTTTGACCAATGTTAACGTCAATGTGGTCTTGAAAGCAATAATAACGGAAAGTGTCATTCATAGAATGCAGAGAAGAGGACCACCTGAAAGATGGTGAGCCTAGACAAAACGTGATCCACACAGACTACACTCACTGCCGCTTGCAGTACATCTGAATAGAGGAACATTCAGACTAACTTCAATGGAACACCGTCATCGTCTAGACGAGCTTATTGGTGATGGTGATTCCCGGAAACCCATTTTAAAATGCTGTACAATTATTTCTAAGGAAAAAAATAATTTCCAGGTATATCAATTTGACCCAGAGGCTTGGTCAGTTGGTACGGAGTTTTAATATTGTGATGATATCTTCCAAACCTCATATAACTCAATGGAAAATATGTGTGCGCAACACTATATATAGGCCAGGAAGCCGCGATAGCTCAGTGGTTAGTGAAATGGACTACAAAGATCAAGAGGTCGGGCTCGATCCTAATAGATGGCTTATAGGTTCACCCAGCCTTAAATGAGTACCGATTTTTTTTTTGGTTCTGGGAAAGTAAAGCGGCACGGACGTAATAACGAGAACATTACCCCAAAAATCATGTGCCGAAAGGTCTATAAAAATTAAGGTCACTAACACCATATTCCCTATACACCATGTGCCGTGACGGGGGCTCTTTACATTTTTTACTATATAGGCCACTGTGCACGAAATTTTGCACGACGTTAAGTCTTGATAACTTGGTAAACATTTTAGTGTGAGTGCTGTGCACTTAGATGTATATTTGAAAGTTTCTGGCACTATTCTTCTTATTCTTCGTTACTTCTTCTTTTGCCTATCAGCGTCGAGGTGAGATATAATTTGTGGTCTTTTGTTCTTCCCTTTACCTCTACTGCTGTTATGTTTCCTAATGTTTCTAATATTCCATGAATCCATTTTTTTTGGCGGTCGGCCCACATGATTTGCTGTGCGCACAATGTTTATTGTAATCTCGCTAGGTTGTGTTTTGATCTTTCTGCCTTCTCACGTGGCCAAACGTGTCCAATTTTATCTATTGTTGCTTTATGTATTTTATCGGGCGTTATTCCTAACTTTTTTCTTAGTTCTTCATTACTTATCTTATCTTTCAGGCTGTTTCCTGTCATTCGGCTAACACATTTCATCTCAGTGGTGGTTATTTTTCTGATTGTTCTTGCACCTAGGATCCAAATCTGGCATTGGTAGCACAACGTTGAGATGAAGATTGTATTGCAGAGTGTCCGTTTTGCCTCTAAAGTTATTTCCTTGGTTAGACAACAGTGGTGATAGCTCTCCAATGACTTGACAAGTTTTGATGTATATTGCTTGTTCACGGGGAAGTGATCACGCTACAATGTAAATCACGTGAAATTAGCAACGAGAAGAATTTATCACAAATTAATGGAAGGTAAAGGTGTAGATATCTCACATAGATGCGAAAACGCAATCGTTGAAATATAGATTACGTTGATTAGAAAAAAAGAGATTAGAGGTTTTTCACAATGTCAAGGTTGAATCAACAGCACCGAGATATAACAATTTGGGTGTTAGTTGCTAAAACAAATATATCGCCTGCATTACCACCTTTAAACGTTTACCGGAACAATATATCACGCAGTCAGGCTCGTTACACCAAACTGGATAGTTCGTTCAGAAATCCGTGCCCGCAGAGCTTATTAATTATCTCGGAAACTGTTTGATGAATTTCTGTAATTCTTTTTCATGAAATCTTATTTTTTTCACCGACCTTAAGATTTTATAACATTTAAGTACAAAGGTGGTCTGAATTTAGCACAAATCGTTTCTTGTCATAAAATTTTAGGAAAATATAAAACCGTGTGCTCTAAACATTAGATTTTACTGTCAATTATGTTAATTTTCGAACAAACCTCTCAGTGGATTGCGTCTTGCAAATTATGGTTCGGTAAGCGCTAAATGGTGCTAAGATTGTGTGGAGAGCACGTGAAATTTGCCCTTTAAACGGTGAGTTTATTACAACAAATGTGAGTATTGTAAAATCCTAAAAATTAGGACAACCAACAAGATCATATTTTTATAAACCTCAAAGAAATTGTTCCTAAATGCATAACAGTAGGGGAAAAATTCAGACCTAAAGTCGGTGAAAAAATAAGATTTCATGAAAAAGAATTACATAAATTTATCAGTTTCTGAGATAATTAATAAACGCTGTGGGCACGGTTTTCTGAACGAACTATAGATAGGAATTCAAACAGTACGAGTATAATGGTGATGGCTCTATATAAAAGACCAAGGGCAATAATTAACACTTGTGAACTTAATATAGACAAGTCAAATCCGCTTTTATTTATGCAAGTTTATTCTTTTCTTTTCTTTTAAGTAACTTATTGCAAAATTCGGGTTACTTTCCATATTATTACATGGGGATTCGTTTCTTAATTGTTGACAACTATTCATTTTCTCCCCTTTTGCAAATATATATATATATATATTTCTCAGTAAACTGTTTCCGGTTTTTATTTTTCTGATAACTAGGATAACCTGTAAGGAATCCCACCATGGCGTGATCTAGAGATCGAATATTCAGAGACAAGTTTCGAGTGCCAAAGACACGCAGATGCCATGGCGCAAGACGCAATGTGTGAAAAGGCCATGCCTTCCAATCCTCGAGACATGACAAGCATCCCACTGTGTCCTCCGGATGTCAGAGCGCCATCTGCAAAGAATCCTTTCTGTGGATGTCCCACAGAACCGAAGGACTGCTGGGACTGTTACCCGCCAGACGTTCTGGAAACTAGAATTCTGAGACCTCCTCAAGTGTGTATCAAACCTCCTTGTAACTACGTCATCCCTGCTATGACGTGTCTACAACCATGTAGAAAGTAAGTATGGATGCATTTTCAGCGCTTACAGTCTACGCTGCTAGCTGCACTAACTTGGTCACGACCTGTTTGAGTGGAATTGCAAACGGTTGTTGGAAATTTTAGCGGGGCGGATATGGGAATGTCCTAACTGCCGTGTCGCAACCGTGAGAAACAAAACAATTCATGAATACATGTTGCTCGATAAACAAATCTAATTGTCATCGCCTATGATTCACACCAAGGAGAAGCAACTCTGGCAACAATGTTGACAATTTCACCTTGCACTGCGTGATGACTTGGTGAGAGTGCGCTCCCTGCAGTTCAGAAGGGCCGGGATTCGATTTCCAGATGTGTCGAGATTGTATTTGTGACCGATTCTTCACATAGCCTATATAGATACCAAACAATTTTCTTGAAAGTTAAGGCTGCTTGATGTGATACGGACGATTCCACTCAAATAACTGCCGTATGTCGTGGACATACGAACTGGAGCAATATTAAAACAGGTAAAGGAGTTTAAATATCTGGGAGCAATGTTAACCTCAGGCGGTAGATGTACAACTGAGGTGAGATGCAGAATGGCTCAGGCAAAAGTAGCTTTCCAAAAAATGAGGAAGATACTATGCAATCCATTTTTGACAATAGAAACAAGATAAAGAGTTCTTAAATGTTATGTAGAACCAGTTTTAACATATGGATGTGAATCATGGAAAATAGGACAACAGACAAAAAAATCACTGATGGCTGTTGAAATGTGGTTTTACAGAAGAATATTGAGAATATCATGGACAGCGAAGAAGAGTAATGAGAACGTTCTGAAAGAGGCCAAAGCAAAAAGAGAGCTAATTTCCAATATTAGGAAGAAACAATCATCATTTTTTGGCCATGTAATGAGAAGAGAACAGCTGGAATATATTGTATATATAGAACTAGGAAAACTGAGGGACGAAGAGATAGAGGGAAGCAAAGAGAAAAGATACCAGGCAGCTTAAGAGAATGGCTTGGCAGAAGGTGAACAACAGAGATGATAAATAACTGTCGTGATAGAAAGTTGTGGAGAGACATGATCAGCTACGCCAGCAGGCTTGGTACTTGATGATGATGATGTCGTGGACAAATATAGACACTAGCACATGTTACCCTGTTCAGCACTAATCTGCAAGAATTGAAGGGCTTCGATTGCTCTGATACTTCGTTTCCTTAGCAGCAATCTCTTAGTAAAATTGCTAACAATGCCCATCGCACCCTGCTCCATAGATTTGTGGAAAACAAATCGAGATGTGAGTGTCAGCAATTAATCTTCAGAGACATGTTCCAGCCATGCATATTGTGAAGAAGAAGAATATTTTCTTGTTTCCTGGTAGTTTTCTGCTCTGTTATTTCAAATAAAATATCTACCACTGACAGGAATGCAACTTTTCCCTTGCCAAGCAACAGGTGACAGAACTTCGTCAACTGCGACAGGTTTATTGTGGACCAACAAATACTCGCGCTTTTATTCTAGCTTCATTGAGTCTTGGACATTTTCTACTGGGACGCCTCCTTTGTTTTATCCAACGGCTTGACAAAGTTTTTCATGAGATCCAACTTAATCTTACTGGCATCTACATGGGCTGGATGCTCAACATTCTTCTTTCTGCATGGCTGCAATGTCTGGCTGATGTGTCAATCTGTTGATGTAGTGGTTATTTCTTGCGTGTCTACCCCACTCACAGAGAAAGCAACAGAAGTTGATGTATCCACCCTGAAGTCTTAGCAAGAGAGCAACCATATGTAAGTCACACCGGAGTGATCACTGATGCTGATCATAAATCATTACCATTTTGCAAGAAAACATTTTCAAGATTCATTTTGGAGGAATCGATGAAGTCTCCCAATATTTAGGTTTGTATTTGACTCTCAGGGAAGTCACCAGAAATGTCTTAATACGTAGAAAGATCACTCTCTTTGAAAAAGAATGTAACAAGATGTTGCTGACTGACAAATTCGAACTCCATTTTGTCAAGGACTTCCTCTGTTGGGAACTCAAACGCTCCATCTTGTTCTTGAGTAAATTAAAAAAAAACTCTGACAAGGTTCACTTTGGTTTATTAGGTGTATTTTAGTGGCACCACAATTTGTAAAATCTGGAACGTGTGGAATTGATGGTTTAAGATTATATACTTCCTCTTCTTCCTCGGGTGAATTTGGTGAAAATTCTTCATCCTGGGAATCTGTTAGAAATTGCCATGAGTTTACATGACGTTTAGCAGAGGGGGAATGTTTAGATATGACATAGTCAAAGTGGTAGTCTTTGAGTAGTGCTTGTCTTGGTGCATCTTGATTCCTTTACTCCTTTGGTAGTCTTTGAGTAGTGCTTGTCTTGGTGCATCTTGATTCCTTTACTCCTTTGGTAGTCTTTGAGTAGTGCTTGTCTTGGTGCATCTTGATTCCTTTACTCCTTTGGTAGTCTTTGAGTAGTGCTTGTCTTGGTGCATCTTGATTCCTTTACTCCTTTGGTAGTCTTTGAGTAGTGCTTGTCTTGGTGCATCTTGATTCCTTTACTCCTTTGGTAGTCTTTGAGTAGTGCTTGTCTTGGTGCATCTTGATTCCTTTACTCCTTTGGTAGTCTTTGAGTAGTGCTTGTCTTGGTGCATCTTGATGCCTTAACTATTTTGGTAGTCTTTGAGTAGTGCTTGTCTTGGTGCATCTTGATGCCTTAACTATTTTGGTAGTCTTTGAGTAGTGCTTGTCTTGGTGCATCTTGATGCCTTTACTCCTTTGGTAGTCTTTGAGTAGTGCTTGTCTTGGTGCATCTTGATGCCTTTACTCCTTTGGTAGTCTTCGACATGCTTTTCAGAATTGGAGTGACCATGCAAAACTAATAATTACTGATACGGTAAGTTGGTTCTCTTTAAATTATGGCAACACAAAAGGCACAGTTTGTGTCTTTTGCAACCCAGCTGCTGTTTACAATTTTTTTCGCGAATATTTTGCAACGTTTGAGTGGCGTTCAGCTCTTATCCTTATCTACTAGTTTGCAGCCACTATACAAATCATAGGCTTTCTTAATCACTGCATCCTATATGCCGTTTTGTGATATAAAAGTAACTTCACGACAAATAAAGCAGACATTATTTGCACTGTTCACACAGGTTCTGGGCCTTTGTAAAATATATCTATAGGGAAATAAGCATTAAAATGTGCCTATATAAAGTTGTTTTGTTATGAAAACCAGTCTATACAGAGAGGTGCTGCAAACATAGGCATGATTGCGTCGTCTAATTTCTAATGAGGTTGTTGCTGATCATTTGCACAAATTATGCAATCACATGTATCTATAGAACCTAAATACATAAATGGTAGTGTAACCCTCGGAAACTAGAGCCAAGCATAATTTGTTAAATGTCATTTTTTCCGTTTTCAGCATTAGTTAAGATCAACTTCTTTCATGTCTGAAGCATTTGGGTCGCTGAGCAGTTTGTTACAAGTAAATTAAATTAGCAGAACTCCCGTGTAACCAGGACAGAGACAAAACGACTTAAGGGACATTACCCAAATACAAGTGAGCTGCGGTACAGTAGCTGCGAGAATCATTTGATAACAAAAGAAATGGGCGAGAGGGTGTAGGAGATCCGCGTTCACAATCTGGTAATGTCCAGGAATGTCGTCATAGTTAGGGATCTCACAACGAGAGCGACATTGGTCGCTAGTTTCTGGTGAAATACAGACTACGAATCAGCTCACTTTAACGTTTTGTTCCGAAGTTGCGGCGCCGACACACATCAGTCATAATCTGACCTTTTACTAGCTAATACAACGATGAAGGTAAGCAATAACATAAGTCTTAGCCGTTGTGGTCTCTCTTGTCTGTCCTACTTATCTATGTATGTGTCCGATTAGTATTGTCGATCATTTATATATCTTAGATATCAATGTTGTTTTTATATTTTTCTGGCAATATTTTTATCACTTGCTCTGCAAAACTGATTGCTGGTGTTGGTTTTATCTGCAAAACTAGAGAGCTGGAGCTTACTTGCAACCCGCTGTGTTTTGATTGGTCAGTAGACGAGCCAGGATCTAATGACAGTTACGGGCGGAATGGTCTCAATTGGCACGACTGGAAAATGGAAGAAATTACAAGAAACTCGTTCAAGCCAATGGTCAAAGGATTTAAACCTCAACACCCAGGTAGGTAGTGCTCTGTATGTGAAGCCATTTCTATTTATAACATCGTCCACCCAGGTAGATAGTTCTCTGTGTGTGATACCATTTCTATTTCTAACATTGTCCACCCAGGTAGGTAGTTCTCTGTGTGTGATACAATTTCTATTTCTAACATCGTCCACCCAGGTTGGTAGTTCTCTGTGTGTGATACCATTTCTATTTCTAACATTGTCCACCCAGGTAGGTAGTTCTCTTTCTGTGATACCATTTCCGTTTCTAACATCGTCCACCCAGGTAGGTAGCGCTCTGTCAGTGAAGCCCTTTCCGTTTCTAACATCGTCCACCCAGGTAGGTAGCGCTCTGTCAGTGAAGCCCTTTCCGTTTCTGACATCGCCCACCCAGGTAGGTAGCGCTCTGTCAGTGAAGCCCTTTCCATTTCTAACATCGTTCAACCGGGTAGGTAGTGCTTTGTCTGTGAAGCCCTTTCCATTTCTAATATCGTTCAACCAGGTATGTAGCGCTCTGTCTGTGAAGCCCTTTTCATTTCTAACATCGTCCACCCAGGTAGGTAGTGCTCTGTCTGTGAAGCCCTTTCCATTTCTAATATCGTCCACCCAGGTAGGTAATGCTCTATCTGTGAAGCCCTTTCCATTTCTAATATCGTCCACCCAGGTAGGTAATGCTCTATCTGTGAAGCCCTTTCCATTTCTAACATCGTCCACCCAGGTAGGTAATGCTCTGTCTGTGAAGCCCTTTCCATTGCTAATATCGTCCACCCAGGTAGGTAGTGCTCTGTCTGTGAAGCCCTTTCCATTTCTAACATCGTCCACCCAGGTAGGTAGTGCTCTGTCTGTGAAGCCCTTTCCATTGCTAATATCGTCCACCCAGGTAGGTAGTGCTCTGTGTGTGAAGCCCTTTCCATTTCTACATGCTGTTGTCTCTGCAACTATGTTTATGCTGCTTGTTGTTTAGTCAGCTTTGTATATTAATACCTTTCAGTGAAGTTCAGTATTCCAGTGGTCTACTGGTCCTGGTATTAGCATTAGAGTAGAACCACAGCCAGTTGTACGGACAGGCTGTATGTATATAGTATATGTGCAAGCATATTTTCAGGTCTTCATTGAGTGCCGTCTATGTGTCGAAGGTTGGCTACCATGGACATTCCGCCCTGTCTCTTGCTTTGATAGTGCAGGTTGTCACAGGATGACTTGTCTATCTTTTGATCTTACTCGTTCATGTTAGTTTTTGTCTACCTCTGCCTCTTTTATCCTGTATTTTCCCTTCCAAGATTACTTTTATTAGGTTGCTGTGTCTTTTAACATGCCCCACAAATGTAATTTGTCTAGTTTAAATTGTATTTAGTAGTTCTATTTTCATTTTTAGTTGTTTTAAAACTTTATCGTTTGTTTTCTTTTCTTTACATCTAATTCTTCCTATTCTTCTATTAATCTATATTACTATTCATTATTAGTGAAAAAATGGCGAAGCGTTTGAAATTATTTTCCGGTGGAGAATTTGTGTGAAAGTGTGTTTTGATTTAGTTGGTAAGGTGCCTTGTCCTGATAAGGGGTATTTATTCCACCAAGAAAGTTTATTACGTCGAACTGTCGGAAGATGCATAGATAAATGAAGAAAGATGTTTAAAAGAGCGTGCGTCAGAAATCTTAGCATTCTTCGTCACCTTAGATCAGTCGAGCGATATGACAGACGCAGAGAAATCAGTTATCTTTGTCAGGGAAATTGACAAATTCCCTAACATCACGGACGACATTCACATAATAGCATTACAACCATTCGAAGGCGCCACAACAGGCGAGGACATGTTTTAATATTGGAGATCGCTCTTAAAGATATTGGAATAAATTTGCACAGGCTTTTTGGAGTGACAGAAGACAAGTACCATCTATGACTAGTCAGATGTCAGGCCTGGTTGGTAAAATAAAACCGCAATTATTAGATGTCGAATTAGGTCTATGTAACATTGTATATCCTAACATGTCTCGTGTTTAACAGGATTCTCCATGGCACCAGCGCCCCCGCACACACCCATCTACATAGCCACTCAGCCACTCGAGTGCTACGGGGCACAGACTCCTTGCAAACCGGAACCTTTTGCTAAAGATGTCAACTACTTCCGGGATTGGCGATGTCCTGAACACACACGTCTACCACCATGGAAACCCCCATGTGCTACATGGGCAACCAATCAACATCTTTGAAAACAAATCCAATGTTTAGACAAGCTAAGATCTATGCATTGCATTGTTTGATATTACAATACATTATATTGTATTATTAATTATTAATTATTGTTATAATAATTCATGATGTGTTGTGTTATATTGTGTTGCGTTGCATTTCGCTAATTCACGTTGCGATATTTGTTACTTATGTCAAGGTATTTAATTTAAAGTTGTATTATTATATAATACAGTTGCATGCTGTATAATATTATAATCTAACATATCATTTCGTATCATATCAAATGAATACTCCAGATTTCTCAGCGACCCTTGCTGCGTCAGGATCTTAGAACAATAACTCATCAAGATCCTATTAACTACTCTGGCCAAGTTACTAAAGATCGAAGAGGGAAGACAACTCGGTATCCACAAGTGCCTTGCTAATGTCGAACATTTTGGTCCGAAAGAAGTAAGCTATCAGAGCTTTGCTGTCTTCGACAACACAACTCACGTACGCCAAATTGACACGAAATGATAAAGGTAAAGGTCAAGTACGAGACTTGAATCCGCGCCTTAGAATGCGAGTTCTCATCCATACATGCTCGACCACCTATCCAGAAGTGTTCGGAGACTTCCGGATAGTCGCATTAAGCATCGGAAATCACGATGAGTCGCGGCATTCCTCACCTTCCCAGAGTACCACCTTGGTACCCATTTCTGCCAGCAGCTGGGTCGACCAATTGGTATTTTTTTTTTCCAACCACGAGTACAACTCACACTGCTTCCATCGGAATCAAACACGGGTTGTCCGAACATCAGTAGCCCAGTCGGGTGGCTGTCCCAAGTAGGCTATCAAGACCCCCAACCAAACGATGAAGAAGAGTAGTAGTCGAACTCTTAAATGGAAAGAAGTTACCAATTCACGCCATATATCATGACATATTACATCATGTAACCCTATTTATAAATATTGTGTTGTGTTATTTCATTTTGTATTAAATTGTACTGTATTCCAACAACGAAGTTAATTCTTTATTTGAAACTATCAAAACGGTTCTTGTATTATCCAATCTTCAACTCTTAGTTCAAAGTTATTGGCTTTGTATGGTGCTGACTGATCAGTTACTTGCAAGTTAGAGGGCCATATATTTTATTACATTGGGAGTTAGAGAGAGAGAGAGAGATAGAGTGAGAGAGAGAGAGAGAGTGAAAGAGTGAAAGAAAGAGAGAGAGAGAGATAGAGAGAGATAGAGAGATAGAGAGATAGAGTGAGAGAGAGAGAGATAGAGAGAGATAGAGAGATAGAGTGAGAGAGAGAGTGTGAAAGAGTGAAAGAAAGAGAGAGAGAGAAATAGAGTGAGAGAGAGAGAGAGTGAAAGAGTGAAAGAAAGAGAGAGAGAGATAGAGAGAGATAGAGAGATAGAGTGAGAGAGAGAGAGAGTGAAAGAGTGAAAGAAAGAGAGAGAGATAGAGAGAGATAGAGAGAGATAGAGAGATAGAGTGAGAGAGAGAGAGTGAAAGAGTGAAAGAAAGAGAGAGAGAGATAGAGTGAGAGAGAGAGAGAGTGAAAGAGTGAAAGAAAGAGAGAGAGATAGAGTGAGAGAGAGAGTGAAAGAAAGAGAGAGATAGAGAGAGAGAGAGATAGAGTGAGAAAGAGAGAGTGAAAGAGTGAAAGAAGAGAGAGAGAGAGAGAGAGAGAGTGTGAGAGAGAGAGAGAAGACACTGATTTATTGAGTTATTTGAGGGTCATCATCATTGCACTCCAAACATGTCTACAGGTACTCAAATTCCCTCCTATGCAAGTCCCGCAGTGTCCAGCGACTGACGACTTCAGTTCTGTGTTGGTTGATATGTCTTCTCATACGTCCACTAAGTTTCTCGTTTCTGGCTGTGCCCATCTTAACTCCCATCTTACAAGAAGTGACGTGGGCTCATGGTTGTCGAAGTCCTGTGCCCTTCCCACATCTTGGAGACATTGATAATGTCCGCCCGATCCTTTGGTTGACCGTCTTCAAGAGAAGACATATCTTGCGGTGGACAAAGGGTTCTTAAGAGTGTAGGAAATAAACTTAGATTTTCCTACCAAAAAAAATGTACATGACAGTGAAGTGGCAGTTGGTTTATATTGTTGATCCGAATTGTTCGTATGTTGTGAAATTCTGATGTAAACTTAGAGAAATAGGAAAAAGAAATAGCATACAGTTCCGACAATAAAAAATCAGTAAATATAAACTTGTAAATACAAGATACAGGATAATCACAATCTTGAGTCATCTCTGTATGGAAAGATTATTATATTAGGAACACTTGACTTGCTTTGATCTATAAAAAAAAAGTAAAGTACCCCCGTCACGCCAAGTGGCGTATAGGGAATATGGTGTTAGTGACCATAAATTTTACAGACCTTCAGCACATGATTTTTGGGGTGCCCGTGCCGCTTCACTTTCCCAGAAAAAAATCCGGTACCCATTAAAGGCTGGGTGAACAGGAAGCCGTCGATTGGGATCGTATCCTACCTCTTGTCCTTTGTAGTTGCTTTGATGAATAATATATATGTATTCTCTAATATTCAAATTATCCCCCTGACAATTGGATGTCATCAAAATAGTGGTCACGAACTCGAGTCACAATTTGATCAACTTTAACTCTTCCATAGATGTTTGGTTTATTTCATTCCATTATCTAGAGTGCATGGGGCTACAGAGGGAAAAACAGAAGAAAAGGTGGTGCTCCCTCTTGTGCGTGGACATTGGAGTCCCAACAAACGCTGCTGGTTATGATCTAACTTGTGACGATGTGTGATTATGTCAAGGAACATGCGACGGTGATTTTAATGTTTCCTCCCGTCTGTTTATTAACGGTCATTTTTTTCTTCTGGTGATGTATTGAAAAGAGGAAAGCTCCGGAGGATATTGTCGCGTCATAAGCAGGAAAACTGAGGAAAGAAATGATAATGGAAAGCAGACATAAAATAAACAACACAATAATGTAAGTGAATGGTTTGGTAGGGAAAAAAGAACTGATAACCAACTATAGAGAGATACCTCTCTCTCTCTCTCTCTCTCTCTGCGATCAAGACTCAATCAGAGTAGGATTCCAGACTCTCTCATGAAGTCAGCTGTCTGTTTAAGCGAATCGACTGCCCCATATAGTTTCTCATCCAGGGAGGTGGGCGTGGACCACATTGCTCTTCTCAAGTCTGCGTACTGGCAAACTGCGTTCCTGTAGAACATGTTTTGTAGTCATATTGTCCAGTGTACAGTGGCATAAGCTGGTTGTACCTATTTTGAATTTGGTGAACATGTGATTTCTCATTCTATTGTGGCCTGTGCGTAGGCGAAGTATGATGACTTGATCCCTCCTTGATAGTTGGTGGTATCCGTCACTCTCGTTATGCTTTGGGTGTTCTCGTTTCCATTTTTCATGGAACTGACCCTTGAGGATGGGTTTGGCTTCATTATAACTGACCGGATGGTTCTCTTGTAGTAATCTCCCTCCCTCTTTAGCTAATTTGTCTGCGTGTTCGTTCCCGTGAATATTACAGTATGATGGTATCCACTGAATGACTACTCTCTGGAAGTTATTGCATAGCTGAACCAGGGTAGTTCTCAAGTCATCTAGTTCATTGTTCTTGGGGCTTTCTAAAGCTGATAGTACTGACAGTGCATCAGTCAGAATCACCAATTTATTGTGCATGTTATTTTTGTGTTGATTAGCTAGTGTTGCAGCATCTTTGATGGCCTCCGTTTCTGCTTTAAAGTTGTTTGAGAATTTTCCAGTAGCTATTGACTTGGTAATCTCGTCCTGATTATTCAGCGTCAAGAACACACCTCCCCCTCCATTTCTGGTGGCATTGTAGCAGAGCCATCTGTGTATATGTGGGACCAAGAGTCCTGTGGGTAGGTATCGTGTATGTGTTTTTCTGCTACGTGTTTTCTTTCTGTGCCTGATTAGGTGCCTTTTTTCATGATTCCTGTTATATTTTCCTTAAGTTCTGGTATTTTATGTTTTCCATGAGGAGACATATCAGATGGGCCCAAGGGTTTCGATATTGTTTGGGAAAGTACTGGGTCTCCAGTAGTTAGTTCATTGGCGATTGCTACGAAATTGCTCATCTTTAGTCGTACAAATCCGAAACCAGTTATTCTTTGGTGCATGGGGTAGCTAAGGAGTCTTCTATATTTCTTCGCTTGTTGCAATACTTTAGTGATCCGTCTGTCATCTGAGGGTTGTAAACCTGTTAATGTTTCTAGAGTCTTGGTAGGTGTAGATTTCATAGCACCAGTGATGATACGGGCAGCTTTGTTCTGTGTTCTGTTAATTTGCCAAGGTGTGATTTGGATGCCATAGCCCAGGCTGTGAATCCATACTCTAGAACTGGTCTGACTCTTCCTACGCAAAGTCTTTTCAAAATTTTGTTGTCTGCCCAAGTCCATTCCTGCTAATTTCTTCATAATATTTGTTCGTTTTATGGCTTTTATCCTTGCTCTGTCTATCTGATTTTTCCAAGTCATTCTGCATTCATGATGACACCAAGATATGTTGGGTTGTGGCCAATAGGGAGTGTATGGTCTTTTATCTTTAAGTTTGCAGAGAGTGTGTTTCTTGATAGGCTGAAAATTTTATATGTAGTTTTTCTTTCGTTGATTGGTAAGAACCAGGTGTTCGTCCACTTTTCAAGTTCACCTAGGGCATCTTGCATCCTGGGTCCAGCTACCAACATACTTTCCTCGCGAGCCCATAACGCCAGATAATCTGCATATATTGCTGAGTGTATCCTGTTTGGAATGTCCTTTACTATGTCATTTATGAAAATCAAAAAGAGTGTTGGGGACAAGACTCCGCCTTGTGGGACACCTTGTTCGATAGAGACCTTCTTACTTAGTTGACCTTGAACGTGTACTCTGGCCGTTCTATCCTGAAGGTATTGAGAGAGCCAATTGAATAAACAACCATGGATGCCAAGTCTAGAAAGCTTGTTCTTCAAACCCTTTCACCAAACCCTGTCAAAAGCCTTCTCCATGTCGACCCAGACTGCCAGCGTAAGTTTCTTTTCTTGTAGAGCATCCTCTATTTCATGTGCAATGTAGGTGACCAGGTCCTCAGTTGATCTGTGCTGACGGAAGCCACTTTGTTGTGGTACGATTTGTTGTTTTGTCTCCAAATGCCACATAAGTCTTCTGTTAACCAGCCTTTCCATGAGTTTACTAAGGCAGCTCAGTAAGCTAATTGGTCTAAAGCTACGTGGGTCTAGTGGGTCTTTTCCACACTTGAGGATGTGCACCATTAGAGATTCTTTGCAGATTGCCATGATCTCTCTTCCAGCTAACATTCATTATCCTTAGAAGCTGACTCTTGGATTTCTGTCCCAGATTTAGGAGCATTTCGTTGGAGATTCCATCTTTACCAGGGGAACTTTTGAGCTTCAATCCTTTGAGGGCAACATCTAATTCGGTTGGGGTGAAGATCGTCGTTTGATGTTCTTCTGGTGCTAAAGGTATGTGTTTTGCATCTTGGTTTTCCCGCCTATGCAGCTTTCTGTTTGTCTATTGGAATGTTTATTCTACTAATGTTTTTGTAAGTTTCTATCAGTAGATTTTGCTGCCCTTTTGCCTGTGAGGATGTAGTGATTGTGTGTTAATGATATTGGAGGTCGGCAATTGTTTTCGTCGCTCAGAGCTTTCGCAAGTTTCCATAATTTATTACCATTTTTGTCTAGATTAAGGCTCTCTGTTTTGTCTATCCAGCTCTGTCTGGCTGATGTCATGACCTCACGTCTGTACTAGCTGTAGAGAGATATGATCACCTACACCAGCAGGTACGGCACTTGAATGATGATGATAATCCTAGTGCAGTGCCCACTTAGTATAGAAGTCAGAGTTTGTGTTCCACCGCGGGTATGTAACAAATGTTTACTCAAAGAGGATAGAAGAATAGGTAGAATTGGATGGAAAGAAAAGAAAACAAACGATGAAGTTTTAAAACAACTAAAAATGAAAAGAGAACAACTAAACACAATTAGAACAAGATAAATGAAATTTTGGGGGCATTGTAAAAGACACAACAGCCTAATAAAAGTAATATTGAAAGGGAAAATTCAAAGTAAAAGAGATAGAGGCAGACCAAGACTAACACGGACGAGTAACATCAAAGATGGACAAGTCACCCTATGACAATCTGTACCATCAAAGCAAGAGACAGAGTGGAATAGCGTTCCATGCTAGACAGCCTTCGATGCGGAGACGGCACTCAATGATGATGACTCAAAGAGGAATGGAACCCGCTTTTGTTGTTTTCTTTGAACACTAGTCCCAACAATTTGATCAAGTAGCTCCACAACGGACATCAATCAATGAAACATTATAAAGGAAGGGATATAATTGTGCGTAAAAATGTTTATTTTGAGTTCATGCTGGTTACTTGCCCTTTGTTATGAAAATATGGCAAAATGCAGTGTAACCTCTAGCTTCGAATGCTCCAGAACTCGAACGCTAGATTCGAGAAAATTGTGATCCAGTGTTTGAACATTACTTCTATGTTCCATATGTTCTTGGGCAGCGAAAATACGTCACATGTAAATGCATTCATTGATTCTATTGCGTGTCATGTCATCTCATCCATTACTCTCGTGTGTTTTCAGTGCTTTTTGCTCTTTATATTTGAATGTTTGGTTATATTGTATATATATATATATATATATATATATATATATATATATATATATATATTTAATCTGTTAATTATAGTATCAAAAAAGGTTGTGGAAGCAATGAAACCTAAGAGGAAGATTGTAGAATCGACGATTGAAATGAAAGTGGGACTTATCTGAAAGCACGAAAGCTGCAACGGTCACATTTTAAAAAAATATATCAAAGAGAGAGAAAGAGGGAACACCACGTCACATGTTTCTCTTCCTCTCCACCAACCACACATGACCCTCCCGACCAGATTACAGTAAATGCAATGCGTATTTCATGTATTATTCTGGTATCCCATTTATTATTGAAAACATTTAGTTTGTGCTATGTTAACCTTAAATTAAACATATTTTCTGTTTAAATTTATCGAATGGGTACTTTTTTAAGGTCTGGAAACATGTTAATTAGTTTTTATTATTATTTCTCATGTAAATCAAATGATTCCGGCTTTGAACATAAATGCAGTGTAAGTTCGCAATACTAGGCTCCATTGTATTTGTTTGGCAATAAAAATTCACTCCAAATTAGATGTCGTACTATATATTATAATACCGACCACATTACCCCAATAATCATGTGTCGAAGGTCGGTAAAATTTATAGTCACTAACACCATATTCCCTATACGCCACTTGGCGTGACGGGGGTACTTTACTACTCTTTACTTTTACTATATATTATATATTACGATTACAAGTGCTTGCTTCTGTAAAAAAGTGAAATGACATTAATGCAGGTTGTCTCACCGAACCAAGTACTTCTTGAATGGCATTACTCCAAACATTTCCTCCACCAGAGTAGGCCAACATGTTTTGCAGCTATTCTGGACTAATACTCACCAACAACAACCGTATTGTGTAGCTACCCTCAACCAATTGACTGAGATGACAAGAGATAGTAGGAAGGCGAGTTACAACACTTAAGACAAGCTACAGACATGTCTTTTAATTTATCGCACAGGGAAGGCACTCCTGTTCAAATTTCGTTACAATACCTTCATTGGTGTTAGAATTATAAATGAGATGTCGGATTTGGTAGCGAATGAAACACCGTGTATCAGCGGTTATAATCATAGATTAATTAGATCAGCTTAACACAGGTAATAGATCAGCTTATAAAAGCAATTAAATCAGCTTATCAAAGGGAATATATAAACTTATCAAAGGGAATATATCAACTTATCAAAGCGACTAGATCAGCTTATCAAAGCGAATAGATCAGCTTATCAAAGTGAATATATCAGCTTATCAAAGCAAATAGATCAGCTTATCAAAGTAAATATATCAGCTTATCAAAGTGAATATATCAGCTTATCAAAGCGAATAGATCAGCTTATCAAAAACAATATATCAGCTTATCAAAGCGACTAGATCAGCTTATAAAAGCGAATAGATCAGCTTATAAAAACAAATAGACCAGCTTATCAAAGCAAATAGATCAGCTTATCAAAGCAAATAGATCAGCTTATCAAAGCAAATAGATCAGCGTATCAAAGCAAATAGATCAGCTTATCAAAAAGAATATATCAGCTTATCAAATCGAATAGATCAGCTTTTTCAAAGCAAATAGATAAGCGCATCAAAGCAAATAGATCAGCTTATCAAAAAGAATGTATCAGTGTATTAAAGCAAATAGATCAGCGTATCAAAGCAAATATATCAGCTTATCAAAGCAAATATATCAGCGTATCAAAGCAAATATATCAGTGTATCAAAGCAAATATATCAGCTTATAAAAACAAATAGATCAGCGTATCAAAGCAAATAGATCAGCGTATCAAAGCAAATAGATCAGCTTATCAAAGCAAATAGATCAGCGTATCAAAGCAAATAGATCAGCTTATCAAAGCAAATATATCAGCGTATCAAAGCAAATAGATCAGCTTATCAAAGCAAATAGATCAATGTATCAAAGCAAATATATCAGCTTATAAAAACAAATAGATCAGCGTATCAAAGCAAATATATCAGCTTATCAAAGCGACTAGATCAGCTTATCAAAGCGAATAGATCAGCTTATCAAAGCAAATAGATCAGCGTATCAAAGCAAATAGATCAGCTAATCAAAGCAAATAGATCAGCGTATCAAAGCAAATAGATCAGCTTATCAAAAAGAATATATCAGCTTATCAAAGCGAATAGATCAGCTTTTTCAAAGCAAATAGATCAGCGTATCAAAGCAAATAGATCAGCTTATCAAAGCAAATATATCAGTGTATCAAAGCAAATAGATCAGCGTATCAAAGCAAATAGATCAGCTTATCAAAGCGAATAGATCAGCGTATCAAAGCAAATATATCAGCGTATCAAAGCAAATAGATCAGCTTATCAAAAAGAATATATCAGCTTATCAAAGCAAATATATCAGCGTATCAAAGCAAATAGATCAGCGTATCAAAGCAAATAGATCAGCTTATCAAAGCAAATATATCAGTGTATCAAAGCAAGTAGATCAGCGTTCCAAAGCAAATAGATCAGCTTATCAAAGCGAATAGATCAGCGTATCAAAGCAAATATATCAGCGTATCAAAGCAAATAGATCAGCTTATCAAAGCAAATATATCAGCGTATCAAAGCAAATATATCAGCTTATCAAAGCGACTAGATCAGCTTATCAAAGCGAATAGATCAGCTTATCAAAGCAAATGGATCAGCTTATCAAAGCAAATAGATCTGCTTATCAAAGCAAATAGATCAGCGTATCAAAGCAAATAGATCAGCTTATCAAAAAGAATATATCAACTTATCAAAGCAAATATATCAGCGTATCAAAGCAAATAGATCAGCTTATCAAAAAGAATATATCAACTTATCAAAGCAAATATATCAGCGTATCAAAGCAAATAGATCAGCTTAACAAAGCAAATATATCAGCGTATCAAAGCAAATATATCAGCTTATCAAAGCGACTAGATCAGCTTATCAAAGCGAATAGATCAGCTTATCAAAGCAAATAGATCAGCTTATCAAAGCAAATAGATCAGCTTATCAAAGCAAATAGATCAGCTTATCAAAGCAAATAGATCAGCGTATCAAAGCAAATAGATCAGCTTATCAAAGCAAATAGATCAGCGTATCAAAGCAAATATATCAGCTTATCAAAGCGACTAGATCAGCTTATCAAAGCGAATAGATCAGCTTATCAAAGCAAATAGATCAGCATATCAAAGCAAATAGATCAGCGTATCAAAGCAAATAGATCAGCTTATCAAAGCAAATAGATCAGCGTATCAAAGCAAATATATCAGCTTATCAAAGCGACTAGATCAGCTTATCAAAGCGAATAGATCAGCTTATCAAAGCAAATTGATCAGCGTATCAAAGCAAATAGATCAGCGTATCCAAGCAAATGGATCAGCTTATCAAAGCAAATAGATCAATGTATCAAAGCAAATAGATCAGCTTATCAAAGCAAATAGATCAACTTATCAAAGCGAATAGATCAGCTTATCAAAGCAAATAGATCAGCTTATCAAAGCAAATAGATCAGCGTATCAAAGCAAGTAGATCATCTTATCAAAGCGAATAGATTAGCGTATCAAAGCAAATAGATCAGCTTATCAAAGCAAATAGATCAGCGTATCAAAGCAAATAGATCAACTTATCCAAACGAAGGAGATATTTAAAAATTAAGTAATTTTTGCCAACATTTAGAAATCAGTGACTTTGGTAAATTATAATTAAATTTGGAGAAAGATTATTCACAACGCAGAGAAATCAAGAAACATGTGAACAAATCACAAGAAGAACTCCATATTGAATTCGTGAACTAAAAGAAATGTAGTTTTACTTGCATTTACATGTGAGTCTGCAATCAGTCCCCAAGATAGCTTGATTGTGCGCTAGTAACAATGCGATTTGCTTTCAACGTCTTGCTAAAGTTTAAAGACAATGACACGTTTCAGATAGTTTCAAAGGAAAAGAAAAAAAACAGCAAACATTGAGTTAACTCAATTGATTACATAATCTGAAAATTGAAATAAAGTAAAAAGATGAAATGATAGATTAGAAGTAATATGCATGAATACAGGTATCATAGTCATATTTCTTCTGAAAATGTTATCACAGATTAAACAACATATAACAAACATACCACACTTTACTAATAACAAAGTAACAAATAATGTGTACAATGACTGCAAATGCTTTATTATTTTTGTTTACAGAAGCAGGTTTATCCACCAAAAAAAGATTACACTATTTCGTAGAGCAGGAAAATATCAATTGTTATCTCACAGGCAGTTGGGGGATCATCAATCGAACACGACAGGCTCGAATGTAAGAGATGAATGAAGATGTCAGTGTTATCCACTTTAAGATAATGGCTTTTCTAATCAGAATTTGGAAAGTCCTAGGGGATGAGTTGTTTGTAAAGCTGATGTTTATGTGTCAAAATGACCCAATTGTAGTCGTGTTGATCTACAGGCTTCGGGCAACTTAGCCGTGATGCCCATGGCCATATCCCCAGTGGCCTCCATGCCCTCCACCGTGACCACCATGACCCCAACCATATCCTCCATGCCCTCCACCGCGACCACCATGTCCCCAACCGTGACCACCATGTCCCCAACCGTGACCACCATGTCGTCCACCGTGACCACCATGTCCTCCACCGTAACCGCGATGTCCCCAGCCATGTCCTCCACCATATCCTCTACCGTACCCACCATGTCCTCCACCATGTCCTCCACCATGTCCTCCACCATGTCCTCCGCCGTGTCCCCCGCCGTATCCCCGGTGTCTTCCATGGCCCCATCCGCCACCGTGACCATAACTCATGACATTGTACACCAGAAAACCTGAAAAGACAGCACCAAACATAACCATATTTTGTTAACATAATTTTGATCAAATGAGTACAACATGACAACAATTTTATAACGCTACTATTTATATATGGTTAGTGTATGTGATACATGTGAAAGTTAAGTGTACACTTTTGATGTGTGACTATCTATCTATCTATTGACCTTTCGAGCCGTAACCGGCCCATAGGGCGTAGACCAAGATACACCTTCTCCTATATGAATTTTTGTTCTAGCAGTTTTCTTTTAAAGATATTTTATCAAATCTCGCCATCTGTCTCTGTTCTGTGCAAGCAGTTCTATCTCATTGAGGGAGCCGATTCCTGCTGCTCTTGCCTCTCTCATCAATGTTCTTCTCAATGTCTCCCTGGGTCTTCCTCTTTTTCTTTTACCTGTTGTTTCCCATATGAGGGCTTGCTTTGCTATTCGATTATGTGACTACTAGGACTTAATAAAATATTGATTAGAATCCAAATATAAAACATACCCCCCTTATAAAGACCTCCTTAAGCTGCAGATTAACGATAATTTAGCCTTGAGTAATTTTGTGATCGCCACACTAGCTTTAAGAAACAAAGATCGTTGGTTCATTCCTTCATTGCGTCCTAGCTAACTCAACTTTTAAATATAAACATGAATCGCAGAACTTGACTAGGGAAAACATCAATATGGGGCAGTGGCTGAACACCTTAGCATTACGGGATTAAATATTCTAAAGTTAAAACAGCACATTTATGTCGCTGATTTCTTCAATTAATAGTTTAGTGAACGATACATTTTCGAGCTTCTTCGAGATCAGTTTTCATACGGCAGACCAGTTCTGAGATAAAAGGATGTTTGCAGGGCTTCCTTGAGTCTATCGCGAAAGAAAGTGAGAAAATCTGGCTTCAAATCGTAGCACATGGAGAACAAAAAATAATAATAACTGCACAGCTACACGCATTACATTGTTGAGGAAGCGTTGATGTCAAATTAAGAGACAAAAGGCTCAAGAGAAAGGAGACGAGGCCAGGCACCATGAATACATTTTGCTCATTCTGTCGCCGGATCTGTCTATCCAATATTGACAGATTCAGCCACGAGAGAAGCTGTTGAGTAAAATGACATCCAGCATAAACACTAATATTTTTCCAAACTACTGACCATTCATGATTGCTTACTACTAATCGTCTGTCACAACGACAAAATCTAGACATTATTTTGTGGGTTACTTAGTTTGTACCCCTGTCCCTACACTAGGAACGAGGCTCTGTCTTATTTAAACAAGAGAACAAAAACCCGCAGCTCTTGATTAGTCGGTGAGTGTACAGATCTATACTATCTCCCTCTACAAGCAAGCTTCATACTTGCCTTGACTGGTTTCAACCTCACGAAACTGAATCCAAGTCTTCCACGTAGTAGGCAACGTGATGAGGCTAAGATCAAATATGGATTTTTTTTCAAGTGATAATGTCTAAATTTACTTCAAATGATGTTTAGTTTTGCTTCAAATGATGACTAAATTTACTTCAAATAATGTCTAGATTTGCTACAAATGGATGTCTAGATTTATTTCAAATGATAGTGTCTAGATTTACTTCAAATAATGTCTAGATTTCCTTCAAATGTCTAGATTTTGTTCAAATAATGTCTAGATTTTGTTCAAATAATGTCTAGATTTCCTTCAAATAATGTCTAGATTTTGTTCAAATAATGTCTAGATTTTGTTCAAATAATGTCTAAATTTACTTTAAATGATGTATAGAATTGCTTCAAATGATAATGTCTAGATATACTTCAGATAATGTCTAGATTTGTTTCAAATGGATGTCTAGCTTTATTTCAAATGATAGTGTCTAGATTTACCTCAAATATTGTCTAGATTTATTTCAAATAATGTCCAGATTTGCTTAAAATGTTAATGTCTAAATTTATTTCAAATGATAATGTCTAGATTTATTTCAAATGATAATGTCTAGATTTATTTCAAATGATATTGTCTATTGTCACAAACTTTGCAAGAAATATTCAACGTTTTCTATTGTATCTATAGACAAAGCTTATAACAAACTGTGGCAAGCAAAACTCGTGAATTGCTGTCCCCGACAAAGTGGGTACTGGACAGTCAGCGGCACGATATGTTTAAAAATGATCTATTTAAAAATAATTATAATGTAATACTGGCAACATATTTATGTAGATGTTCATAACTGGTATTACCATCTGGCATGTAACATCATGGGATAGCTCAGTGGTTATTGAACTGGACTACAAAGGACAAGAGGTAAGGTTCGATCCCAACCGACGGCTTCCGGTTCACTCAGCCTTTAATGGGTACCGGATTTTTTCTGGGAAAGTAAAGCGGCACGGGCGTAATACCGACCACATTACCCCAAAAAATCATGTGCCGAGGGTCTGTAAAATTTATGGCCACTAACACCATATTCCCTATACGCCACCTGGCGTGACGGGGGTACTTTACTTTATTTTACTATGTAGCATCATGACAACAATGATGTTAGAGAAATTCGTACTTACATAAACAAAGTGCAAGAATTATGAAAACCTTCATTGTCTCTCAGCTGTCTCTTTCTCCTGAAAATACAACCTTGTATATGACAGATCAGTAGAGGAAACACGGCCGCAGCTGTGACAGACTGACGACAACAAACCCTCATCTTTATATAGGAAGTCTGGTAAGATTTCACATTACATAACTCATTAATTGTCGTCATGCAATCAAAATACTTGAGGAAGGCGTTTACATCGTGATGAGCACACTTGTCATATTATTATATATATATGCTTGTCTCAAGACAGGCACTAGGAAGGCAACCAGAGAGAGTCAGCTTGAACCCTTCTTAGAATGTGCCGTAATTTAGGTCGGGCAAACACAAGCACGATGGCTATATTTAAGTAGCAAAAAAAAACGACATGAGACGAAATGAGAACAAGAAGTTGATGATTAAGAAAAAAATGTGTGTGTGGACCGTCTTATCTTTGTGCTAAGTCATGTTGTAATTTCTTTATTAATATAGGATTTCAGTGATGGTTTGAACTGTCTATTTGAATCGGTTATACTGATTGTGTTGTTTGATCGCTTATTGTATATGTTGTTCTTTAACATTCACAGTATAAATGTGTTTCTTAGTTGGAATTTATATTGTTTTAGCTTGCAGCTGTCCTTTCTGAAATTGTTGATTGCATTTTCCCTATCGCTAGCTGTCATTGGCTGGATATTAATTATGAATGGTGTGATTGTTTATGTAATTCACTGTCAATTGTTGATATTCATTGACTGTTTCCTTGACTAAATTATCATTTCTATTGACTAACGTTTACTGATATTATTATTTTTTATATATTTTTCTTGTTGACTAAGATTTGCTGATATTCATTAACTCTTAGCGGGTTGATTGTCTCAGCTACTGAATGTTGGCGCTGCAATTTATTGAATTGGTAGGTGTGTCCCTATATACAAAGGCTACATTCAGTTTAATATTGAATAAATTGTGTTTGAGAGAAGATTTGTCTCCTCCTCGTAAATTAGCTTACAATTATTTGTTCTTCTGTTCCAGTTCGAGAAAAAATAATCTTTCTTTTCAACCTGGTTTAATGCTTCTCTTTATAATGGGAGTGGTAGAAGTGTTTCAGGATAGCTTCTGTTTTCAATTATTTGTTAGAGGTCAATGAATGTGAAAGATAACATTTTCTGTGTAAATGACACACAGTCTGTGAAGCCTGTAATGGAAGGCTCTATAGAGCTATAGAACAGCAGACGATCTGATCATTATTTATACCCGATGGTGTAAACAGTGATGACAGAGGAGAAAGATTAATAGAATTCTGTGAAGAAAACAGACTGATAATGTGTAACACCTACTTTGAGCAAGAGAAAAGGAAACTATTACCATGGAAAAGTCCTGGTGATAAGAAGAGAAATCAAATAGATTACATAATGATAAAAGAAAGGTTCCGTAACAGCGTAAAGAAAACCAAAACCTATCCAGGAGCAGATAATAATTCAGATCACAATCCTGTAATGATTAAAATGAAAATTAAACTAAAGAGAAACAAGCAAAAGTCTAATTCATCAACAAATCCACTAGATATAACAGCTTTAAATCAAAAAGATATTAAAGATACCTATACAATACAAGTAAAGAACACATACCAGAAGCTGCTAGAAGAAGGAATTGGGCAATACAGAAGAGAAAATCCTGATGAAAAAGTAACAACCAAATGGCAATGCATAAAATAAAGCATACAAGAAAATCTGCGACACCTTATCCAAAAGAGAAAAGAACAAAAAACAAAAATGGATAACTAACACCATCTTAGAAAAAATGGAAGAAAGGAGACAAGCGAAGAACACTGCCCAATACAATAAAATAGATAATGAAATATGCAAAATGTGCAAAAAGGCAAAAGAAGACTGGCTCAGCCAAAAAAATGTATAGAAATAGAAACTATGGAAAACAAACAAGACTTAAGAGGAATGCACACAGAAATTAAGAGAATGACTAATAAAAATTTAAAAAAAGCCACAGAAGGTGGATGCATTGCAGACAAAAAAGGAAAAATGCTAACAGACAATAAAGATATTATAGATAGATGGCAGGAATATATAATATAACTATTTCATGATCAAAGGGACAAGAAACAAGTTATAAAATGTACATCAGGCTATACAATCTGAGGTGGAAAAAGCTATAAAAACAATGAAAAAGGGAAAATCAGCAGGACCTGACAGCATACAGATAGAGATGATACAGGCACTAGAAGATTTTGGCATTGCATTGCCTAAAAAGAATAGTGCAGTTGAATGCAGTGACTTTAGAACAATAAGCCTAATGAGCCATGTTACAAAAATCTTGCTAAAAGTTATACAAGGAAGGATTCAGAATAAAATCAATACTGAATTATATGAGCAGCAATTTGGATTTACGAAAAATAGCGGGACAAAAGAAGCCATACTCTGCATGAGAACATTAATCGAAAAATACACAGAAGTAAACAAACCAATATATGCCTGCTTCATAGACTACACAAAAGTTTTTGATAGAGTACATCACAAACAACTTATAGAATGCCTAAAAGAGATAATGAAAGATATTTCAATAACCTAAGATATGCTGATGATACTGTTCTACTAGCAGAGAATCGTAAAGACCTACAACAATTGCTTAATGTGATAAACATAACAAGCAAAAAATATGGACTAGATATGAATATCAAAAAGACTAAAACTATGATTATAAACAAAGAAAATTCTCAAGACCTACAATTAAATATCACAGTTGAGGGAAATAAATCTGGAGACAGTCCAGAGCTACAACTACCTGGGGCATACTATAACCAGTGATGGAAAATGTACAACTGAAATAAACAAAAGAATAGGAATGCCAAAAAGTAATTTTAATGTCATGAAGAACATACTAACATCAAAACAAATAACACCAGGACTAAAACTAAGAATAGCAAAATGTTACATCTTCTCAATATTCCTATATGGTGCAGAAACATGGACATTAGACAAGAACAGAACAGAGAATTGAAGCCTTTGAAATGTGGATATATAAAGAATAGGTAGAATTGGATGGAAGGAAAAGAAAACAAACGATGAAGTCTTAAAGCAACTAAAAAAAGAAGAGAGAACTACTAAGCACAATTCAAACAAGACAAGTGCGATTTTTGGACCATGTTAAAAGACACAACAGCCTACTAAAAGTAATCCGGGAGAGGTAAATACAAGGTAAAAGAGGCTGAGGCAGACCAAGACTAACATGGACGAGTAACATCAAAAGATGGACAAAATCAGCCTACGAAAACCTGCACCATCAAAGCAAGAGACAAAGCAGAATGGCGCTACATGGTAGCCAACCTTCGTCACTTGATGATAATGATGATGGTGCAAACCCTTCGGCTAATTATTTTCTTGATATATTATGAAAGGAGTCTGTGTGGGTTCACCGAAGCCAAGCCTCCGCGATGCCATTCTTCTGTTGTAAAATGATTTTAAAAGCTCGCTAAAGATCGCGTCAAACTATGATTTTCTTCCTCCTTTCAACTCCCTGCGGAGCAGAGGTCTTCAACAAACACTTTCCAAGCCGTTCTGTTTCCTGCCATTCTTTTATGATCTTTCCATGTCTCCCATCATCTTCATCTCTGCTTCAGTCTGTCTTCTCCAAAATATTTGGTCTTCCTCTTTGTATTTTTTTCTTGGGGAATCCAAAAAAAGAGCCTGTTTTGTAATACTCTCAGTTGGCTTCCGCAGTGTGTATTCTTTTCGTCATCTTCTTCGATGTATCTTTTTGTTCACTGGTATTTGACTGGTACTTTTCCATAATTCTACGTTAGTGATTTCGCCCTGCCATTTCCATCCTTTTATTCTGCACAAGCATTCATTAATGAAGGTACGTATCATCAGGATTGTCATTTGTGTTTTTCTCCATGTTTCGCAGCCATGATGAACTATAATGTTAATCGCAAAAACATGAACAATAAAGAAGAAGAAGAGAGAATTGAGTCAACATCGAGCTAATGCGCGTTGTCATTATTTTTGCGGAAGGCTACGAAAACCAGAATTCGGCCATCTGTTTTTTTTTCATCTGCCCCTCGTTGGAGCTACCCTTCCTTGTTCTTCAATGATACCAATTCCACAAGGCAATGGTAAAATATAGTGCCACATCAAATGTCCAGATTCTGCTTCAAGGTTTACCTCCTGTAAGGTGATTATCAAGGGCTTTCCTCCAAATACTTGTCCAAAGATTTAAAGAAGTTTGCTGGATGAACACATATCTAAACCGTCAAACTCGTAGCCGATTTATAACTTAATTCTCTCTTAATTTTAAATTCCAACCTGTCAAAGTTTCTTCGTTACAAAAAACTGTGGAGTCTTCATTGAAATAAAGTAATTAAAATGTATGTACGAAACATGTTACATATACATACATCGGGTTAATTCTAAATAAAAGATGCATTTTGCTACTGAAGATGCGCTTGGCTACTGAAACAAAAGAATGTTCAATATTTGCCATTTCTACCAAGAACCGAGTAATTCTGAAGCTACCACCGATCTACTGAGATGCGTTATGCTACCTTATCACCCAGTCACGGTTAGCCCGGTAATGTATTCATATACAATTATATCCTGTTCCAATCTAAGACATCTGACCCAAAGTTCATATGTTCTTTTGATGTGAACCTCCAAACTATTGATTTGTAACCGTTTCATTGTATGTCACTCTTTGCTGATTCTCTAGAATCTAAAATCTCAGAAAATAATTACAGACACATAATGAGAAACTACAAGCAAGCACCATCTCACAATAAGCACTAAAAGTTTAGATAAAATAACGAAACAAAAGTGACGAAACTAAACACAGATAGCAATGTATGAATTGAATCGCAGAGCTCCATTAGGTGTATTTTGTTTTCCTAATCGAAGTATGACACAATCATGTTGAGAACACAACACAACTCTCATGCCGTTCAGATATAAAGAAACATGTGTGCTTTATAAAATATTGATTTAATTTTGAGAACAGAACACGTCTCTCAAGCTGATCAAACATGAATAATGGTGTTTGTTTTATTGAAAAATAACCTAATGTTGAGAACAGAACACTACACAGAACTAAGACTGGTCAAACATAAACAAAAATATTGTATATTTTAATGAGTCCCCTTATAAGGGAGTAAGACACTATAGGAAACAGAAAGTGAAACACCAGTAGCTTAAAAGATTGTTATGGAAATATGTCAACAACAAAATGTATCAACAATTTCATGGATAGCAAGGAGGCGAGGCATGATTACATGCATACAAGTCAAGAACACATCATTGAAGCAAATCATTTATAATGTTATTTTATTGATTATATTTTGTGTAGCAACAATTTATTTCCTTTCCGAGACATAAAACAAAACTATGTTCACTGGTCAGGAAGCCGCGATAGCTCAGTGGTTAGTGAACTGGACTACAAAGGACAAGGGGTAGGGTTCGATTCCAACCGACGGCTTCCGGGTTCACCTAGCCTTAAATGGGTACCGGATTTTTTTCTGATAAAGTGAAGCGGCACGGGCGTAATACCGACCACATTACCCCAAAAATCATGTGTTGAAGGTCTGTAAAATTTATGGTCACTAACACCATATTCCCTATACGCCACTTGGCGTGACGGGAGTACTTTACTTTTTTTTACTATGTTCACTGGTCGCGCTTTAAAATCTGCACATCAGGAACCAGCAATATATGTATATGGTACATCATGTGTACATCAACAATTAACAATCATTTTGTGACAAAATAAAGTATTGATTGTATGATAAGAATCATAATTCAAGATTTAGATTTCATTGTTGTTAATTAAGAGCAAATTAAGAAACAAAGTTGAACGCATTCGAAAATAAATGTCTAAGGAAAATACTTGGTATAGAATGGAACGAATTCAAACAAACGAGGAAATTAGAGAAATCGCCAATCAACCACTAATATCTTCAGTAATAAAGAAAAGACGATGGTCATACGTTGGACATGTGATGAGAAGAGATAATAATCGAATAGCAAAGCAAGCCCTCATATGGGAAATAACAGGTAAAAGAAAAGAGGAAGACCCAGGGAGACACTGAGAAGAACATTGATGAGAGAGGCAAGAGCAGCAGGAATCGGCTCCCTCAATGAGATAGAACTGCTTGCACAGAACAGAGACAGATGGCGAGATTTGATAAAATATCTTTAAAAGAAAACTGCTAGAACAAAAATTCATATGAGAAGGTGTATCTTGGTCTACGCCCTATGGGCCGGTTACGGCTCGAAAGGTCAATAGATAGATAGAATTAAGAGCAAAGATTACTGTCTGTAATCGTTTTTTTTTTTAATAAATCATAACACACACTACAACTCAAGTAAACTTACTTCCCCCCCCCCCCCCCCAACGTTTAGCCTCTATTCACTTTCCTCAGCCACCTTTCATACTCTCTTTGAGCACGTCGATTTTCACGTTCTTGTTCTCTGAGTCTTCTTTTATACAAGGCGTCATCCTTCTGTCATAGATGCCATTGACTCCTTGACCAGGGATGCCATTAACTCCTTGACCGGGGATGCCATTCATTCCTTGACCGGGGATGCCATTCATTCCTTGATCGGGTGTGTAATTAATTCCTTGACCAGGGATGCCATTAATTCCTTGACCAGGGATGCCATTAACTCCTTGACCAGGGATGCCATTAACTCCTTGACCAGGGATGCCATTCATTCCTTGACCGGGGATGCCATTAATTCCTTGACCGGGTATGTAATTAATTCCTTGACCAGGGATGCCACTCATTCCTTGATCGGGGATGCCATTCATTCCTCTACCGTAGACACCATAGCTTCCTCGTCCAAGGACGTCATTAATTCCTCTACCATCGATACCTCCATATCTTTGATCACCTCCGTCATCATAAAAGCCATATCTCCTTCCGCTGGAGTACTGGCTCGCCACTAGACAAACTACCACACCTGAAAAGGAACAAACATAAATCAGTATTATAATAGTCTTTTCCTACTACGAGTATTAATAAATAAACATGTTTTTAAAACCCATAAATCTACTTTATTTCCTGCAGTCTCTCAATAGCTCCAATTTTACCAGATGCGCTAGTTAACGACACATTTATGTTAAGGACCTACCGCTTAGATAGATTCCACCATCCAATCATAATTGCCTTTACTACCATATTATTTTTTAACGTGCTAACGATAAGCAGAGAAGTAAAGAAACTGTTCAGAGTATTAATGACAGTGCTTCTTTAGTTTCAATATTAATGTCACTTTTTAAAGTAAACAATTTGACGGGACATAATTCACTGCGTCTGATTCGTGCAGGAAACCCATTTCTCAGAAGGTTTAACTACATCACGTAAAATAAAGTTCTAATTTGTCTATTGTCTGTTCTTCTGTTCTGATCACATTAGATTTTCACCACAACGAATGCCTCGATTAACGAGTTTTCAGCCATAGAAAATAGAACCACGGGGTCTACGATCATTTAATGAAAACCTCATTTTTTCATCAGCTCCATTGCCTTGGTTGAGATGTTCGCTCGGAACAGAAGATATGTGACGAGATGCAATGTAGATCATGTGAGTAGTATAGATGGCCGATAATGCCTCCTATTTCTTCGTTTTCTGCGTTAAATGCCCGGTTATTTTCCTATATAGAAAGTATACACGCAGGTGCGTTTTGTTAAATGCCCTGTGTTTTTTGTCTATATAGAAAGTATACACGCAGGTGCGTTTTGTTAAATGCCCTGTGTTTTTGTCTATATAGAAAGTATACACGCAGCAAGACGGATCGACCAACACACCGAGACCTCGGTGAGCATAGGTGACCTCGTGACGCGCACTGCCTCACGATATGCGTGTGCTTGTAAATAAATAGTGTGTTGTGATGATTTGAAAAGGGAGGAAACCTCTCCGTCTCTATCTCTCTCTCTCCCTCTCCATCGCTCTCTCTCCCTCTCTCGCTATCTCTCTCCCGCTCCATCGCGCTCTCTCTCTCTCCAGCTCTGTCTCTTTCGATATCTATCTCCTTCGCTGTCTCTATCTCTCGCTATCTCTCCAGCTCTATCGCTCTCTCTCGCTCCAGCTCTGTCTCTTTCGGTCTCGCTATCTCTCTCGCTTTCCATCTCTGTCTCTCGCTATCTATCCAGCTCTATCTCTTGCGGACTCGCTATCTCTCTCTCTTTCCATCTCTGTCTCTCGCTATCTATCCCCCGCTCCATCGCTCTCTCTCTCGCTCCCTCTCCAGCTCTGTCTCTTTCCCTCTCGCTATCTCTCTCTCTCGGTATCTATCTCCCTCTCCACTGCTGTCTCTCTCTCTCTCCCTCACCATCTCTGTCTCTCTTGCTATCTCTCCCTCTCCATCGTGTTCTCTCTCTCCCCCTCCATCTTTCTCATCTATCCTCTCTTAGACGTCTAACCTATCAGGCCACCCTCCCTCCTCTCCCTTTATCTCTCCCACATCGTTCCGCCCTCCCGTATATTTTTAGCGTCCCTCCTATTGTAACACTTGATTATTCTCATCTTTTATGTCTAGCACCTCGCCTTCCTTCCCCTAGACTTCTCTGTATCTCTCTCTCTCTCTCTCTCTCTCTCTCTCTCTCTCTCTCTCTCTCTCTCTCTCTTCTAACCCCTACTAGACTTCTTTCCTACCATTCGTACTTTATACACATCACCATTAATACAACCGAAATTCCTATAATGATAACCTACCACATCGTTATGAGATAAGAGAAAAACAGAAAAAATTCAACTTACACCGTAAAATATACCACTACAACACAGACCGCTAGACTGAACAGTACTATGAAAATAAACGTCCGTGATTCAAGCGCGCTTATAACACGAAGTTTCACATGCAACTGGTAAATAAATGTTGGACGACACTATTTCACTCTCGACTAACATCTAGACTAACCAATCAGAGAAGAGGATTTCTATCGGACACCCATCAACGAAATGACTAACCTTTAGATTAACCAATCAGAGAAGAGGATTTCTATCGGACACCCACCAACGAAATGACTGACCTCTGGATTAACTAATCAGAGAAGAGGATTACTGTTATCGTGATAACTGACCTCATTTTCCACTTGAAGTGCTGTCGAGTCTGACGCATGGGTTACTTTAAAGCGATTCGGTCCTGATACAATCCACCTGTCGAGTCATTGGTGGGGGAAATAATTCATGTGGCGGGTTACTTGAACGCGCTTTGACCCTGATGTAATATCAGAGGAGTTGCATAAGGCCCAAAAATTACGCCAAATCGCAAACATTTTACTACCAGAACACAAAAAATTTTAAGTCATGAGCGAAAAAGTCGACCTCAAAACCCTAAAAATCTACTCACATAGTCATACTAGTTAGACACAACGAGCAGAAAGTTATATTCAAAGTCCAAAAAGAGTGGTCAAATCACTAACATTTTACCTCCAGAACACAAAAATGTAGGCTCATACTCAAAAAAAGCGACCTCAAAACCATAAAAATCTACTCACATAGTCATACTAGTTAGACACATCGAACAGATAGTTACAGCCAAAGAGTTTGGTCAAATCGAAAATATTTTACCCACAGAACACAAAAATGTAGGCTCATACTCAAAAAATCGACCTAAACACCATAAAAAGGTACTCACATAGTCATACTAGTTAGACACATCGAACAGATAGTTACATCCAAAGTCCCAAAAAGAGTGGCCAAATCACTAACATTTTACCTCCAGAACACAAAAAATTTTAACTCATAAGCGAAAAAGCGACCTCAAAACCATAAAAATCTACTCACATAGTCATACTAGTTAGACACATCGAACAGATAGTTACAGCCAAAGTCCCAAAAAAAAGTTTGGTCAAATCGAAAATATTTTACCCACAGAACACAAAAATGTAGGCTCATACTCAAAAAATCGACCTAAACACCATAAAAAGGTACTCACATAGTCATACTAGTTAGACACATCGAACAGATAGTTACATCCAAAGTCCCAAAAAGAGTGGCCAAATCACTAACATTTTACCTCCAGAACACAAAAATTTAGGCTCATACTAAAAAAGTCGACCTAAAAATCCAAAAAAGCTACTCACAGAGTAGAAAGTTATATTTAAAGTCCAAAAAGAGTGGTCAAATCACTAACATTTTACCTCCAGAACACAAAAATGTAGGCTCATACTCAAAAAAGCGACCCCAAAACCATAAAAATCTACTCACATAGTCATACTAGTTAGACACATCGAACAGATAGTTACAGCCAAAGTCCCAAAAAAGTTTGGTCAAATCACTAACATTTTACCTCCAGAACACAAAAATGTAGGCTCATACTCAAAAAATCGACCTCAACACCATAAAAAGGTACTCACATAGTCATACTAGTTAGACACATCGAACAGATAGTTACATCCAAAGTCCCAAAAAGAGTGGCCAAATCACTAACATTTTACCTCCAGAACACAAAAATTTAGGCTCATACTAAAAAAGTCGACCTAAAAATCCAGAAAAAGCTCCTCACATAGTCATAATAGTTAGACACAACGAATAGAAAGTTATATTCAAGGTCCAAAAAAACGTTATTTTAGACATCCCCATTGCAAAAATTTACATAAAAAACCACTTTTATGATTTTACCCTCTTAGCATTTTTGAGGGTTACGCCCATGAAATCGGTAAAAATCGTAAATTTTCACGCTAGGCATACCCCAAACTTTATTTTAGACATCCCCATTGCAAAAATTTACATTAAAAACCACTTTTAGGATTTTACCCCCTTATCATTTTTTTTAGGGTTACGCCCCTGAAATCGATAAAAATCGTAAATTTAGCACGTAGGCTTACTTAAAACTTTATTTTAGACATCCCCATACCAAAAATTTACTTAAAAATCACATTTGAAATTGTTACCCCCCTTAACATTTTTGAGGGTTACGCCCCTGAAATTGATAAAAAATTGAAATTTAACCTCAAGGCATACCTCCCACATAATATTTGACACCCCTACATATCAAATTCCAACAAAAAAACAACAAAAAGCTAGTAGTGCTAGTGGCTGTGGACCCACCCTAACATACTACTTCTCGTTGTCTTTCGGTGCATGTGCGTGCACTTTTAGACGAGTGATAGGTTAGACGTCTAAGAGAGGATAGATGAGAAAGATGGAGAGGGAGAGAGAGAACACGATGGAGAGGGAGAGATAGCAAGAGAGACAGAGATGGTGAGGGAGAGAGAGAGAGACAGCAGTGGAGAGGGAGATAGATACCGAGAGAGAGATAGCGAGAGGGAAAGAGACAGAGCTGGAGAGGGAGCGAGAGAGAGAGAGAGAGCGATGGAGCGGGGGATAGATAGCGAGAGACAGAGATGGAAAGAGAGAGAGATAGCGAGTCCGAAAGAGATAGAGCTGGATAGATAGCGAGGACAGAGATGGAAAGCGAGAGAGATAGCGAGACCGAAAGAGACAGAGCTGGAGCGAGAGAGAGCGATAGAGCTGGAGATATAGCGAGAGATAGAGACAGCGAAGGAGAGAGATATCGAAAGAGACAGAGCTGGAGAGAGAGAGCGCGATGGAGCGGGAGAGAGATAGCGAGAGAGGGAGAGAGAGCGATGGAGAGGGAGAGAGAGAGATAGAGACGGAGAGGTTTCCTCCCTTTTCAAATCATCACAACACACTATTTATTTACAAGCACACGCATATCGTGAGGCAGTGCGCGTCACGAGGTCACCTATGCTCACCGAGGTCTCGGTGTGTTGGTCGATCCGTCTTGCTGTGTGTATACTTTCTATATAGACAAAAACACAGGGCATTTAACAAAACGCACCTGCGTGTATACTTTCTATATAGACAAAAAACACAGGGCATTTAACAAAACGCACCTGCGTGTATACTTTCTATATAGAAAAATAACCGGGCATTTAACGCAGAAAAACGAAGAATTAGAGGGCATTATCGGCCATCTATACTACTCATGTGCAGGGTCTGATGCTTGATATCAAAGATCATCTAACAGGGAGTCTACAGTTTCTGCTATATGTGCTGTCTTCGGTTTGAAAGATTAGTATGTATATAAATGTAATGTTTTCAATTAAAAGCTTTCCAAAATTTTCAATTAAAAGCTTTCCAAAATTTAATTAATCTTTTGATCAACGTGATATAAATAGCCACGGTAAGTTTTGATCATAACTTGCTTTTATCAAAATTTCTATAATTTTCTATTTGATGTTGTAGACTTCGTTTTTTTTTTTTTTAGTTCTTTTCTTTAAGTTTCTACTTATTTTAAATATTCTATCTATCTATTGACCTTTCGAGCCGTAACCGGCCCATAGGGCGTAGACCAAGATACACCTTCTCCTATATGAATTTTTGTTCTAGCAGTTTTCTTTTAAAGATATTTTATCAAATCTCGCCATCTGTCTCTGTTCTGTGCAAGCAGTTCTATCTCATTGAGGGAGCCGATTCCTGCTGCTCTTGCCTCTCTCATCAATGTTCTTCTCAGTGTCTCCCTGGGTCTTCCTCTTTTTCTTTTACCTGTTGTTTCCCATATGAGGGCTTGCTTTGCTATTCGATTATTATCTCTTCTCATCACATGTCCAACGTATGACCATCGTCTTTTCTTTATTACTGAAGATATTAGTGGTTGATTGGCGATTTCTCTAATTTCCTCGTTTGTTTTGAATTCGTTCCATTCTATACCAAGTATTTTCCTTAGACATTTATTTTCGAATGCGTTCAACTTTGTTTCTATATCTCTTGTTGTTTTCCAGCTTTCACACGCATACGTAAGGGTTGATAGTACATTTGATTTGAATAGCCTAAGTTTTGTGTTTGTGCTAATGAGTTTTGATTTCCACAACTTTTCAAGGCTTCTGAAAGACATTGCTGCTTTAGCCAGTCTGATTCTAATTTCTTTGCTCGTATCCCCTTCTCGATCAATGTGACTTCCAAGATAGATAAAGTGATCGATCTCTTCTACTGGTTTGTTTTCCATGTATATTTTGTCACTTGTTGGAATTAAACTTTTCATGACTTTAGTCTTTTCATGATTGACCTCAAGCCCAATTTTGCTGGCTATTGATGATAGTTCATTTGTGTTTTCCTGCATCGTTTTTATCTGACTGCTGATGAGAACTATGTCATCAGCAAAGTCGAGGTCCTCCAAATGGTCTCCTTGTATCCATTCGATGCCTTTATTACCAGTGCAGCATTTCTTCATTATGAAGTCCATAACAATTCCAAATAACAAGGGCGATAAAATACATCCTTGTTTAACCCCAGTTTCTATTGGGAAACATTCGCTCAGTCCTTCCTCTGTTCGAACTGCACATGTGTAACCATCATACATGTCTTTGATAATATTTATGATTTTTGATGGTAAGCCATATTGCTTCAGAATTTTCCACAAAGAATCTCTATGAATACTATCAAATGCTTTTTTGAAGTCGATGAAGTTAAGTACAAAAGGTTTTTGCTTTTCAATGTGTTCCTCCAATATAAGTCGTAGAGTGAAAATGTGGTCAAGACAGCTTCTCCCTTTTCTAAACCCAGCCTGTTCTTCACGCATTACTGTATCTATTGAATCCTTTATTCTATTTAGGATGATTTTACAGAATAACTTTGAGGCAACTGACAAAAGTGTCACGCCTCTCCAGTTGTTACAATCTCTAAGATTGCCCTTTTTGGGATCTTAACAATGATTCCTTTTTTCCATTTATGAGGCGTCTTCTCTGTTTTCCAAATGATGTTGAACATTTTTGGAGATGTATTAAATTATGGCTATCAATTGCCTTGAGGATCTCAGCTGTTAACTTATCCTCTCCAGCAGCCTTGTTATTGGTCATTAGCTTTAAGGTGGTTTCTATTTCACTCAAGGTGAAGTCATCTAAATTTACATATAATTCTGCTGCTGGTGTTTCAGCTTCAAAATCTATTAAACTGTGAGGTAGTGGACGGTTAAGAATTTCTTTGAAGTGTTCTGCCCAACGGGCTTTTATGTCTGCGCTTGTTGTTAGCATTAATCCAGATTTGTCTAGAATTGGTGTTCCAATGGATGTATAGGTGTTTGTCAGCATCTTTTGTACAGTATAAAGAGTTCTGCTGTCTCCTGTAATTGCAGCTGTCTCTGCTTTCTCTGCCAAGTTGTCTATATAAGCTCTTGTATCTCTTCTTGCCGAACTTTTCACTTTGTTGTCTAATTCTTTGTATGTTGCTTTTGCCAGAACCTTTCCAAGATCTGTCTTTACATTAGTCATGGCTCTCTTCGCTTCTCTTCTTTCTTTGATGTATTTCCATGTGGTGTCTGAGATCCAAGCTCGTTTTTCCATTTTCTTCAGTCCAGCACTTGCTTCTGCTGCTGTCATTAGTATTTTGCTCTGTGAGTCCCACATTTCATTGATATCTAAGTCTATTTCACCAAGTGCTGGATAACAATTACTTAGCTCTATGTTAAACTTTTCCTTTATGGCTTCATCTTTCAGTTTATGACTATCAATTTTATGTGTAATTGACCTCTTCTGTTGGTTTCTAAATTTTAATCTTATTTTCCCAATGCACAGGTTGTGGTCACTATTAACATCAGCACCTCTGTATGCTCTTACATCTAATAATGATGATCTGAATTGTTGTTTAATACATAGGTGGTCAATTTGATTTGATGTTCTATCATCAGGAGATATCCATGTTGTTTTGTGGATATTTTTGTGTGGAAATAATGTCCCACCTATAACTAAATTTTCTATTAAACATAATTCTATTAATCTTTCTCCATTCTGACTTGTTGTATTACAGCCTTCTCTCCCCATCACATGTTCCACTCCTGCGTTATCTTGTCCTACTTTGGCGTTGAAGTCTCCCATTACAATTAAAAGATCGTGTTTTGGTATTTTGTTTATAAGTTGTTGCAGTTGGTTATAAAAATCATCCTTAACTTCATCATCAGCTTCGTTAGTAGGCGCGTAACATTGAATAATTGAAAGTCTTCCATGTTTTGTTTTGTATCGTGTTCGTATCAGACGGCTATTTACCGGTTCCCATTCTAATAAACTTCTTGCAGCTTTGTCTGTCATCATTATGCCTACTCCTTCACGGTGTTTTCCATCTTCCCTTCCAGAAAAAACTACTATTTTATTATCAATAGATCTCCTACCTGTTCCAGGCCAGCGCATTTCGCTTAATCCTAAAATATCTAGATCGTATCTGTCCATCTCGCTCGCGACCTGTGCATGTTTCGTCGGAGCGGCCATTGTTCGCACATTCCAGAATCCTATTTTTGTTGTTGTTTTAGGGCCGAAAAAACTATCACTACTATCTACTGCTAATTTACACATTCTGTATCAGGTCTACGTTTCATTAACAACATCGTTTTTACGATAGCGGCTTGTTAAACCTCTGATCAACGGTTCTATACCAAGCCGGAGAAAAATAATTCCTCCATTTTGGAAACAACCGGATTAACAAATTTTAAATATTACAAGGTAAAAATACTTATATATGTATGCTTGGCATAGAAATTAATACCGATGTAAAGAAGGTAACAATCCCTGGAAAAACAATTTCTTTAAAATAAATTTTTAAAACTAAATAATATTTTGATTCGAAGTTTAACATCGAATACGAAAAATATCCAATGGATGAACAAAGAAGACACATCGGTGATATCCTGACTTTCAAATAAATGTTATGTACTGTCTAGAAAATTAAAATTCTATAGAACAGACACATCTGTAATTATGAAGCACAAAATTAATATTAATAAATTTTACTGTCACAAATATAAAGGAGAAATATGTAAACATTAACTTACTGAGATAAAGCGTGAGAATGAGAGTGGCCTTCATTGTGTTTTATGTCGTTTATTTTCTCAGACAGGACTCGAGAGATGCATGAAAGTCAAAAAGATGAACTCAGCTACTGCAAGTCACTGATTTACTACGTCCAGCGATCTACTTTTTATAACAGTCGCGCTTGACGTCACATATAACTTCATATTCAAAAAAAGCAAACAGCGAACATATTTGTAATGACGGTTAATGGGTACTGTATCTGCGGTGCCTGGTTGTTATTAATGAAGCTGCCACAGTTGTGTTGATGACCTTGTTTATAGAGCGTGAATCACCGTAGATGTTTTTGATGAAATAGAAACGTGATGTCTTAAGCTCTGTAAGATGTTATCATTTTGTACTTCAAAAGCACGCGATTTTGTTGTTGGTTTCTCTTCTAGTTATTTTTAAAATTCTCTATGGGAAGTAAGATCGCTTCCATTTGTGTAATCCTGTCTGGAACATAATATCTCATTCAAACAGCGTCTAGAAATAGCAAGAAACATAACATCTCAGGCACATCATATCGTAATGGTTTCTAGAACATAGATCTCAGGCAGATCATATCGTAATGGTTTCTAGAACATAGATCTCAGGCAGATCATATCGTAATGGTTTCTAGAACATAGATCTCAGGCAGATCATATCGTAATGGTTTCTGGAACATAGATCTCAGGTAGATCATATCGTAATTGTTTCTGGAACATAGATCTCAGGCAGATCATATCGTAATGGTTTCTGGAACATAGATCTCAGGCAGATCATATCGTAATGGTTTCTGGAACATAGATCTCAGGCAGATCATATCGTAATTGTTTCTGGAACATAGATCTCAGGCAGATCATATCGTAATGGTTTCTGGAACATAGATCTCAGGCAGATCATATCGTAATGGTTTCTGGAACATAGATCTCAGGCAGATCATATCGTAATCCTTTCTGGAGCATAAGATCTTGACCGTAAAACCTTAAACAGGAAAATCCATAACATAAGACCTCACCACATCACTTCGGGGGATCGCTAGAAACGTGAGATTTGTGGCAGATCACTACAAACATTCTTTTTTAAAGCAAGCTACTAAATATTTTTTAGTCTCTGACTGTATGTGACTTAAGCACAGACAGTTTGTTTCAAATTATCATATAATGATGTGTCAGTGAGCATGTGAGGTGTGTATAGTTAAATTGGTAGGGAAACAAGTTAGTATGTGTGTAAATATATAATTAAATTAATCGATTCCTATGTATGTATATTTGTATGTGTTTCTTTCTATTACACCAGTGAGGACTAATACGTTTAATGACTGTACTTTTTCATTTTGCGTCTTTAGTTTGTTTAATGAGTCGTGATCAGACAGACGAACAGCTCATATTTTAATGATAAAAATATATTTAAAAAAACAGTGAAGTAATTAAATAGCAAGAATGTTTAATAAATAGCTGCAGTATAGACTACAAAAGTAAGCAAATATTGTATTGTCAAGGTTTTAGAATTCTAGAAACTTAGAAACAAACATAAATTATCGTACCGTGAAAAAAGTCAATTCTCTGAACTTCTAACACAAAATGAGAGGGGGGGGGAGATAGGGAGAGGGGGGACTTAAGTAGTACAAGCCATGCAGATAGAGAGCCTTAGTATTGGTGGGGAGGGGGGGACAACTTGGAGAAGGAAAGTCTATTGTAGAAATGCACATGAAAGGCACTTTAGTCTAAAAGTCTGTTGCAGAAATGCATATGAAAGGCACTTTAGTCTGAAAGTCTGTTGCAGAAATGCATATGAAAGGCACTTTAGTCTGAAAGTCTGTTGCAGAAATGCATATGAAAGGCACTTTAGACTGAATGTCTGTTGCAGAAATGCACATGAAAGGCACTTTAGTCTAAAAGTCTGTTGCAGAAATGCACATGAAAGGCACTTTAGTCTAAAAGTCTGTTGCAGAAATGCACATGAAAGGCACTTTAGTCTAAAAGTCTGTTGCAGAAATGCATATGAAAGGCACTTTAGTGTGAAAGTCTGTTGTAGAAATGCACATTAAAAGGGCTTTAGTCTGGAAAGTATGTTATAGAAATGCACATGAAAGGGACTTTAGTCTGGAAAGTCTGTTATAGGAATGCACATGAAAGGGACTTTAGTCTGGAAAGTCTGTTATAGAAATGCACATTAAAGAGACTTTAGTCTGGAAAGTCTGTTATAGAAATGCACATTAAAGGGACTTTAGTCTGGAAAGTCTATTGTAGAAATGCACATTGAAGGGACTTTAGTCTGGAAAGTCTATTGTAGAAATGCACATTAAAGAGACTTTAGTCTGGAAAGTCTGTTATAGGAATGCACATGAAAGGGACTTTAGTCTGGAAAGTCTGTTATAGAAATGCACATTAAAGGGACTTTAGTCTGGAAAGTCTATTGTAGAAATGCACATTAAAGGGACTTTAGTCTGGAAAGTCTGTTATAGAAATGCACATTAAAGAGACTTTAGTCTGGAAAGTCTATTGTAGAAATGCACATTAAAGGGACTTTAGTCTGGAAAGTCTATTGTAGAAATGCACATTAAAGAGACTTTAGTCTGGAAAGTCTGTTATAGGAATGCACATGAAAGGGACTTTAGTCTGGAAAGTCTGTTATAGAAATGCACATTAAAGGGACTTTAGTCTGGAAAGTATGTTGTAGAAATGCACATTAAAGGGACTTTAGTCTGGAAAGTCTGTTATAGAAATGCACATTAAAGAGACTTTAGTCTGGAAAGTCTATTGTAGAAATGCACATTAAAGGGACTTTAGTCTGGAAAGTCTATTGTAGAAATGCACATTAAAGAGACTTTAGTCTGGAAAGTCTGTTATAGGAATGCACATGAAAGGGACTTTAGTCCGGAAAGTCTGTTATAGAAATGCACATTAAAGGGACTTTAGTCTGGAAAGTCTATTGTAGAAATGCCCATGAAAAGGGCTTTAGTCTGGAAAGTCTATTATAGAAATGCACATGAAAGGGACTTTAGTCTGGAAAGTCTGTTATAGAAATGCACATGAAAGGGACTTTAGTCTGGAAAGTATGTTGTAGAAATGCACATTAAAGGGACTTTAGTCTGGAAAGTCTGTTGTAGAAATGCACATGAAAGGGACTTTAGTCTGGAAAGTCTGTTGTAAAATGCACATGAAAAGGGCTTTAGTCTGAAAAGTCTGTTGTAGAAATGCACAAGAAAAACATTTTAGTATGGAAAGCCTGCTTTTTTAAGTGAGACAACTCTGATTACAAGAAAAGGCTGTCTTGAAAGAAGGTCAAGGAAAGTCAAAGGTTATGGAAACAGATCAGAAAAAAATGTACGTTGAAGACAAATGCACTGGACTGCAAGGTGAAAAACATAGTGCAATACACTCCGCTAATAAGTGAACTAAAATTAAGGAGATGTCTTTACAGCAACTGTAAATAGTGAAGATAATTAGAGTTTAGCACATAATCACAAAAGATTGTTGCCACAGAGATGCGATGTTTGAGAAAAGCGCTTGGAGTAACCAGAAAAGGCAAAATCATAAATGATATTATACAAGAAAGAGTAGGCATTGAACCAATTCTAAACTATATACAGAAACAACAAATAAACTCGTTTGCCCATCTAGAAAGAATGCTGTGTGATTCATTTACCAAACAAAACAATAATTTTAAAAAAGGCGAAGATAGAAGAGCAAGAGGCAGCCCCAGCGTAAGATGGATAGACAACATCAAAGAACCGTTACAACATCTTCACACGACAATGAGTGAACAGTCAAAAGGAACTAAAACTTTGTATCTCCCTCGACACCGGAACGAGTACAAGATGAATTGAAGAAAGAATGAAGAAAGACGCAATCTTTAGCTAGTAAATAACTTAAGTAAAAAGTAAGTAAAGTACCCCCGTCACGCCAAGTGGCGTATAGGGAATATGGTGTTAGTGACCATATATTTTACAGACCTTCAGCACATGATTTTTGGGGTAATGTGGTCGGTATTACGCCCGCGCCGCTTCACTTTCCCTGAAAAAAATCAGGTACCCATTAAAGGCTGGGTGAACCCGGAAGTCGTCGGTTGGGATCGAACCCTACCTCTTGTCCTTTGTAGTCCAGTTCACTAACCACTGAGCTATCGCGGCTCCCAAAAATAACTTAAGTGGGCGTTAGTAAACATTGATAAATAATAATATTGACAGCTTTAACGAGAAAGTAATAAATATGTATTTTAGTTGATTCAAAGATCAACAGTGTATTTATCATCATGTACTGTGAAAGTAAGACGAGAAAACAACATATGTGCATCATGCTGGAAGAATTTACATTACATGGCGAATTTGTTGCCATAGTGTTATTTTACGTCCGGGTAGCAGATAAAGAAACAAGTGAAAGCGCGGAGAGACATTTAAACTGTCTAAAAAAAATAAAACGTACCCCTGCCCTCACAAACCATTAAATAATTTTTTTCGAGTTTGTTTGGGGGTGGGGATTGTCTCTTACGCCGTTACGGCAAATAATATTGTTATTTTTAGCAATAGAGCAATAAAGAACCAGTGTGTCCATTTGCACACACGCACATACACACAAGCGCGAATTCACAAGCAGTCCCACGCACACCTACACATATGCACACACGCACACATATTGTGGCTCCCTCTAGGACAACTAACAATTATTCACTCGAGTCCTCTGTTGTCCGTTGCAAGGTACCTAAGTCTGCCTCATATTATTTATATATTTCTTCATCCCCCCCCCCCCATGTCCTTTTCTTTGTACCGTTTTCAATTTTCCTTCGAATGTTTTCACGAAAGTTCTTGCGATAATTTCTAGCCCTCGTTTGACCTATTTGTATTATACTTTTACCTGCTTTCCTTGTGTGCCTTTCTTTTTGGTTAAAACAACTGAACGGTTCTTTTTTTAGTTTTGGATCAGACTTTAGCCTTCTTCTTCTTCTACCTTTTTAGCTCCCAGTGGAGCATATGTCTTCAACAAACACTTTCCAAATCGTTCTGTTTTTTTGCCATTCTTTTAAGATCATTCCATGTCTTCCCCATCATCTTCATCTCTGCTTCTATCTGTCTTCTTCAAGAATTCCATGGTCTTCCACTTTGTCTTTTCCCTTGGGGATTCCAAAAAAGGGCCTGTTGTGTAATACTCTCAGTTGGCTTCCGCAGTGTGTGTCCTATCCAGCACCATCGTCTTCGCTGTATCTCTTTATCCACTGGTATTTGACTGGTAGTAAAAAAAAGTAAAGAGCCCCTTCACGCCAAGTGGCGTATAGGGAATATGGTGTTAGTGACCATAAATTTACAGACCTTCGGCACATTGTTTTTGGGGTAATGTGGTCGGTATTACGCCCGTGCCGCTCTACTTTCCCAGAAAAAAAATCAAGTACCCATTTAAGGCTGGGTGAACCCGGAAGCCGTCGGTTGAGATCGAACCCTACTCCTTGTCCTTTGCAGTCCAGTTCACTAACCACTGAGCTATCGCGGCTCCCGGTATTTGACTGGTACATTTCCATAATTCTATGTTAGTGATTTTGTCCTGCCATTTCCATCCTTTTATTCTGCGTAAGCATCCATTAATGAAAGTCTCTATCTTCATGATTGTCAATTTTTTTTTGTTCTCCGTGTTTCATAATCATATAAAAGGACCGACGTAACATTTGAGTTGAAAATTTTTATTTTTGTCTTTAACCTAATTTCTTTGGATTTCCATATGTTTCCCAGTGCAACGAAAGCTCGTCTTGCTTTTGATATCCTTATTTTGGTATCCTTTTCTGTTCCTCCCTCTTTATCTATATTACTGCCCAGATATATGTAAGATTGTACGTCTAGTAGAGGTATTTCTCCTAATTTTATTTGGCTATTGCCAACTGCATTATTTCTCATAATGTTGGTTTATCTCCATTAATCTTCAGTCCTAGCTGTTGTGATCTCTCATCAAGTATGCTCATTTTATCTGCATCTGTTGATGGCTGTGTGATAAGAGATCTATGTCATCAGCAAAGTCTAAATCATCAAGTTGCTTGGTCAGTGATCATTGGATTCCATTTCTGTTGTTTTGAGTTATTTTCATAATCCAATCTATGGCCAGTAGAAAGAGAAATGGAGACAGAAGACATCCCTGCCCTTAATCCTGTTCTTATTTCAAATGCTTCTGTAAGCTGTCCTTCACGCACCACACTATATTTCGTTCCTTCATACATTGTTTTTATCAGGTTAAACTTTATGGGGATTCCGTAATGACTCAGGAATTTCCAAAGCATTCCTCTGTCTAAACTATCAAATGCCTTTTCGTAATCTATGAATCCAGTATAAAGTAGGGATTTTAGTTCTAAACTTTGTTCAACTATTATACGTAGAGTAGTTATTTGATCAGCACATGATCTGTTCTTCCTAAAACCTGCTTGTTCATCTCTCAAATGTTTCTCTATGGCCTCTTTTAGTCTCTCCAGAATCATTCTGTTTAATATTTTTCCTGGCACTGATAGTAGTATAATTCCCCTATAATTTGTGCACTCCTGTAAACTTCCTTTCTTTGGTAGATTGATCATATAACTTTCCAGTCTTTAGGTATTTTTTCCCTCTCCCAAATTCCATCTAATAGATTATGTAACATCTTGGTAGATGTGTTAATATCTGCTTTGATGGCTTCAGAAGGAATTTCATCTGGTCCTGTGGCTTTACCATTTTTTAATAGCTTGATGGCTTTCATTATTTCTTCTTTGCTTAGTTTTCCACAGTTAACGTGTAACTCTTCTTCTGCTGGTAGTATATCTGGAGGATTATTAGAGCCGGGTCTGTTCAAAAGTTCTTCAAAGTGTTCTTTCCATCTCGCTCGTGCGCTGCCGGGGCCCGAAAGGGGAGTAAAGAATAGCGGCGCTGTACCCTACCAGGCATGTTCATAAGAGGCGAGAAAGTAGGTTTGGGTATGGGACTGGCTAACCAATACTGTAAAAAAATAAAAAAAGTAAAGTAAAGTACCCCCGTCACGCCAAGTGGCGTATAGGGAAATATGGTGTTAGTGATCCTATATTTTACAGACCTTCAGCACATGATTTTTGGGGTAATGTGGTCGGTATTACGCCCGTGCTGCTTTACTTTCTCAGAAAAAAATCCGGTACCCATTTAAGGCTGGGTGAACCTGGAAGCCGTCGGTTGGGATCGAACCCTACCCCTTGTCCTTTGTAGTCCAGTTCACTAACCACTGAGCTATCGCGGCTCCCGTAAAAAAATAAGCCGAAAACAATTTCACAAACATGGACTTTGGTGCTTCAGTCAAAATAAGGAAAATTCAAAGTTGTTTTATTGGAGCCGGTGAGTCCTGCTGCCTTACTCGTAATAAACAGAAAAGATGACATGTGATAGAATTTCCTTAATTAGAAAAAAGGTATGTGATAATGACTGGCGAATATTCTAAATGTTCTATTTAGAAACATTATGTTTATGACGAACAAGAAGTAACTATAAAGAGAACAAGATAACCTCAAAGCAAGCTCTTAAATGCCAAACAGAAGGGAAAAGAAAAAAAAAGGCGAACACTTGAGAGAAACTAAAAAGAACACTGAAGTGAGAGGCAAGACCCACAAACATCTGCTCCCTTGTCGAGATGAGAGGCAGATAGATAGATAGATAGATAGATAGATAGATAGATAGATAGATAGATAGATAGATAGATAGATAGATAGATAGATAGATAGATAGATAGATAGATATATAGATAGATAGATAGATAGATAGATAGATAGATAGATAGATAGATAGACAGATAGACAGATAAACAGATAGATAGATAGATAGATAGATAGATAGATAGATAGATAGATAGATAGATAGATAGATAGATAGATAGATAGATAGATAGATAGATAGATAGATAGATAGATAGATAGATAGATAGATAGATAGATAGATAGATGGATGGATGGATGGATGGATGGATGGATGGATGGATGGATAGATGAATAGATGGATAGTTGGATAGATGGATAGATAATAGATAGATAGATAGATAGATAGATAGATAGATAGATAGATAGATAGATAGATAGATAGATAGATAGATAGATAGATAGATAGATAGATAGATAGATAGATAGATAGATAGATAGATAGATAGATAGATAGATAGATAGATAGATAGATAGATAGATAGATAGATAGATAGATAGATAGATAGATAGATAGATAGATAGATAGATAGATAGATAGATAGATAGATAGATAGATAGATAGATAGATAGATAGATAGATAAAGGGATATCTTAGTAGTGCTACTGGTATAGACCGTAGTGATAACATAAACTTCTCTGGAACACTACTTTGTGTGAACGCGACCTATTGCAATCTCATAGGGGATGTATCTTCTTCCATGAGCAAGACCATTAACCCACTTATCCTTTCATTTGAGAAGACTGAAGGATAGAGGTCTGAACTCTGCTGTGAGCTCATGATAATTTTTTGTTTCAAACTGGAGTTACAATTAGTATCTTATGATCATCATCAAATACCATGCCTGTTGGTGTAGGTGATCGTGTCTCTCCACAACTTTCGATCTCGACAGTTATTTATCATTTCTGTTGCTGACCTTCTGCCAAGATATTCTCTTAAGTTGTCTGGTATATTTTCTCTCTTTGCTTCCCTCTATCTCTTCGTCCCTCAATTTTCCCAGTTGTTACAATATATTCCAGCTGTTCCCTTCTCTTAACATGGCCAAAAAATGATATGGTAAAATCACATTTTTACAGTCTCCATTGATTTATTTTTGTCTGTTGTCCCATTGTCCTTGATTCACATCCATATGTTATGACTGGCTGTACATAATATGTAAGAACTCTTAAGATATTCGAATTTTTATATGGGATGTGATGTATGGGGTATTTTGGGATACTCAAGTGAAATTAAAAAAAAATAAATGTTTTAGTCTGTGAATCACATAGTGGCAAAGAAAACTAAAATATCGTGTTCAATCAGGCGTTGATTTGTTTCCTCCTTCTTCTGCTATGTTCGGTAATATAGTTGTAAAGAACTATATTTATGCATTGCCACCCTTGCATCAGCGAGGCAGCAGTCTAATTTCCCAGTTGTATAAAAAAGACTTTCTTATCCTGACATGTATCAATGTTGTTTGTTGCCACAGCTGTCTAACTAGACTTTCTTATCCTGACATGTATCAATGTTGTTTGTTGCCACAGCTGTCTAACTAGACTTTATTATCCTGATAAGTATCAGTGTTGTTTATTTTCCCAGTTGTCAAACAAGACTTTCTTTTCCTGACTTGTATGGATATTGTTTCTCTAAACTTGACTGTTTTATATGTCTATCATGACATGATATGTTCCATCGTCAGCAGGACATTTGTGGGAATTGTGGGAAATCTGACAATACAAGTAGTTTCGTGTGAGACATGCAAGCAATCTTTAATGTTTGAAAACTCTTGCATTGTATTTTTATCTCTATAGTTTTCTAATATATAGGCGCTTTTTATGATTATTTTATTTGAATGAATTTTACATTCCAAAAAGAGTCCTTAATCATGAACAAGAGTCACTGAATGAACCTATAAAACATATATAACAACGTTTAAAGTAAGTTATCAAGGATCATGTAAGGAAGGTCAATGTGACAAATTGTTGTTATTGCAGCACTTTTTGTTTCAATCCACTAACATTATTTCTGTACACATTACTTTTGTCGAGTAAAATGTGAGTGAGCTTAATGCTATCTTTCACTCGAAAAGTACAATTGTTTTTAATAATACAATTTCTATAATATATTTGATGTGCAAAGTTAAGCTGTTGCAAAAATGTGATTGAAAATTCGTTGTGATGTTCTGTTGTTTGCTTGTTTCAAATAGGCAGTTTTAATTAAAAATTTTAGCTACAATATATATCTGCCCTACGTAGCTCTTCTTGGGGGCTCGGTAGCCTAGTTAGGAAAGCCACCCAACTGGGCTAACGACGTTCGGACAACCCATGTTCGATTCCCGCTGGAAGCAGTATGAATTGTACTCGTGGTTGAAAAAAAAACGCTGGCACAAATGGGTACCAGGGTATAGTACTCGGGGAAGGTGAGGAACGACGCCTCGAATCGTGAGTTTTGATGCTTGAAGCGACACTATCCAGAAGTCTCTGAACACTTCTGGATAGGCGGCCGAGTACATATGATACCTACTTATTAGTAGCGGCTTTAGTTATTTGAACTATATCACGCCTTTACTAGGAGATATGATGGCTGGTTGTACCGGACGTTTAACTTGTTGAGTTGAAATGTGATTGTGTTGTATATTCTGATAAATTATTAGAGGAGTTCTGGCTTCCATTTTCTCCTCATAATATCTGCGGCTGCCATAAACATGAAATTTGTAAATAAAAGACAAAGTAACATATACATTTACTGCTTGATGTTAAGAGCACAAACATCCACAGACATGAAATTCGTCCACAAAAGGCAAAGAAACATACACATTTACTACTTGATGCTAAGAATACAGGCGTCCATAAACATGAGATTCGTCAACAAAATCCGCGTTATGTTCACATTGCATTTTATTAATTCTTTCCCAAATCACAATCTGGAAAACTTCACATTCATACATTGCCATTGTTAATTAAAGGCTGCGGTACACAGTCCAAGAAACGTTTGTTTAGCATACACAAACAGGTTATAAATTACTTGAAACTTTCACACTGGACAATGTTCCCGTGTCTTCTATTAACTGGACAAATTTACTGCAACGTAATTCCACCTGTACTCCCAAATTGTGCTGACACTGCCTGTCTATGTCGATTAACGTTACAAGCTTTAACCGTGGTGGCCTCCATGACCGCCTCCATGTCCTCCACCGTGTCCACCATGTCCTCCGCCGTGACCACCATGTCCTCCGCCGTGACCACCATGTCCTCCGCCATGACCACCATGTCCTCCGCCGTGACCACCATGTCCTCCGCCGTGACCACCATGGCCTCCACCATGGCCTCCACCATGGCCTCCACCATGACCGCCATGTCCTCCACCGTGACCTCCACCGTGACCCCACCGTGTCCTCCACCGTGTCCTCCACCGTGACCCCCACCGTGTCCTCCTCCGTGACCTCCACCGTGTCCTCCACCGTGACCACCACCGTGACCATGGCCCATGACGTCATAGATCAAAATACCTGAAAAGACAGAATGCAGTTTTATAAAATTGTAAAGTTTTAACAAATAAATGAATTTTATTGCACGATATACACAATCATATATGTAGCAGGAGAGAGGGTGGGCGATAACTTGTCGAGCTCCAGACTAGGAGATCGCGGGTTCGAATCCCATCCCAGTAGGGACATTTTTTTCTACATGGGGTGAAATAAAAATTCTGGCCTGAACATTTCGCGGCGAGTGCACTGGACACGTGGTCTATATTCTCCTGTTCTAAAAATTGTGAGGTGAGTTGAACATGCCCGCTCGTGTCTGAATAGTGCTTCTCTTCTTGTGAGCTCAGCGATACACTGAGTAAATCGCTCAGATATTCATTCTGATTTCTCTAACAAAATTAATCTCTGTGTTGACTCGTGTGAACGTCTAGCATATGACGACTCAAGAAAAGCGCAGCAACATTGCCCGATTTACAAAAAAATACTACTAAAAAAATACCACGATAGGGCTTTACAAAAGACAATTAATGACATCACTCATCTACAACCGTGTGTTGTAATCTTAATACAGTGAGTATTAAGGAAAGAGTTGAAATGGCTATACAAAAAAAAATATGAAAATTTTGTAAAATGCGATCTATAAAAATGTTCAGAAACAAAGAGCATACACGTAGTACGCCCCTTCCAAAACTAGTCTGACTACCTACGTGTATACTCTAAATTTGGAAAAGTCAAAATTTTCAATTTAAGCTCAATAAATTGGTTTAAATCTAGTTAATTAATAAACAAGAAATTATTCGCGTGAATTAATCAGTTGTCGTCAGTACTTACCCAGACAAATAACGACCAGGAAAGCTATCTTCATTGTGGCTGAGGTTTGGTTCACTTACAATAACCTGCTCTGGAGATGACTTGGTAGTCAAGGTTCTGTGTCTTCAACAGGAGGCCAGTAAAAAAACTGAACGTTTCCTAGCTTTATATAGGGATTCTGGTAGGTTGGTCAATTCTAGTCGTTGAGAATTCTCAAACAATCAAAATACCTTCGAGAAACATGTAAATTATACACAACAACTACCCTGCTAAAATTATTCTTAAAACACCTGTGAGTTATTTGAAAGTAGAGTTGCTGTCCTTGCTTGAACTTGTGTTACTGGAGGTAACCAGGGTAGACAAACATCAATTGTCTTCTCTTTAAACAAAAACATGAAAGTGGAACGGAAAACAGTGACAATGTAACAGATGGATGTTTAGTATGGTTGTAGTTGTGGAAGGCCCCGGTATCACTGCAAACAAATTAAAATCCATAATTGCTCAACCGCCTGTGCCAGTAGAATCATCCGAATTACTATCTCATCTCCCAAACAAAGAAATGTACCTGTAGTCTCCATCATATCAGTCTCAGCACAAGTCAAAAGACATAAGGCGAAATTGCGAATGTGAACACAGCCATCTGTTATCAATCATACAATATATTCATTCATCGTAAACAATCGGAATATCGAAATACGATCAAAACGGATGATACACACAGCTCACGGTGAGCACTTAACTCAGTCTCTCCTGCAACAAGCCGGGCTTGGAATATGAGGAAACTGCAACAAGGAATACTTTTCATACATAGCCTTCAACGGTTCCTACCGCCTATACACCATATTGACCGGAAGTTTACGTCCTCCTTAAAATGATGATTAAATCTATAGCGCCTGATGATGCAAGGAAACCACGTTGACTCCAAATTCGAACATACGAAACACAATTAGTCATCGGACTATCCCTGTCGCACATCAAACAACAGACTGTAAGATCTCCCTGCAATGAGTATTTGTGAAATTATGAATCCCTCCTGACTAACATGAACCTTCGGGAGTCATCCCGGTGTTGCAAGTCATATACGAAACTCCATTCCACCTTTCAATATTAGCGTACGGCTATTTTAGGGATATACAATCTGCAATTGTGATGACGCAGCACACACAACAATGGCTGCGACCGTACAATCCCAATTACTCTAATAAATGCAGCCAAGAACGGAAGAAAAGGTGATGCACAATCTCTAAAGTGAAAACTGCGATTGACTAGGCAGAGCTGTCCATATTAATGGGTTGCAACATGTAAATACTTGGCGTCAAACGATTCCAACGATGGCCTTAGAGCAGCACTCAATGTGTTGACTTAAACCGCATATGAACTCTAGACAGGGAAAAGCAGCATTCACAAACTTGGACTTGATAAAGATGAGTATTATGGTGTGTACGACTCAGCATCATCGGCGAAATTTGTTAAGCGGATCATCAGATTGACTTTAACGCAGAAAATTGCATTGAAGAGCCGGAATTAAAAAGTCTCCAAATGCAATTTTTGCAGCTGTCCAGTGCACAAGAGTTATTGAGTTATTTGCGGGTCATCATCATTGCACTCCGAACATGTCCATAGGTGCTCAAATCCCATCCTCAGCAAGTCCCGCAGTGTCCAGCGACTGACGACTCCAGTTCTATGTTGGTTGATAGTCTTCTTACACGGCCACTAACTTTCTCATTTCTGGCTGTGCCCATCCCAACTCACATTTCTATCATCCGAAGAAGTGACGTGGATCTGTGTTTGTCGAAGTCCTGTATATTATTTATATAAAAATTTGTATCTGTATATTATATACAGATAAAAATATATTATATACAGATAAAAGTATACAGATACAAATTTTCAGAGAACATGAACTACGTTCCTCCGTTTTGGAAACGGAAGTCTCGATGTTTAGTAGTTTTGACATAGTGAGTTGTTTAGCTTTAGTTTTTGGTGCTGTAGTGTAGGTGAGGTAAAGGGGGTGGAGAAAGGTTTGATTTGAGTTGGTGCTGGTTATTTGTGTGTGTTTGTGTTAAATGTGTGTGGGAGTGATGTGTGTGTGTGTGTGTGTGTGTGTTTAATGGAGATATTGTGTGCGAAGATATGAAAATGGTTAGTGAGTTTATTAGCTAATGGAGATGTGTGTTGGTTAAAAGAGGTGAGTGTGTGTGTGTTCTTGGTAAGTGGAATGGTGGGTTAGCGAGTGAATGCGTCTGTGAATGAGAGAGTAAGAGTGTGACTGATTTAGTGAGTGAATGAGTCAGTGAGTGTGTGAGTGAGCGTGAGAGGTATTGAATATGTAGGTGTGATAGTGATTCGTTTGAGTGAGTTAATGGGCGATTGTGTGAGCAATTTATTGAGTAGCCTGAGCGAGTGAATTACTAAAGGGTCAACCATTTAGTGAATCTATGAGTGAGTATGTACTTGAAATAATGAGTGAATAAATGATTGACTGAGTGAGTGGGGAAGATTATGGGTAGGACAGAGAGTCAGTTATTGAATGAATGGAGGGGACTGAGTGAATGGGGAAGATTATGGGTAGGACAGCGAGTCAGTTATTGAATGAATGGAAGAAACTGAGTGAGTGGGGAAGATTATGGGTAGGACAGAGAGTCCTTTCTTGAGTGAATGGTGGAGACTGAATGAGTGGGGAAGATTATGGGTAGGACAGAGAGTCCTTTCTTGATTGAATGGAGGAGACTGAGTGAGTGGGGAAGATTATGGGTAGGACAGAGAGTCCTTTCTTGAGTGAATGGAGGAGACTGGGCGAGTGGGGAGATTATGGGTAGGACAGAGAGTCCTTTCTTGAGTGAATGGAGGAGACTGAGTGAATGGGCAAGATTATGGGCAGGACAGAGAGTCCTTTCTTGAGATTGTGAGTGCAACAATGAGTAACGGATGGATGAGTGAAGTAGTGAGTGAGTGAATGAGTGAGTCAGTGAGTTAATGAATGCGTGAGTCAGTGAGTGAGTGAATGAGTGAGCCAGTGAGTGAGTGAATAAAAAAAACTATTGATTTTGGTTTTATAAAAGAATACTTCAACTTTGAGATATCTATAATTATGTTCTGTCTTTCATTCCTTTCATTAGATTTCACAGTGCACTACTTACCTAGACATTGGGTGCCTCACTCACAATCGAACTCAACATTTCTTTAATGGAATTACCAGTAAAAACTATTTTTTTTAGAGTATACCAAAACATTTTCCAGCTATCCTCTGTGTACTCACAGACACTGTACATCAACATTCATGAACAACAACCGTATTGTGTAGGCACACAGGACATAAATCTTCAGAGACGCTTGTCAGGCTGGTGATTCACAACAAAAAGGCATCACACACATACACACATACACACACACACACACACAAACAATAATCACACTTTTTTTCATTTCACACGCAATGACGTACGTCTGTTCAAATTTCGTTGTAATATCTTGATTTGTGTTAGAACTATTGGGGAATTTCCGGGTTTGGTAGCGAGTGAGACACCCTTTACCACTGATGTGCGCACATTATCTTGTTAGGAACATCTTTGCATTCAAAAGATAAACTGACAAGTTTTATATTGCTTCTTTCCGTCTCTTTGTTTGAGGTGTTAGCATCTTCATTGTCAATCTACATGAAACGTTTTGTATGAAATTTAGAAATTGTAACCATTTTGGCTCTAAAATCAGTCTGATGCCTTTGCTATAATTTTTTTTTACACGCTTGCGAAACATAGACACTTACATCAAAGCAACATAAGAAAATACAAGCTGTTGAGGTGAAACGTTATCGCAATATTTTGGCTATCTCTTACTAAAATCATATCACAGATGAAAAAGTGTGTAAAATGATTCAACAAGCAATCGGAGTACGTGATAATCTTTTGACTTTTGTGTAGAAACGTAAAATGAAATGGTTTGTGTACGTCCTTCGATCGTCTGGCCTAGTAAAGACCTAACGAGGAAGAACTGTTACAGGTACATGACATAAAGGCGGCAGAGAAAGAAATGGGAAGATAATATTAAATAATTGACATTTGGCAGCACTGAGTAGCCCCCTATAAATAACTGGAAATGAAGAGAAATGGAGAAGGTTGACGAAGTCTTAGTCTACCAAAGAGCTCCCAATGACCTCCGGAATTATGGGATGAAGAAGATGTAGAAGAACCATTTTGGATAACAGTAAATTAGTAGATGTAGTTACTGGAGAGTAGCATCAGGGAAGGACATAAGCAAGAGTGTCATGATGTATCAAGAATGCAAAAAATAAAACTGAAATAATAAATCTGTAATCTGTAGATTAGTTGAACTCGCAATGAAATATCTATAAGAAAATAGAGTAAAAAAGAAAGCAAAGCACTGGCTGATTTTCTTAATTCAGAACAGCGGGAATTGACGTTAATGGAAATAACAAAAGGAGGGAAAAAATGTTCTCTTGCAATTTTCTTCTTTACTTCCAATTCCACAGACATCTCGGTCTTTCAAACAATAATAATACAGTTGTTGATTGCTGCTGCTCATTGTAACTTTTGGAAAAACTGCATGTTTGTATTCATTTTTTAGGGTAAATTCAGCAACCTGATTATATAAAAGAGATTAAACAGAGGATCAATGAAAGTTGTGAAAATGTATTCTTATGTTGTCGTTTTGTTTATGCTTAAGACATTTGAGTTCGCGATTCCTTACAATGTTACAGAGGCGTATCTTGGGACTCTTGTGCTACTTGAAATTGTTAGGAAACTCATCATTTTGTAACGCTGTACAGATAAGAGATCAAAGAACAATATTTATTTTTTACTGTCTCCAGATTAGTCTTAGCGTTCTCAAAACCACCACAGCGTTGGCAATTGTGGAAAGCATTTTATATTTGAGCCGTCTCCTTAGAAACTTGATCCGACATATTTAAAGCTGTTGCTTGATGTTCTCTGAATGGACGGGGGTTAGGATCACGTAGGGTGAAAGAAGGAAATGCTTATTAATAAAAGACAGATCCGAACACCTCGTGGTTACTGCACTATACATGCAGCTTTTATTCTCCAGCCATACAAACCTCCCTATAAACCCTAGTGATAGTATGCTAGTTTACGGTAAAGCTGCGATATTTCTGTTTATCGGCTCGACACATCCGTCTTCGGCATTGGAAGATTTGCTGAACACCTTTGCCCTGCTTGTGGCCATTTTTGGTCAACTCTATTCGTCTTTTAACTATCAAGGTTTCTTTCACCTTCGCAAGTTCACACGAGACCTCGTGTGTTTTATCGTTATCCGAGAGGGCTTGACATAGGATTTCGGGGGGAGGGGGAGAGTAATGCCATGAATATATCACAGATTAGAAGTGAAAAATACCATCGGCTGTGTCGGAATTCGAACCCTGGACCTTTGTATCAAAAGGCCGACGTTTTACTTCTAGACCACACAGTATCCTCGGTTAACGGGGGTAAATTATGCAATGTGATTATTATTTTTTGGAGGGTGTGGGGGTGGGGGGGGGTGTAACATTTTTTTTTAAAATAATAGAAAGGTGTGTTCAAATTTGTTATCGTCTGAAGTAGACTTTCGTGATCATAACATAAATATATGGAGAACAAATTACTTAGATTTGATATAATTTTTCTATAACTTGATGGCTTGCTCGGGCACGTCTGACAGAGAACAACTCTTTAAAGGTATAAGAAGAACGACATAAAATCACATTAGTACGTTAAAGAAATAAAGAGAAGAAAGTGTTTACTTTAATGACGAGGGAGGGGTGTTAAACGATGATCTCTGGGAAATTTGAGGGGGGTGTCTGCTGAGATTTTTAATGTTGTAGGTCAGTTTCATTGTTTCCAAACACTTGATTGCTCTTCGATTCAGTTAGATACGTATAGTTAGTTATCAAACGTCTCCTTTTTCCAGATAAGGTATACAGGGAGAATTTCTAAAATTATGTTTATTGCTTCCTTTATGGCTCACGAATGACCCACAAGATGGCATCAAGAACAGGGAAGTCTTGTCATGTTACATAATGCGCTAGAGGTATGAGAGCTTCAACGACAAGGTATTAAGTGACAACTCTTAGAGGTGATGGTTTCATTGCGAATATCCTTACCAGTCTCAATTTTTCCGGAAAAGTTCGCGGTTTTCTTAAATGAGGGAGAGTCAAACAAGAATTGATTCACGTTATTTATTTCATATTATAAGCAGGATAGTCACTGCCAACTATGTCCTCCAACATTCTTTCAAAGTATCAGTGTTGTTTATTTTCACGGTTGTCAAGCGAGACTTTCTCATCCTGACAAGTATGGGTGTTTTTTTCTCTTAAGATGACTATTCTATAAGTCTATCAAGTCAAGATATGCTCTATCGTCAGCAGGACTTTTGTGAGAATTGTGGGAAATCCGAAAACACAAGTATTTTCGTACAAGTACATATTGTTGGAAACTCACGTGCTATGACGCTGATTAAGGTCTTGTACTTTACCTCTACCATTATGGTAACTTCTTTTTCGTAAACCGATCACTAAATCGTAATGCGTCACATAGTGAAGCGAGTTCCATAAAACGAAACACTCAAGCATTTTCATAGAAGTGAGAGTACATTTTCCAGAAAATCACACGTAGCATCGATGTTTCTGTTTGTCTACGAAGTCAGATTTCGATCCAGGTTTAAAAACAAAGAATTTGTTTTTCCTTAATGAAACTATAAAAACATGTTGGAGTTGTGAAACACTTCAGAACTTTCGCAATAATAAAACTTCCTATAAGCAGCAGCATGCTGTCATTTACTTTCTGCTCTTTCCATTCTCTCTCTCTCTCTCTCTCTCTCTCTCTCTCACACACACACACACACACACACAGACACACACACACTCTCTCTCTCTCTCTCTGTCTGTCTCGTTGCATTTTCCCTCTTTTTCATGGCATAGTAGATATCATGACAACTTAGTAGTTGTAGTAATTGATTGCCCCTTCACTTGCTTTGTCAGCATCCTATTTTATAACTACAGCGATAGTAATCCTTCATTGTGAGTCTCTCTTTTTGCCTTAATTAAATATTTATTATTATCAAGAAAAGTAATAAACTTCAAAGAGAAATATTTTTACCAAATTGCATAAACAATTTAGTTACAATATTTTGTGGTGTTAATTATATCATGGGGTGTCCGGTTAGCGCAATCGATAGGCGGTTGGCTTACCACGGCAACAGCCGGGGTTCGTACCCTGGCGAGGACACCTGGGTTTTACTAATTCCCTAAAAATTAGTGGGAGCCGTGATAGCTCAGTGGTTAGTGAACTGGACTACTACGGACAAGTGGTAGGGTTCGATCCCAACCGACGGCTCCGGGTTCACCCAGCCTTAAATGGGTACCGGATTTTTTCTGGGAAAGTAAAGTAGCACGGGCGTAATACCGACCACATTACCCCAAAAATCATGTGCTGAAGGTCATAGGGTCACTAACACCATATTTCCCTATACGCCACTTGGCGGGACGGGGGTACTTTACTTTACTTTTACTAATTATATCATAATCTCAGTGAAGTAATCTCATTATTTTAAATTCCAGGCTATAAACGCCTTTCTCCCTAAATGGACAGAATAAACTAAGAAAGGAGTAGAATAAACCAAAGTGGGCAGGAAGTAATAATTATATAGTATCGATTCGTGAAAGTAATATCAACGACATTAGCGAACCTTCGATGCGGAGGCGGCACTCTATGATCTTGTTGAACATAAACGACTATTCGATGCTAGGAATACGTGTCCACATATCAGTGACGGACGGTGGGTTCTAGACGATGCGAAAATATAAAACTTTTAGGTTGACTACGGTAATTTGCGACATAAACATTACTATAACTTGCGCTATGTAAAGTAGTTCTTTCAATTATTACCCTAAATTATCATAATTATAATTACATCATACTGTCCTAGTTATGTGCGTTACAAGGTATGGGAAAAACAGTTTTTTTATTTATTGTCATCTCTTACCCTTTTGTTGTAGTTCATACAATTATTTAAGTACCGATGTAATGCTGAGATTCTTACTCGAGGCACAAAATATGACAGTCACCTACAGGCTCTAGTTCTCTTTCTTTGGAAACAAGAGTTATAACGTCATTTTATTAGTTGTTCTTCTGTTTCCATGTCAACAAGGAGCTGTTCGCTGAAATGACCTACTTGGTTCTCATACAGTTGATAGATGCCTTTGTATTGTTGTGGTACGTTTGACCTCCATAGACATTTAGTCCTACTTATTAGTAGCGGATTGAGTTACTTGAACTATATCACGGCTATACTAGGAAATATGGTGGCTGGTTGTACACGGACATATAACTCATTGAGCTGGAATATGATTGTGTTGTGTATTCTGATAAATTTAATAATTTGTGAAGTTGTGGCCTCCATTTTCTCCTCTGAATATCCATTGCTGCCATAAAGTATAATTCGTCAACAAAAGACAAAATAACGTATATATACATTAACTACTTAATGCTAAGAGTAGAAGCATCGACAGACATGAAATTCGCCCACAAAAGTCAAAGAAACATATACATTTACTACTTGATGCTAAAAGTACAAGCACCCACAGACAAGAAATTCGTCCACAAAAGACAAAGTAACATATACATTTACTACTTGATGCTAAGAATACAGGCGCCCACAGACATGAAATTCGCCAACAAAAGCCGCGTTATGTTCACAGTGCATTTTATTGATTCTTTCCCAATTCACAAAATGGAAAACTTCACATTCATACATTACTATTGTTAATTAAAGGCTGCGGTACACAGTCCAAGTAACGTTTGTTTAGCCTACACAAACAGATTATAAATTACTTGAAACTTTCACACTGGACAATGTTCCCGTGTCTTCTATTAACTAGAAAAATTTACTGGAACGTGATTCCACCTGTACTCCCAAATTGTGCTGACACTGCCTGTCTATGTTGATTGACGTGACAAGCTTTAACCGTGGTGACCTCCATGTCCTCCACCGTGACCTCCATGTCCTCCACCGTGACCACCATGTCCTCCGCCGTGACCACCATGTCCTCCGCCATGACCACCATGTCCTCCGCCGTGGCCGCCATGGCCTCCACCATGACCACCATGTCCTCCACCGTGTCCTCCACCGTGTCCTCCACCGTGTCCTCCGCCGTGTCCTCCGCCGTGACCCCCACCGTGTCCTCCGCCGTGACCCCCACCGTGTCCTCCACCGTGTCCTCCGCCGTGACCTCCACCGTGTCCTCCGCCGTGACCACCACCGTGACCATGGCCCATGACGTCATGGATCAAAATACCTGAAAAGACAGAATGCAGTTTTATAAAATTGTAGTTTTAACAAATAAATGAATCTTATAGCACGATACACACAACCATATATGTAGCAGGAGAGAGGGTGGCCGATAACTTGTCCAGCTCCAGACTAGGAGATCGCGGGTTCGAATCCCAGTAGGGTTAAAGTTTTTTTTTTTCTACTTGGGGTGAAATAAAAATTCTGGCCTGAACATTTCGCGGCGAGTGCACTGGACACGTGGACTATATTCTCCTGTTCTAAAAATTGTGAGGTGAGTTGAACATGCCCACTCGTGTCTGAATAATGCTTCCCTTCTTGTGAGCTCAGCGATACACAGAGTAGATCGCTCAGATATTCATTCAGATTTCTCTAACAAAATTAATATCTGTGTTGACTCGTGTGAGCGTCTATCATATGAAGACTCATTAAAGGCGCAGCAACAATGCCCGATTTACAGAAAAAAAAAACCTAAAAAACTCAAGAGATAGTCATGAGAGGGCTTTTACAAAAGATAATTAATGATGTCACTTAGTTACAATCATGTTTTGCAATCTTAGTACAGTCAATATTAAGGAAAGAGTTAATTTGGCCTAACAAAAACAATATGAAAATTTTAGAAAATCCTATCTAAAAAATGTTCACAGACAAAGAGCATACATGCAATACGCTCCTTGCTAAGCTAGTCTGACTACCTACGAGTCTACTCTGAATTTGGAGAACACAAATCTTTCAATTTAAGCTCAATAAATGAAAGTCTAGTTAATAAACAAGAAATCATGCACATAAATTAATTAATTGTTGTCAGTACTTACCCAGGCAGATAACGACCAGGAAAGCTATCTTCATTGTGGCTGATATATGGTTCACTCACAACAACCTGCTCTGGAGATGACTGGGTAGTCAAGGTTCTGGATCGTCAACAGGAGACCGGTAAAAAAACTGAACGTTTCATAGCTTTATATAGGGATCCTGGTAGGTCTGTCAATTTCTGGTCGTTGAGAATTCTCAAACAATCAAAATGCCTTCGGGAAACATGTGATTTATACACAACTACCCTGCTAAAATTATTCTTTAGACACCTGTGAGTTATTTGAAAGTAGAGTTGCAGTCCTTGCTTGAACTTGTGTTACTGGAGGTAACCAGGGTAGACAAACATCATTTGTCTTCTCTTTAAACAGAAACATGAAAGTGAGAAACAGTGACAATGTAACAGCTAATGTTTAGTATGGTTATGTTTATGGAAGGCCCCGTATCACAGTAAACGAATTATGAATCCCTCCTGACTAACATGAACCTTCGGGAGTCATCCCGGTGCAGCTAAATCATGTACGAAACTCCATTCCGCCTTTCACTATTAACGTACGGCCGTTTTAGGGATATACAATCACCCATTGTGATGACGTAGTACACACTACAATGGCTGCGCCCATGAAATCCTAATTACTCTAATAAATGTAGCCAAGAACGGACGAAAAGGTGTTGCACAATGTCTAATATGAAAACTGCGATTGACTTGGCAGAGCAGTCCGTATTAATGAGTTGTAACATGTAAATAATTGGCGTTAAACGATTCCAACGATAGCCTTGGAACAGCACTCAATGTGATGACGTAAACCGTATATCAACTCTAGACAGGGGAAAGTCGCATTAAACAAACTTGGACTTGACAAAGAGGAGCATTAAGTTGTGTACGACTCAGCATCATCGGCGAAATTTGTTAAGTGGTCTTCAGATTGACTTTAACGCAGAAAATTGTATTGAAGAGCCGAAGCTAATCAGTCCACAAATGCAATTTCTGCAGCGGTCCAGAGAACATGAAGCACGTTCCACATTTTGGAACCGGAAGTCCCGATGTTTAGTAGTTTTCACATAGTGATAGGTTTAGCTTTAGTTTTTGGTGCAGTAGTGGAGGTGAGGTAAAGGGGGTGGAGAATGGTTTGATGTGAGTTGATGTTGGTTATTTGTGTGTGTTTGTGTTGAATGTGTGTGGGAGTGGTGTGTGTGTGGTTTAATGGAGATATTGTGAGCTAATATATTAAAATGGTTAGTGAGTTTATTAACTAGTGGATATGTGTGTTGGTTAAAAGAGGTGAGTGTGTGTATGTGTGCTTAGAAAGTGGAATGGTGGGTTAGCGAGTGAACGCGTCTGTGAATGAGAGAGTAAGAGTGTGACTGATTTAGTGAGTGAATGGGTCAGTGAGTGTGTGAGGTGAGTGTATGAGTAAGCGAGAGAGCTATTGAATATGTAGTTGTGATAATGATTCGGTTGAGTGAGTTAATGGGCTATTGTGGGAGCAATTTATTGAGTAGCCTGAGTGAGTGAATTACAAAACAGTCAACCATTTAGTGAATCTATGAGTGAGTATGTAATTGAGATAATGAGTGAATAAATGAATGACTGAGTGAGTGGGGAAGATTATGGGTAGGACAGAGAGTCAGTTATTGAATGAATGGAGGAGACTGAGTGAGTGGGGATGATTATGGGTAGGACAGAGAGTCAGTTATTGAATGAATGGAGGAGACTGAGTGAGTGGGGAGATTATGGATAGGACAGAGAGTCCTTTATTGAATGATTGGAGGAGACTAAGTAAATGGGGAAGTTATGGGTAGGACAGAGAGACAGTTATTGAATGATTGGAGGAGACTAAGTAAATGGGGAAGATTATGGGTAGGATAGAGAGTCCTTTATTGAATGATTGGAGAAGACTGAGTAAATGGGGAAGATTATGGGTAGGACAGAGAGACAGTTATTGAATGAATGGAGGAGACTGTGTGAGTGGGAAGATTATGGGTAGGACAGAGAGTCCTTTATTGAATGATTGGAGGAGACTAAGTAAATGGGGAAGTTATGGGTAGGACAGAGAGACAGTTATTAATGAATGGAGGAGACTAAGTGAGTGGGAAGATTATGGGTAGGACAGAGAGACCTTTATTGAATGATTGGAGGAGACTAAGTAAATGGGGAAGATTATGGGTAGGATAGAGAGACAGTTATTGAATGAATGGAGGAGACTGAGTGAGTGGGAAGATTATGGGTAGGACAGTGAGTCAATTATTGAATGATTGGAGGAGACTAAGTAAATAGGGAAGATTATGGGTAGGACAGAGAGTCCTTTATTGAATGATTGGAGGAGACTAAGTAAATGGGGAAGATTATGGGTAGGATAGAGAGACAGTTATTGAATGAATGGAGGAGACTGAGTGAGTGGGAAGATTGTGGGTAGGACAGTGAGTCAATTATTGAATGATTGGAGGAGACTAAGTAAATGGGGAAGATTATGGGTAGGACAGAGAGTCCTTTATTGAATGATTGGAGGAGACTAAGTAAGTGGGAAGATTATGGGTAGGATAGAGAGACAGTTATTGAATGAATGGAGGAGACTGAGTGAGTGGGAAGATTGTGGGTAGGACAGTGAGTCAATTATTGAATGATTGGAGGAGACTAAGTAAATGGGGAAGATTATGGGTAGGACAGAGAGTCCTTTATTGAATGATTGGAGGAGACTAAGTAAATGGGGAAGATTATGGGTAGGACAAAGAGACAGTTATTGAAGGAATGAAGGAGACTGAGTGAGTGGGAAGATTATGGGTAGGACAGAGAGTCCTTTATTGAATGATTGGAGGAGACTAAGTAAATGGGGAAGATTATGGGTAGGACAGAGAGACAGTTATTGAATGAATGGAGGAGACTGAGTGAGTGGGAAGATTATGGGTAGGACATAGATTCCTTTATTGAATGATTGGAGGAGACTAAGTAAATGGGGAAGATTATGGGTAGGATAGAGAGTCCTTTATTGAATGAATGGAGGAAACTGAGTGCCTTAGTGGATGAGATTGTGAGTACAACAATGAGTAACGGATGAATGAGTGAAGTAGTGAGTGAGTGAATGAGTGAGTCAGTGAGTGAATGAATGAGTGAGTCAGTGAGTGAGTGAATGAGTGAGTCAGTGAGTGAGTGAATAAAAAACTACTGATTTTGGTTTTATAAAAGAATACTTCAACTTTGAGATCTCTATAATTATGTTCTGTCTTTCATTCCTTTCATTAGATTTCACAGTGCACTACTTACCTAGACATTGGGTGCCTCACTCACAATCGAACTCAACATTTCTTTAATGGAATTACCAGTAAAAACTATTTTTTTAGAGTATACCAAAATATTTTCGAGCTATCCTCTGTGTACTCACAGAAACTGTACATCAACATTCACGAACAACAACCGTATTGTGTAGGCACACAGGACATAAATCTTCAGAGACGCTTGTCAGGCTGGTGATTCGCCAACAAAAAGGCATCACACACATACACACACACACACTCACACAAACAAATACACACACACACAAACAATAATCACACTTTTTTCATTCCACACGCAATGACGTACGTCTGTTCAAATTTCGTTGCAATATCTTGATTTGTGTTAGAACTATCGGGGAATTTCCGGGTTTGGTAGCGAGTGAGAAACTCTGTACCACTGATGTGCGCACATTATCTTGTTAGGAACATCTTTGCATTCAAAAGATAAACGGACAAGTTTTATATTGCTCCTTTCCGTCTCTTTGTTTGAGGTGTTAGCATCTTCATTGTCATTCTACCTGAAACGGTTTGTATGAAATTTAGGAATTGCAACCATTTTGGCTCTAAAATCAGGCTGATGCCTTTGCTATAATTTTTTTTTTTACACGCTTGCGAAACATAGACACTTACATCAGAGCAACAGAAGAAAATACAAGCTGTTGAGGTGAAACGTTATCGTAATATTTTGGCTATCTCTTACTAAAATCATATCACAGATGAAAAAGTTTGTAAAATGATTCAACAAGCAATCGGAGTACGTGTAATCTTTTGACTTTTGTGTAGAAACGTAAAATGAAATGGTTTGTGTACGTCCTTCGATCGTCTGGCCTAGTAAAGACCTAACGAGGAAGAACTGTTACAGGTACATGACATAAAGGGCGGCAGAGAAAGAAATGGGAAGATAATATTAAATAATTGACATTTGGCAGCACTGAGTAGCCCCCAATAAATAACTGGAAATGAAGAGAAATGGAGAAGGTTGACGAAGTCTTAGCCTATCAGAGATGTTCCCAACGACCTCCGGAATTATGGGATGAATAAGAAGATGTAGAAGAACCATTTTGGATAACAGTAAATTAGTAGATGTAGTTACTGGAGAGTAGCATCAGGGAAGGACATAAGCAAGAGTGTCATGATGTATCAAGAATACTGAAATAATAAATCTGTAATCTGTAGATTAGTAGAACTCGCAATGAAATATCTATAAGAAAATAGAGTAAAAAAGAAAGCAAAGCACTGGCTGATTTTCTTAATTCAGAACAGCGGGAATTGACGTTAATGGAAATAACAAAAGGAGGGAAAAAAATGTTCTCTTGCAATTTTCTTCTTTACTTCCAATTCCACAGATATCTCGGTCTTTCAAACAATAATACAGTTGTTGTTTGCTGCTGCTCATTGTAACTTTTGGAAAAACTGCATGTTTGTATTCATTTTTTTTAGGGTAAATTCAGCAACGTGATTATATAAAAGAGATCAAATAGAGGATCAATGAAAGTTGTGAAAATATACCCTTTTGTTGTCGTTTGGTTTATGCTTAAGACATTTGATCAGAGAACAATGTTTTTTTTTTTCTTGTCACCAGATTAGTCTTAGTGTTCTCAAAACCACCACAGCGTTGGCAATTGTGGAAAGCATTTTATATTTGAGCCGTCTCCTTAGAAACTTGATCCGACATATTTAAAGCTGGTGCTTGATGTTCTCTGAATGGACGGGGGTTAGGATCACGTAGGGTCAAAGAAGGAAATGCTTATTATTAAAAGACAGATCCGAACACCTCGTGGTTACTGCACTATACATGCAGCGTTTATTCTCCAGCCATACAAACCTTCCTATAAACCCTAGTGATGGTATGCTAGTTTACGGTAAAGCTGCGATATTTCTGTTTATCGGCTCGACACATCCGTCTTCGGCATTGGTAGATTTGCTGAACACCTTTGCCCTGCTTGTGGCCATTTTTGGTCAACTCTATTCGACTTTAACTAGCAAGGTTTCTTTCACCTGCGCAAGTACGCACGAGACCTCGTGTGTTTTACAGTTATCCAAGAGGGCTTGACGTAGGATTTCGGAAGTGTAATGCCATGAATATATCACGGATTCGAAGTGAAAAACTCCCATCGCCTATGGTGGACCCTGGACCTTCCTATCCAGAAGCCGACGTCTTACTTCTAGACCACCCAGTATCCTCGGTTTACGGGGGTAAATTATGCAATGTGATTTTTTTTTTTGGAGGGTGTGGGGTTGGGGGGGGGGGTGTAACATTTTTTTTAAAATAATAGAAAGGTGTGTTCAAATTTGTTATCGTCTGAAGTAGACTTTCGTGATCATAACATAAATATATGGAGAACAAATTACTTAGATTTGATATAACTTTTCTATAACTTGATGGCTTGCTCGGGCACGTCTGACAGAGAACAACTCTTTAAAGGTATAAGAAGAACGACATAAAATCACATTAGTACGTTAAAGAAATAAAGAGAGGAAAGTGTTTTCTTTAGTGATGAGGTAGGGGTGTCAAACCATGATCACTGGGAGATTTGTGGGGGGGTGTCTGCTGAGATGTTTAATGTTGAAGGTCAGTTTTTTTTTTTTTTCCAAACACTTGATTGCTCTTCCATTCAGTTAGATACGTATAGTTAGTTATCAAACGTCTCCTTTTTCCAGATAAGGTAGACAGGGAGAATTTCTAAAATTATGTTTATTGCTTCCTTTATGGCTCACGAATGACCCACAAGATGGCATCAAGAACAGGGAAGTCTTGTCATGTTACATTATGCGCTAGAGGTGTGTGAGCTTCAACGACAAGGTATTAAGTGACAACTCTTAGAGGTGATGGTTTCATTGCGAATATCCTTACCAGTCTCGATTCTTCCGGAAAAGTTCACGGTTTTCTTAAATGAGGGAGAGTCAAACAAGAATTGGTTCACGTTATTTATTTCATATTATCAGCAGGATAGCCGTTATACTTCTGCCCTGCCAACTATGTCCTCTAACATTCTTTCAAAGTGTCAGTGTTGTTTATTTTCCCAGTTGTCAAGCGAGACTTTCTCATCCTTACATGTATGGATGTTCTATCTCTTAAGGTGAATGTTCTATAATTCTATCAATTCAAGATATGCTCCGTCGTCAGCAGGACTTTTGTGGGAATTGTGGGAAATCCGAAAACACAAGTATTTTTGTACGAGTACATTATGGGTGAAAACTCACGTGCTAAGACGCTGATTCAGGTCTTGTACTTTACCTCTACCATTATGGTAACTTCTTTTTTTATCGTAAGCTGATCACTAAATCGTAATGCGTCACATAGTGAAGCGAGTTCCATAAAACGAAATACTCAAGCATTTTCATAGAAGTGAGAGTACATTTCCAGGAAATCACACGTAGCATCGATGTTTCTGTTTGTCTAGGAAGTCAGATTTCGATCCAGGTTTAAAAACAAAGAATTTGTTTTTTCCTTAATGAAACTATAAAAACATATTGGAGTTGTAAAACACTTCAGAACTTTCGCAAAAATAAAACTTCCTATAACCAGCAGCATGCTGTCATTTACTTTCTGCTCTTTCCTTTCTCTTTCTCTCTCTCTCTGTCTGTCTCGTTGCATTCTCCCTCTTTTTCATGGCATGGTAGATATCGTGACAACTTAGTAGTTGTAGTAATTGATTGCCCCTACACTTGCTTTGTCAGCATCGTATTTTATAACTACAGCTATAGTAATCCTTCATTGTGAGTCTCTCTTTTTGTATTAATTCAATATTTATTATTATAAAAGTAATTAACTTCAAAGAGAAATATTTTTATCAAATTACATAAACACTTTAGTTACAATATTTTGTGGTGTTGATTATATCATAATTTCAGTGAAGTAATTTCATTATTTTAAATTCCAGGCTATAAATGTCTTTCCCCTAAATGGACAGAATAAACTAAGAACGGAGAATAATAAACCGAATTGGACAAGAAGTAATAACAATGAAGTGTATATTTGTGAAAGTAATATAAACGACATTAGCGAACCTTCGATGCAGAGACGGCACTCAATGATGATGATATTGAACATAAACGACTATGCGATGTTAGGAATACGTGTGACAGACGGTGGGTTCTAGACCATGCGAAAATATAAAAGTTTTAGGTTGACTACGGTAATTTGCGACACAAACATTACTATAACTTGCGCTATGTAAAGTAGTTCCTTCAATTATTACAAAAAATTATCATAATTATAATTACATCATACTATCCTAGTTATGTGCATTATAAGGTATGGGAAAAACACAGTTTTCCTGTTAATTAACATCTCTTACAGTTTTGTTGTAGTTCATATATATATATATGTAAAGATGTAGTGCTGAGATTCTTATCCGAGGCACAATATAGGACAGTCACCTACTGGCTCTAGTTCTCTTTCTTTGGATAAAAGAGATATTTAAAAAAGCTAGGAATAGCCGCCGCCATAGTATATATAAGGAATTAACAGATAAAATGGTTTGGCCACATGACAAGACAGAAAGATCAAAACACAACACAACGAGCCTTCAACAAACTTTGAGAAAACACCAAACCCATGGGTCGACCACGAAAAAGATGGATCGATGGAATATTAGAAGCACTAGGAAACATAACAGCAGCAGAGGCGAACAGAAGAGCAAAAGACCGCAAATTATATCTCCCCTCGACGCTGAAAGGCAGATAAGGAAGGAAAGTAGAAGAGGAAGAAGAGATATAACGTGAATTTTTATTAGTTCTTCTGTTTCCATGTCAACAAGGAGCTGTTCGCTGAAATGACCTACTTGGTTCTCATACAGTTGATAGATGCCTTTGTACGGTTGTGGTACGTTTGACCTCCATAGACATTTAGTCCTACTTATTATTGGCGATTGAGTTACTTGAACTATATCACGGCTATACTAGGAAATATGGTGGCTGGTTGTACACGGACATTTAACTCGTTGAGCTGGAATGTGATTGTGTTGTTTATTCTGATAAATTTAATAATTTGTCAAGTTGTGGCCTCCATTTTCTCCTTATAATATCCGCGGCTGCCATAATCATAAAATTCGTCCACAAAAGAAAAAAAATAATGAATATATACATTAACTACGTGATGCTAAGAGTACAAGCATCGACAGACAAGAAATTTGTCTACAAAAGACAAAGTAACATATACATTTACTACTTGATGCTAAGAATACAGGCGCCCACAGACATGAAATTCACCAACAAAAGACAAAGTAACATATACATTTACTACTTGATGCTAAGAGTACAAGCATCCACAGACATGAAATTCATCAACAAAAGACAAAGTAACATATACATTTACTACTTGATGCTAAGAATACAGGCGCCCAGACATGAAATTCACCAACAAAAGCCGCGATATGTTCACAATGCATTTTATTGATTCTTTCCCAATTCACAAAATGGAAAACTTCACATTCATACATTGCTATTGTTAATTAAAGGCTGCGGTACATAGTCCAAGAATTGTTTGTTTAGTCTACACAGACAGTTTATAAATTACTTGAAACTTTCACACTGGACAAATTTACTGCAACGTGATTCCACCAGTACTCCCAAATTGTGCTGACACTGCCTGTCTATGTTGATTGACGTGACAAGCTTTAACCGTGGTGACCTCCATGACCGCCTCCATGTCCTCCGCCGTGGCCACCATGGCCTCCACCATGGCCTCCACCATGGCCTCCACCATGACCGCCATGACCTCCACCATGACCGCCATGTCCTCCACCGTGACCCCCACCGTGTCCTCCGCCGTGACCTCCACCGTGTCCTCCGCCGTGACCTCCACCGTGTCCTCCGCCGTGACCCCCACCGTGTCCTCCGCCGTGACCCCCACCGTGTCCTCCGCCATGACCGCCACCGTGTCCTCCGCCATGACCGCCACCGTGTCCTCCGCCGTGACCACCACCGTGACCATGGCCCATGACCTCAAAGATCAAAATACCTGAAAAGACAGAATTCAGTTTTATAAAATTGTAAAGTTTTAACAAATAAATGAATTTTATTGCACGATATACACAATCATATATGCAGCAGGAGAGAGGGTGGCCGGTAACCTGTCGAGCTCCAAACTAGGAGATCGCTAAATCGTGAAACAAAAATTAAGGTCTAAACATCTCGCGGCGAGTTCACTGGGCAAGCGATCTTTATTCTCCTGTTCTAAAAATTGTGAGTTGAGTTGAACATGCCCACTCGTGTCTGAATAATGCTTCTCTTCTTGTGAGCTCAGCGATACACTGAGTAAATCGCTCAGATATTCATTCAGATTTCTTCTAACAAAAATCGTCATGTGTTACTCGTGTGAACGTCTAGCATATGACGACTCAAGAAATGCGCAGCAACATTGCCCGAATTACAAAAAAGAACTCCGAGAGATAGTCACGCTTTACAAAAAGGCAATTAATGAAGTCACTCAGTTACAACCTTGTGTTGAAATCTTAATGCAGTGATTATTAAGGAAAGAGTACAAATCTTCTTCTACCTTTTTAGCTCCCAGTGGAGCATAGGTCTTCAACAAACACTTTCTAAGTCGTTCTGTTTTTTGCCATTCTTTTAAGATCATTCCATGTCTTCCCCATCATCTTCATCTCTGCTTCTATCTGTCTTCTCCAAGAATTCCTTGGTCTTCCTCTTTGTGTTTTCCCCTGGGGATTCCAAAAAAAGGGCCTGTTGTGAAATACTCTCAGTTGGCTTCCGTAGTGTGTGTCCTATCCAGCGCCATCGTCTTCGCTGTATCTCTGGTATTCGACTGGTACATTTTCATAGTTCTATGTTAGTGATTTTGTCCTGCCATTTCCATCCTTTTATCCTGCGTAAGCATCTATTAATGAAAGTCTGTATCTTCATGATTGTCAATTTTGTTGTTCTCCATGTTTCACAGCCATATAATAGGACCGCCTTAACATTTGAGTTGAACATTTTTATTTTTGTATTTAACCTAATTTCTTTGGATTTCCATATGTTTCCCAGTCCAATAAAAGCTCCTGTTGCTTTTGATATCCTTATTTTGGTATCATTTTCTGTTCCTCCCTCTTTATCTATTTTACTGCCCAAATGTAAGATTGTACATCTAATAGAGGTATTTCTCCTAGTTTTATTTGGTTATTGCAACTGTTTTAATTCTCATAATGTTAGTCTTATCTCTATTAATCTTCAGTCCTAACTGTTGTGATCTCTTATCAAGTAGGCTCATTTTATCCTGCATCTGTTGATGGCTGTGTGATAGGAGATCTATGTCATCAGCAAAGTCTAAATCATCAAGTTGTTTGGTCAGTGACCACTTGATTCCATTTCTGTTGTTTTGAGTTATTTTCATAATCCAATCTATGGCCAGTAGAAAGAGAAATGGAGACAGAAGGCATCCCTGCCTTACTCCTGTTCTTATTTCAAAAGCTTCTGTAATCTGTCCTTCATGCACCACACTACATTTCGTTCCTTCATACATTGTTTTTATCAGGTTAATAAACTTTTTGGGGATTCCGTAATGGCTCAGCAACTTCCAAAGCATTCTTCTGTCTAAACTATCAAATGCCTTTTCGTAATCTATAAAGAGTACAAATGGTCTGACAAAAACAATATGCAAATTATGGAAAATACGATCTAAAACATTTTCAGATACAAAGGACATGCATGCAATACGCTCCTTGCAAAAGTAGTCTGACTACCTACCAGTCTACTCTGAATTTGGAGAACACAAATCTTTCAATTTAAGCTCAATAAATGAAAGTCTAGTTAATAAACAATAAATCATTCACATAAATTAATCAATTGTCGTTAGTACTTACTAAGGCAGATAACGAACAGGAAAGCTATCTTCATTGTGGCTGAGGTATGGATCACTTAAACAACCTGCTCTGGAGATGACTGGGCAGTCAAGGTTCTGGATCCTCAAAAGGAGACCAGTAAAAAAACTGAACGTTTCCTAGCTTTATATAGGGATTCTGGTAGGTCTGTCAATTTCTAGTCGTTGAGAATTCTCAAACAATCAAAATACCTTCGAGAAACATGTAAATTATACACAACAACTACCCTGCTAAAATTATTCTTAAAACACCTGTGAGTTATTTAAAAGTAGAGTTGCTGTCCCTGCTTGAACTTGTGTTACTGGAGGTAACCAGGGTAGACAAATATCAATTGTCTTCTCTTTAAACAAAAACATGAAAGTGGGAAACAGTGACAATGTAACAGATGGATGTTTAGTAGTTTTGACTTTGTGATAGGTTTAGCTTTAGTTTTTGATGTAGTAGTGGAGGTAAGGTAAAACAGTTTTGATGTGAGCTGATGTTGGTTTTTTGTGTGTGTTTGTGTTAAATGTGTGTGGGAGTGATGTGTGTGTGTGTGTGTGAGTGGTTTAATGGAGATATTGTGTGCGAAGATATGAAAATGGTTAGTGAGTTTATTAGCTAATGGAGATGTGTGTTGGTTAATAGAGGTGTGTGTGTGTGTGTGTGTGAGTGGTTTAATGGAGATATTATGTGCGAAGATATGAAAATGGTTAGTGAGTTTATTAGCTAATGGAGATGTGTGTTGGTTAATAGAGGTGTGTGTATGTGGTAAGTGGAATGGTAAGTTAGTTAGTCAATGCGTCAGTGAATGAGAGAGTAATAGTGTGTCTGATTTAGTGAGTGAATGTGTCAGTAAATGTGTTAGTGAGCGAGAAAGTTATTGAATACGTAAGTGAGAAAGTGATCCGGTGAGTGAGTTAATAGGCGATTGTGTGAGCAATTTATTGAGTAGCCTGAGTGAGTGAATTATTAAAGGGTAAACCAGTGAGTGTATCTATGAGTGAATCTGTAATTGAGAGAATGAGTGAATAAATGACTGACTGAGTGAGTGGGGAAGATTATGGGTAGGACAGAGAGTCAGTTATTGAATGAATGTAGGAGACTGAGTGAGTGGGGAAGATTATGGGTAGGACAGAGAGTTAGTTATTGAATGAATGTAGGAGACTGAATGAGTGGGAAATATGGGTAGGACAACGAGTCAGTTATTGGATGATTGGAGGAGACTGAGTGAGTGGGAAAGATTATGGGTAGGACAGAGAGTCAGTTATTGAATGAATGTTTGAGACTGAGTGAGTGGGGAAGATTATGGGTGGGACAGTGAGTCATTTATTGAATGAATGCAGGAGACTGAGTGAGTGGGAAAGATTATGGGTGGGACAGAGAGTCAATTATTGAATGAATGTAGGAGACTGAGTGAGTGTGGACGATTATGGGTGGGATAATGAGTCGATTATTGAATGAATGTAGGAGACTGAGTGAGTGTGGACGATTATGGGTGGGACAGTGAGTCAATTATTGAATGAATGTAGGAGACTGAGTGAGTGGGGACGATTATGGGTAGGACAGAGAGTCAATTATTGAATGAATGTAGGAGACTGAGTGAGTGTGGACGATTATGGATGGGACAATGAGTCAATTATTGAATGAATGTAGGAGACTGAGTAAGTGGGGAAGATTATGGATGGGACAATGAGTCAATTATTGAATGAATGTAGGAGACTGAGTAAGTGGGGAAGATTATGGATGGGACAGTGAGTCAATTATTGAATGAATGGATGAGACTGAGTGAGTGGGGTAGATTATTGGTGGGGCAGTGAGTCAATTATTGAATGAATGGACGAGACTGAGTGAATGAGAGGGAAATATTATGGGTAGGACAGAGAGTCAGTTATTGAATGATTGGAGGAGACTGAGTAAGTGGGGAAGATTATGGGTAGGACAGTGAGTCAGTTATTGAATGAATGGAGGAGACTGAGTGAGTGGGGAAGATTATGGGTGGGACAGTGAGTCAGTTATTGAATGAATGTAGGAGACTGAGTGAGTGGGGAAGATTATGGGTAGGACAGAGAGTCAGTTATTGAATGAATGGAGGAGACTGAGTGAGTGAGTGGGAAATATTATGGGTAGGACAGTGAGTCAGTTATTGAATGAATGGAGGAGACTGAGTGAGTGAGTGGGGAAGATTATGGGTAGGACAGTGAGTCAGTTATTGAATGAATGGAGGAGACTGAGTGAGTGGGGAAGATTATGGGTAGGACAGAGAGTCAGTTATTGAATGAATGGAGGAGACTGAGTGAGTGGGGAAGATTATGGGTAGGACAGTGAGTCAGTTATTGAATGAATGGAGGAGACTGAGTGAGTGGGAAATATTATGGGTAGGACAGTGAGTCAGTTATTGAATGAATGGAGGAGACTGAGTGAGTGAGTGGGGAAGATTATGGGTAGGACAGTGAGTCAGTTATTGAATGAATTGACGAGACTGAGTGAGTGGGAAATATTATGGGTAGGACAGTGAGTCAATTATTGAATGAGTGGACGAGACTGAGTGAGTGAGTGGGAAATATTATGGGTAGGACAGAGAATCAGTTATTGAATGAATGGAGGAGACTGAGTAAGTGGGGAAGATTATGGGTGTGACAGTGAGTCAATTATTGAATGAATGGACGAGATTGAGTGAGTGAGTGGGAAATATTATGGGTAGGACAGAGAATCAGTTATTGGATGAATGGAGGAGACTGAGTGAGTGGGAAAGATTATGGGTGGGACAGTGAGTCAGTTATTGAATGAATGGAGGAGACTGAGTAAGTGGGAAATAGTATGGGTAGGACAGTGAGTCAATTATTGAATGAATGGACGAGACTGAGTGAGTGAGTGGGAAATATTATGGGTAGGACAGAGAATCAGTTATTGAATGAATGGAGGAGACTGAGTGAGTGGGGAAGATTATGGGTGGGACAGTGAGTCAATTATTGAATGAATGGACGAGACTGAGTGAGTGAGTGGGGTAGATTATGGGTGGGACAGTGAGTCAATTTTTGAAAGAATGGACGAGATTGAATGAGTGAGTGGGAAATATTATGGGTAGGACAGAGAATCAGTTAATGAATGAATGGAGGAGACTGAGTAAGTGGGGAAGATTATGGATGGGACAGTGAGTCAATTATTGAATGAATGGACGAGACTGAGTGAGTGAGTGGGGTAGATTATGGGTGGGACAGTGAGTCAATTATTGAAAGAATGGACGAGATTGAGTGAATGAGTGGGAAATATCATGGGTAGGACAGAGAGTCATTGAATGAATGAATGGAGGAGATTGAGTGAGTGAGTGGGGAAGATTATGGGTAGGACAGAGAGTCAGTGAATGAATGAATGGAGGAGACTGAGTGCCATATTGGACGAGATTGTGAATGGATCAATGTGCAAGTGAACAAAAAACTATTGATTTGGTTTTTCATAAAAGAGTTCTTCATTGTGTGAGATTTCCTCAATACATTTGCTTTGTCTTTCAATCCTTTCATTAGATTTCCTAGTGCACTACTTACTTAGACATTGGCTTCTCACTCGCAGTCGAACTCAACATTTCTTTAACGGGTTCATCACTGAAAACTAATGTTGCTATTGTTTGCCAAAACATGTTCCAGCTATTATCCTCAGTGTACTCACAAATACTGTACATCAATACTCACGAACAACATCCGTATTGTGTACTTTGGACAGAGATCATCAGAGATGATCGTCAGGCAGGTGATTCACAACAAATAGGTACCACATATGTTGTTTCGTGTTGTTTTTATCCAGCTGAAGGCCTAAATGGCAGAAACGTCGACTTTTGTTTTGTCCATTATCACGTAAAGCTGTCGCCATACCACTTTATTCTTCTTTTTTTTAAATTTCCGCTATCACATACACACACACACACAAACATACACAAACACACACATATATATATACACACACACACGCAATGACGTACTACTGTTTTAAATTTCGTTGCAATGTCTTGATTTGTGTTAGAACTATCGGGGTATTCCCGGGTTTGGTAGCGAGTGAGACACCCTCCACCACTGATGTGCGCTCATTATTTTGTTAGGAACATTTTCGCATTCAAAAAATAAACTGACAAGTTTTATGTTGCTTCTTTTTTTTTATCTTGTTTGGAGCCGTAGCATCTTCATTGTCATTCTACCTGAAACGGTTTGTATGAAATTTAAAAATTGTGACCATTTTAGGTTCTAAAGTAAGTCTGATGCCTTTGCTAGAATTTTTTAATTTTTTTTTAAACACGCTAGTGATACATGGACCCTTACATCAGAGCACCAGAAGAAAGTACAAGCTGTTGAGGTGAAACGTTATCGTAATATTTTGGTCATCTCTTACTAGAATCATATCACAGATGAAACAGTTTGTAAAATGATTCAGCAAGCAATCGAAGTACATGATAATCTTTTGACTTTTGTGTAGAAACGTAAATTAAAATGGTTTGGATACGTCCTTCGATCGGGAGCAGCGATAGCTCAGTAGTTAGTGAACTGGACTACAACGGACAAGAGGTAGGGTTCGATCCCAACCAACGGCTTCCGGTTTACACAGCATTTAATGGGTGCCGGATTTTTTTCTGGGAAAGTAAAACGGTATGGGCGTAATACCGACCACATTACCCAAAAAAATCATGTGCCGAAGGTCTGTAAAATGTATGGTCACTAACACCATATTCCCAATACGCCACTTGGCGTGACGGGGGATCTTTACTGAAGTCCTTCGATCGTCTGATCTAAGAAAGACCTAATAAGGAGGAACTGTTACAGGAACATGATATAAAGGTCGGCAGCGAAATAAATGGGAAGATAATATGAAATAATTTACTTTTAACAACATTGAAGAGTCCCAAAAAAAAAAAGATAAATGGGGAATGTTGACGAAGTCTTAGTCTATCAGAGATGCTCCCAACGACCTCCGGAATTATTGGATGAAGAAGATGTAGGAGAACCATTTTGGATAACAGTAAACTAGTAGATGTAGTTACTGGTCAGTAGCATCAAGGAAGGACTTAAGCAAGAGTGTCATGATGTATCAAGAATGCAAAAATAAAGCTGAAATAATATATCTGTAATCCGTAGGTTAGTAGACCGCGCAATGAAATATATAGAAGAAAATAGAGTAAAAAAGAAAGCAAAGCACTGGCTGATTCTCTTAATTCAGAACAGCGGGAATTGAAGTTAATGGAAATAACAAAAGGAGGGAAAAAATGTTCTCTTGCAATTTTCTTCTTTACTTCCAATTCCACAGACATCTCGGTCTTTCAAACAAAATACAGTTGTTGTTTGCTGCTGCTCATTGTAACTTTTGGAAAAACTGCATGTTCATTTTTTAGGGTAAATTCAGCAACGTGATTATATAAAAGAGATTAAATAGAGGATCAATGAAAGTTGTGAAAATGTACCCTTTTGTTGTCGTTTGTTTATGCTTAAGACATTTGAGTTCGTGGTTCCTTACAATGTTACAGAGGCATATCTTGGGACTCTTGTGATACTTGAAATTGTTAGGAAACTCATCATTTTGTAACGCTGTACAGATAGGAGATCAGAGAACAATGTTTTTATTTTTACTGTCTCCAGATTAGTCTTAGCGTTGTAAAAACCACCACAGCGTTGGCAATTGTGGAAAGCATTTTATGTTTTGACCTGTCTCCTTAGAAACTTGATCCGACATATTTAAAGCTGGTGCTTGATGTTCTCTGAATGGACCGTGGTTCGGATCACGTAGGGTCAAAGAAAGAAATGGCTATTATTAAAAGACAGATCCGAACACCTCGTGGTTACTGCATTATACATGCAGCCTTTATTCTCCAGCCATGAAAACCTCCCTAGGGGTATATAATACTCCCTAGAGATGGTATTTATGTTGTAATGAAATAATAAACTGTATCTAGATTTTGTTTGTTATATAAACAATTATGTGAACGTTGCATTTTATGATCAGACAACTTTCAAACAAACACGTTCCTTATTTTCACTGCTTTATTTCGTCACAAAATATGCTTCGTTACACAGTTCTATTTGTTACAAATCCCAGCCACTACTAATATATATATATTGAAAACAAGAGTCTTGACATTCTTATATGGTAGGACAAACAATTTATGAATCATGGCTGCTGGCGTGTGTTCACATCCGTGAGTCTTTCGCGTAATTAATGAACATGCTTGCAGCTCTACAACTTCTGCCCCCAGTCTCTTGTTAAAAAGCGCCATCTCTCCTTCAACAGTTATCAAACACCCCCTCCTCTGATAAATCCACCAAACATGTTTTCATTTCCACCACCATATCTCCGATCATACATTCCACCATTTCTTGGATAGTACATGCCACCAAATCTTGGATGGTAAAAGCCACCATTTCTCTGACCGTACATTCCTCCATATCGCGGATCGTACATGCCGTTAGTTCCTTGACCGTACATGCCGTTAGTTCCTTGACCGTGCATGCCGTTAGTCCCTTGACCGTACATGCCGTTAGTTCCTTGGCCGTACATGCCGTTAGTTCCTTGACCGTACATACCATTAGTGCCGAGACCGTATCGTGCATATTGGCACATGACTTCACAAACTGCAAGACCTGAAAAACAGTCGCAAAAAGTACAGTTTTTTTTTAATCACACTCTTGTGGCACATTTCTTATAAATATTATTTACTAAATAATTGTAGGATGAACACATAATGTTTTCCACAATAGGACTATGTCTAAGTCACAAATACAATATAATAATAATGACTTACAGTTATAGTCACAGAAGAAGTTAAATATCATTTTTCAGAATATTTCTGACTGGTTTCGGAATTGTACGACTAAAGAGGAGCAACTTTGCTGCAATCGCCAATGAACTAACTACTGGAGACCCAGTACTTTCCCAAACAATACCGAAACCCTTGGGCCCATCTGATATGTCTCCTCGTGGGAAACATAAAATACCAGAACTTAAGGAAAATATAACAGGAATCATGAAAAAAGGCACCCAATCAGACACAGAAAGAAAACACGTAGCAGAAAAACACTTACACGATACCGACCCACAGGACAATTGGTCCCACATATACACAGATGGCTCTGCTACAAATGCCACTAGAAATGGAGGGGTTGGTGTGTTCTTGACGCTGAATAACCAGGACGAGATCACCAAGTCAATAGCTACTGGGAAATTATCAAACAAGTTTAAAGCAGAAACTGAGGCCCTCAGAGATGCTACAACACTGGCTACTCAACACAAAAATAACATGCACAATAAATTGGTGATTCTGACTGATGCACTGTCAGTATTATCAGCTCTAAAAAGCCCCAAGAACAATGAACTAGATGACTTGAGAACAACCCTGGACTATGCAATAACTTCCAGAGAGTAGTCATTCAGTAGATACCATCACACTGTAATATACACGGGAACGAACGCGCAGACAAATTAGCTAAAGAGGGAGGGAGATTACCACAAGAGAACCATCCGCTCAGTTATGATGAAGCCAAATTCATCCTCAAAGGTCAGTACCATGAACAATGGAAACGAGAACACCCAAAGCATAACGAGAGGGACAGATGCCATCGGCTGGCAAGGAGGGATCGGGTCATCATGCTTCGCCTGCGCACTGGCCACAATAGAATGAGGAATCACATGTTCACCAAATTCAAAATAGGTACAACCAGCCAATGCCACTGTACACTGGACTACAAAACATGTTCTACAGGATTGCCCCCAGTACACAGACCTGAGAACAGCAATGTGGCTGGAAGAGAAACATGGGGCAATCGAATCACTTAAACAGACAGCTGACTTCATGAGAGAGTCTGGAATCTTACTCTGATTGAGTCTTGATCGCAGAGAGAGAGAGAGAGAAAGAGAGAGAGAGAGAGAGAAAGAGAGAATATTTCTTAAATCAATTTTAACCTCATAAATAAAAACATTGGTAGCCAATGGTGAAAGACGGTGTGAACCATTCCTCACGCGATTATGTTCATTTACGGGTTTTTATTCTTTACTGCTTAGTGTTCACCAGTGGCTAGAGGTTAAATGTGTGCCAGTTTACGGATATTTGTGTTTTTTCGGCTCGACACATCCGTCTTCGGCTTTGGTAGATTTGCTGAACACCTTTGCCCTGCCTGTGGCCATTTTTGGTCAACTCTATTGGACTTTTAACTAGCAAGGTTTCTTTCACCTGCGCACGAGATCTCATGTGTTTCATCGTTATCCGAGAGAGCTTGACATAGGATTTCGGGGGTGGGGGGGTGTGAAAAAAAATAATAATAACACAAAGGTGTGTACAAGTTTGTTATCGTCTGAAATAGAGTTTCGTGGTCATAACATAAATATATGAAGAACAATTTACTTAGATTTGATATAATTCTTCTATAACTTGATAGCTTAGTCGGGAACGTCTGACAGAGAACAACTCTTTAAAGGTATAAGAAGAACGACATAAAATCACATTAGTACGTTAAAGAAATAAAGAGAAGAAAGTGTTTTCTTTAGTGATGAGGGAGGGGTGTTAAACCATGATCTCTGGGAGATTTGAGCGGGGAGTCTGCTGAGATGTTTAATGTTGTATGTCAGTTTTTTTTTCAAAACACTTGACAGCTCTTCGATTCATTTAGTTTCGTGTAGTTAGTTATCAAACGTCTCCTTTTCCAGATAAGGTAGACGGAGAAGTTCTAGAATGATGTTTATTGCTTCCTATATGGGTCAAGAATGACCCACAAGATGGCATGAAGAACATGGTCTTGTCATGATTCATAATGCGCTAGAGGTGTGAGAACTTCAACGACTAGGTATTAGGTGACAGCTCGTAGAGGTGATGGTTTCATTGCGAATATCCTTACCAGTCTCGATTCTTCCGGAAAAGTTCACTTTTTTCTTAAATGAGGGAGAGTCAAACAAGAATTGATTCACGTTATTTATTTCATATTATCAGCAGGATAGCCACTATACTTCTGCCAACTATGTCCTCCAATATGCTAATTTCCTTCCTTAATCTCCTCTTTCGTTCCTTTAATTTCCTGCCTCTATCTCTTAATCTCTTATTTTCTTACTCAAATATCTTGTTTCCTTCCTTTAACCTCTTGTTTCCTTATTTTAATCTCTTATTTCCTTCCTTTGTTCTCTTGTTTCCTTTACTTAATCTCTTGTTTCCTTACTTTAATCTCTTGTTTCCATCCTTTAACCTCTAGCTTCTTTCCTCTAATCTCTTGTTTTCTTCCTTCAATCTCTTTTAATATTCTTTGTTCCTTTCTTTCTATTCTCCATCAATTCCTCCTTCCGTAACCTTCAAAATATGTGTTCTCGTTCTCGATATATCTGTTCATGAAGTCTGCTTGTTGTTATCTGACGAAGTCAAAATGTGTCCACGCTCTGATGTTGTCTTCTCCGCTTTTCTTTTCACGATTTATTTGCCTATTTACAGTTTCCTATCAGGTAATTGCTGCAAAGTGCGGAATAATACAGTCACTTCAGATAGAAACATTGGTTGACAATTTAAAAAATGTAAAAATATCAAGATAGTTAAAATATCACACATTGCCGTATTTAGTAACATACATGAATGAATACTTACTGAGACAAAGTGTGGCAATCAAAGCGGACTTCATTGTGTTTGATGAGTTTATTTGCTCAATTTGATTCTTTTCTGAAGAATAAAATCTAGCAAGATTAATGTTTTATTAGTAATTTTAACGGATTACTGTTTGGTAGACTTCAGCGACATTTTTTATATAGTAGTAGAGACAATAGCATTACTCAGTGTTGACATATTTAAAAGAAACAACATAGTTTAGAAATAAATATTTCCATTTGAGCTACGTAACTTACATCCTGTTTAATATTTGAAGAAATTTGACAAAAGTGTTGATGACATGGTCCATCGAGCGTGTGTAAAAGTTCACTAAAGATTTATTTACATGACGGTACATACAATGTACTTGTATCATAGAATGTTGTCGTTTTACTGAAAAAAAATACCCTGAAAGATAACCTGAACAGGTGTAAAGAGATTTTGAAGATGCTCTAAAGGACGCCAAGTCTAAAAATAAGCTTATTACTAACAAAAGATATAATCTTGCTAGCTCGGTCATGCATGGGAGGAAAAACAGAAAATAGTTTGTAATGACAGAAAAAAAATGAAGAATAAAAAAGAGGTAGAAAAAACCATGGGAAAGATGGCAGAAGACATACAAATGCACAATGTGAAGGCACCAATGTAAGTGATAAATAACTGAAGAGACAGAACATTGTAGAGGGCCATGCTCAAGCGCGCTAGCAGAATTAAAACAAGAAGAATTTAAAGCTACTGAAAAGAGATGAAAAGCATATACATTCTCCGTTTCTTTCATTAACGTACTACTGCTTATAAGGCACTGGTTGCCAGTCAATTTCTCAAGGTTTTTTGTTGTGTAGAATTTCCTTAGAATAATGAACAAATAATCCGAAAGCCTACTTCTGCAAACAAAGATGTAGTTTACGAGAAGGCATCTCACACATGTCATTGCTCTTTGTTCTCAGAGTTGGATCACAGCACTACAGGGGAACACATAGGTGTTCAGTGGCGTTCTACAGTTGATGATGTGCACGCAAGCTCATAATTCAAGAAGCTCTACGGCTGTGCACACCATTGGATTACTTATGTAGGTTTTAATTCTTACTTCTTGTTCAACGCAGTCACTCTTGTAGGTTTAACTTATTACTTCTTGTTCAACGCAGTCACTCTTGTAGGTTTAACTTATTACTTCTTGTTCAACGCACTCACTCTTGTAGGTTACAGTTCTTACTTGCTCAATGCAGTTCATGAGGTTTCAGTACAGCACATTCACTCATAACACTAGCGATATATCATATGAAATCAACAAATGTTGAAGACCAGGGAAAAGACAACTACTATCGATCTATCATAGACAGCTCTGGGTTGAATTAAGGAAGCTATTGCTTCTCTTCTCAGTTCACCATCACAAACTGCAATCCAGTTACTAATTTTTAAAATTTCTTTTTTATTTTAGATCATCGACATCGGGTGTCATATCCTTTATGGTTCGTCTGAAAAAATCTCTGTCTCTAGCCAGATCTCCAACAGTTCGTTTGAAAAAAGCTCTATCTCTAGCCAGATCTCCAACAGTTCGTTTGAAAAAAGCTCTATCTCTAGCCAGATCTCCAACAGAACGTTGCATCCACCACAGTTCGTCTGAAAAAATCTCTGTCTCTAGCCAGATCTCCAACAGTTCGTTTGAAAAAATCTCTGTCTCTAGCCAGATCTCCAACAGAACGTTGCATCCACCACAACCCGTCTGAAAGAATCTCTGTCTCTAGCCAGATGTCCAAAAGAACATGCATCCATCACAGTTCGTCTGAAAAAAAATCTCTGTCTCTAGCCAGATCTCCCACAGAACGTTACATTCACCACAACCCAAATGAAAGTCTCTTGTAGTCAAGTTCAAGGTTTCCCTGATATTTTGAAACTACCTTCTTCTTGGTCTGCTCATGATGCGTCGACCAGGAACCGTGCCTTCAATTTTTTTTGCCCCTTCGCTGTGTCTTTTGATGTGACTATGGTATTTTAATTTCCTCTGTAGAATAGTGTTTATTAACCAGTTCTCTTTACTGTTTAAATAATTTAAAATGTCTTCCTTGCTCTTTTTCATAATCCAAAAGTATCGTAAGGATTTTTCTATTGCATTTCGTTTCGAATGAATCAATATTCTTCCTTGCTAGCTACGATAGTATCAATAATTCACAAGCAAATGCTCCTATCGGGAATGTACATGTCCTCATTATTTTAATTTTACTGCCTTGCTGGTATTGTGCCACATGTTATTTTGGGAGGGTTAAATAATTTGTAAGGTAGCTGCGATAGCTCAGTGGTTAGTGAACTGGATTACAAAGGACAAGAGGTAGGGTTCGATCCCAACCGACGGTTTCCTGTTCACCCAGCCTTAAAATGGGTACTGGATTTTTTTCTGGGAAAGTAAAGTGGCACGGGCGTAATACCGACCACATTACCCCATTACATTAATATATATATTAAAACAGGTAAATGAATTTAAATATCTGGGAACAATGTTAACCTTAGATGGTAGATGTACAACAGAGGTGAGATGCAGATTGGCTCAGGCAAAAGCAGCTTTCCAAAAAATGAGGAAGATACTATGCAATCAATTTTTGACAATAGAAACAAGAAACATAGTTCTTAAATGGTATTTAGAGCCAGTCTTAACATATGGATATGAATCATGGACAATAGAACAATAGAACATGAAGACCACTGGAGGCTGTAGAAATGCGGTTATACGGAAGAATATTAAGGATGCATGGACAGCTAAGAAGAGTAATGAAAACGTTCTGAAAGAGGCCAAAGCAAAAGGAGAGCTAATTTCCAATATTAGGAAAAAGCAATCATCTTTTTTTGCCATGTAATGAGAAGAAAACAACTGGAATATATTGTAACAACTGGGAAAATTTAGGGATGGAGAAATAGAGGGAAACAAAGAGAAACTATACCAGACAGCTTAAGAGAATGACTTGGCAGAAGGTCAACAACAGAAATGATAAGTAACCGTCGAGATCGAAATTTGTGGAGAGGCATGATGATGGTGATGACGATGATATAAAATGCCCTATCATCATTGAATAAACTATTGGAATCGTTGTATCTCTGTCACCATGATCTTGTCATAGTAGGAATATACGAATGAAAGCTCACAGACTAATAGTAATCATTTTGCGCAATCTACCTTTAGTCTTCTTCAATAGAGTCATAAATGAACTAGACTTTCGATTATTGAGCCTGCCGCAAAATTTAGTGGAAATGAGGTAGCATTCTGTAAATGAAAAAAAAATGAAAAGAAAGTAAAATCTTGAATAACATAATCTGGTTGAATAAAAGTACTTTCAGGATTGTTTAAAAAGTCAATACAATTGTTCAAAGAAAACAAACACAATTAATCATTTCTTTGTAGTGAACAATCACAACAATTTATTTTTTTCACCCAAGTGCTGGAAAACAAACAAATTGAAGCAAAACAGAAATATTTTTGTCACGGTGACTAAATCCAAATACTGGGAAAGAGAGACTGGACAACAGATAGAGTGAATGCAAGAATCTGTTGACAGTTTACATGCCTCTTTTCATGTGTGTCCAGAATCAAAATTTTCTCACACACGATGAGATAGAATAACACAATATATGACGTTATAAGTTGAACACATGTCTACTTTAAACATACAGGTATTACAATATTTGGGTTCAAAATGTAGAAAAGGAAAAAAAGGTTATCTCTTCGAGATGTGATGAATTCAGTATTCTCAGCTTGAAATATTGATCAGTCTGATGTAACAAACTCATCACAGACATTATATAGTTATATTTTATGGCCTCAGTTTATTGTGCTTGTATAGTGATGGCAATTGAAGTAGCAGCAGCGACAGTTGTACAAGCAATGATAGTTCTATACGTAGATAAGAAATAATATTGATAATATTTGTAGCTGTAGTGTTGGTGACAGCTCTAGGCTTCAAATATTTAGGATCAGTAGTAATAATTGAAGCAACAGCAACAGTATGTTTGCAACAACAGACGTGGTTTTAGTTTAGTTCATTTGACAGATCAGCTTCACCTGATACCAACAACTTTGCAGTGCTCAGCCCCATCACCCCCATCACCAGCACGCCCAACCAAACACTAGCGATAATAGTGAATCTGGCTTCAGCTCAAATGTACGAACTCTGTCACTGACGAAGACCTTGTACCCAGCCTTCTTAGGCGCCTCTTACGACATGCGTGACAGGTGATAGTGGCTCTACTCATTTCTCACCGTGGTCAGGCACCCGGTGATAACAAAACACGAGTAAAGAAAAATGTAAACGTACAGTGGCTTTTGTCGAATACAGAGAAAGAGAGACGGTGGGCGAGAGGCATTGGAAAGTGGCTTTTGTCGAATACAGAGAAAGAGAGACGGTGGGCGAGAGGCATTGGAAAGTGGATTTTGTCGAATACAGAGAAAGAGAGACGGTGGGCGAGAGACATTGGAAAGTGGATTTTGTCGAATACAGAGAAAGAGAGACGGTGGGCGAGAGTCATTGGAAAGGGGATTTTGTCGAATACAGAGAATGAGAGACGGTGGGCGAGAGGCATTGGAAAGTGGATTTTGTCGAATACAGAGAAAGAGAGACGGTCGGCGAGAGGCGTTGGATAGTGGATTTTGTGGAATACAGAGAAAGAGAGACGGTGGGCGAGAGGCGTTGGAAAGTGGATTTTGTCGAATACAGAGAATGAGAGACCATGGGCGAGAGGCGTTCGAAAGTGGATTTTGTCGAATACAGAGAATGAGAGACGGTGGGCGAGAGGCATTGGAAAGTGGATTTTGTCGAATACAGAGAAAGAGGGACGGTGGGCGAGAGGCGTTGGAAAGTGGCTTTTGTCGAATACAGAGAAAAAGAGACGGTGGGCGAGATGCGTTGGAAAGTGGATTTTGTCGAATACAGAGAATGAGAGACCGTGGGCGAGAGGCATTGGAAAGTGGATTTTGTCGAATACAGAGAATGAGAGACCGTGGGCGAGAGGCATTGGAAAGTGGATTTTGAAAATAATGATGACATCCTAGTAGCTGATTGGTTATCATCGTTTATCATTGAGTGCCGTCTCCGCTTCGAAGGTTGGCTACCATTCCGCTATTTTTCTTGCTTAAAATGTGCAGATTGTCATAGGCTGACTTGTCCATCTTTTGATGTTACTCTGAATTGTGTTTAGTAGTTCTCTTTTCATTTTCAGTTGTTTTTTGACTTGACTTCATAGTTTATTTTTTGTAGATGGGGTAGAAGCTCAGAAATGATCAACGGCCCAGAAAGCGAAAACAGCAAAGTGTGTGGTACACAAGAAGCATATTCAGGACACAAAAAGACGAGTATGGCTAACCACCGTGACAGAGATTGGAGCCTCATCTCGTACTATTTTAAAGAAAGCTGATTGGTTATTGCGCTCGTTACTGACAAGAAGCTATCGATTTCAGTTCCCAGATTTAGCCTTTTTGTTTCAGGTTCATTTAGCATCTGAAAATTTGTACCGGAGGTTTTGTTGCCAAGGTAAGATGGCCTTCAATATGGAATATCACGACAATGTGGGTGCAATTTTCTGGGGACAATTTTCTATGGACATGTTCGGAGTGCAATGATGATGACCCGCTACTAACTCAATATCACGAAAGATTGTTAACATCATCAAAGATCTGTACGACGACCTCACATGTGCAGTTAACACAGACGCAGGACTGAGTGAATGGTTCCAGATCGATACCGGAGTGAAACACGGATGTATTTATCTCCCTTGTTATTTGAAATTGCCATCGACCTCATAATGCAGAAATACTGTGCAGGTAACAAAAACATTAGATGGACACTTGGATCTCAATTGGAAGACTGATTGTGTGGACAATATAGTTCTTCTCAATAGTAATGTGAACATAATGCGAGAAAAAATAAAAATGCCATGTCATCAATGTCTAGGAAAATTTAGCTTGAGATCAACCAAGAAATGACAAAACTAAGGAAACATGAAATTCGAGGAGAATACAAAAATATACCTCGTCGGTAAATCGGTGGAAGAAGTAGATCACTTTGTATTTCTTGGACGCTTCATGGATCAGGAGGGAGAATCAAGAAAGAAAATTAGAATCAGAATAGCGAAGGCAGCAATGATTTTCAGAAACTTTAATATAAATGGGAATGAAAATTACTTAGCAGGAAAATAAAGCTCAGGATTTTCAAATTAAATGTATTATCCACCCTGACATACAAATTACGTCCCCCCTACAATTATATGCCGTTGTGCATTTAGAAATATGGGCACTAGCATCATATTAAGGCTCAGAAAGAGCTCTTAGTTCCCCTACTTAAATGAAGCATATTTACTTGATTTTGACAAATAAAGCATCAGAATGGTCTTGGAGCCTGCATAACCTAAATGACATGTGTCTCACCTAAATGACATGTGTCTCACCTAAATAACATGTGTCTCACCTAAATGACATGTGACTCACCTAAATGACATGTGACTCAAATCATAACAGGCGGTGGCCAGCATTTTCGGGCAAGTCGGATTTAATTAGACCAAAAAAAACAAACAAGGAAGAAATTGTAAAAATGAAATGAGGTATCTCTTAGGGGACAAAGAAAACGGGAAGAAGTGCAAAAGAAAAACAGGATGGGATGGCAAGAGGGAAGAAGAACAAGAGATGTAATAAAGATGACGCAGGGAGGAAAAAAAAAGAAAAGAGTAAAAAGAGTCTCGGTTTGAGAGAATCAAAGCGGGCTATGAGTCGGTTCTCAAACGTGAAACGGCTATGGGTATCTGAGTAACAAGAGGTGATGCCAGTAACACGAACGTCATCAGAGGTATAATCTCATGGGAATCTGAAGTGAAAGGAGACAGTAGTTCCAGAATCTTGTTTTTTCTTCTACTTCTTCTTCCCTACCTCATTTGCCTTTCAGCGTTGAGGGGAGATATAATCTGCTGTCTTTTGCTCTTCTGTTCGCCTCTGCTGCTGTTATGTTTCCTAGTGCTTCTAATTTTCCATCGACCCATCTTTTTCGTGGTCGACCCTTGGGTGTGGTGTTCTCACAACGTTTGTTGAAAGCTCGTTGTGTTGTCTTTTGTTCTTTCTGCCTTGTCACGTGGCCAAACCATTTTATCTGTTGTTTCCTTATATATTCTATGGCGGGGGTTATTCCTAGCTTTTTTCTCAGTTCTTCATTTCTGATCTTACCTCTTAGACTTTCCTGTCATTCGTCTAACACAATTCATCTCTGTAGAGGTTGTTTTTCTTATTGTTCTTGAATCTAGGGTCCAGGTCTGGCATTGGTAGCACAACGTTGGAATTAAGATTGTATTGTATAGTGCTCGATTTGCCTCCAAAGTTATTTATCTTGTTTGAAGTTATAAAAGTGTTCACAGAATCTACCCCCGAAGCGTCGACCTGTTTGGCCAATATATATTTTGAGACAACGTTGGCAGGTAATTGTGTATATCTGATTCCGGAAAATGCAGGTAACGCCTTCATAAATATCAAAGGAGCCATTCGGGAACAAGACTTTGTTGTGAGTATGTAGTAAGAAAGGGTAAGTGCTACAAAATATGTTGAAGCGGGTCGTACTCAGCATGCTGTGGTCAGGATTACGTAGGCGGCTCCTAACGACTAGTAGAAAGAGAGTGGATGGCAGGTAAGTGTTGTTTCTGTATTCGGAGTCGAGCCAGATTGTGCGGGTGTAGGTAAGAGAGGGAGAACAGTTCTGTTAGAGGGAGGGCGGATGGTGGGGTTAAGAGCCAGTGTGAAAGTAATAGGGAGAACTTTTTGAAGAGCAGATTGCAGGACAGATTCTGGGTAAAGACGGCGACGAAAGAATTCCAACATAAGGTGGTCCTGATGGAGAAAGTTGTTGTCTTGGTCACAGAGGCGTCTGAGGTGTAGGAGTTGAGAAATAGCTAAAGAATAACGACAGGTGAGATTACACAAATAAGATTTAATAATCACTATTTATATAAACAAAACACAGACAATGGCGAGATGAAAACTTGAACGTTATGATGAAGGCAAAGTAATAACAAGTAAATGATGAAATATGGATGACAAGTGGATTATGAAATCTAGGAACGGAACCAGCTATTGAATACATAAAGCGACAACAGATCAAGTGGCTCAAGTATATGATAAGATATAAAGAACACAATTTAATACAACGAGTTTCCAACAAACACTATGAGAACACCAGACCAAGAGGTCGACCAAGAAAAAGAAGGTTAAACGGAACACTAGAAACATTCAGAGGTATAACAGCAGAAGAGGTCAATGGAAGATCAAGAAACCACGAACCAGAAAGAAAGAAACAAACAAACAAACAAACAAACAAAAAATATTTTAAGAAATATTCACGTAAACGAAAAGTCATGTAACAAAAACAGAGCACAAGATTAATATCCTTAATAATTGCTTTATTTATTCTTATCTCTCACAAAAGCAAATAATTAGAGTAAAATAAATGATAGCACACATTTACTTCACATAAAAGATGGTTGTAATACTTAAATAAAACAAAAATAACGTTAGCACAAAATGTGAGAGGTTGTATCGATGACGTACAAGATCTATCACGTGCTATCAGATACAATTGTATAAGAAACCAGTGCCCCAATATATTTGTTCATGTTCATTAACTGTCTAAGTTCATTAACTGCTTATCGCTAATGTTCCCGTTAATGAATATATTTTAACCATGATGTCCTCCACCGTGGCCACCGCCATGTCCTCCACCGTGACCACCGCCATGTCCTCCACCGTGACCACCGCCATGTCCACCACCGTGACCACCGCCATGTCCTCCACCGTGGCCACCACCATGTCCTCCACCGTGACCACCGCCATGTCCTCCACCGTGACCACCGCCATGTCCTCCACCGTGACCACCGCCATGTCCTCCGCCTCCGTGACCACCGCCATGTCCTCCGCCTCCGTGTCCACCGCCATGCCCTCCGCCACCGTGTCCACCACCATGCCCTCCGCCATGTCCTCCACCATGACCACCACCGTGGCCTCCGCCATGCCCTCCACCGTGTCCTCCACCGTGACTCATGACTTCATTGACCAGAATACCTAGAATAAAAAATGAATACACTATAGGTTTGATTATGAAAAGACAACTCTTGAACTTTCAACAATTGTAACAATTACCTTCCTTGTTCGATGTTATCCTCAGCTTTGTAAAGACATCTATATAGTATTACTGGGGACAACTAGTAATACTGGGGACATCTAGTATTACTGGGGACATCTAGTATTACTGGGGACATCTAGTATTACTGGGGACAACTAGTATTACTGGGACATCTGGGAACATCTAGTATTACTGGGGACATCTAGTATTACTGGGGACAACTAGTATTACTGGGGACATCTAGTATTACTGGGGACATCTAGTATTACTGGGGACAACTAGTATTACTGGGACATCTGGGACCATCTAGTATTACTGGGGACATCTAGTATTACTGGGGACAACTAGTATTACTGGGACATCTAGTATTACTGGGGACATCTAGTATTACTGGGGACAACTAGTATTACTGGGACATCTGGGAACATCTAGTATTACTGGGGACATCTAGTATTACTGGGGACAACTAGTATTACTGGGGACATCTGGGAACATCTAGTATTACTGGGGACAACTAGTATTACTGGGGACAACTAGTATTACTGGGGACATCTGGGAACATCTAGTATTACTGGGGACAACTAGTATTACTGGGACATCTGGGAACATCTAGTATTACTGGGGACAACTAGTATTACTGGGGACAACTAGTATTACTGGGGACATCTGGGAACATCTAGTATTACTGGGGACAACTAGTATTACTGGGACATCTGGTATTACTGGGAACATCTAGTATTACTGGGGACATCTAGTATTACTGGGACATCTGGGAACATCTAGTATTACCAGAACAGCAGCAGGCAACACAGACCACTTCGAAGTTAGATCAGGCGTAAGACACGGGTGCGTACTATCCCCCCTACTGTTTATTACATACATGGACCATATATGCAAGCTAGCCAACCCATCAGAGACAGGGGAGATCAACGAGCTTCTTTTGCAGACGATCAGGCACTAATACATGAAACAATAGAAGACCTACAAGAACACTTAAACAAACTCAACATCTCAGGCACAAAATACAACATAAAAATCAACATCAACAAAACAGAAGTCATGAATGTCGCCAAAAATAAACAGAACATCAACATAACTATAGAAGGCAGACAACTAAAACAAGTAGAGGAATTCAAATACCTAGGAAGTCTAATGACAAACGATAATTCTCAAACAGCAGAGATAGAATCAAGATGCAACAAAGCTTGTCAAATCATCGGACAGCTATCACCACTATTGTCCAACAAGGAAATAACGCTGGAGGCAAAACGAGCACCATATAATACAATCTTCATCCCAACGTTGTGCTACCAATGCCAGACCTGGACCCTAGATGCAAGAACAATAAGAAAAAATAACCTCTACAGAGATGAAATGTGTTAGACGAATGACAGGAAACAGTCTGAGAGATAAGATCAGAAATGAAGAACTGAGAGCAGTGTATGCAGATGACTTGGTAATGTGGTGCACGGAGGAGTATGCAACAGTGGCCTCCGAGTTGTTGCAGAGAGCTATGAATGCACTGAATTCATGGACAAATAGATGGTGTATCAGCATCAATACAGACGGGTGCAGTACTACACTTTTCACTCTTTCCCCAGAACGAAAGGCGGGAGCCATCTATATAAACAATGGGCCTGTGAAAGAAGACATACGGGCTGCGTATCTCGGAGTTACATTTGATAACAAACTATCTTGGAAACAGCAGATAAATAAGGCAACCCAAAAGCAAGGAGAAAATTGGCTATTCTAAGAAAGCTGTGTGGAACTACGTGGGGTGCGAGTGGGAAAATACTCAGTAAAGTTTACCAACAGAGTATACGCCCACATTTAGAATATGGATCATCTGCATGGTGTTCAGCATCAAACACCACACTTCAAGAACTGGATAAAGTACAAAACCAGGCACTTAGGGTCATCACAGGAGCAATGAAATCAACACCAATATTAGAGATGGAGAAATTGTGGAGGATACCAGCACTGAGAGAACGGAGGGACACAAAGGTGCTGATACAGGCAGAAAAATTTGCTTGCATGCCGAGACATCCAATGAAGGACGATTCCAAAATCTTGCATTGGGACGACTTAAGAGAAGCAGTTTTATCCACCAAGCCAAGCGTATTAGTAGACAAACACCAGACATGCCAAGAGCTGTTAACCCCCTACTGCCCATACCAGAACAGACTCCCTGGACAGAGGAATCTGGATTATCAGTTCAAATACGGACAGAAGTGAAAGGAATAGTTGATAAAGAGGAACAGAATAGTCTACAGCGAAAAACAATAACTCTCAGTTTCCTGGATGAAGAATACCCACAAGACCTATGGATTCGTGTGTATACAGATGGATCAGCACAGAATGCAGTAAAAAATGGGGGAGCAGGTGCATATATAGAATACCCAAATAACACTAGGGATATGAATAAAATAGCAACAGGGAAATATTGTCACAATTATGATGCAGAAATACAAGCAATAAAGTTAGCAATAGAAAAACTGCTGAACATTAATCTTAGCCCGCAGCCTGTAGTGTTTTTGACAGATGCAAGATCAGTACTCCAGGCACTACAATCCAGAAAATTACCACATCTGCAGACCTTATTGACTGAACTCTGCAAGCACCACAGGGTTGCCCTGCAGTGGATCCCATCTCACTGTGGAATACCAGGAAATGAGAAAGCAGATCAGTTGGCAAAGGAGGTTCAACAGGCACACAACTAGATACACCTGTTACATACCATCATAAGAAACAGATAATCAAATCAATCAGAGGACCACAAGCCCCAAATCAGGATGCCTTTATAATATGAAGATATGAACAAGTTATCATTATACGTCTCAGAACAGGACACAATCGACTCCATAGTCACATGTATACAAAATTCAAGATCGGCACCTCAACTACTTGTACATGTGGACAGGCGCCCCAGACTGCTGAACACATACTTCAAGACTGCACTGAATATAGTAGACTGAGGAAAATCCATTGGCCCATAGATACAACACTACAGACAAAACTATATGGGCCACTGCAAGAATTACAAAAGACAGTAACATTTATACAGGAAACGACATTGCAGATATAGACAATGCTTCAGGCGAACGAAAGATAGATAGATAGAAGAACTGAGAAAAAAGCTAGGAATAGCCCCAGCCATAGAATATATAAGGAAACAGCAGATAAAATGGTTTGGCCACGTGACAATGCAGAAAGAACAAAACACAACACAACGAGCCTTCACAAACGTTGTGAGAACACCACACCCAAGGGTCGACCACGAAAAAGATGGGTCGACGGAATATTAGAAGCACTAGGAAACATTACAGCAGCAGAGGCGAACAGAAGAGCAAAAGACCGCAAATTATATCTCCCCTAAACGCTGAAAGACAGATGAGGAAGGAAAGAGGAAAAGGAAGATCTAGTATTAAGCATTACTGAGAACATCTAGTATTAAGCATTACTGAGAACATCTAGTATTAAGCATTACTGATAACATCTAATATTAAGCATTACTGAGAACATCTAGTATTAAGCATTACTAAGAACATCTAGTATTAAGCATTACTGATAACATCTAGTATTAAGCATTACTGATAACATCTAGTATTAAGCATTACTAAGTACATCTAGTATTAAGCATTACTTAGAACATCTAGTATTAAGCATTACTAAGTACATCTAGTATTAAGCATTACTGAGAACATCTAGTATAAAGCATTACTAAGAACATCTAGTATAAAGCATTACTAAGAACATCTAGTATAAAGCATTACTAAGAACATCTAGTATAAATCATTACTAAGAACATCTAGTATAAAGCATTACTAAGAACATCTAGTATAAAGCATTACTGAGAACATCTAGTATTAAGCATTACTAAGAACATTTTGTATTAAGCATTACTAAGAACGGGAGCCGCGATAGCTCAGTGGTTAGTGAACTAGACTACAAAGGACAAGGGGTAGGGTTCGATACCAACCAACGGCTTCCGGGTTCACCCAACCTTTAATGGGTATCGGATTTTTTTCTGGGAAAGTGAAGCGGCACGGGCGTAATACCGACCACATTACCCCAAAAATCATGCGCCGAAGGTCTGTAAAATTTATGGTCACTAACACCATTTTCTGTACACACCACTTTGCGTGTCGGGGTATTTTACTTTACTTTTTTTTTACTATTAATAAGAACATCTAGTATTAAGCATTACTAAGAACATCTAGTATTAAGCATTACTAAGAACATCTAGTATTAAGCATTACTGAGGACATCTAAACTCCGACATAAAGACTAAATCCGCAGTTACTGAATATCACAAGCTGAACTAGCTTGTTAGCCTTTCCAACATGGTAATCATCATCATCATCAAGTATCGTGCCTGTTGCCGTAGGCGATCTTGTCTCTCCACAACTTTCCATCTCGACAGTTATTTATCATTTCCGTTGTTGACCTGCCAAGATATTTTTAAGGTATTTTGTCTCTTTGCTTTACTCTATCTCTTTGTCCCTCGATTTTCCCAGTAGTTACAATATATTCCAGCTGTTCATTCCTCATTATATGGCCAAAAAATGATGATTGTTTCTTCCTAATATTGGAAATTAGTTCTCTCTTTGCTTTGGGTTCTTTCAGAACATCTTCATTACTCTTCTTAGCTGTCCATGAAGTTCTCAACATTCTTCTGTAAAACCACATTTTACAGTTTCCAGTAATTTTCTTGCCTGTTGTCCTAATGTCCGTGATTCACATCCATATGCTAAGACTGTATCTACATACCATTTAAGAACTCTTTTTCCTGTTTCTATTATGAAAAATGGATTGTATAGTATATTCCTCATTTTTTTTTTAGAAAGCTGCTTTTATCTGAGTTATTCTGCATCTCACTTCTGTTGTACATCTGCAATCTGAAGTTAACAATGTTCCCAAATATTTAAATTCATTTTCCTGTTTTAATATTGTTGCACTTGTCTTAATTGTGCACAGCGGTGATTACTTTTTATTTGTTGTTACCATTACTTTTTTTCTTTTTGCTATTAAGGCTGAGTCCTTTATTTTTGCTTTCTTTCACTATAATGTCTAACATTTCTTGTAACTCATTTTCACTCTTAGCGATTAAAACTGTATCATCAGCATACCTTATATTATTTATATTATGACCTCCAATTGTTATTCCAGGCATGCGTCTTATGGGTTTTAAAATAATATCACTATACATTTTTAACAAATCTGGTGACAGCACACAACCTTGTCTAACACCCTGTTTTATTTGTTGAAACACTCCCAATTGGTTTCCAGTTCATATGGCCGCTGTTTGTTGCCAGTACTTGTTCTTTATTATTCTTAGATCTTTCCTGTCTACGTTTATGCTATCTAAAATTTTGACTACTTCTTGATGCTTTACTTTGTGAAATGCTTTGGTATAATCTATGAAACATAGGTATAGATCTGTTTTCACAACTATGGCTCTTTCTACTATAGATCTTATGATGTATATGGCATTGTTCTTTCCTTTACCTCTAACAACACCACACTGTTCATCACTAATTTCTGGACTGATTTTGTTTCGCACTCTGCGCATGGTGATCATAGCAATACCTGAAGGTGATTGGTAATTAAGGAAAATGGAAGCACGATCTATTAAACTTTTTGGGGGGACTGGGTGGTCTAGAGGTAAGACGTCGGCCTGGGTGGTCTAGAGGTAAGACGTCGGCCTGGGTGGTCTAGAGGTAAGACGTCGGCCTGGGTGGTCTAGAGGTAAGACGTCGGCCTGGGTGGTCTAGAGGTAAGACGTCGGCCTGGGTGGTCTAGAGGTAAGACGTCGGCCTGGGTGGTCTAGAGGTAAGACGTCGGCCTGGGTGGTCTAGAGGTAAGACGTCGGCCTGGGTGGTCTAGAGGTAAGACGTCGGCCTGGGTGGTCTAGAGGTAAGACGTCGGCCTGGGTGGTCTAGAGGTAAGACGTCGGCCTGGGTGGTCTAGAGGTAAGACGTCGGCCTGGGTGGTCTAGAGGTAAGACGTCGGCCTGGGTGGTCTAGAGGTAAGACGTCGGCCTGGGTGGTCTAGAGGTAAGACGTCGGCCTGGGTGGTCTAGAGGTAAGACGTCGGCCACTGACAAAAAGGTCCCGGGTTTAATTTCTACGACAAGCAGTGGACATTTGGAACCCAGGGTCTCTTCTTGGCGTTGCCTTCGCCCAGGTCTCTGGATAGTGAGATCCGATATCTAGCTCTCTCAGAAAACGGCGAAAAACAAACATCACAGTTCTCTTTTCACCATAAAGCTGCACAAATGTCATGTTTAGTTCACAAACTCAGTGTCCCGTCTCCATGGTTAATAAATGCAGCGTCACTGGCTCATTTGTTTCATTAATGTATTCTTAATGACCTTTAGCTATAGAAAATCAGCCATCCCATTCGATTGGTTCAACAAAGTCTCTCTTAGAAGATAAGGTTTTGCTTCATAAATTGTATTATTCAACATCGATCCAAACCAGACACTATCTATAATCCGCGATCAATACAAGTAAAGAGTAAAGTAAAGTTTTCCTCCGCCTCTATCTGGGTTTATGTTGAATATGGTGTTAGGGACCATAATTTCTTCCACGGCAGAGGCACATCATTAGGTGATCTGGTCGGTAGCACGCTAGAGCGCTATTACTTCCCAAAAATTACTCTGGTGCACATTTTAAGAGACTAGGTAAATCCCGTAGCCATGTCGGTCCGAAACTAAAATCAACAATTTCAGGAAATCGAACCCGTACCTATCTGACCAGAAAGCGAGCACACTAACCACTCAGTCTCCGAGGCTCCCAACAATCAATAACTCCAAAGAAATAATTCCAAATAAGGCCACTGCTAACATATACTTACAGAAGCAAACTGCTATCAAGATGGCCACCTTCATTTTCACTGAATTATGTTATTCTCTCAAAATGAACTCTGAGAGAGCACAGCAGAGCCCTAGAGGTGATTGTTTCATAAACCCAGTTTCTTCCCTTTATATAAGGCTTGACCAAATGTACAAGTAATTAAAATACCTTCGGAAAAATCTAAATTACCTACTTTCGTTCTCTACCTGTAAATTGGTATTTTGAGTTCCGAAAGTAGGTTACTTATATGTCACTGTTGGGTACTATATGTTTTCTATTCTCCAAAAGTAATCGTTTTTACATTTTTTTTTTCAATACATTTTAAATGTTTTCAGATACAAATAGAATTGTGCGTTGTAATGGTCGATCAAGCAGAAAGCTGTTGTTGTTTGTGCAGTCTGAGGGCGAACAAATAGAAAGGTTATTTTTACTTTTCATTCTCAACAATCTTCAAATAAGTACTTATGGTTAGATAGGGATGACAGTAGAAAGATAAAGTTTAAGTGATTTGTTTTAAAGAAGGATGTGGGGGAGCTGACAATGTAACCCGTGCTTTAATGTGAGTCAGAGAGTGAGTGAGGAGAAAATACGTGTGAGTCATTGGTCGATTGATTTGATATTTGAAAGAGTCAGTGGAAATGGTTATTCGAGTGGATCAGTGGGTGAATGTATGAATTAGTGAGTGTGTGTGGCATTTTCTTTTATGAACAAACTTTAAAATCCTGCAGTTTCTCTTTAGCATTTTATTTAAAACTGTATTCCCGTCAATTCAATTTCTTATAGTTTTGTTATTCTCATAGTAAGACATGGGAGCGTACTATCTCTCCTATTGTTTATTGCTTACATGTTCTACTTATGTAAATTAACCAACCCAACGGAAACAGGAGATTAACGAGATTCTATTTCCAGCTGATCAGGAGTATTAGTAGAAGTAGTAGTTGTAGTACTAGTTGTAGTAGTAGTAGTAGTAGTAGTAGTAGTAGAAGTAGGAGTAGTAGCAGTAGTAGAAGTAGGAGTAGTAGTAGTAGTAGAAGTAGAAGTAGGATAGGTAGTAGTAGTGGGTAGTAGTAGAAGTATGAGTAGTAGGAGTAGTAGTGGTAATAGGAGCAGTAGTATTAGGAGTAGTTGTAGAAGGAGGAATAGGTGTGGTTAGAGTAGTTGGAGTAGTTGTAGGATCAGGAGTAGTAGTAGGAGTGGTGGAAGTAGTAATAGTAGTAGTACTAATGGGAGTATATCAGTTGTAGTACTAGTGGTAGTAACAGTAGTAGTACTGGTAGTAATAGTAGTAATAGCAGTTGTAGTAACAATAGTCGTGAGGTTATACCAGTGCAGTTATATTATTTGTAACTGTTTGTACTAATTGTAAGTGTTTTAGTGGTATAATTAATACTAGTAGTGGTAGTAGAAGTAGTAGTGATTGTATTCATCATCATCGAGTGCCGTCTCCGCAACGAAGGTTGGCTACCATGGAGCGCCATTCTGCTCTTTCTCTTGCTTTGATGGTGCAGGTTGTCATAGGCTGATTTGTCCATCTTTTGATGTTACTCGTCCATGTTAGTCTTGGTCTGCCTCTGCCTCATTTACCTTGTATTTTTCCCTCCAGGATTAATTGTAGTGGGCTGTTGTGTCTTTTAACATGGCCCAAAAATAGCATTTGTCTTGTTTGAATTGTGCTTAGTAGTTCTCTTTTGATTCTTAGTTGTTTTAGGACTTCGTCGTTTGCTTAGTAGTAGTAGTAGTAGTAGTAGCAGTAGTAGTAGTAGTAGTAGTAGTAGTAGTAGTAGTAGTAGTAGTGATTGTATTAATTGATGAAATAATCATAGTTGCAGTAGTAGTAGTATTAGTAGTAGTAGTAGAGTCAGCAATAGCAGCAGCAGTAGTAGTAGTAGTAGTAGTAGTAGTAGTAGCAGTAGCAGTAGTAGTAGTAGTAGTAGCAGTAGCAGTAGTAGTAGCAGCAGCAGCAGTAGTAGTAGTAGTAGTAGCAGTAGTAGTAGTATTAGTAGTAGTAGTAGAGTCAGCAATAGCAGCAGTAGTAGTAGTAGTAGTAGCAGTAGCAGTAGTAGTAGTAGTAGTAGTAGTAGCAGTAGCAGTAGTAGTAGCAGCAGCAGCAGCAGTAGTAGCAGTAGTAGCAGTAGTTGTAGTAGTAGCAGCAGTAGCAGCAGTAGCAGCAGCAGCAGCAGCAGTAGTAGCAGTAGTTGTAGTAGTAGCAGCAGTAGCAGCAGCAGTAATAGTAGTATTAGTAGTAGTAGCAGCAGCAGTAGTAGTAATAATGATAGTTTTAATAATAGTAGTATTAATATTAGCAGTAGCAACAGTAGTAGTGGTGGTGGTAGTAGTAGTAGTAGTAGTAGTAGTAGTAGTAGTAGTCGTTGTAGTAGTAGTCGTAGCAAAAGTACTAGCAATATAAGTAATTGTAGAAATATACATTTGTAGAAACTTATAATGGTAATCTTCCGAACACTACCCCTATAAGGTTCCACTTTTGAACGTCGTCCACTTTTGTGGGCGTAGGTACGCTGTGTTGTTACGGCTGGGCACAATACCTGCGCCTTTGGATCCTCCACACCAGGACTCGGCATATCATGTTTTGAGTACTGGGCTGCCTTCTCTCTCTGATTCCTACTGGCGTGGGCACGCTAGTTTTCTGTTTCCAGGAACATCGGCGGGAGGTGGAGCAAATTCTGGATATTCATCAACGCCGGTATCAGCTGTGAGTCGCTGGCCGATACTAGCCCAATAACCGGTGGTGTCTTCACGGTGGTAATAGAAATTGGTCAATAGAATACAAAACGAGAAGACATATAATGATAATAATAGGTCATTAATCATTGTAGAATAAAATACAGTACGGTGAATTTGAATGTTCTAAATATAACGATTTCTCTTCCTTGTGCTCAAATAACGTTCAGACTTGAATTATTTAACAAACACGTTTCAAGAATGACGTCACCAATAATTTATTTTGAATTAAAAAGACACGTACTCAAGCAATCACAACTATATATATATATATATTTGCTTTTCAAGTACACAAATGTCAAAACCTTTATACAACTCAATATAAAATGCAAGAACAGCATTTTACAAAATGTATACTTAAAAAAAAAAAAAAATATTTTCTATATGTTACTGCGGCATGATGAGAACAAGACATTGTATAGTTATGATGAAGACATCACACATACAAACACAGCGTCGACCACAAGCACTGTAAGCTGTTGTTGTATGTTTACTTTGGAATAATCATAGAGATCGTCGATCTTAGCGAGTTCGTTCCCTTTCTCGTCTCTTATCGTTGTCGTCATTTCCTGGATCATAGGTACCATTAGCTCTTCTACCATTCTTGTCATTAAATCCTGGACCGCCAACATCCTGGTGTGATTCATCGCCTTCATTTCCAATTTGTTGACCGCCTACACCTCCATTTGAGTTGCCACCTACATCTCGATGTGGTTGACTACCTACACCTTTATGTGATTCATCGCCTTCATTTTCAATTTGTTGACCGCCTGCACCTCCATTCTGCTGACCGCCTACACCTCCTTTTGGGTTGCTACTTATTTCTCGATGTGGTTGACTGCCTACACCTTCATGTGATTCATCGCCTTCATCTCCAATTTGTTGACCGCCTACACCTCCATTCTGTTGACGGCCTACACCTCCATTTGGGTTGCCACCTACATCTCGATGTGGTTGACTGCCTACACCTTCATGTGATTCATCGCCTCTATTTCCAATTTGTTGACCGCCTACACTTCCATTCTGTTGACCGCCTATACCTTCATTTGGGTTGCCAACCACATCTTGAATTGGTTGACTGCTTACACCTATGTATGGATTGCCGCTTACACCTCGATATGGTTGACCACTCACACCTCCATATTGTTGATCGCCACCTCTTCCATATGGTTGACCGCTTACGCTTTCAAATTCTTGATTGCCTACATCTCCATATGGTTGGCCCCCTACATCCCAAAATGGTTGGCCTCCTACACCTCCATAATGCTGACCACCTACACCCCCATATGGTTGACCGCCTACACCTTCATACTGTTGGCCTCCTACTTCGCTATATGATTGACCTCTTACACCTCTATATGGTTGACCACCTACACCTCCATATAGTTGACCACCTACACCTCCATATGGTTGACCACCTACACCTCCATATGGTTGACCGCCTACACCTCCATATGGTTGACCTGCTACATTGCCATAACGTTGACCGTTTACACCTCCAAATGGTCGACCTCTTAAACCGCGATAACCTTGCCCGCCTATACTTCCATATGGTTGACCTCCTACACCGCCATATCGTTGACCGCCTACACCTCCATATTGTTGACCGCCCACACCTCCGTACGGTTGACCACCTACACCTCCATTTGGTTGACCTTCTACACCGCCATATCGTTGACCGCCCACACCTCCATATGGTTGACCGCCGACACCTCCATATGGTTGACCGCCTACACTTCCATATGGTTGACCACCTACACCTCCATATTGTTGACCGCCTACGCCTCCATAACGTTGAACACCTACACCTCGATAACGTTGGCCGTCTACACCTCCATAGCGTCGACCGTATATACCTCCATATGTTGGGCCACCAACACCTGGATATGGTTGAGCGCCTACACCTCCATATGGTTGATCGCCTACACCCCCATAAGGTTGACCGTCTAGGCCTCCAGTTTGCCGGCCACCTATGCTTCCGTTCGGTTGACTGCCTACGCCACCAATCAAGTCATTCAAGCTTACATTGGGATCTTGACTCAAGACTTCATAAACCAAAAGACCTGTAGAAAAATATAACGAATGTTAATGATGATACTTTCATACGTCAGCTTCTTTAATCACTGCTCACGACGTGCCTTAAGCTCAAGCTAACGGCTTAAGTGTATTATTGAAAACCGACAAACAATCAATGACTCATTGAATGTACTACTCGCAAATGATCAAAATAATACATTTAAAAAGCAGTTAAACTTCAAGACACAATTAAGCTAAGATGAGAAATGTACGACGCGTAAATGAACACACCAAAGACAAAAGTTCTGAAACTAGAAAAGTTGGGCCAAACTTAATTTGGATTATTTCTATTTTCAGAGATCAGCTTATATTACACACTTTCTTGCCCAGACAGGAATGGGTCATAAACAGAACATTGCAGTTGAGGTGTTCATAATTAGTAGTGCAGAGTTACTTAGGTAGGTCATATTTTCATTCTCGTGGTCTTATGAACGAATATGTCCTGCTGGATATGCTGTGATGTCTACTCGCAAGTCTCAGAATTCAAAACCTTTTGACGCCTCAGAGGACCATATAGCACAATTAAAGGAAGATGCAATTTCATGCATTGGTTTGCAGTGATATACAATGTCACCATTACTTCAATATCAAACTGGTAAGAGGGCGAGAAATGATAAGTAGTATATTTCTGATACTGACATGTTATCAATGCCAAACATAGTCATTGTATAAGGTTCTAGAGAAAAAAAGATCGCAACGTATGAGATGAGATAAGGTGAGATGAATTGAGTTGAGATAATTAATGCAGGCGTTGGTTGCTATTACAAGAAAAAAGAGAATGAGACAAGAAGACTTCAGAACTACACCGTACATCAACCACATACAGATTATAAAATTAGTTACTTCTTTTCATAAAATAAAAAAAAACAACATTAGAAACAAAGAAAAAAGAAATGAAAGTGAAAAGAAAAGAATACAAATTTCAGCTAGAATTTTAAAGAAACAATTTCTAGGCTCCGTCTTTGTCTTTAACCAGATAATACGAACTTGTAGACAACAGACAGTCACATATAAAACATATCTTCGGATTAAATCAAATGTATTCAGTCTAACAAAATATGATTATATTGGATTATTAAAAGACAATCTATTATAACAGACCCACTAAATTCAGTAATAGAAAAATGCATTATTCAAAATGTAAATTAAAGCAAATACAGTAGCCATTGTACCTGTTCGTGTATAGAGAACAATCATCTTTAACCTTAGAGACTCAATTACAACTCTAATCGCTTACCTAATCACTCAGGTACAGTTTTATACATAGAACAAATCTGGCTAAATAATAAAGCAACCAAATACTCAAAGTAGCAAAAGTGCTGTGTCGAGCCAAAAGACATATATTGTAGTTTCCTGTAAACCTAAACAGTGTGTCTTGAGCCTTTTAAGAGCACACGATAAACGCCGATAAGAAAGAAGCAAACATCATTATTGAGTGCGCTGCGACTTTTGCGAATTATATGATAGTAATGTAATTAAAAGCAAGACTCAAATGGGAACCAGAGGGTAAAAGAAAAAGGCGTCACCTAGAGAAACAATAAAAAGTGTACTTCGACGAGAAGCAAAACCAGCAGGCATCACCTCCCTTGCCGAGATTGAGATGCTCGCCCAGAAGAGTGACTTGTAGCTAGATATAATGTTTTGCACATTCTGACATCTAATAGCAAAGATTGTTCATCATCATCAAGTACCGTGCCTAATGGCGTAGGTCATCATGTCTCTCCACAACTTTCGATCTCGGGAGTTATACATCATTTCTTTTGTTGACCTACTGCCCAACCATTCTCTTAAGCTGTCTGGTATCTTTTCTCTTTACTTCCCTCTATCTCGTTGTCCCTAAATTTTTCCAGTGGTTACAATATATCCCAAGTGCTCTCTTCTCATTTAATGGCCAAAAAAGATGATTGTTTTTTCTCTTAATTGGAAATTAGCTCTATTTTTGCTTTGGTCTCTTTCAGAACGTTTTCATTACTCTTCTTAGCTGTCCATGGTATTCTCAACATTCTTCTGTAAAACCACATTTTTATAGCCTCCAGTGATTTTCTTGTCTGTTGTCCTATTGTCTATGATTCACATCCATATGTTAAAACTGGTTCTACATAACATTTAATAATTCTTTTTTCCTGTTTCTATTGTCAAAATGGATTGCATAGTATCTTCCTCATTTTTTGGAAAGCTGCTTTTGCCTGAGCCATTCTGTATCTCACCTCTGTTGTACATCTATCATCTGAGGTTAACAAAGTTCCCAAATATTTAAATTCATTTACCTGTTTTAACATTGTTCCACTTGTTTTTATTTTACACTGAGGTGATGTCTTTTTCTTTGTTGTTACCATTACTTTTGTCTTTTTACTATTAAGGCTGAATCCTTTATTTTTGCTTTCCTTCACTATAATGTCCAACATTTCTTGTAACTCATTTTCACTCTTAGCGATTAAGACTGTATCATCAGCATACCTTAGATTATTTATATTATGACCTCCGATTGTTATTCCAGGCATGTCCCTTATATATCTTAAAATAATCTCACTATAAATATTAAACAAATCTGGTTATACAAATACAAAATGCAAAGATTGTTAACTGATCAATATATGATTAACTGATATGTCCTTTAACTTATTAAGTAGCTTAAGACAACCACAAGATATGCCCATTAACTTATTAAGTGGTTTTAGACAACCACAAGATATGCCCTTTAATTTATTAAGTGGCTTAAGACAACCACAAGATATGCCCTTGAAATTATTAAGTGGCTTAAGACAACCACAAGATATGCCCTTTAACTTATTAAGCAGTTTAAGACAACCACAAGATATGCCCTTTAACTTATTAAGCAGTTTAAGACAACCACAAGATATGCCCTTTAACTTATTAAGCAGTTTAAGACAACCACAAGATATGCCCTTTAACTTATTAAGCAGTTTAAGACAACCACAAGATATGCCCTTTAACTTATTAAGCAGTTTAAGACAACCACAAGATATGCCCTTGAACTTCTAACAGCTCGTTGATCATTTCTTGGTTCTACTGGTCAACGTTTCACTCCTAGTTCCCAAAATGCCACTTTCGTTGATGTTCTGTTGTGGATGAAGACGAATGTCAGCACCAGGTCTGAAAGCAATCAGCAATTCATAACTGACTGATGACATTAGGAGTAAACCAGAACTATCTTGATCCTACCCCACCTCTTCAAGATGTCCCTGGAAACAGACAAATCCGCCCAGTCTGGCCAAGTGAATAGAGATCGAGAAGGAAGGAAACCCGGTACTCAAAGTTCTGTAGAAGTCGGATTTGTTGGACCGAAAAAAACACAAACTGCAAACCACAAAGCAGCGCATCTGCGGCCAATGAAAGTGCTATAATGAACAAATAACGAATAAGGCTATTCATTCCTTTATCATTAGATGAACGCGATAAATAAAGTATATGTCCTCATACAAACGCTGGTAACTGTGTCTCCCATAGCCATGCTTAATGGTGAGAACATATATATATAACTACATTACAAACTACAGATGAATGCATCAATTAACAGAAGATATGCATGTACTCACTGATGACAATTATGGCAAGGAAAATGGTTTTCATTGTGCCCGATATCGATGATTTTCTGAGAGAGAATTCTTGATTTTGAAGAAAACTTGCAAGATGAGCTCACCAATAGCAAGTCACTGATTTGTCAAGTACTACGACGTGCCTTATGTAGACAGCAATGCCACCCTTGACGTCCCAGAGAGTACTTTCATAAGAAAACAAGTTTGTTTGTTTATTGTTTAAATGACAAAACAAATGCATGCACTAACTTGTGAAACTAGCCTTCGGGAATCTACTCCAGTATTTTGTTGATGGGATGGTTCATCGAGCATGAACTAAACTGCGCTATGTTTTTTTACTTGAAAGTTAGGACAATTCATATTAACTGAGTGAAAACCACGTGATGAGATTTCATGCACCAGCGACAAGCAATTCACTCTCTTAATGGCGCCTCCTTCCCGTTCACCTTCTCTAAAGAGAATTATTTTAGACACATAACCCAAGCTTATTTTTATTACTTGAAATCAGTTACAAATGTTGTCTTGCTATTATAAGATATCCTTTTTTGAGATCTTCAAGTGTTAGTGTTTCAATGTTACTTACAGCATGGCATTCTGCAATTATAAATGTATATTGATGAGGTGAAATTATTTCCTCATTAAACTAATTATATCAGCATGTGTCTTTCGACTTATTCTAGTCCGCAACGTAATGTTATACTTCCTTGGTTTAACTGCTTAACAATGAATTCAGATGGTTTTGAACCATGTACCAACAAAATGCATTCACTTAACGTTACATTGTGGTTTCTATTCTTTATCGTAACCGCGATTTAATGAAACTAAATTCAGTCTAATTAAATGAAAGGTTATGTGTTGTTAAACACATTGATGGTCTAAAAATGTGTTCAGTTTGTAGTTGTTAGCTTTCATTTTTTTTAAAATTACGACAAATAAGTTGTTATCTATTAGGACAAATTAGTTGTTATCTATTAGGACAAATAAGGTTTTATCTATTAGGACAAATTAGTTGTTATCTATTAGGACAAATTAGTTGTTATCTATTAGGACAAATTAGTTATCTATCCTTGCATAGACGTAGCACAGGTACTCCAACTATGATGTATATTTACTTTACGTTTGTATGTAGAAGGAAATCATAAAGAGTACCGTTCAGACTACTGGAGTATAGCTTTTACGCTGCTAGTGGATTTATTTATATAATCATCTAACAATCAAAATGTATGGTTTGTGTGGTCGGCACCATGCCAGGTATGTTCTACTTTTCCAACAAACTTTCTGGTCCCAAAATATAGAAACTGAGTGACCCATAAATTTGTGTGAGTTCGAAAACGAAATCTCGTCAAATCTAAGAGATGAACCTCAAAATAATTATTCTCAGGACACATATTTAAAGATTGATAGTTAAAATAATGTACATTATTGGTTTCAGGCACACCCCAGATTTGTATTTTGTCGACTTCCTCATTACGTCCTTCTATCACGTGACATTACGTCTAATTACCTCATAAAGTCGGCGACTTATCTTCAATAAACTGGCCGGACATAAACTTTGTTATCACTCAACTTATATCGTAAACACCGGTAATCACAGTGGATACATTTTATTTTCTTCCTTGCTCTAGCCACAGAGACACATTTCTCGTTGCTCAAATCTAACTTATGATTCATCTTAGAATCATCTAACAGCTATGATCGGATCTAAACCTAAAGATCGCAATTCCCCACATTTGGAATATCAATAGATGAGTTTGAATCAAAGGCTTACACACGATCTAATCAATAAAAAAAAAAGTAAAGTACCCCCGTCACGCCAAGTGGCGTATAAGGAATATGGTGTTAGTGACCATCAATTTTACAGACCTTCGGCACATGATTTTTATAGTAATGTGGTTGGTATTACGCCCGTGCCGCTCCACTTTTCCGGAAAAATATCCGGTACCCATTAAAGGCTGGGTGAACCCGGAAGCCGTCGGTTGGGATCGAACCCTACCCCTTGTCCTTTGTAGTCCAGTTCACTAACCACTGAGCTATCGCGGCTCCCACTGATCTAATCAATAACCAAACATTTATTATTGTTAAAGTTTTTTCTGCATTATGTCTTTTATTTTTTCCTTCAGGTTGGGGGATCTTCAGGGTGGTTATCAGAAGTTACAGTTTGATAACCGCTGACTGCCATTCGTCCAGTTAAAATCTAAAGCAAATTTGTTAGTTAAAAACAACTTATTATTTGTCTCAGGCAAATATGAGTAAGGAAGTTAAAAAATTCAAAAACAGTGTAATGATAAATATTGTTGTGTTTGTTTGTGGAGAAATCAACATCAGATCAACATCAGACCTGGTATTCTATTAAAATCATATCTTGACTAGTGTTTGTGACACAAAATTCTGTAACCTGTTTTGTTACGTATTTGAGTAACCTCTCTACACTCAGTGGTGATCTGTTTGTTGTGGGTCCATGAGTTGGTAACGGAGGCGGAGAGGGGGAAAGGGATTTGCCACAGAAAACTTGAACTACAGTAAACAGTACCAGAGCTCATACTTGTTTATGTATTTGGTGCCTCCACCATGATCTTAAAAAAGCAAAATAGAAAAGCTACAAAAATATTAACACCAAGTGGTAGGTTTTTATTACTTGAAATCGGTTGCAAATCGTGTCTTGCCAATCTAAGATAGCTGTATATGTGATCTTCAAGTGTTAGTATTTCAAAGTTACTTACAACATGGAGTTCTGCAATTAAAAACGTCCAATAAAGAAAAAAAAGTATCCCCGTCACGCCAAGTGGCGTATGGGGAATGTGGTGTTAGTGACTATAAATTTTACAGACCTCCAGCATATGTTCTTTGGGGTTATGGGGTCGGTATTACGTCTATGCCGCTTTACTTTCCCAGAAAAAAATCCGGGACCTATTAAAGGATGGGTGAACCGGAAGCCTTCGGTTGGGATCGAACCCTACCTCTTGTCCTTTGTAGTCCAGAAAAACGTCAAATGATGAGATGAAATTATTTCATCAATAAAGGAATAAACAAAGCGTAAACAAATTTTGTCATTTTAAACAACGTATGATGGTACAACACAACAGAGAGAAAGAGAGAGAGAGAGAGAGAGAGAGAGAGAGAGAGAGAGAGAGAGAGAGAGAGATGATAAATGAAGGTTCTGTTCTTTAAATATTTTTTTGCACGGAACTCGATTTTGGGGAGAAACAATAGAGAAGCGATCAAGACATATATAATTTCCTAAAATCTGCCTGATCGTCTCCAGAACTTTGACCAAACACGTTTTAAGAATTACTTGACATATGCGATCTAGAGAAAATGCTACCGGTGTCTAAAAGGGTGAGGGGAGAAGAGCGTAGAGTGACTGTTACCTGTCACGCAGGTCGTAAGAGGCGGCTAAGGAGTTTGGTATTGTCGCTTTTGCGGAGAGTAGGACGTCCAGGGAACGACCTTGTCAATCGAATTTACTGGAGGGCTGGTTGGTTTCGAGGCAAGACGTCGGCCTCGAGACAGAGGTTGTAGGTTCAAATCCCGGCTGCACCAGTTGGGATTTTTACTAATGATTTCTCCTTGTGGCAACCACCCCTGGTCTCAGCAGCTAGGCCAGGCTTGAAACGTCAATTACTCATGGACGGAAAAAATTAGAGTACTTCCGAAGACGGAGTTATCTGCCTGTGCGATGAGGGACTCCTGTGCACACGGCTGCCAGGGAAAAACGGGTTAACACGCAAAATTCAGTTCCTAGTCTCTAGGGACTTCGTCGGAGTTCAAAGCTGGCGAAGGCCAAAAAAAATGAAATTTACTAATACATTTCGAGAAATTCTGCATCTTATGGTAGAGCACATATAGGGAATTCTAACAGAATTCTAACATTCTAATTCTGCAGAATTCCAGGAATAGAATAGATAATGCAACATTTATAATAGGCAGTAGTTGGCGATGTCATGTACTCATGAGATTCAGAAACCATCCAAATGATGTGTTCTACAGAAAGCGAAAGAGATGCATATTAGAATCTAGCCAAGCACGTTATAGGCATGGGAAGCACAGTGTAGGTCAGAGATTAGGCGAGCTACGGAGGATTACCACAGGATAAGTCGTTATGGGTCTAATCGGCCATTGAATGACTCGGCGATTCCCGGTCACGGGCCAGAAGAAAAAAAGAGGATCACAGAGTGAGAACCTTGTCGTTATTTTACGTAAAGACCAGACAAATAATTGAGGCACTGCGGTAAAGCTGGTAGCAGGAGCAAGTAAAGGGGTGTAACATACACTCCTACAAGTAAAGTAGCCCCGTCACGCCAAGTGGCGTATAGGGAATATGGTGTTAGTGACCATAATTTTTGCAGACCTTCGGCACATGATTTTTGGGGTAATGTGGTCGGTATTACGCCCGTGCCGCTTTACTTTCCCGAAAAAAAATCCGGTGCCCATTTAAGGCTGGGTGAACCCGGAAGCCGTCGGTTGGGATCGAACCATACCTCTTGTCCTTTGTAGTCCAGTTCACTAACCACTGAGCTATCGCGGCTCCCTACACTCCTACAAGGTATCGTTATTTGACCTTCTGGCTGAGGGGTGGTCACAGAAGTTATTGCAGACCTCGAATGCTGCTTCTTGCATTTGAATCCAGTTTGACTGGTCAGCAGCTCGTGTTTTCGGTGTTACGACGGCGGCATTCCCAAACTTGTCTAACAGTTGAGTGATTGAAGGAAGCCAAGAAAAATGTACATGTTTTAGAAGTTGAGTGATTGAAGGAAGCGAAGAAAAATGTACATGTTTTAGAAGTTGAGTGATTGAAGGAAGCCAAGAAAAATGTACATGTTTTAGAAGTTGAGTGATTGAAGGAAGCGAAGAAAAATGTACATGTTTTAGAAGTTGAGTGATTGAAGGAAGCGAAGAAAAATGTACATGTTTTAGAAATTGAGTGATTGAAGGAAGCGAAGAAAAATGTACATGTTTTAGAAGTTGAGTGATTGAAGGAAGCGAAGAAAAATGTACATGTTTTAGAAGTTGAGTGATTGAAGGAAGCGAAGAAAAATGCACATGTTTTAGAAGTTGAGTGATTGAAGGAAGCGAAGAAAAATGTACATGTTTTAGAAGATGAGTGATTGAAGGAAGCGAAGAAAAATGTACATGTTTTAGAAGTTGAGTGAAGAGAAAAACAACTTTAATACCATTTTGATAATTGAAGTAAAAGAAACAAAGCTTTTATAACATTTTGGTAAATGAAGGCGGAGAGGAACAGCTGTTACAAAATTTTGGTGCTTATATTATGTTAAATTGGTATCATCATTACAGTTCCACACACACACACATAGACGCTCCGATCTCTTCCTCCAAATTTTCAACAGCACACAGCGACTCATTGTCAGTTCGGTGTTGGCTGACACATATTTGAATTCGCTCAGAGTATCGCTCTGCTCTGGTAACACCAATATTAAGACATGTAAGACTTCTACATGATCACCCAAACCTGTAACTCTTCTAGTTGACAATGAGAGCATGTAAGACTTCTACATGATCACCCAAACCTGTAACTCTTCTAGTTGACAGTGAGAGCATGTATGACTTCTACATGATCACCCAAACCTGTAACTCTTCTAGTTGACAATGAGAGCATGTAAGACTTCTACATGATCACCCAAACCTGTAACTCTTCTAGTTGACAGTGAGAGCATGTAAGACTTCTACATGATCACCCAAACCTGTAACTCTTCTAGTTGACAATGAGAGCATGTAAGACTTCTACATGATCACCTAAACCAGTAACTCTTCTAGTTGACAATGAGAGCATGTAAGACTTCTACATGATCACCCAACCCTGTAACTCTTCTAGTTGACAATGAGAGCATGCAGTTTTCTAAAATAAAAATAAAAAAAGCACAAACTTGCAATTCTTTCAGTGGACTTGAGCAAGTAAGTTTTCTACTAGACGCACAAACTTGCAATTCTTTCAGTGGACTTGAGCAAGTAAGTTTTCTACTAGACGCACAAACTTGCCATTCTTTCAGTGGACTTGAGCAAGTAAGTTTTCTACTAGACGCACAAACTTGCAGTTCTTCTAGTTGATACGATCACGCACGTTTTCTAACAGACCACACAAATTTGTAACGCCTCTAGTTGATATCGAGGGCATGTAAATGTTCTACTTTACAACACAAAGTTGTAATTCTTCTAGTTGATAATGAGAGCAAAAATGTTTCTACCCGAACACACACACTGGTAACTTTTCTAATTGACAACGGGAGCTTGTTAGTTTTCTACTCGATCACACACTCTTGTAAGGATTGTACAAGAGCATGCAAATTTTCTACCAGAAAACACAAACTTGTAATCTTCTCGTACACAATGACAGCATATCAGTTTTCTACCAGACCACTCAAACGTCTACATTTTCTTGTGGAATGAATGCTTGTGAATGTGCTACTTTAACATTTGTTTTATTAAAACGTATAATCACACATTCATCATTGTTCATTGCTCGCTGTTGTTAGAGTTGATATCACAGTACTGCATGCAAACTCTTTAAGTGCTCGGTTCTTGTCAGTCGATGACGCATTGTATGCACATTGAGGTTTCCAGTAGCCTGATGACTGTGCACATACATAGTTTTTGCCCCTGTATCTCTCACTCCTGTTTTCGAAGTCATATTACACATTCTCATTAGTAACCAAGTTACTGTTTAACTTTCAATCGTTGAGGGTACTCATGACATCAAACTTGTGCATTCTACACTTCCCTACAGACTCATCTGAGGCCGCCCTATTGTCTATTTCGCTGACAAGAGCTTCTAGTTGGTCTAGATATTTCATGCGTTAAAATATGTTTGTTTACTTTTGAGAGGCGCAAAGCTTCTACGTCTTGACATCGTTTCATACAGGAGACGGAGACAATGGTTTCTGTCGAGGCACGGCCAGCATGTCACGCGAGTCTAACACATCAGATAAGGTCCAACACATCACATAAGTTCAGCACATCACACCAGCACATCACACCAGCACATCACACCAGCACATCACTCCAGCACATCACACCAGCACATCACTCCAGCACATCACACCAGCACATCACATAAATCCAGCAGATCACACCAGCACATCACATCAGCACATCACATAAGTCCAGCACATCACACATGTCCAGCACATCACACCAGCACATCACACCAGCACATCACAACAGCACATCACACATGTCCAGCACACCACACAAGTCAATCTTATTTCACAATTTTTTCCCCACACCTCACGTAATTAATAAAGATTTTAGCTTCTTCGAGATATAGAAATATATCGCAACACTCCCTTGGTTACTATTTATGAATTTTGCAGTCCATTATGTGGTAGCAACCACAGTTCCAAAAGCGAATTTCAGTTTCTTTTAAGAAAATCCTGAACGAACTTACACATAATGAACGTAAGTTTTCAGCGTTTAATTCAACCATGTCTGGGTTATACCTAATGTAACATGAGCATGCTGTCAATCAAACTGTGTTTAGTGTCCTGAGAGTTTTCTCCCTCTGTGGATGACCGGCTGGAGTCTGGAACTAGCTTGTTCGGACATCAGATTGTAGGTACAATGCTCAAGTAGCTGAAACTTGTGTAAGAAATTCATCAACAAAACGATGGACATGGTAATAATATTCTCCATGTCGCTCTTTTGTTTGTCGTGCCTCTGCTATTCTCACCCAATAATTTACCTTAATTATGTTTTTATCATTCATCAGGGGATTCATTAATGTGCGGATAATCATAGAGGTGGATATAAACACCATCTTAGCAAGAATGCTGTAGATGTGACGGATATGATTTTAATAATTTTTTACTTGACTTTAATTAATACGATTTGACTTTACTTAATTGCAAGTGTTACGGTAACTCATGCATGGTTATGGTTGGAAGAAGGTCCCAGTATCACTGCAGACGAATTAAAACCCATAATTGCTCAATTGACCGTGCCAGTGGAATCATCCGAATTTAAACATCTCATTCAAGGATCCAAACAAATAAAGGCAGCTGCAGTACCCATCATAGCAGCTACAGCACACGCCTAAAGACATAAGGCCAAGCGGCACCGAATGTGAACGCGGCTGAACTGTCCTTAGTCATACGATATCATCGTTCATCGTAACCAATCAGAATATCTAAACACGATCCGGATGAAAAACACAGCTCACGGTGTGCAGAAAGCACTAAACTCAGTAGTCCCGGCAGCAAACCGGTCTTGGAATATGAGGAAACTGCAACGAGGAACACTTTTCAGACTGAGCCTCAATGGTGCCTGTCGCCTATCCGCCACATTGACCGGAAGTCCATCTCACGCCTCTGTACCTGCAAGATGCGACATAGTATGTATTGCATTGAAAGTAGCTGCTCTAACAATATTACTTGTATTTACATGGCAAACTCTCCTTGCAATGAGTTTCTCTTATAAGAATAATTTCAGGGGACATAACTGTAAAAACAAACTAACATTTCAAATCCTGGAACAGGTACAATCCCTTTCTTTTACATCATAAATTAATATTGGTGCTAAAGGAAGATGCACAAACAGAATGAGCGTATCCACAGTCGCTACGACAGAAAGTTTCCCTCATAAAGTAAGTAAAGCAATATTTGAACGTTCTCAACTGAGTCATTTTCTGTAAAATCTTATTAGCAACAGATTATACATCTTTTGTTCAATCTATAAACTGTGCAAATCTTTGAAAACATCACGGAGATGCCAGGCCTAATATTAATGGAAAGATAATCAATAACCTAAGATATGCTGATGATACTGTATTACAAACAGAAAAACCTAAAAATCTACAACAATTACTTAATGAAATAAACACGAGAAGCAAGAAATATGGATTAGATGTGAATATCAAAAAGACCAAAACTATGAGCAGCAATTCGGATTCAGGAAAAGCAGTGGGACAAAAGAAGCCATATTCAGCATGAGGACATTGATTGAAAAGTACATAGCAGTAAACAAAGCAATATGTGCCTGCTTCATAGACTACACCAAAGCATTTGATAGAATACACCATAATCAACTTATAGACTGCCTAAAATATATAAATCTGGATGACACAGACATACGACTGATATGTAATTTGTACTGGGAGCAAACAGCAATAATAAAATATAACAAGGAGAACTCTACACCCATTGATATAAAAAGAGGAGTAAGACAAGAATGCATCCTATCACCAAGCTTGTTCAATTTATACACTGAGCAAATCTTTAAAAACATCACTGAGATGCCAGGCCTAATCATTAATAGGAAGATAATCAATAACCTAAGATATGCAGATGATACTGTACTACTAGCAGAAAATCCTAAAGATCTACAACAATTACTTAATGTAATAAACATGACAAGAAAAAAATATGGACTAGATATAAATATCAAACAGACTAAAACTATGGTCACAAACAAAGAAAATTCTCAAGACCTACAATTAAATATCAAAGTGGAAGGAATACATCTAGAGACAGTTCAGAAATACAACTACCTGGGACATGCTATAACCAGTGATAGAAAATATACAACTGAAATAAATAAAAGAATAGGTATGGCAAAAAATAATTTCAATGTCATGAAAAATATACTAACATCAAAACAAATAACATCAGGGCTAAAACTAAGAATAGCAAAATAATACATCTTCTCAATATTCCTGTATGGCGCAGAAACATGGATATTAGAGCAGAAAATAGAACAGAAAATTGAAGCCTTTGAAATGTGGACATATAGAAGAATAGGTAGAATTGGATGGAAAGAAAAGAAAACAAACGAGGAAGTTTTAAAACAACTAATAAAATGAAAAGAGAACTACTAAACACAATTAGTGCAAGACAAATGAATTTTTGGGTCATGTTAAAAGACACAACAGTCTACTAAAAGTAATATTAGAAGGGAAAATACAAGGTAAAAGAGGCAGAGGCAGACCAAGACTAACATGGACGAGTAACATCAAAAGATGGACAAGTCAGCCTATGACAATCTGCACCATCAAAGCAAGAGACAGAGTGGAATGGCGCTCCATGGTAGCCAACCTTCGATTCGAAGACGGCACTCAATGATGATGATGAGAACTAAGATCATAAACAGAGAAAATGCTCAAAACATAAAAGTGGATATCAAAATTGAAGGAATAGATACGGTGACAGTTCAGAGCTACAACTACCTTGGACATACTATAACCAGTGATGGAAAATGTACAACTGAAATAAACAAAAGAAAAGGAATGGTAAAAAGTAATACCATAAAAATATACTAACATCAAAACAAATACCACCAGGGCTAAAACTAAGAATAGCAAAAAGTTATATTTTCTCAACATTTCTGCATGGTGCAGAAACATGGACATCAGACAAGAAAACAGAACCGAAAATTTGAAGCCTTTGAAATTGTGGATTTATTGAAAGAATAAGAAGAATTGGGTGGAAAGAAAAGAAAACAAACGATCAAGTCTTAACACAACTAATCATGAATAGAGAACTGCTAAACACAATTCAAACAAGTCAAATGAGAGTTTTGGGGCATGTTAAAAGACACGGCGGCCTAATGAAAGTAATATTGGAAGGGAAAATACATGGTAAAAGAGTCAGGGGCAGACCAATACTAACATGGACGAGTAACATCAAAAGATGGATAATTCAGCCTATGACAAGCTGTATCATCAAAGCAAGAGACAGAGCAGAATGGCACTCCATGGTAGCCAACCTTCGATACGGAGACGGCACTCGATAATGATACATCTGTAATTTTATTAAAGATAATGAGCGATATATGAATTATTCTCTAATTTGAGACACAATGAACTGTCTTTTCTGTTTCTTTCCTGTACCTTGTTATCCTCCAGTGGGACATATTGGATGTGAAACAAAACCTCTGACCCAAACATCTCGTGGCGACTGAACGGAACATGTTGCCTTTATTCACCAGTCTGCCCAGCAGGCACAGAAAGAAAACACGTAGCAGAAAAACACATACACGATACCCCACAGGACTCTTGGTCCCACGTATACACAGATGGCTCTGTTACAAATGCCACCAGAAAAATGGAGGGGGAGGTGTGTTCTTGACGCTGAGTAATCAAGACGAGATCACCAAGTCAATAGCTACTGGAAAATTCTAAAACAACTTTAAAGCAGAAACTGAGGCCATCAGAGATGCTGCAACACTGGCAACTCAACACAAAAATAACATACACAATAAATTGGTGATTATGACTGATGCACTGTCAGTACTATCTGCTCTAAAAAGCCCCAAGAACAATGAACTAGATGACTTGAGAACAACTCTGGACCAACTATGCAATAACTTCCAGAGAGTAGTCATTCAGTGGATACCATCACACTGTAATATACACGGGATCGAACGCGCAGACAAATTAGCTAAAGAGTGAGGGAGATTACCGCAAGAGAACCATCCGCTTAGTTATGATGAAGCCAAATCCATCCTCAAAGGTCAGTTCCATGAAAAATGAAAACGAGAACACCCAAAGCATAACGAGAGTGACGGATACCAACAACTATCAAGGAGGGATCAAGTCATCATACTTCGCCTACGCACTGGCCACAATAGAATGAGAAATCACATGTTCACCAAATTCAAAATAGGTAAAACCAGCCTATGCCACTGTACACTGGACAATATGACTACAAAACATGTTCTACAGGATTGCCACCAGCACACGGACCTGAGAAGAGCAATGTGGTCCACGCCCACCTCCCTGGAAGAAAAACTATATGGGGCAATCGATTCGCTTAAGCAGACAGCTGACTTCATGAGAGAGTCTGGAATCCTACTCTGATTGAGTCTTGATCGCAGAGAGAGATACTAAAACTGAGTGCATTAGGACTCACAAAGATGGTCCTCAGTAACAGTGCATTAAGTCAGTAGCACCGACTAGAACCACTGACCTCAGTTTAATCAACAGATCATCTTCATTGCGCAACGAACAGCTCCATAGTGTTCAGCTTAGATCCTGTCCTCAGCACGTTCCACGGTATGAATGAAGCACGCCCGCCACACTCTAGCGAAAGCACTGAAGATGGCAGCAGTTCAGATACACGCACTTCCTACCAAAGGTGAGAACCTTGACCCCAACTTCCTCAGTCGCCTTTTATGACATGCGTGGAAGATGGTAGTGGCTCTATTCATTTCTTCTCTAACCTTGGTCTGGGACCCGGCTGCCACAAGAGCGATCATTGAATATTTTATGTAAATTGATTAATATCATTATTAATATTGCAAATTGTTTTTTAATGACGTTCCGCACGAGAATTAACATTTTCATCACTTTTCTGTTTCTCAATTTGCCTAACTTATCTACTCACGTGCCCATAACCTGTTCGTCTCAACTTAAACTTCTGTCGATGTGTGGTTACATTATTAAACAAATTGTCGTTGTTGCACAAAATATAAATATCATAAAATGAATCTGAGCACCATACCAATAGAATGTGTGAGGACTGCTGCAAGACGTCGCCATGCAGTAAATGACCTGAAAACTGTCAGAATTTCATGGTTGAATGATGATATATCAGAATTTCATAGTTGGTGTTGATGGTAACATCAGGATCAGTGAACCAGAGCTGGTCAAACTCCTATTTCAGGCACCGATGGAACCAAAGAAGCTAACTAATCTGACTAAACGAGAATACATCGAAAAGGCAAGGTGAGCCTGGTTCTCAATAATTGCGAATTGAAGTCGGATGTGCGAGCTCGAGAAACTGTAGCTCGCTCTAAACCGCCACGCAAAACCACGTCCACGAAATTTTCAAGTCAATCATGGCGGAGGCAAAAACAATCAACAAGTCTACGTTACTAGTCCAATCAAAATGTACGTAACTAGCCCAGTCAAAGTCTACGTTACTAGTCCAATCAAATGTACGTTACTAGCCCAGTCAAAGTCTACGTTACTAGTCCAATCAAAGTCTACGTTACTAGCCCAGTCAAGGTCTACGTTACTAGTCCAATCAAAGTGTACGTTACTAGTCCAATCAAAGTGTATGTTACTAGTCCAATCAAAGTGTACGTTACTAGTCCAATCAAAGTGTACGTTACTAGTCCAATCAAAGTGTACGTTACTAGTCCAATCAAAGTGTACGTTACTAGTCCAATTAAAGTGTACGTTACTAGTCCAATCAAAGTCTACGTTACTAGTCAATCAAAGTGTACGTTACTAGTCCAGTCAAAGTCTACGTTACTAGTCCAATCAAAGTGTACGTTACTAGTCCAATCAAAGTCTACGTTACTAGTCCAGTCAAGGTGTACGTTACTAGACCAATCAAAGTGTACGTTACTAGTCCAGTCAAAGTGTACGTTACTAGTCCAATCAAAGTGTACGTTACTAGCCCAATCAAAGTGTACGTTACTAGTCCAATCAAAGTGTACGTTACTAGTCCAATCAAAGTGTACGTTACTAGTCCAATCAAAGTGTACGTTACTAGTCCAATCAAAGTGTACGTTACTTGTCCAGTCAAAGTCTACGTTACTATTCCAATCAAAGTGTACGTTACTAGTCCAATCAAAGTGTACGTTACTAGTCCAATCAAAGTCTACGTTACTAGTCCAATCAAAGTGTACGTTACTAGTCCAGTCAAAGTCTACGTTACTAGTCCAATCAAAGTGTACGGTACTAGTCCAGTCAAAGTGTACGTTACTAGTCCAATCAAAGTCTACGTTACTAGTCCAATAAAAGTGTACGTTACTAGTCAAATCAAAGTGTACGTTACTAGTCCAATCAAAGTGTACGTTACTAGTCCAATCAAAGTCTACGTTACTAGTCCAGTCAAAGTGTACGTTACTAGTCCAATCAAAGTGTACGTTACTAGTCCAGTCAAAGCGTACGTTACTAGTCCAATCAAAGTGTACGTTACTAGCCCAATCAAAGTGTACGTTACTAGTCCAATCAAAGTGTACGTTACTAGTCCAATCAAAGTGTACGTTACTAGTCCAATCAAAGTCTACGTTACTAGTCCAGTCAAAGTCTACGTTACTAGTCCAGACAAAGTCTACGTTGCTAGTCCAGTCAAAGTCTACGTTACTAGTCCAATCAAAGTGTACGTTACTAGTCCAATCAAAGTGTACGTTACTAGTCCACTCAAAGTCTACGTTACTAGTCCAATCAAAGTGTACGTTACTAGTCCAGTCAAAGTGTACGTTACTAGTCCAATCAACGTGTACGTTACTAGTCCAATCAAAGTGTACGTTACTAGTCCAATCAAAGTGTACGTTACTAGTCCAGTCAAAGTTTACGTTACTAGTCCAATCAAAGTGTACGTTACTAGTCCAGTCAAAGTCTACGTTACTAGTCCAATCAAAGTGTACGTTACTAGTCCAGTCAAAGTCTACGTTACTAGTCCAATCAAAGTGTACGTTACTAGTCCAGTCAAAGTCTACGTTACTAGTCCAATCAAAGTGTACGTTACTAGTCCAGTCAAAGTCTACGTTACTAGTCCAGTCAAAGAGTACGTTACTAGTCCAGTCAAAGTCTACGTTGCTAATCCAGTCAAAGTCTACATTACTAATCCATCAAAGTGTGCGTCGCTCTTCCAGTGAAAGTATACGTTACTAGTCCAATATAAGTGTACGTTACTAGTCCAATCAAAGTCTACGTTACTAGTCCAATCAAAGTCTACGTTACTAGTCCAGTCAAAGTCTACGTTACTAGTCCAGTCAATGTCTACGTTGCTAGTCCAGTCAAAGGCTACGTTACTAGTCCAATCAAAGTGTACGTTACTAGTCCAGTCATAGTCTACGTTACTAGTCGAATCAAAGTGTACGTTACTAGTCCAATCAAAGTGTACGTTACTAGTCCAGTCAAAGTGTACGTTACTAGTCCAATCAAAGTGTACGTTACTAGTCCAGTCAAAGTGTACGTTACTAGGCCAATCAAAGTGTACGTTACTAGTCCACTCAAAGTCTACGTTACTAGTCCAATCAAAGTGTACGTTACTAGTCCAGTCAAAGTGTACGTTACTAGTCCAATCAACGTGTACGTTACTAGTCCAATCAAAGTGTACGTTACTAGTCCAATCAAAGTGTACGTTACTAGTCCAGTCAAAGTTTACGTTACTAGTCCAATCAAAGTGTACGTTACTAGTCCAGTCAAAGTCTACGTTACTAGTCCAATCAAAGTGTACGTTACTAGTCCAGTCAAAGTCTACGTTACTAGTCCAATCAAAGTGTACGTTACTAGTCCAGTCAAAGTCTACGTTACTAGTCCAATCAAAGTGTACGTTACTAGTCCAGTCAAAGTCTACGTTACTAGTCCAGTCAAAGAGTACGTTACTAGTCCAGTCAAAGTCTACGTTGCTAATCCAGTCAAAGTCTACATTACTAATCCAGTCAAAGTGTGCGTCGCTCTTCCAGTGAAAGTATACGTTACTAGTCCAATAAAGTGTACGTTACTAGTCCAATCAAAGTCTACGTTACTAGTCCAATCAAAGTCTACGTTACTAGTCCAGTCAAAGTCTACGTTACTAGTCCATCAATGTCTACGTTGCTAGTCCAGTCAAAGGCTACGTTACTAGTCCAATCAAAGTGTACGTTACTAGTAGTCCAGTCATCAAAGTCTACGTTACTAGTCGAATCAAAGTGTACGTTACTAGTCCAATCAAAGTGTACGTTACTAGTCCAGTCAAAGTGTACGTTACTAGTCCAATCAAAGTGTACGTTACTAGTCCAGTCAAAGTGTACGTTACTAGGCCAATCAAAGTGTACGTTACTAGTCCAATCAAAGTGTACGTTACTAGTCCAATCAAAGTGTACGTTACTAGTCCAATCAAAGTGTACGTTACTAGTCCAATCAACGTGTACGTTACTAGTCCAATCAAAGTGTACGTTACTAGTCCAATCAAAGTGTACGTTACTAGTCCAGTCAAAGTCTACGTTACTAGTCCAATCAAAGTGTACGTTACTAGTCCAGTCAAAGTTTACGTTACTAGTCCAATCAAAGTGTACGTTACTAGTCCAGTCAAAGTCTACGTTACTAGTCCAATCAAAGTGTACGTTACTAGTCCAGTCAAAGTCTACGTTACTAGTCCAATCAAAATGTACGTTACTAGCCCAGTCAAAGTCTACGTTACTAGTCCAATCAAAGTGTACGTTACTAGTCCAATCAAAGTCTACGTTAATAGTCCAATCAAGGTGTACGTTACTAGTCCAATCAAAGTGTACGTTACTAGTCCAGTCAAAGTGTACGTTACTAGTCCTATCAAAGTGTACCTTACTAGTCCAATCAAAGTGTACGTTACTAGTCCAATCAAAGTGTACGTTACTAATCCAATCAAACTGTACGGTACTAGTCCAATCAAAGTCTACGTTACTAGTCCAGTCAAAGTCTACGTTACTAGACCAGTCAAAGTCTACGTTGCTAGTCCAGTCAAAGTCTACGTTACTAGTCCAATCAAAGTGTACGTTACTAGTCCAATCAAAGTGTACGTTACTAGTCCATTCAAAGTCTACGTTACTAGTCCAATCAAAGTGTACGTTACTAGTCCAATCAAAGTCTACGTTACTAGTCCAATCAAAGTGTACGTTACTAGTCCAGTCAAAGTCTACGTTACTAGTCCAATCAAAGTGTACGTTACTAGTCCAATCAAAGTGTACGTTACTAGTCCAATCAAAGTCTACGTTACTAGTCCAATCAAAGTGTACGTTACTAGTCCAATCAAAGTGTACGTTACTAGTCCAATCAAAGTGTACGTTACTAGTCCAATCAACGTGTACGTTACTAGTCCAATCAAAGTGTACGTTACTAGTCCAATCAAAGTGTACGTTACTAGTCCAGTCAAAGTCTACGTTACTAGTCCAACAAAGTGTACGTTACTAGTCCAGTCAAAGTTTACGTTACAAGTCCAATCAAAGTGTACGTTACTAGTCCAATCAAAGTGTACGTTACTAGTCCAATCAAAGTGTACGTTACTAGTCCAATCAAAGTGTACGTTACTAGTCCAATCAACGTGTACGTTACTAGTCCAATCAAAGTGTACGTTACTAGTCCAATCAAAGTGTACGTTACTAGTCCAGTCAAAGTCTACGTTACTAGTCCAATCAAAGTGTACGTTACTAGTCCAGTCAAAGTTTACGTTACTAGTCCAATCAAAGTGTACGTTACTAGTCCAGTCAAAGTCTACGTTGCTAGTACAATCAAAGTGTACGTTACTAGTCCAGTCAAAGTCTACGTTACTAGTCCAATCAAAATGTACGTTACTAGCCCAGTCAAAGTCTACGTTACTAGTCCAATCAAAATGTACGTTACTAGCCCAGTCAATGTCTACGTTACTAGTCCAATCAAAGTGTACGTTACTAGTCCAATCAAAGTCTACGTTACTAGTCCAATCAAAGTGTACGTTACTAGTCCAATCAAAGTGTACGTTATAGTCCAATCAAAGTGTACGTTACTAGTCCAATCAAAGTGTACGTTACTAGTCCAATCAAAGTGTACGTTACTAGTCCAATCAAAGTGTACGTTACTAGTCCAATCAAAGTTTACGTTACTAGTCCAATCAAAGTGTACGTTACTAGTCCAGTCAAAGTCTACGTTACTAGTCCAATCAAAGTGTACGTTACTAGTCCAGTTAAAGTCTACGTTACTAGTCCAATCAAAATGTACGTTACTAGCCCAGTCAAATTCTACGTTACTAGTCCAATCAAAATGTACGTTACTAGCCCAGTCAATGTCTACGTTACTAGTCCAAACAAAGTGTACGTTACTAGTCCAATCAAAGTCTACGTTACTAGTCCAATCAAAGTGTACGTTACTAGTCCAATCAAAGTGTACGTTACTACCCCAGTCAAAGTCTACGTTACTAGTCCAATCAAAAAGAAACGTTACTAGTCCAATCAAAGTGTACGTTACTAGTCCAATCAAAAAGAAACGTTACTAGTCCAATCAAAGTGTACGTTACTAGTCCAATCAAAGTGTACGTTACTAGTCCAATCAAAGTGTACGTTACTAGTCCAATCAAAGTCTACGTTACTAGTCCAATCAAAGTGTACGTTACTAGTCCTGTCAAAGTCTACGTTACTAGTCCAATCATAGTGTACGTTACTAGTCCAATCAAAGTCTACGTTACTAGTCCAATCAAGGTGTACGTTACTAGTCCAATCAAAGTGTACGTTACTAGTCCAATCAAGGTGTACGTTACTAGTCCAATCAAAGTGTACGTTACTAGTCCAATCAAAGTGTACGTTACTAGTCCAATCAAAGTGTACGTTACTAATCCAATCAAAGTGTACGGTACTAGTCCAATCAAAGTCTACGTTACTAGTCCAGTCAAAGTCTACGTTACTAGACCAGTCAAAGTCTACGTTGCTAGTCCAGTCAAAGTCTACGTTACTAGTCCAATCAAAGTGTACGTTACTAGTCCAGTCAGAGTCTACTTTACTAGTCCAATCAATGTGTACGTTACTAGTCCAATCAAAGTGTACGTTACTAGTCCAATCAAAGTCTACGTTACTAGTCCAATCAAAGTGTACGTTACTAGTCCAGTCAAAGTCTACGTTACTAGTCCAATCAAAGTGTACGTTACTAGTCCAATCAAAGTGTACGTTACAAGTCCAATCAAAGTCTACGTTACTAGTCCAATCAAAGTGTACGTTACTAGTCCAATCAAAGTGTACGTTACTAGTCCAATCAAAGTGTACGTTACTAGTCCAATCAACGTGTACGTTACTAGTCCAATCAAAGTGTACGTTACTAGTCCAATCAAAGTGTACGTTACTAGTCCAGTCAAAGTCTACGTTACTAGTCCAAACAAAGTGTACGTTACTAGTCCAGTCAAAGTTTACGTTACTAGTCAAATCAAAGTGTACGTTACTAGTCCAGTCAAAGTCTACGTTACTAGTCCAGTCAAAGAGTACGTTACTAGTCCAGTCAAAGAGTACGTTACTAGTCCAATCAAAGTGTACGTTACTAGTCCAATCAAAGTGTACGTTACTAGCCCAATCAAAGTGTACGTTACTAGTCCAATCAACGTGTACGTTACTAGTCCAATCTAAGTGTACGTTACTAGTCCAATCAAAGTGTACGTTACTAGTCCAGTCAAAGTTTACGTTACTAGTCCAATCAAAGTGTACGTTACTAGTCCAGTCAAAGTTTACGTTACTAGTCCAATCAAAGTGTACGTTACTAGTCCAGTCAAAGTCTACGTTACTAGTCCAATCAAAGTGTACGTTACTAGTCCAGTCAAAGTCTACGTTACTAGTCCAATCAAAATGTACGTTACTAGCCCAGTCAAAGTCTACGTTACTAGTCCAATCAAAATGTACGTTACTAGCCCAGTCAATGTCTACGTTACTAGACCAATCAAAGTGTACGTTACTAGTCCAATCAAAGTCTACTTTACTAGTCCAATCAAAGTGTACGTTACTAGTCCAATCAAAGTGTACGTTACTACCCCAGTCAAATCTACGTTACTAGTCCAATCAAAGTGTACGTTACTAGTCCAATCAAAGTGTACGTTACTAGTCCAATCAAAGTGTACGTTACTAGTCCAATCAAAGTGTACGTTACTAGTCCAATCAAAGTGTACGTTACTAGTCCAATCAAAGTGTACGTTACTAGTCCAATCAAAGTGTACGTTACTAGTCCAATCAAAGTCTACGTTACTAGTCCAATCAAAGTGTACGTTACTAGTCCAGTCAAAGTCTACGTTACTAGTCCAATCAAAGTGTACGTTACTAGTCCACTCAAAGTCTACGTTACTAGTCCAATCAAGGTGTACGTTACTAGTCCAATCAAAGTGTACGTTACTAGTCCAGTCAAAGTGTACGTTACTAGTCCAATCAAAGTGTACGTTACTAGCCCAATCAAAGTGTACGTTACTAGTCCAATCGAAGTGTACGTTACTAATCCAATCAAAGTGTACGTTACTAGTCCAATCAAAGTCTACGTTACTAGTCCAGTCAAAGTCTACGTTACTAGTCCAGTCAAAGTCTACGTTGCTAGTCCAGTCAAAGTCTACGTTACTAGTCCAATCAAAGTGTACGTTACTAGTCCAGTCAAAGTCTACGTTACTAGTCCAATCAAAGTGTACGTTACTAGTCCAATCAAAGTGTACGTTACTAGTCCAATCAAAGTCTACGTTACTAGTCCAATCAAAGAGTACGTTACTAGTCCAGTCAAAGTCTACGTTACTAGTCCAATCAAAGTGTACGTTACTAGTCCAATCAAAGTGTACGTTACTAGTCCAATCAAAGTCTACGTTACTAGTCCAATCAAAGTGTACGTTACTAGTCCAGTCAAAGTCTACGTTACTAGTCCAATCAAAGTGTACGGTACTAGTCCAGTCAAAGTGTACGTTACTAGTCCAATCAAAGTCTACGTTACTAGTCCAATCAAAGTGTACTTTACTAGTCAAATCAAAGTGTACGTTACTAGTGCAATCAAAGTCTACGTTACTAGTCCAGTCAAAGTCTACGTTACTAGTCCAATCAAAGTGTACGTTACTAGTCCAATCAAAGTGTACGTTACTAGTCCAATCAAAGTGTACGTTACTAGCCCAATCAAAGTGTACGTTACTAGTCCAATCAAAGTGTACGTTACTAGTCCAATCAAAGTGTACGTTACTAGTCCAGTCAAAGTCTACGTTACTAGTCCAGTCAAAGTCTACGTTACTAGTCCAGTCAAAGTCTACGTTGCTAGTCCAGTCAAAGTCTACGTTACTAGTCCAGTCAAAGTCTACGTTACTAGTCCAATCAAAGTCTAAGTTACTAGTCCAATCAAATTGTAAGTTACTAGTCCAATCAAAGTGTACGTTACTAGTCCACTCAAAGTCTACGTTACTAGTCCAATCAAAGTGTACGTTACTAGTCCAATCAAAGTGTACGTTACTAGTCCAATCAAAGTGTACGTTACTAGTCCAATCAAAGTGTACGTTACTAGTCCAATCAACGTGTACGTTAATAGTCCAATCAAAGTGTACGTTACTAGTCCAATCAAAGTGTACGTTACTAGTCCAGTCAAAGTCTACGTTACTAGTCCAATCAAAGTGTACGTTACTAGTCCAGTCAAAGTTTACGTTACTAGTCCAATCAAAGTGTACGTTACTAGTCCAGTCAAAGTCATAAGTTACTAGTCCAATCAAAGTGTACGTTACTAGTCCAATCAAAGTGTACGTTACTAGTCCAATCAAAGTGTACGTTACTAGTCCAGTCAAAGTGTACGTTACTAGTCCAATCAAAGTGTACGTTACTAGTCCAATCAAAGTGTACGTTACTAGTCCAATCAAAGTGTACGTTACTAGTCCAATCAAAGTGTACGTTACTAGTCCAATCAACGTGTACGTTACTAGTCCAATCAAAGTGTACGTTACTAGTCCAATCAAAGTGTGCGTCGCTCTTCCAGTGAAAGTCTACGTTACTAGTCCAGTCTAAGTGTACGTTACTAGTCCAATCAAAGTCTACGTTACTAGTCCAATCAAAGTCTACATTACTAGTCCAGTCAAAGTCTACGTTACTAGTCCAGTCAAAGTCTACGTTGCTAGTCCAGTCAAAGTCTACGTTACTAGTCCAATCAAAGTGTACGTTAGTAGTCCAGTCAAAGTCTACGTTACTAGTCCAATCAAAGTGTACGTTACTAGTCCAATCAAAGTGTACGTTACTAGTCCAATCAAAGTGTACGTTACTAGTCCAATCAACGTGTACGTTACTAGTCCAATCAAAGTGTACGTTACTAGTCCAATCAAAGTGTACGTTACTAGTCCAGTCAAAGTCTACGTTACTAGTCCAATCAAAGTGTACGTTACTAGTCCAGTCAAAGTCTACGTTACTAGTCCAGTCAAAGTCTACGTTACTAGTCCAATCAAAGTGTACTTTACTAGTCCAATCAAAGTGTACGTTACTAGTCCATTCAAAGTCTACGTTACTAGTCCAGTCAAAGTCTACGTTGCTAGTCCAGTCAAAGTCTACGTTACTAGTCCAATCAAAGTGTACGTTACTAGTCCAGTCAAAGTCTACGTTGCTAGTCCAGTCAAAGGCTACGTTACTAGTCCAATCAAAGTGTACGTTACTAGTCCAGTCAAAGTCTACGTTACTAGTCCAATCAAAGTGTACGTTACTAGTCCAATCAAAGTGTACGTTACTAGTCCAATCAACGTGTACGTTACTAGTCCAATCAAAGTGTACGTTACTAGTCCAATCAAAGTGTACGTTACTAGTCCAGTCAAAGTCTACGTTACTAGTCCAATCAAAGTGTACGTTACTAGTCCAGTCAAAGTCTACGTTACTAGTCCAGTCAAAGTCTACGTTACTAGTCCAATCAAAGTGTACGTTACTAGTCCAATCAAAGTGTACGTTACTAGTCCATTCAAAGTCTACGTTACTAGTCCAGTCAAAGTCTACGTTACTAGTCCAGTCAAAGTCTACGTTACTAGTCCAATCAAAGTGTACGTTACTAGTCCAATCAAAGTGTACGTTACTAGTCCAGTCAAAGTCTACGTTACTAGTCCAATCAAAGTCTACGTTGCTAGTCCAGTCAAAGTCTACGTTACTAGTCCAATGAAAGTGTACGTTACTAGTCCAGTCAAAGTCTACGTTACTAGTCCAATCAAAGTGTACGTTACTAGTCCAGTCAAAGTCTACGTTACTAGTCCAATCAAAGTGTACGTTACTAGTCCAGTCAAAGTCTACGTTACTAGTCCATCAAAGTCTACGTTACTAGTCCAGTCAAAGTCTACGTTACTAGTCCAACAAAGTGTACGTTACTAGTCCAATCAAAGTGTACGTTACTAGTCCATTCAAAGTCTACGTTACTAGTCCAGTCAAAGTCTACGTTGCTAGTCCAGTCAAAGTCTACGTTACTAGTCCAATCAAAGTGTACGTTATTAGTCCAGTCAAAGTCTACGTTGCTAGTCCAGTCAAAGTCTACGTTACTAGTCCAATCAAAGTGTACGTTACTAGTCCAGTCAAAGTCTACGTTACTAGTCCAATCAAAGTGTACGTTACTAGTCCAATCAAAGTGTACGTTACTAGTCCAATCAAAGTGTACGTTACTAGTCCAATCAACGTGTACGTTACTAGTCCAATCAAAGTGTACGTTACTAGTCCAATCAAAGTGTACGTTACTAGTCCAATCAAAGTCTACGTTACTAGTCCAATCAAAGAGTACGTTACTAGTCCAGTCAAAGTCTACGTTACTAGTCCAATCAAAGTGTACGTTACTAGTCCAATCAAAGTGTACGTTACTAGTCCAATCAAAGTCTACGTTACTAGTCCAATCAAAGTGTACGTTACTAGTCCAGTCAAAGTCTACGTTACTAGTCCAATAAAAGTGTACGGTACTAGTCCAGTCAAAGTGTACGTTACTAGTCCAATCAAAGTCTACGTTACTAGTCCAATCAAAGTGTACTTTACTAGTCCAATCAAAGTGTACGTTACTAGTGCAATCAAAGTCTACGTTACTAGTCCAGTCAAAGTCTACGTTACTAGTCCAATCAAAGTGTACGTTACTAGTCCAGTCAAAGTGTACGTTACTAGTCCAATCAAAGTGTACGTTACTAGCCCAATCAAAGTGTACGTTACTAGTCCAATCAAAGTGTACGTTACTAGTCCAATCAAAGTGTACGTTACTAGTCCAGTCAAAGTCTACGTTACTAGTCCAGTCAAAGTCTACGTTACTAGTCCAGTCAAAGTCTACGTTGCTAGTCCAGTCAAAGTCTACGTTACTAGTCCAGTCAAAGTCTACGTTACTAGTCCAATCAAAGTCTACGTTACTAGTCCAATCAAATTGTAAGTTACTAGTCCAATCAAAGTGTACGTTACTAGTCCACTCAAAGTCTACGTTACTAGTCCAATCAAAGTGTACGTTACTAGTCCAATCAAAGTGTACGTTACTAGTCCAATCAAAGTGTACGTTACTAGTCCAATCAAAGTGTACGTTACTAGTCCAATCAACGTGTACGTTAATAGTCCAATCAAAGTGTACGTTACTAGTCCAATCAAAGTGTACGTTACTAGTCCAGTCAAAGTCTACGTTACTAGTCCAATCAAAGTGTACGTTACTAGTCCAGTCAAAGTTTACGTTACTAGTCCAATCAAAGTGTACGTTACTAGTCCAGTCAAAGTCTAAGTTACTAGTCCAATCAAAGTGTACGTTACTAGTCCAATCAAAGTGTACGTTACTAGTCCAATCAAAGTGTACGTTACTAGTCCAGTCAAAGTGTACGTTACTAGTCCAATCAAAGTGTACGTTACTAGTCCAATCAAAGTGTACGTTACTAGTCCAATCAAAGTGTACGTTACTAGTCCAATCAAAGTGTACGTTACTAGTCCAATCAACGTGTACGTTACTAGTCCAATCAAAGTGTACGTTACTAGTCCAATCAAAGTGTGCGTCGCTCTTCCAGTGAAAGTCTACGTTACTAGTCCAGTCAAAGTGTACGTTACTAGTCCAATCAAAGTCTACGTTACTAGTCCAATCAAAGTCTACATTACTAGTCCAGTCAAAGTCTACGTTACTAGTCCAGTCAAAGTCTACGTTGCTAATCCAGTCAAAGTCTACGTTACTAGTCCAATCAAAGTGTACGTTAGTAGTCCAGTCAAAGTCTACGTTACTAGTCCAATCAAAGTGTACGTTACTAGTCCAATCAAAGTGTACGTTACTAGTCCAATCAAAGTGTACGTTACTAGTCCAATCAACGTGTACGTTACTAGTCCAATCAAAGTGTACGTTACTAGTCCAATCAAAGTGTACGTTACTAGTCCAGTCAAAGTCTACGTTACTAGTCCAATCAAAGTGTACGTTACTAGTCCAGTCAAAGTCTACGTTACTAGTCCAGTCAAAGTCTACGTTACTAGTCCAATCAAAGTGTACTTTACTAGTCCAATCAAAGTGTACGTTACTAGTCCATTCAAAGTCTACGTTACTAGTCCAGTCAAAGTCTACGTTGCTAGTCCAGTCAAAGTCTACGTTACTAGTCCAATCAAAGTGTACGTTACTAGTCCAGTCAAAGTCTACGTTGCTAGTCCAGTCAAAGGCTACGTTACTAGTCCAATCAAAGTGTACGTTACTAGTCCAGTCAAAGTCTACGTTACTAGTCCAATCAAAGTGTACGTTACTAGTCCAATCAAAGTGTACGTTACTAGTCCAATCAACGTGTACGTTACTAGTCCAATCAAAGTGTACGTTACTAGTCCAATCAAAGTGTACGTTACTAGTCCAGTCAAAGTCTACGTTACTAGTCCAATCAAAGTGTACGTTACTAGTCCAGTCAAAGTCTACGTTACTAGTCCAGTCAAAGTCTACGTTACTAGTCCAATCAAAGTGTACGTTACTAGTCCAATCAAAGTGTACGTTACTAGTCCATTCAAAGTCTACGTTACTAGTCCAGTCAAAGTCTACGTTACTAGTCCAGTCAAAGTCTACGTTACTAGTCCAATCAAAGTGTACGTTACTAGTCCAATCAAAGTGTACGTTACTAGTCCAGTCAAAGTCTACGTTACTAGTCCAGTCAAAGTCTACGTTGCTAGTCCAGTCAAAGTCTACGTTACTAGTCCAATGAAAGTGTACGTTACTAGTCCTGTCAAAGTCTACGTTACTAGTCCAATCAAAGTGTACGTTACTAGTCCATCAAAGTCTACGTTACTAGTCCAATCAAAGTGTACGTTACTAGTCCAGTCAAAGTCTACGTTACTAGTCCAGTCAAAGTCTACGTTACTAGTCCAGTCAAAGTCTACGTTACTAGTCCAACAAAGTGTACGTTACTAGTCCAATCAAAGTGTACGTTACTAGTCCATTCAAAGTCTACGTTACTAGTCCAGTCAAAGTCTACGTTGCTAATCCAGTCAAAGTCTACGTTACTAGTCCAATCAAAGTGTACGTTACTAGTCCAGTCAAAGTCTACGTTGCTAGTCCAGTCAAAGTCTACGTTACTAGTCCAATCAAAGTGTACGTTACTAGTCCAGTCAAAGTCTACGTTACTAGTCCAATCAAAGTGTACGTTACTAGTCCAATCAAAGTGTACGTTACTAGTCCAATCAAAGTGTACGTTACTAGTCCAATCAACGTGTACGTTACTAGTCCAATCAAAGTGTACGTTACTAGTCCAATCAAAGTGTACGTTACTAGTCCAGTCAAAGTCTACGTTACTAGTCCAATCAAAGTGTACGTTACTAGTCCAGTCAAAGTCTACGTTACTAGTCCAGTCAAAGTCTACGTTACTAGTTCAATCAAAGTGTACGTTACTAGTCCAATCAAAGTGTACGTTACTAGTCCATTCAAAGTCTACGTTACTAGTCCAGTCAAAGTCTACGTTACTAGTCCAGTCAAAGTCTACGTTACTAGTCCAATCAAAGTGTACGTTACTAGTCCAATCAAAGTGTACGTTACTAGTCCAGTCAAAGTTTACGTTACTAGTCCAGTCAAAGTCTACCTTGCTAGTCTAGTCAAAATCTACGTTGCTATTCCATCAAAGTCTACGTTGCTAGTCCAATCAAAGTCTACGTTGCTATTCCAATCAAAGTCTACGTTGCTATTCCAATCAAAGTCTACGTTGCTATTCCAATCCATGTCTACGTAGCTATTCCAATCAACGTCTACTTTGCTAGTCCAATCAAAGTCTATGTTGCTAGTCCAATCAAAGTATACTTTGCTATTCTAATCAAAGTCTACGTAATATTGATATTCATCAAATGAAGACTACACTCAACAAGAAAACGTCTTGTAGTTTGCTATAAAATATAGAAACACTCTGTGGAAGCGGAGGATGACATGAGAAGCAGTTGGATGGTTGGGTCAGTATACACAATGTGCCTTCTTCGCGTGAAAGTTTACTATCATGAATCGTCATGTATTGCTTCTTGCTTCTTGCAATGATACACTCTAAGACTGAATTCTAGTTCACTAAGATTATCATCAGTCGAATTGGTCTCTCTGTCAGCTTTTGTTGGTTTTTTTTTATCTGTCTGTACTTTTCTTTTTAAGACGACCTGGTGTTTTTAAGGGATTTTATTTATGCTTCTACAGCTGTGTTCAAGACTTTTAATCATGTGAATTTATTCTACTATGTTGGTGTCATGATAAGGATAGGAATAACACCTACGTGGAGACAACCAGTCGCATAATAAATATTCTTGTTTGTGTGTATCCTGATTTTTTTTTCACTCACTGCGACACGGCTGATAAATCTTGTATTCGACAGGGTTTATGCTTTTCCTAAAGTATCTCAATTGGCTTGTGCGGATTGTGTTCCACATATCAATACCTGCACCATTAACAAATGTACTATCTTTGAAAATAAATCAAGAATTCGGTGTCTTCCATCATAGTATAATGTCTTGTAGGAATGAAACATTAAGATTAGTAGTCGTGTAAGCACAGCACATGTGGATAATGGTGAGGTGCTCTTCTAAGAATTAGACATCCATCTTTTTCCATCTGGGTCAACAAGATAGTATCAAGCCGGGATGGGTGAACCGGACAGTATCATGCCGGGATGGTGAACCGGACAATATCACGCCGGAATGGGTGAACCGGACAGTATCAAGCCGGGATGGGTGAACCGGACAGTGTCACGCCGGGATGGGTGAACCGGACAGTATCCAGCCGGGATGGGTGAACCGGACAGTATCAAGCCAAGATGGGTAATCGAACAGTATCAAGCCGAGATGGGTCAACCGAACAGTATCAAGCCGAGATGGGTCAACCGAACAGTATCAAGCCGAGACGGGTCAACCGAACAGTATCAAGCCGAGATGGGTCAACCGAACAGTATCAAGCCGAGATGGGTCAACCGAACAGTATCAAGCCGAGATGGGTCAACCGAACAGTATCAAGCCGAGATGGGTCAACCGAACAGTATCAAGCCGAGATGGGTCAACCGAACAGTATCAAGCCGAGATGGGTCAACCGAACAGTATCAAACCAGAATGGGTCAACCGGACAGTATCAAGTCGGGATGGGTCAACCGGAGAGTATCAAGCTGAGATAAAACCACGAATCACACTATCCTCTACGTCACTTGTACTCTCAGCTTTTAAAAAAAGTCAAGAAAACTTTAGTTTTGAAAGATCAACAACTAAGATTAGTGGGCGGTGTGGTCGTTATCAGCCATATCGGCCTAAAGTTTTTAAATCAACAGTTGAAGGATGTGTCGGTTCAGAGACACTTTTCTAAATTGAACCTGTAAAGCCAGCGGTAAATACTTTTATATTATTCTCGTGTGGAAAACTTGATGCAGGTGTCCACGTTTTTCACTGATCAACGGCATATTTATGGATAATATGGTCTATACCACGACAGGCCGCCCAATTTTCCCAGAAAAATGTGATACCCGCTTAAGGCTGGGTGAACCTAGAAGTCCAATGGGATTGAACTCAACTGCTTCCCTTCTGTAGTCCAGTTCACTAACACTGAGGTTTCCTCATGATGAACGAGAAATACACGTTGAAGCATATCTCTACTAGCGTATTAGACATGGCAGAATACTTTAATATCAGGCTGGCCGGTAAGGTCGAAGAAACAAAACAACACGGAATCCAAAATGATATGATAAGTTGTATTCATTGTATCGGAAGGGGATGGAATCGTTGAGTGATGTAAACTGCGATACAATGGACCAGTTACAGCCCTTGTAAAGGGAGATAAACGATAACTATCGTATTGAGAAGCAGAAAACATGCTCTAAATGGTTTCAATGTTTTAGAGCAGTGGTGGCCAACTTGAGGTTGCCCGAGGGCCGGATTAAAGCCAAGGCCAAGACCCGCGGGCCACACTTAAGAATATCGTCAAAATGACAGTAGGGACCTATGCGATATAGTAATATATAAATAATGCTTGCACTTTGACTACATATTTGATTTGTAACAAATCCATTAATTATTCATTTTAAAATTACCTTTAATGTCTCAGTGCGACGATTGTGACTTGTCACAGCTTTCCACCAGAGATTTGAAGTCCACTTCCATTTTGACGTGGCGATTCGGAGAGTATGGGACAATGTCGAATCGGTCATTATGTTCCTGGTCTTAGATTTAATTAACTTCATGGAAGAGAATGTTGTCTCGCAGAGATATGTGCTGCCGAATATAGAGCACATCTTTAGTGCCCATTTTCTCAGACACGGGTAACGTTCATTTGGTAGCAATTTCCAGAAGTCAGCTCCTAATGCCTTTACAGTACTGAGGAAGGGTCACACTGAAGGTCACACAACTCTAGTAGAAGATCTGATGGCTGGCACTCCACTGTGCACTTAATTGGGTTATTAAAAAGTTCCGTTTGCGGAAGAAACATTTCAAAATCTTGAAATCGTCGATCAAATTCACAAATCAAATGTTCAATGTCAGCTGCGTACTTACTGAAGTTTGCACTTTCTATCTCTGACAACAACTGCTTACAACTTGAAAAATGGAACAGATCATTTTTTTGCAAAGAAAGTCTAAATAGATTCAGCTTCTTTTTAAAACCATCAACATATCCCATCAATTGAAAAATGGTTTGCTTTTCCCCTTGTAGCTGCAAATTCAATATGTTCAAATGTTGTGTGATGTCTGTGAGATATGCCAGATTATGAAGGAAATTAATGTCTTTGAGTGCATGTTGAAGATCAATGGAGCATGGTAAGTTCTCTCGCAGGAAGTCATAAATGTCATTCTTCAGTTCAAAAAATATTATTAAACATTTCCCTCGGCTAAGCCATCTTACTTCTGTATAAAGCAGGAGATCACCGTAGCTAGAATCTACTTCCTCTAAAAATGATAAAAACTTCCTGTGATTTAAAGACTGGTGTCCTCCTCTTATCAAATTTGTTATTTTCACAACAGTAGCCATGGTGTCTTTTAGATTTATGGACTTTGCACAAAGGGCCTCTTGATGAATTATGCAATGCAATGTAGGTACGTTAATTTTGTTTTGCTTTAGAAGTCCAACAAAACCAGTATTTGAACCAATAAAAGCTTTGCAACCATCAGTACACACTGCAGACAACTTTCCAAAACCACCTACTTCATCTACGGCACTATGAACTGCAGAAAATATGTCTGTCCCTCTACAAGTGTCATGCAAAGAGCAAACTTTCAACAATTCTTCAATAACAGTAAAATCCTCCTGGATAACTTTAACAAAAATAAGAAGCTGGCAAGTGTCAGTGATGTCAGTACTTTCATCAATCGCGAGCGAAAAATATGAGCAGTTTTCAATACAAGATTTTAAACTTTGAGACAGTTGCAGACTGATGTCTTCTGTTCTTCTGGCTACAGTTTGTTTTGAAAGAGGCACAGATTCAAATTCTTTGGCTATTTTTTCTTGACCGAATGCCTTTGCCATTTGAATCGCACATTTCTTCACAAAATTTCCGTCAGTAAAGGGTTTTTTAGATTTTGCAAGCTCATAGGTAACTGTATATGATGCAATGATCGATGACTCTTTAATTTTATTGCCCTTTGTATACATACTTTGCTGTTGATTCAACTTTGTCTTCAGCTGTTCAACCAAAAGCTTCCTAGCTTCAATGCTATGTTTCTCATACATGTTTTGATGATGTGTGGCATAGTGCCGTTTTAAATTATATTCCTTCAAAACGGCTAACACTTGAACGCAAATTAAGCACTGAGGTTTACTATCCTTATTGAAGATGAACAAATAATCTAATTCCCATTCAGGTTTAAATATGCGATTTTCACAATCAACTTTTCTACGTTTTAACATGATTTAATACAAAATCTCACATCAAAGTTAAAAGTCACAGAATGTTGGTCCACTATCGAAAATAAGTCCAGATTTGACAGTTATACACAGACTTGTGTTTGACAATGAAATCAAAAGATTGTGACCAAATAAACACGTTGCAGTCATTTTATGGACAAGACAAGACGATGGGATCAAAGGGAATGAAGGCGAACAGTGAAACATTTTGAATGTAACTTCAAAGACAGAATTAGAGCTACGAAGTCCCCTCACCCCTGTCCCTCCCAACCTCATTAACCCCTTACCGCGAAATGAAGAGCCACCACAAGTCCAGACGACAAATGTTGAGCCAAAGATCTGACGCTATCACCGCACTGACAATAAAGCAACTTTGCGGTACCAACTCGAAGCAAAGACTTTGAATATTGTCGGCACCATTAGTTGTGCAGTGTGTGTGTGTGTGTGTGTGTGTGTGTGTGTGTGTGTGTGTGTGTGTGTGTGTGTGTGTGTGTGTGTGTGTGTGTGTGTGTGTGTGTGTGTGTGTGTGTGTGTGTGTGTGTGTGTGTGTGTGTGTGTGTGTGTGTGTGTGTGTGTGTGTGTGTGTGTGTGTTATTTGAAATTATGTTGCCAATCTAGCTGTTGCGAGAAATTGACAGAGATTGACAGAGATTTTCAAATTGTGTATTCTTGAACGATAGAAGAGTTAACTCCGACACGGATTAAAACCAGGAGAAATCCGCTATTAGGGGTAAAAAATGAAGTAAGTCCGTGGAGCTTCGCGGGCCAAGAAAACTAGGCTGGCGGGCCGGATCCGGCCCGCGGGCCGCCATTTGGCCACTCCTGTTTTAGAGTGTTTTTTATGAAAACTTAGACATTTATGCCTCCTTTTGTGTAGATTACAACCAATTATCTGTTGTTATTTTATTAGTTGAGTCTTTCTATGACTCATAATTGATGGGAATGACGCAAAAATTTGACGAGATTTAACGAGAATTAACATTTTCACCACTTTGCTATTTTTCTCTATTTGCTTCATTTATCCAGTCACGTGCCTGCAAGCTGCTCAAGACCCATGTTTCAGTGTATGCTCGGTATTAGTAATCCATTAATTTTGTTAACACTTTATAACAGGTTACAATGTCGAACTACGATTTTTTTTCTTCATTGGTATGTTTCACTGCCTATTTAATATGCCTATGTCACTGTTTACATCTACATTGTATTTCACTTTAATTTCTCTTAAACATTTTAGGGTGTGAAGGGAAATGCAGAGTTCTAGTTCTCATGTTCAACTATTGTCTAAAACCTGCCGTTGAAAACAGACTTAACATTTGCACTGTTTCAAATTCAGTACAAGCTTTAATTTTTAAAAATCTCATTTCTTTCTTTGGAACAGATCATTGTTAACATAAGCTTATACCTGATACAAGACACACACAAGCTGGACTTGCTACATCAGAGAAAGAAACTTTCCTTGGCTGAGATCTTCTAAAACAAGAATTGATATACCTGAGATAGGGAAACACCGGTCTAATCTGAACGCGTCAACGACTGGGAAACAAACATCCCAGGATACATGGAGCAGAGCTAACTCCAGTGATAAATCTGTGATTCTCTGGGTTATCTGTGACAGATTTTTTAAGACGGAATTTTAATTTAGTCTTGAGTACACATGCTACTGATTCGTGTACAGTGTTTAGAACATACAAAATGAGATGATTTCTGGACACATGTATTGTATCTTTATTTGTTTGATTGTCCATAACGATCAGTTTTTAATTTTGAGGACAGCGCGAAAAAAACAAAAACAATTCACGTAAATTTTAAACTCATATCTCTAAATATCAATCTCATAAATCTCAATATAGCTAAAAAAACATAATGTTGATTAATAACAAACTAACTTATTGACTAAGCAAAATTTACAATATAACAGATAATCACATTCCAATGACTGGGTGTTAGGCAAGGTTGTGTGCTGTCACCAGATTTGTTTAATATTTATAGTGAGATTATTTCAAGATCCATAAGGGGCATGCCTGAAATACAACTGGAGGTCATAATATAAATAATGTAAGATATGCTGATGATACAGTCTTAATAATTAAGAGTGCAAATGAGTTAAAAGAAATTTTAGACATTATAGTGAAAGAAAGCAAAAATAAAGGATTCAGCCTTATTAGTAGAAAGACAAAAGCAATGGTAACAGCAAAGAAAAAGATATCACCTCAGTCCAAAATAAAGACAAGTGGAACAATATTAAAACAGAGAATGGCTGAACAACAGAAATGATAAATAACTGTCGAAGGTCAACAACAGAAATGATAAATAACTGTCGTGATCGAAAATTGTGGAGAGATTTCATCACTTTGGCCAGCAAGCCCGGTTATTGATGATGATGATTGTCTATTTATGTAAATTAGCTTATGTAACACAAAACAACGAATAAACGTTGCGAGAATACATGGATCAAATGTTGACATAAAAAAGATGGATAAATGAAATATTAGAAACACTAGGAAATATAACAACAGCAGAGGCCAACACATGAGCAAAGGACAGCAAATAATATCTCTCTTCTATGTTATATATATATATATATATATATATATATATACAGTAAAGTCTCGATTATCCGGAATGCTCGGGGAAGAACCCATTCTGGATAATTGAATTTTTCTGGATAATCGAGAGTAAGAAAACCAAACTCAAAATTTATGAAAAAACATGATTGAAAAATTGCAATGCTCAGAATATTTAAATTCGTGTGACATTCACTAGCTTTCTCTATCAACATGGGTCCTGATATTGGCATTCCTTTTCTTCTTCTTTCTAAAAACCACACATAAAGGACGTCGTCGAGTTTTTCAAATTTTGGCCGTTTCATACTTCGTCTCTGGTGTATATTGTTGCTGCTTTCAGACTCCGACGCAAACTTAAACAACTCATCTTTTTGATTTCGTATGTCATATAATGTTGAAGAGGCTATGCCAAATTCAGTCATCAAAACGTTGCGATTAACGCCTTTTTCAAGTCTACTAGCGATTTCAATCTTCTGGTTCAGTGTCAATACAGTTCGCTTGCGTTTACCTTTGCGGGAAATTGAGGTGTGGTTTGCACTCGCAGAGGCCATTATTTAACACAAAATGTATTCCGTTAAAAAGTATGCACACATGCGTTTATAGCATATCATGTATAATTTATACTGATGGAACGAATTTCAGCTTGCACAAATGTCTGAGACAAACTAACGTCAAACTCTGTATCTTACTCTTTTTGAATTTCCAGTCGGTAATTTTTGAACCCCTCCCCCTTTCTTCTCACCATCTCTATGTCACTGCACGCCGGCTGCTCAACCTTTGATTTATAATCATCAAAGTTATGGGCTCTTCAATTTTCACAAACAATACGTCTGCTTCTAATGTTCGGTCAGACTGTCAAACGCCATATTTTTGACAAATTCATGACCAACTTTAGATCTAAAGCAGGCTATGAGAAAATTAAGCAAATTTGTAAAATCATGTAGATAAGTGTTTTTGGCACGACTAAGATTTCCCGACAAAAACATTTAGTCGGGGGAAAAAGTGAAGATATAGACTGTCTGTCGCTTTTACTTGGAATATTTGGAGACACAATGTCTGGATTGAATAAAATATGTTCGCTCCTATTTGAAGTATATTACTGTAAATACACTATTGTAAACGCAATATTGTGTAATGATAGAGCCTGTAGAAGTAAGCGCAGCGCACAAACCGTGTTGTAGCGTTTTCGATTTCCGGATAAAGGCATTTAATTTAACTGAACAAAACATGATTCAAGCTTTCTCCCTATAATAATTAAAAAAAAAAAAAAAAGTCCGTTAAATTGAGAATTCCGGATTATTGAGTACCGCATAATCGAGACTTTACTGTATATAAAATATATAATCACATATAAGAAATGATACAAAACATCTCTTACGAGAAATTAGATAAAAAATCACCTATGAGAAATTAGATATAAATCACTTACAGGAAATTAGATAAAAATCAAGAGAAATGAGATAAAAATCAAGTATGATAAATGTATAGAAAGAACAACAAATCTCCAGTAGTCAAGGTAATAGTGTAAATTAAAATGTTGTTGATAAAAACGTAACAGAACAATTAAAACAAACGAAACTTTTCTGGCGAAGGGGTTAGCACAATAATCTCGCTATCAGATCGCTGGTGGTTCTATTTCTTATTAAAGCAATCTCATCATCATAGAGTGCCTTCTCCGCAACGAAGGTTGGCTACCATGGAGCGCCATTCTACTGTTTCTTGCTTTGACGGTGCAGGTTGTCATAGATTGACTTGTCCATCTTTTGATATTACTTGTCCATGTTAGTCTTGATCTGCCTCTGCCTCTTTTGCCTTGTATTTTCCCTTCCAGTATTACTTTTATTAGGCTGTTGTGTCTTTTAACATGCCCCAAAAATGTCATTTGTCTTGTCTTAATTGTATTTAGTAGTTCTTTTTTTATTTTTAGTTGTTTTAAGACTTCATCGTTTGTTATCTTTTCTTTCCATCCAATTCTACCTATTCTTCTACAAATCCAAATTTCAAAGGCTTCAATTTTCTGTTCTGTTTTCTTGTCTAATGTCTAGTGCAATCTAAAGCAATCTCATCATCATCAAGTACCGGACCTAGTGGCGTAGGTGATCATGTCTCTCCACAACTTTCGATTTCGGCAGCTATTTATCATCTCTGTTGTTGACCTTCTGCCAAGCCATTCTCTTAAGCTGTCTGTTATTTTTTCTCTTTGCTTCCCTCTATCTCTTCGTCACTCAATTTTTCCAGTTGTTACATTATATTCCAGTTGTTCTCTTCTCATTACATGGCCAACAAATGATGATTGTTTCTTCCTAATGTTTGAAATTAGCTCTAAAAAAATCTCTAAAGCAATCTAGTGTTTACATATTTGTATTGCGTAACTATTGTCCTTTTACCAGAAAATTCAGATATTTGCTTCAGGCTTGGTGAACCTAGAAGCTGATGGTCTGAATTTAATTATGGAATTATCTAAGTAATTAGATGTTTTTTTAATAATTTAGTTTCTTCCACTTTAATGTTATTGATACTGAGAGCGTATTAAATTCTTGCAATATGATGATTTTTAAAAAAAAAGATTGTTATTTTCATCTTATTCTTCCACTGCCTGTGTATTCACTCACGTAATGAGAACGTCGGTCAGTGATTTTCTCTAGATAATGCTGGACCTGAGCATGTCACCCATAAAATATGTGTATGATGTCGGAAATATGTTGGAACTAACGCCATAACCCTGTGTACGCCAGTAGGCGCTCTGCGGAACAACGGAAAACAACAGTTTTTTTGTTTGAAAATGGCAGGCAAATAAATGCGCGACCACGGCTCACTGTAAAATTCGTTTAAAGAAATGGGCCTGAGACAGGAAAGAAATTAATAAAATTATTATAGTTGAAGTAAAATAAGGCGATAGTCACATTTAATTGAAATTGTGTTCCTCTCGAGGTCATATGAATGATGATGTAAGATAAGAAACTTGCACTATTTACTTCCCATAAGAAAACGATCTATAAACTTCTTTATCTTCTTCATTTAGAACCAGAATGTGGCAGATTCTTGAGTTTTCTGAACAACTTCTCAAAAACGATTACAGGACCGTCTGGGAAATGTAAAGTCAAAAGTAGTTATTATTTGTATCACAGCTGACAAGATAGGATGATTAAATAAATGTTTAATTTCGACCCGACAACGTGCTTGCTTAATGTTAGTACCAGCGACATGTGAAGCCAGGTTAACTTGCAAAGTTATGTCATCGTCAAAAGTAATATTATATTAATTAATCGTTAAAATATTAATGAGACAATAAATTCAGTACATTAATTCATTCATCGATTGGATGCTGTCTCCACATAGAAGATTGGCTATCAAGGAGCGCCATTTTACTCTGCCTCCTAGCTTGATGGTGTACGTTGTCAAATGTTCGCCTCTTCAATTTTTTATATAATCACTTTAGTCTTGGTCTGCCTCTGCCTCGTCTGCTCTGTATCGCCCCTTCAAAGATTTTTAGAGATGTCTCTATGTATTATATATATATTATATATATATGAAGACCCAGGGAGACACTGAGAAGAACATTGATGAGAGAGGCAAGAGCAGCAGGAATCGGCTCCCTCAATGAGATAGAACTGCTTGCACAGAACAGAGACAGATGGCGAGATTTGATAAAATATCTTTAAAAGAAAACTGCTAGAACAAAAAATTCATATAGGAGAAGGTGTATCTTGGTCTACGCCCTATGGGCCGGTTACGGCTCGAAAGGTCAATAGATAGATAGATATTATATATATTTATTAAAGATTTTATGATGTCTCTACACACTTCTAAAACATTTTAGTTGTATTTTTCGAATTGTGTTAAGTAGTTTTTTTTCTTCATTATTCACCCGATTAAGAACTTCCTTGTTTGTCTTTTTTTTCTTCCACCGATTTCTCCCCATTTTTCTATAGATCCACATTTCAGAGGCTTCAATTTTCTGCTCTATCTTCTTAGTTAATGTCCGTGTTTCTGCACCACACAGGAATTATGAGTAACAATGTTACAATTCTTAGTTTTAGTTCTGGCTTTATTTGCTTTGAAGTAAACATATTTTTCTTGTTGTTAAAATTAATTTGTGTACTTCCTATTCATTTGTTTATTTCTGTCTTACAATTTCCATCATTTATTATAAAATATCCATGATAGTAATATTCTTGAACACTTCCTTGGTTGTTTCCATCTATTTCAATATAATCAGTACATTAATTGCATTAATAATATTTATATCGCTACAAACTAGTGCTTTCAACATTGTTCCACATGTATACTCTTTGATATTCATTGTTTCCATATACTGTAGCTGTTAAATTTCATTCCTTCTTTATTTATTTGATCTTTGATATCTGATTTTATCCTTTCTCAACTGAGAACGCCAGTGTACCTCTTGATAACAATTACTCTTCCTCTTCGTTCTACTTTAGAATCATATATTGCCACTCTTTCAAATGTTTATTGCGTCGTGAGCCCGTTGAGTCAGTTCGTCGACGTTTCGGTTAACTTCTGCATTCCGGTTTCATGTCTCTAGCTGACTACTTGGTCTATCTAGTAGATACGTTTCAGGTAGGTATTTTATCTCACTTAATCCTCGCTTTATCCCTGTTTAATAATATAATCCATCGTGCTCTTGTCTCATGTGCCCTTCTAATAAAGCAGTGAACTTCGGTGTCCGAGTGGTTAGTGTGCTCGGTTCCTGGGGTCCGAGTGGTTAATGTGCTCGGTTTCTGGTGTCCGAGTGGTTAGTGTGCTCGGTTCCTGGTGTCCGAGTGGTTAGTGTGCTCGGTTACTGGTGTCCGAGTGGTTAGTGTGCTCGGTTCCTGTTCAGAACGGTCCGGGTTTGATTTCTCAAAGTGGGGAATTTTTTTTTTTTGGGACCACCAAGGCTACGGGGTTTATCTATTCTTTAAAAGTGGGTACCTGAGATTTTATGGGAGGTAACGGCAACCTGGAGTGATACCAATCATATCACCCAAAATGTGCCGTGATCATGTAAAACGTATGACCACTAACGCCATATTCTCCTGAATTCTGCCAAGGCGTAGAGAGAACATTTACTTGACTTTTTTTTTTTTTTTTTTTTCTTTATAGAAGACTAAAGTTGAAACGTGTATTATGGACCTTACTATAGCAGTAAGGCAAGAATATACAATTGTAATGTGATAATCTGTTCTCTTACTTCAATTCTATCCATGTTATTTGTTTTATTATACCAGGAAATCCCCATGTCCACTCCATCACGTGTCACAAATTCCTTTGACAAGATCGATCCGTGTACATCCTACTCGATTGCACAGGTGACGATTGCAAACCTCCGAAGTCGCCTCTTGCGAAATGCATGACAGATAACAGTGGCCCTATTCTTTTCTCCCTTCACCTTTGATGGGGCGGGGGTGGGGGTCCAGTTACCACATGGGGATCCCTTACTTCAGACATCCCTTACCTAGTCTCTCATGATTGCATATTTATATTTCATTTTATGCCATTCACACAACTCACTTGTGACCTGGTTTTAAAGTGAGTTTTACTGTACCATAATCTTACTAATAATGCATTTGTACACGTTTATGTTCTAATAAATTAAATGCACGCAGTCTCTCTAGTTGGGAAGAGATCAGAACTAAACTGAAATTGTGAGATCAAATGGGCAGAAAATCCACAGAAACTCTAGCATGCAAATTGTCATAACACTATAAATAATATCTGGGCAGCAATATAGATAAAGAGGGAGGAACAGAAAATGATACCAAAATAAGGATATCACAAGCAAGAGGAACTTTCGTTGCATGTGGAAACATATGAAAATCCAAAGAAATTAGGTTAAATACAAAATAAAAATGTCCAACTCAAATGTTAAGTCGGTCCTGTTATATAGCTGCGAAACATGGAGAACAGCAAAACTGACAATCATGAAGATATAGACTTTCATTAATGGATGCTTACTCAGAATAAATGGATGGAAATGGCAGGACAAAATCACTAACATAGAATTATGGAAATGTACCAATCAAATACCAGTGGATAAAGAGATACAGCGAAGACGATGGCGCTGGATAGGACACACACTACGGAAGCCAACTGAGAGTATTACACAACAGGCCCTTTTCTGGAATCCCCAGGAAAAAAGACAAAGAAGAAGACCAATGAATTCTTGGAGAAGACAGATAAAAGCAGAGATAAAGATGTTTGGGAAGACATGGAATGATCTTAAAAAAAAAAGAGCAAAAAACAGAACGACTTTGAAAATGTTTGTTGAAGACCTATGCTCCATTGGGAACTAAAAATGTAGAAGAAGAAGACTATAAATATAAGGCAAATGTGTATCTGTCAATCGGTGTGTCTATTATATTTGCGCAAATATTAGTCTATATAACTTTTCATACAGGGTAACATGGCCAGCAGCATGACAAGGTAGAGAAGACCTATGATATACCCTTTTCGAAGAATGTTCAGCTTCGAAGACGTGCCTCAGAGAATCTTCGACCAGTCTCATCAACGGATGAATGCTCTAACCGTGTTTACCACCGCAGAGACTTCCAATCCACTGACATTGTTGTTTTCTGTTTCCGTACACACAATTTCATTTGTTCCATTATTTCGAGAAATTAATAAAAGACAAAAAGAAAGAATAGCGTCATGTTCAGCAGCAAACAATAAATAGGGTGTTGCTAATGTTTATATTTTTTTACCATCGGTAAGTTTTAATGGTCAAACGGGGACCAATCCAGCATCAGATTATGAATAGAAAGTGGAGATGGATTGAACACACACTAAACCTGATGACAGCATAAACAGCAGACAATGTCATAGAAAACACAAGGGAAGAGAAAGCCAGAAATAGAGAGATAAGAGGCCTTGGAAACCTTAAAACCATTGGCCTAGACTAGAAAAATGTCAAATTATTCAAGAATAAGGAGAGATCAACAACCGTGACCTGTGTTACAAAAATTGGCGCAAAGGGCTTTAACTGATTGATTGGTTGGTTGGTTGGTTGGTTGGTTGGTTGGTTGGTTGGTTGGTTGGTTGGTTGGTTGGTTGGTTGATTGGTTGGTTGGTTGATTGATTGATTGGTTGGTTGGTTGATTGATTGATTGAATAATTGATTGATTGACTGATTGAAGCTTTAGGGCAATGCTATGAGCATTACGTCAGTGTCGTCTTTCTTTTCCAAATGAAGATCCAATACCCATTTAAGGCTGGGTGAACCTAGAAGCCGTCAATGGTGATCGATCTCTTGATCCCAGTAGACATTTTCACCAACTACCTCTCTAAATAAGCTCCAAACTTATCAAAAGAAAGGTGAAAATAGAACCCCGTCAGGTGGGATATTACGAATATGACGTTTGTGACAATTAATTTTTTTTTGGTAGCTATTGACACATTGTTGGGTAACGTAGTTAGCATTGCGCGACTTTTGTCAAGAGAAAGAGGTACTTAACCTAGAATCTGTCGTTCGAGATTTAATAAGGAATTATCTAACTAAATGGACATTTATTAATGCGAGTAAATTTAGTTTCCTTCCATTTAATGTTACTTATATTCAGTTGAATTACCCCAAAAATCATGTGCTGAAGGTCTGTAAAATATAGGGTCACTAACACCATATTTCCCTATACGCCACTTGGCGTGACGGGGGGTACTTTTACTTATATTCAGTTGAGCATAATAAATTATTCAAATACGACACAATTAAAAAAAAATAAATGTTTATTGTCACGTGCAAATCCTAATTTTCTAAATAATGCTATTCAAATATTTTAGCTTATAATGGTATGCGTTTAACATTGCTGCCTGCTGCTGGAAGTGAAACTTCTTTACTTAGTTAACAATCTGTCTGTTTGTTCGTCTGTTTATTTATCTCTTAGCTTGTCCATGCCTAATTTACTATGCGATATCTATACCGACGACTATTATTATAACATTTTACTAAATTGAATGAGAACGCCCGGAAACAGTCCACTGGCTTGGCGATAAATTGGTGATGATTCAAACCCAGAGTGACACTCTTCGGTTGACTCAGCTAAAAATAATGATTATCTAGATCGATGGATCGATGATTATGGACAGCGAGAAGGAGCATTAGTCCCCAGCACCTTCTTCCTTGCTTTCTCAAAATTAAATGTAATGCTTTCCTCACATACGTCCTTATATGATATATCATGTAACATAATTTACACACTCATAATTTCCTTCAATCAGGAGTCACATAAGTAAATGTGTGTATTAAACAGCTAAACTTGTAGAGAGATGAAATAACCTACGACGTTTCGGCACAAGCCTTCGTTCAAGTACAAGATATACTAGTACTAATCTGTAGTCACAAAATGGCGGGAAGAGGAACAATGGCGAGGAGCCATGTACTTGTTGGTCACGTGATAAATAGTATAGGACAGAAAGGATCTTAATGGTCAAAATGGAGTCAAAAAGTAAAAAAAAAAAAGATATAGAGTCACCTGAGGATGAATGACAGGAGGGGTTCCGTAGGAAAGGAAGAAAAGGAGAACATAAGGGAGGTAAGAGGAAAGAAAAACAGGAAAGACGATAAAGATAACACAGCGAAGAATAACTAAAGGAAATATGAGATAGTACAAGAGTAGGCACGTGATTAAAGCAACAAGTGAGAAGAGTTTAACCCTTTCCGATTGATAGTTCCTGGCCATTGTTCGACTTCCGCCATTTTGTGATTACAGATTAGTACTTGCCGCTCATTTTTGTATGTTTAATAATATCTGTTGTCTTGTACCTGGCGAACGTTGTTGCCGAAACGTTGTAGTTTTGTCTCTCTACAAGTTTAGCTGCTGCCCATTGTATATTTATTACACGTGTTTTCTACAACTCTCCACTCAGCTCCACTTTGTAGTTAATATATTTGTTTTGTGAAATAAACCTCTCAATTCGTGGGAGATCTCTCTCTCTCTCTCACTCTGCGATCAGGACTCAATCAGAGTAGGACTCCAGGCTCTCACACGAAGACAGCTGTCTGTTTAAGCCTGTTAGATCCACTCCGCTTGAATACCTGTTAAAACTTTGCACTGTGTTCTGCGCCAGTGGCCCAGTGCATCCGATTTCAGCCAGAATTTTGTTCAAGTTTGCTTTCCTTAGCCTTTGAATGTCCCCAAACTTTCTGCAAGGCAGCAGATGATCTTTTCTGTAGGGGGATTCTGCCCTTAGATGGTCGGCCCTCCCAGGTTTACGAGCACCATCTGCCCGAGTCACTAGAGGTGACTAACACAGACATGCGACTTGTTATTGAGTTATTGAGTTATTTGCGGGTCATCATCATTGCACTCCGAACATGTCCATAGGTGCTCAGATCCCCTCCTCAGCAATTCCCTCAGTGTCCAGCGACTGACGAATCCAGTTCTATGTTGGTTGATAAGTCTTCTTACACGCCCACTAAGTTTCTCATTTCTGGCAGTGCCCATCTTAACTCCCATCTCTTTCATCCGAAGCAGTGACGTGGATCTGTGTTTGTCGAAGTCATATGCTCTTCCCACATCTCGGAGGGCATTGATGATGTCCGCCCGATATGCGACTTGTAATATGAGGAAACTGCAACAAGAAACACCCTTCATGCACATCCTCAAACTGTTCCCGCCGCCTATCCCCATATACCGGTAAGTCACGTCCTCTTGAAAATGACTTGATGATGTTAGACCATCGTTGATGACTCCAATTTCGAACATATATACAAACAGTCAGTCGTCAAATTATCCCCGTTGCTCATCAAACAGCAGACCGTAAGATTTGCGCACGGCCAGTTTAGGGAACCAGTACGATGACGTAGCACACAACAATGTCGCCGAACACATAATCTCGCTCCCTTCAGATTTATGTATGATTACTCTAGTGTAAGCAGCCTATGACGAACAAAACACGAAGCAAATTCCCCAAAGAAACAAAACTGCGGCTTGACCAAGTAGTTTACATTAATGTGTAACATGGAAATAACTTGCGTCAAAGAATTCCAACAACGGCCATGAACAGCACCAATGTGACGTAAAGCGCAGATCAAGTCTAGACGGTGGAAGGTCTCATTCACAACACTTGATTTGTCAAAAACGGACTGATGTCGGCCTACGACCTCGCTTTAGCGACACAGATGCATTATGTATATCATCATTTTGACTTTAACGAAGAAAAGTGCAACGGAGATCCGAAATTAAGCAGACCTTGGGTGCACTTTCTGCAGGAATCGAGAGGAATTAGACTAGATCCGCTATCTTGGAGACGGAAGTCGTGGGAGATCTAATACGAAGACAGAAAACCTGTAAGAACTTGCTGAGTAAACTTGACAACAAGCAAACAGCTCGACAGAAAAATTAAAATGGACAAGACGGAATATGGTCAGAGAAAGACAGAACATTAACATGAAGATAAATGGATGGACTCAAGTATCTAAATAATTTAGTTTTATTTGATAATCAAAAGTTGCAATTGTAGACACAAGTTGTAGACACAGTGTCGCTTGATCAATTCACACTGGTATTGTCAAGAACGAAATCTCAAAGAAATTTTTAAAAAGCCGTCTTCAAAATAATCGTCATATTGCTCTATTAGTTCCAGGCTAGGATACCAGACATTAGAATGACCCATACAGTAAATACCACCAAAGAAATATGTCAGACTCATGAAGGATCAAATCAGATGTGGAGATCAAAGGAGACTTTTAGGGATTTCCCCTGCAGTAAAGTAAATAACTAAATAAACAATGGAAAAGCAATTGAATAAATTTAACCACTTGACCAGAGAGAAAAAAAAACAAACACGGTAGGCCTACGCATCTATCAACAAAAGATATTAACAACAAATCAAAAAGACTTCCTCAAGAAAAAAAAACACTAGAAACGTTTGTAAATGTTACCGCAGGAAAAGCCAAGCACAGAACAAAAGACCGTAAATGATATAACTCAATTCCATACAATAGTTCACTCAAATGTTCAATCTTCTTATCAAACCCATTTACGCCTCTTTCAATGTCATATAGTAAATGATATGCTATATTCGTGTACAGTCAAATCTAATGTTGGATACCCAATGTCCTCTCGTTGTTCGACAATCTAACTTATTAGGAAAATAAAATCCTTCTTACCAGCATTATCCTCTTTGTACAACGAAATCAATAATAATCATCATCAAGTACCGTGCCAGCTGTTTATCAGTACCGCCGTTAACTTCCTACAATACTCTCTTAAACTTATTTTTATCTTTTCTCTCTGCTTCCCACTATATCTTCTTCCTTCGATTTTTCCTGTAGTCACAATATATTCAAAAGTATGCCTTCCTATAACATGACCAAAAACACAACACTTAGTTTCTCGTGTTTGGATGTACCTTTTCTATTGGTATAGTCTATTCTAGACCGTTCTGAATATTCTTTGTTAGCACTTGTATTCTCAATATTTTTCTTTTAAAACACATCTCTGTTAATGATGAGGCTAGTCTTAATGGTTTTCTTGACATTCACGACTCTTACTGGAGAATTTGGAGTTCGTCTATCTCAGGCTATGCTGAGAACTACTAGTCCGGGCCAGAGATACTGCAATACTGATTCTTCTATACAAGCAACAGCTATCACTACAGGGAACACGGCGATCCTAGCTTCTGTTAGCCTGCCTGTTTTGATGAAAACTGTTACCGGGGAGAATCAATTCAGAGGAAGAGTTAATTTTACAGCACTAGGAAAAAAAGACAAATAATCAACAGGAAAAAAAACAAAGAACAATATATGAACCGAAGCAGGATCTAACCCGTACTCAGTGGCACAGCGTCCATATATGGTCTATATATTGTTCTTTGTTTTCTTTTCTGTTGATTATTTGTCATTGTTTCCGAGTGCTGTAAACATACATGTTCCTCTGAATTGATTCGCTGATTATCGTCACGGAAGTTTCCCTCTATAATAATATTAATTTATTATTTTTGTCTCCAGTCTAAACCACTGGAAACTACTATTCATGCTATTTTGTCCTAAATGTTTGTCTGCAATGCAAGTATTCAGCCCTACCCTATCCGGGAGATACTTGTCATAATAGGAAAAAATACAGATACACAATTTATTTCCGAGCTGTGATAGCAGCCTTATGCTATAGTCATGAGAACACCTGCGCGAGAAACATTGTCCACGATAGCTAATTTTTAAGTTAGTTGAGTGGCAGTGTTCCTTAGCCTTAGGCGTTTCGTGGCAAGGCGATGTGCCAATGACTATGAGTTCGAGCCTGCTTTTTTCCCTATATTGTTCTTTGTTTCTTAATTCTGTTTGTTGATTATTTGTCATTTTTCCGAGTGCTGAAACATACCTCTTCCACTGAATTGATTCGTTGATTATCGCCATGGAAGTTTCCCTCTATGATAATATTCATTTATTATTAGTCTACCGGGGGACCACGAGGAGGTAGAACAAGCTAGGTCTTGGTCAGCTGATGGTGCACCGACCCTGCTATTGCGACTGCAGGTCGCAGGCGCTTCTGTCTGTAGCTGGGTTAAGACTGTTGTAATTTTTCGCCCAGGGGGTATTTTATAAATTCCTGGGAGGTATAGTTCTCTCTCCCTTTTATTTGTAAGCCCTAAAACAAAACCATTTTCACGTTCATATGTCAGGACTTGTTCTATGTAAAACTGAAAATTTGTTTTCCGTATTTCCAGTGACAGACATTGGTCTCATAAATATTCCCTCACTTTAATGCAGTCCTTGTCAGATATTTATTCTGCACATCAGTTCTGTTGCTCGTTACCATCTGTGGTCAAATAGTTCCTGTGTATTTGAAAAGTAATAATAATAATATCACTTGTGATGATAACAATAATAACAAATCCAACTTGGTTTAAACTGTAATAGTTAAAAAAGGAGCCGCGATAGCTCAGTGGTTAGTGAACTGGACTATAAAGGACAAGAGGTAGGGTTCGATCCCAATCGACGGGGTCCGGTTCACCCAGCCTTTAATGGTTGCCGGATTTTTTTTCTGGGAATGTAAGGTGGGACGGGCGTAATACCGACCCTATTACCCCAAAAATCATGTGCCGAAGTCTGTAAAGTATATGGTCACTAACACCATATTCCCTATACGCCACTTGGCGTGACGGGGGTACTTTACTGTTTTTCTACACTTAAAAAACATTTCAAATTGTAATAATAACAAGCGTAGAATATTTGCAGTAAGTAATAATAATAGTTCTTAAATGTTATGTAGAGCCAGTCTTAACATATGAATGCGAAAGTAGTGATAATAGGGGTTTACTCAAGCAAAAGGTTAAAAAAAACATCTGCGTTTTCCTTATATAAAAGTATACACGCAGAAAAAACGATTTTCCTTATATAAAAGTATACACGCAGAAAACGGACCGATCGACGCAGCGTGACCTCGGTGAGCGTAGGTGACCCGGGAGTGACCTGTTTATGTCTAATGTATGCTGACTTTTGAGTTCTTGATGCACTTGTGATGACCTCATATTTATCTGAATAGGTTGGCTGCTGATGTCATATGTTTTTAGTTATTTTTAAATGGTGGAAAGCGACAATGCTCTCCATTTAAACCTACCATCTCTCCTTCCCTCACCTATACTTCCTTCACCTCTCTCTCTCTCTCTCTCTCTCTCTCTCTCTCTGACAAGTCATTAATCAAGACAAATAAAATAACCAAATATGAGGCTTTCTATATAATTTTCACAATAAAGATTTTATTAATACATCAGAGACCAGATATTTTAAAATGTATAGTAAAGGTTAACCTCTCTCTCGCTCTGTATCTCACTCTCCTAGTCCTCCTACGCTTCTCCCTACTATGTCACCCTTCCTCCTCGCTTTTAAGAGGTTAAGGCAAAGAAATGCAAATGAATGCATAAAAATGCGAAGCTGCAGTAAAGCTGAATTCGAGGAAAAATTGAAAAAAAAATTAAAAATGGTATGTTAGAAGCTTTACGTGATTAATAGACGACACAGATTCGAACGACGTTTCGGCCAATAGGCCTTCAGCAGGAACAACAAACAACATACACACACAGATATGTGAATAAATAAAACTAATCCTACATAGCTAACTAGTAATGAAACATCAAAAAAAAATAATCGAAATATGTTGACTTCCCTGTGTGTCGTGGACAGTGGTCAGGCTATGAAAGGAATTTCTCACGGGTGTAGCTGTAATTTATACCCTGTGGTCAGTGGTGAAGGGTTCTAAAAATACACGAGTGGGGGGAACGCTATCTAGGTACGTCGACTACAAAGGCACAGGCAATATCTGAAAGTATCTAAGGGCCCATAAATACATGTATACACACATACAGATGCGTGTATACATATGTACACGTGCAAGAAGAAGTGCACATACTAATACATATCAACATACACATACAAATACACACACATACATGTGTATGCATACAAGCAAGAGCACATATACATGCATGTATATGCGTATACATATATATACCAATACCCGTGCCTATGGACACATACATGCATGTGCACGTCCATACGGGGACAATCGTATGTGTGGAAGGGTTCACACCGGGGTCAGTGTGCAAACTCGAAGGAGAAAGAATAGAACAGTGGAATGACAGGTACTCAAAAGCGGAAAGAGTGAGATGTATGAGGTGTGGTGCAATAAAAACATATGAGGGCTAAGTAGCGCAGAAAAAAAGGTATATAGGAGAACACCGAAGTGCCTCAACGGGACTAGTGGAGAAGAACTAAGAATAGCGTGGCATAGTAGATAGACTAAAGAGCCACCACATGGTGTAGAGAGGGCTATGCAAGAGGGGAGGAGCAGCCGAAAGGAAACTATGTGTATGAGTGTGATACATTCATGCCTCGTGGGGTCAGCGAACCATACTGGACTATGAGGCGATTTTCCAAAGTATAGCGGCTGCGGTCGCCAGAGTGACAGAGGACAATACCAGTGACACGGATGTCGTCTTTGCCCTTGTGATCTGGGGAGTTGAAATGGGAAGACACTGGAGTGCCAGTATTCTGTTGGACATCACGTAGATGTTCACAAATCTTTCCGCTAATCTTCTACCAGACTCGCCTATATAGGTCATGTGGCATCGTTGGCATATAATGGCATAAATGATGTTGCGGGACACACATGTGAAGCCATGCTTGATCTCGAACCGTCCATGGGGAATAAGACCGAGTCAGTAGGGAGCACATAGGCACAGGTGATACAGTTACGACCACAAGGGGCCGTACCGAAGTGTTGAGGTCGGAGCGAGGGAGACGGCTCCTAACCAGAATGTCACCCAAATTCCTGTCGCGCTTGAAGGCGATCATCGGGGGATCACTAAAAAGTAGACGGGTAGTGGGATCAGAGAGGAGAATGGAACGGTAGCGGTTGAGTATCCTCACAGCTGCTAAGTTGTGAGGATGATATGTGAGGGTGAGTATAGTTCTCTCAGAAGGGGGGCGGTTGGAAGGGGTGAGTGCCTCGGGACGAGAGATAAGGAGGACCCGCTTGAGGGCAGACTGGAGGATCGAGTCTGGATAAAGCCGGCGGCTGAAGAAACCTAACATGAGGTGAGCCTGTCGGAGGAAATCTTGGTCATCCTGGCAGATGCGACGGAGACGCAATAACTGTGAGAATGGAATAGAGTCGCGACAAGAAGGTGAATGGGATGAAGTATAGAGAAGGTAGCAGTGGGCGTCTGTGGGTTTATAGAAAACCGAGGTGTGGAGGCCAGAAGTACCGAAAGAAACAATAAGATCTAGGAAGGTGACAGAGGATGGATATATACAAGATGTGATCTTGATAGCTTTGTGATAGCTACCAATATAGTCGATAAACTGGAGAGGTCATCCTCAGGTAGATCAGTAAGTCCGAAGCAGTCATCAATGTACCGAAGGTATATGATGGGGAGAGGACCTTGATAAGAATTGAGAATTTGGTACTCCAGGTAACCCATGAATAGGCAAGCATAGCTAGGGCCCATCTTGGTGCCCATGGCTACTCCACTGACCTGGTCATAGAAGTTACCATTAAACTCAAAGGTGTTGAGGTTGAGTACAAGCTCAGTAAGGCGGAGAAGAGTTGCAGTATCAACAGAGGGGTGTTGTCTCTGGTCAAGAAAGAAACGTAGGGCCAGGAGGCCGTCGGAGCGAGGAATAGAGGTGTAGAGAGAGCAAACATCAAGGGTAAAAAGTCGGTATGAGCGACCTCGGGAGAGAGAGATGGAAGAGAAGATACTCAATGCATGGTTAGTGTCCTTGACATATGAGGGAAGACTAACGACCATAGGCTGGAAGACACTGTCTAGATAGTCAGATATGTGTTCAGTCGGGCAAGCACACGCTGACACGATGGGGCGTCCTGGATTGTCGATTTTGTGAATTTTGGGGAGCATGTAGAAAGATGGTTTCCCAAGACCACTATTATGAATAATGAGGCGGGACGCGCTAGGAGGGAGCCGGTTGGTTCGGATCAGTTCCTTGATGGTAGATTTGACCTGCTTATTGTAGAGGACAGTGGCGTCGTCAGGGCGGGGTTTATAAAAAGTGGTATTGGTGTGGAACCCTTCCACACATACGATTGTCCCCGTATGGACGTGCACATGCATGTTTGTGTCCATAGGCACGGGTATTGGTATATATATGTATACGCATATACATGCATGTATATGTGCTCTTGCTTGTATGCATACACATGTATGTGTGTGTATTTGTATGTGTATGTTGATATGTATTAGTATGTGCACTTCTTCTTGCACGTGTACATATGTATACACGCATCTGTATGTGTGTATACATGTATTTATGGGCCCTTAGATACTTTCAGATATTGCCTGTGCCTTTGTAGTCGACGTACCTAGATAGCGTTCCCCCCACTCGTGTATTTTTAGAACCCTTCACCACTGACCACAGGGTATAAATTACAGCTACACCCGTGAGAAATTCCTTTCATAGCCTGACCACTGTCCACGACACACAGGGAAGTCAACATATTTCGATTATTTTGTTTTTGATGTTTCATTACTAGTTAGCTATGTAGGATTAGTTTTATTTATTCACATATCTGTGTGTGTATGTTGTTTGTTGTTCCTGCTGAAGGCCTATGGCCGAAACGTCGTTCGAATCTGTGTCGTCTATAATCACGTAAAGCTTCTAACATACCATTTTTAATTTTTTTTTCAATTTTTCCTCGAATTCAGCTTTACTGCAGCTTCGCATTTTTATGCATTCATTTGCATTTCTTTGCCTTAACCTCTTACTAGTACAATACGCTGCTACTTAATGTTTGTATTTCGTCCTAAGTGTTTACTTTAATATATATATATTATATATTATATATATATATATTATATATATATATATATATATATATATAGATATATATATATCTTAGTTTAGACCTGCTATTTTTATATTATCTTTTAGTATTAGTACGTTGCCATCTACAGCGTTGTTATCATTGCTGTGATCACCATCAACTCATACCACATTTCAGTTTCAGATCTTCCACTCTCGCTCGTTTCCCCAGTCCCTTCCCCTGCTCCTCTCTCCGACAGCATGCCCACACTTCAAAAGTCTCGAACTCCATCCGCCGAGGCACTCTATCAGCCTTCAAACATTTACCAACAGACATCTTTCTATATCCACTGAAATCGCCTTTACTACTTATAAGCTTACTAGATTCAGTTGCCATGTTAACTTTCTCAATAATTGTATACGATTAAAGATTCTCCCACATGGGTTCCGTTCTAAATTCACCCCTTTTCCACCAGCCTAACCCTAGTGAAATTAGGCGATTTGACAGTATTGAAAGACGCCTGGGTTTCCATCGTATGAGGCTCGTCTAGCTAAACCACACCAGGCTAGTCTCACACTGCGCCACTCGACGCCTCCAATGGCAGCGAGACTCAGGTGTTTAATTACCGGCAACGACAATGTTATCCGTCAGGTCATCCACGACTTCAATAGGCAACTCTACACTTTATGTCCTCCCGCACAAGAAGAAGATCTCCCACCTTACGCCCCGTCCCCCCCTCCCCCACACCCGCTACATCGGCCCCCGACTCTTTAGTTTTCTGCATACCCCCCGACCTCCACCTCTCACATGATGAGAGGTCTGTTCTCTCTAAAGGTTTAAAATTTATCCCGCGTCGTCCTTCCAGTGACCACTACAATTTGCAAGGACGTCCATGATTTCCATAGACGTATGCGCTTGAAGCACCGTTTCTCTGAAACTACTGCTACTCTCCTCACCCACCCCTGTAGATGAGTTCTCTCGCTTCCATTCTCGCAAATCAGATTGGACCCCTCAACCGGTGCATCACAGGCTTTGGATCACTACATTAATGTCACCTCACGTGAGATACAACAACTGTGCCCTAGAAACTTCACCGCTCTAATCTATCTCCCTCTGAGCTTCGGGCCCTTTCTAATCTCCGCCGACGGAGGACATTGTTATCAAACCGGCAGACAAAGGGGGAGCGGTGGTAGTTTGGCGCAAAGACTTATATATTTCTGAGGGCAACAAACAGCTATCCAATACCACTTTCTATAAACCCGCCCTGACGACGCCACTGTCCTCTACAATAAGCAGGTCAAATCTACCATCAAGGAAACTGATCCGAACCAACGGCTCCCTCCTAGCGCGTCCCGCCTCATTATTCATAATAGTGGTCTTGGGAAACCATCTTTCTACATGCTCCCCAAAATTCACAAAATCGACAATCCAGGAGCCCCCATCGTGTCAGCGTGTGCTTGCCCGACTGAACACATATCTGACTATCTAGACAGGTCTTCCAGCCTATGGTCTTAGTCTTCCCTCATATGTCAAGGACACTAAACCATGCATTGAGTATCTCTCTCTCCATCTCTCTCTCCCGAGGTCGCTCATACCGACTTTTTACCCTTGATGTTTGCTCTCTCTACACCTCTGCTTCCTCACTCCGACGGCCTCTGGCCCTACGTTCTTTCTTGACCAGAGACAACACCCCTCTGTTGATACTGCAACTCTTCTCCGCCTTACTGAGCTTGTACTCAACCTCAACACCTTTGAGTTTAATGGTAACTTCTATGACCAGGTCAGTGGAGTTAGCATGGGCACCAAGATGGGCCCAGCTATGCTTGCCTATTCATGGGTTACCTGGAGTACCAAATTCTCAATCTTATCAAGGTCCTCTCCCCATCATATACCTTCGGTACATTGATGACTGCTTCGGACTTACTGATCTACCTGAGGATGACCTCTCCAGGTTATATCGACTATATTGGTAGCTATCACAAGCTATCAAGATCACATCTGTATATCCACTTCCTCTGTCACCTTCCTAGATCTTATTGTTTCTTTCGGTACTTCTGGCCTCCACACCTCGGTTTTCTATAAACCCACAGACGCCACTGCTACCTTCTCTATACTTCATCCCATTCACCTTCTTGTCGCGACTCTATTCCATTCTCACAGTTATTGCGTCTCCGTCGCATCTGCCAGGATGACCAAGATTTCTCCGACAGGCTCACCTCATGTTAGGTTTCTTCAGCCGCCGGCTTTATCCAGACTCGATCCTCCAGTCTGCCCTCAAGCGGGTCCTCCTTATCTCTCGTCCCGAGGCACTCACCCCTTCAACCGCCCCCCTTCTGAGAGAACTATACTCACCCTCACAATCATCCTCACAACTTAGCAGCTGTGAGGATACTCAACCGCTACCGTTCCATTCTCCTCTCTGATCCCACTACCCGTTACTTTTTAGTGATCCCCCGATGATCGCCTTCAAGCGCGACAGGAATTTGGGTGACATTCTGGTTAGGAGCCGTCTCCCTCGCTCCGACCCTCAACACTTCGGTACGGCCCCTTGTGGTCGTAACTGTATCACCTGTGCCTAGTGCTCCCTACTGACTCGGTCTTATTCCCCAATGGACGGTTCGAGATCAAGCATGGCTTCACATGTGTGTCCCGCAACATCATTTATGCCATTATATGCCAACGATGCCACATGACCTATATAGGCGAGTCTGGTAGAGATTAGCGGAAAGATTTTGTGAACATCTACGTGATGTCCAACAGAATACTGGCACTCCAGTGTCTTCCCATTTCAACTCCCAGATCACAAGGGCAAAGACGACCTCCGTGTCACTGGTATGTCCTCTGTCACTCTGGCGACCGCAGCCGCTATACTTTGGAAAATCGCCTCATAGTCCAGTATGGGTTCGCTGACCCCACGAGGCATGAATGTATCACACTCATACACATAGTTTCCTTTCGGCTGCTCCTCCCCTCTTGCATAGCCCTCTCTACCACCCATGTGGTGGCTCTTTAGTCTATCTACTATGCCACGCTATTCTTAGTTTCTTCTCCACTAGTCCCCGTTGAGGCACTTCGGTGTTCTCCTATATACCTTTTTTCTGCGCTACTTAGCCCTCATATGTTTTTATTGCACCACACCCTCATACATCTCACTCTTTCCGCCTTTTGAGTACCTGTCATTCCACTGTTCTATTCTTTCTCCTTCGAGTTTGCACACTGACCCGGTGTGAACCCTTCCACACATACGATTGTCCCCGTATGGACGTGCACATGCATGTATGTGTCCATAGGCACGGGTATTGGTATATATATGTATACGCATATACATGCATGTATATGTGCTCTTGCTTGTATGCATACACATGTATGTGTTGTATTTGTATGTGTATGTTGATATGTATTAGTATGTGCACTTCTTCTTGCACGTGTACATATGTATACACGCATCTGTATGTGTGTATACATGTATTTATGGGCCTTAGATACTTTCAGATATTGCCTGTGCCTTTGTAGTCGACGTACCTAGATAGCGTTCCCCCACTCGTGTATTTTAGAAACCTTCACCACTGACCACAGGGTAAATTACAGCTACACCCGTGAGAAATTCCTTCATAGCCTGACCACTGTCCACGACACACAGGGAAGTCAACATATTTCGATTATTTTGTTTTGATGTTTCATTACTAGTTAGCTATGTAGGATTAGTTTTATTTATTCACATATCTGTGTGTGTATGTTGTTGTTTGTTCCTGCTGAAGGCCTATGGCCGAAACGTCGTTCGAATCTGTGTCGTCTATTAATCACGTAAAGCTTCTAACATACCATTTTTTAATTTTTTTTTTCAATTTTTCCTCCTCGCTTTTCCTCTTTTGACCATACAAGATGGAACATAAGGGCTAATCAAATGATCGGGAAGGCATGTAGGTGAAATAAATAAAACTAGTGGCGGGAATGCTTTCCACATCCACTATCGGGTCTGTTGAACATGGCAGTGTCTACGGGGTTATGATCCTTTAGAGAATCAACGAATCTGGTGAAATCTGCAAGATTATTGATTAAACGGGGGAACTCGAGAACAACCGAGTTATTGAGAGAAGAGTGTAAGAAGCGTAGCTCTCCGGTGTCTCTGTGTCTAAGGATCAGGTGGTGACCATAGTTAATTTTGAATCGGGTTGTCTGAGTGTCAAACACAGCTCTTAAAATAGCAGACCACTCTCTGTGATGAACGGGTGATCAGGTGAGTGGAAAAAATGTTTACGTAGAAACTGTCTTGTTAATTGTAACGTTGGTGTTTATAGCTGACCAGTTTTGTTGATATACAACCCGTACATCATCAGGCAGTGTTGCTAATGGATTATCGGCCTTGTGTTTTACTCGGAGTTAATTGTCTTCGTCTATCGCTCGTTTGGTCGCTGGTGAAGGGGCAACCGGTGGCGATGAAGTTAGTGTTTTAGTAGGTACCGAGGCTGAAGCTGGTGGTGTAGAAGGAACCATTGATGAAGTGGTGTTGTTGTAGAATGTTTAGTTTCCTATGGCTGGCTAAAGAACTTCGACTAGTATACAGGAGTTGGCAAAGGGACAGGCATGGCGTATAAGTCGATGTGCGGCCAGTATATGATGAAGCATAGCTTGGCGCCGTTTAAACTTCTTTGGACACAATGGACACTGGCGTTCATCAGAAGATAACTCATTTGGAGAAACCATCTGGAGAAAATCAAATATCCATTTATCAATAATATTTAACATATTTAGTTTAAATACATTAAGAAATATTAACCATCAGGACTTAAAAATACTAGTTTATTCATCCAATAGGAAAAGAGAGGAATAGAGGGCATCATATATCACCATTTCTTAACTTAACTACTTTAAACACATTGAATAACCTTTATCGATAACCCTTAACATACTACGTTTTTATTTATTTCACCTACATGCCTTCCCGATCAGTTGATTAGCACTCATGTTCCATCTTGTATGGTCAAAAGAGGGAAAGCGAGGAGGAAGGGTGACATAGTAGGAGAGAAGCGTAGGATGACTAGGAGAGTGAGATACAGAACGAGAGAAAGGTTAAACCTTACTATACATTTATAAAATATCTGGTTTCTGATGTATTAATAAAATCTTAAATGTGAAAATTATATAGAAAGCCTCATATTTGGTTATTTTATTTGTCTTGATTAATTGACTTGTCACAGAGAGAGAGAGAGAGAGAGGAGAGAGAGAGAGAGAGAGGTGAGGGAAGTATGGGTGAGGGAAGGAGAGATGATAGGTTTAAATGGAGAGCATTGACGCTTTACACCATTTAAAAATAACTAAAAACATATGACGTCAGCAGCCAACTTATTCAGATAAATATGAGGTCATCACAAGTGCATTAGGAACTCCAAAGTCAGCATACATTAGACATAAACAGGTCACTTCCGGGTCACTACGCTCACGAGGTCACGCTGCGTCGATCGGTCCGTTTTCCTGCGTGTATACTTTTATATAAGGAAAATCGTTTTTTCTGCGTGTATACTTATATAAGGAAACCGCAGATGTTTTTTTAACCTTTTATTGGAGTAAAACCCTATTATCACTACTTGCGAATCATGGACAATAGGACCACAGACAAGAATATCACTGGAGTTTGTAGAAATGTGGTTTTACAGAAGAATGTTGAGAGGACCATGGACAGCTTAGAAGAGTAATGAAGATGTTCTGAAAGAGGTCAATTCAAAAAGAGAGCTAATTTCTAATATTTGGAAGAAACAATCATCATTTTTTGGACATGTAATGAGAAGAGAACAATTGGAATATATTGTAAAAACTGGAAAAATTGAGGGACGAAGAGATAGAGGGAAGTAAAGAGAAAAAATAACAGACAGCTTAGAGAATGGCTTGGCAGAAGGTCAACAGCAGAAATTAAAATAGCTGCCGAGATCGAAAGTTGTGGAGAGATATGATCACCTACGCCAGTAGGCCGGTACTTGATGATGAATAATTATAACATATCAATGAATGTAAATAAAAATAACATCAATGTCATTTAATATAACATTAAGATACACATAATATAAATATTTTTTTATAATCACAACAATAAAATAAATACATATATAAAATAAACATTATGATAGGATTATTATAAACATATAACGTAATTATAAATATTACTGGCAGCAAAAAAAAAAAAAAAACTATTGGAACAATTGCAGCAAATCTTCATTTATAAAAACGTTATCATTTTGAAAAATTAAATATTTCTATAACCATTAATAACTTGTTCTTGCTTGCCTGTAATCATTTTACTCGCGCTTGTTTCTACTGGATGAAACTTTACATTAAATTCGTCGTCTATTGCCTGTCGGTTGTCGAGAAGTAATGTAGACAAGCCCGGAAACCTGGAAAAATAACGAATTATTGATGCTGCCACTAACGAAATGTTTTCATTGTTGGGAAATGAAGAGAGATCTAGTTCAGCGGTTCTCATTCTGTTGCGGTCTGTAATATTGTCTAGGCTGTCACTGTCTACAAGTAAAGAAGAAAGAATATGACTTTTAAAAAATATATTATAAAAAATAGACTGACTCTTAAATAGAAAGCATACTTTTCTGCAGTCTGTCATATTTCTTTTTTCTTATGTGCCCCCTTTTGCCAGTAAGCATTTCTGTGTATGTTAAATTAGATGAATGTATTCAACATCTTCGACCTATATCGCTCTACATAAAGCGTTAGCAAAGAACAACTATCTAAAATGAAAAAAACGTAATTTGTATACAGCGTCAACGAATGAATAAATATTCATCAAATATACTGTTACCATTTTTTTAATTTAACTTTCTTTTGCAGAGTGGAATGTTTGTATCAGCGACAGTGATCGGACATATCTTATGTCTTTTGGCGTGTGCTGAGACTGCTATGATGGGGACTACAGTTACCTTTTTTTTGTTTGGGAGATGAGTTAGTAATTCGGACGATTCCCTGGCACGGGCGGTTGAGCAATTATGGATTTTAATTCGTTTGCAGTGATACCGGGGCCTTCCATAACCATAACCATCAATATACCAAGGCTTATTGGCCTATGCCAAAGCTTATTGCCATGTGCCAGGGCTTATTGCCCTATACCAAGGCTTATTGACCTATGTCAAGGTTTATTGCCCTATGTCAAGGCTTATTGCCCTATGCCCAGCTTAAATGAACTGGAGAGGACAAAACAATGTTGCTACCACCGTCAACACAACACTAAAAGTAACAGTTACCGCCTATAAACATGTCAGCTCATCCTGATGTAGAGATGGCTCCAGGTGTTACTTCCGTGATGGGAGTCGTCCATTTGGTTTCACTGGAAACCTAGCGCCCGTCTTAAACTGGACAGCAACAGTAAATAAGGTGTCCACCTGTACAAGGGGAAAACTGACAGTGCACAAGCCTGTGGGGGGCAGCCTTTGAGATAACGTTTGCCATTTTTGTTGCTTTTTTTATATGTAAATGTATATAGTTTTATTTTTTATTTAGCTAAATAGGAATACTATTTTGTGTCTATTTAAATTGAATTAGTTTATTCTGTATCTTACATTTTAAGCATCACAGTTCCCTTAATCTTATCGGTAGATATGGGGGTCCTCAAAGATCCTGTCTTGGTGGTCTGCTTCAGATGCGTGCGCTATGCATCGACTCACTGGGAGCGTGAGACTAAGAATAGTACCCACAAGAGGTAAGCCATCCACCAAACTGTTACCGCAATCATCAAAAAGTGCGAAAAGAACACATACTTATGACTTATAGAAGTAGAACGTTCCAGCCATTAATCCTGGATTGATAGAGAATCTCCAGTAAATCAATGACACTCGCATGACGTCATCAAAGCAGAACTGACTAAACTTATCTAAACATCACTGCCTTCCCAGACAACATTACACGTTGCGAATCAGGGTCTTATATACTGTAACAAATCTATGTCAATAGAGGTGAGAAAGAGAGTTCATCGGTGCTATATAGAACCAATTCTGACCTATGGAAGCAAATAATGAACAGTAGACAAACATATGAAAAGACTATTAGAGGCCACAGAGATATAATTTCTCAGAAGAATGCTGAAAGTTCCATAACAGCGACAAAAACTAATGAGCAAATTCTCAAAGAGGCCAACACAAAAAGGAGCTTCTAAAAAACATCAGAAAGAAACAATCAAGATTTTTCGGGCACACCATGAGAAGAGGAAAGTTGGAATACTTGGTTACCACTGGCAAAATAAAAGAAAAGAGAAATCGTGGACAACAAAGAGAGAAAATACTAGATGGCGTGTTGTCATGACATGGAAAACAGTCAACAACAGAACTGATTCGATGCACTGTAGATAGAAGATTGTAGAAGGAACTGATCGCCTACGCCAACGGTATGGCACATGATGATGATGATGAATCAGGGCCCATAAGAGAGATACAATTGTAATCTTTCTGGAAAGGAGAAAGTATATAGGAAACAATAGAACATGGTGTCGGTATCACACCAAGAACACACTTCTCAACATGGTTTGTCAAACTCCAACAAGGCACAGACAAATTACTAGCACTTTGCCTCAAAAACAAATGACGTGCCGGTCAGCTTGATTAGAGCGTATCTTCCAACACTAAACGCTACAGGCGACACTCAAGATAAGCTCTAGCACCAGCTGCAATTACTCATCACAACAATTTCCAAAACTAAATAATGAAATCTGCTCGGTGACTTTAATGTACGGTAGGCGTTACCTTGACTCCTGACCTCCTACACCAAAAATGAGGGCATCAGGAAATTGAATTAGAGCGGACTCTTCTAGAACTGTTCTCATTTCATGACCTGGGCATCACAGACCGTCTTGTCCAGACAAAGCCTCAGCACAAGGTCTCCTGAAGACGCCATCGCTCCAAACCTCGGTATCATTCAGATTTGATTATCACTAGACGATCTGCAGTTTATATATATATCAATCATATCATATATAATATATATATATATATATATATATATATATATATATCAATCGTATCATATATATATATCAATCATATCATATATATATATCAATCATCATATATATATATATATATATATATATATATATATATATATATGAATCATATACTCAGACATTCCAAAATGTCGACTGCAACACCGACCACTCACAGGGATGCAGCAAATCAGTAGCAGCCAAAAAGGATTTCCTGCAGGAGTTGAATTGAGTTGATGTAATGCCACGAGTTGATGCGGGCAGAGTGGCCTTTGACTCATTGATGTGACGGGTCGAAATGGTTTTCTTGACATTCCCGGCTTTTACTGGAGAAGTTGGAGTTCGTCTATCACAGTCTGTGCTGGGAAACTACTAATCCAGCCCAGAGGTACTGCAATACTTGGCCCTCTAAATCAGTAACAGCCATCACTACAGGGAACACGTCGATCCTAGCTTCTGTTAACCAATCAATTCAGAGGAAGAGGTATGTTTAAAGCACTCTAACAAAAAATGACAAATAACCAACAACAGAAAAAAAAAACAACAGAATCTGACCCGTACTCCTTGGAGCAGCGCTTTGTCACGAAGTGCCAAACGTTAGAGAACACTTCCAACTCGGCTAACTTATGTTAGCCAGCCTGTTTTGACACAGGTTGTTACCAGGGGAGACCACGAGGAGGTAGAACTGCTAGGTCTTGGTCAGCTGATGGTGATCCGACCCTGCTATTACGACCGCAGATCGCAGGCGCTCTGCTCCCCCATTTACTGCAAAGCAAAGAGGAAAAAACTCATTTAATCTGTCTATGACAACACTCTCAGGGGAGGCTGAAGGTTTTCCTTAAAGACTTTACGCAGCACTTAACAATGTTAATACCGGTGACAATGGAGTAGACAGTGGGGTAGGGTAGACAGTGAGACAGGCAGTGGGGTTATCATAAGAGACTCAGAATATGCCACAGCGCAAAAGTATTTGGAAAGAAGCCAAAATTAACAACAACGATTGGTTCGACGATAACGCTACAACAAACTCTCCAGCATACAAAAAGCGTCAAAATGTCGACATGGAGTACAAGAAGTACCCAACAAAACGATATTGAAATCCCATAAATCTGCTACATCTGTCTAGGACATACATAACCAATGATGGAAAATATAAAACTGAAATAAACAAAAGAACAGGAATGGCAAAAAGTAATTTTAATGCCACAAAAAATATACTAACATCAAAACAAATAACACCGGGGCTAAAACTAAGAATAACAAAATGTTATATCTTCTCAATATTCTTGTATGGTGCAGAAACATGGACATTAGACAAGAAAACAGAACACAAACTGAAGCCTTTGAAACTGTGGTTTTATAGAAGAATAGAAAGAATTCGATGGAGAGAAAAGAAAACAAATGATGAAGTCTTAAAAGAACTAAAAATGAAAAGAAAACTACTAAACACAATTCAAACAAGTCAAATGAGATTTTTGGTGCATGTTAAAAGACACAGTAGCCTAATAAAAAGTAATCTTGAAAGGGAAAATAGAAGATAAAAGAGGCAGGACAAACTAAGACTAGCATAGATGAGTAACACCAAAAGATGGACAAGTCAACTATGACAATCTGCAACATCAAAGCAAGAGACAGAACGGAATGGCGTTCCATGGTAGCCAATCTACGATGCCGAGACGGCACTTAACGATAATAAATCTGCAACATTTATAGCGTAGCACAGTTCTAGGATATACAAGGAAGTGCGCCAACGACTACTGGTTCCTTCTTCTCTTCACCGATCAGCTATTGTTGTGCATTTAGACGGTTAGACCATCATAGATGATGAACAAGATCATTAATTTGAGGTCTTCACGGATTCCCCATTGTTTGTCATGCAGGGTTGAGTCTGTGGGCCATATGTATGTTCTTATAATGTTGAGAATGTTTGGAGTCTGAAGATATTGGTCTACTCATGCCTGCTGAGTTTATTTAAGCTATCACATTTTCCTAGCTTGTTTCAGGAGTGTCTTTATTTTTTTGAGGCTCTGAGGTGGGTTAAACTGTTGGTGGTTTCCACCTACTTTTGCAAGTTTGTGTTCTCCTACCCAGGAATGCCACATTGTGCTGGTATGCACTGCAGGACTATACATATGTTATTCTTTATTTAATTGTCTTTCTTGTTCCGGGCTTGTTGAGGCTTATAGGACTAACGTTGCTTCACTGAGAATGACAGTTTAGAGCTAGAACCTCCTGATTTTTGAGAATCTGGTTATATTGAGGACAGACAAATAATAATAAATGGATATTATAATAGAGGGAAACTTCCGAAGTGATAGATCAACGAATAAATTCAAGGGAAGAGGTATGTTTACAACACTCGGGGAAAAAAAAACACAATAATCAACAACAAAAATAAAGAACACTAGATGGTCCGAAGCAGGATCGAACCCGTACTCCTCAGCACAGCGCCATGCCACGAGAACCAAATGCTAGAACACACGACCAACTCAGCTACCTAAAAAAATATATATCATTGGCGATATCTTTCACTCACGACTATAGCATAGGGTTACGATCACAACTCGGGAATAAATAGTATATCTGTGTTTTCCTATTAAGACAAGTATCTCTCCTAGACTGAATACTTGCGTTGCAGACATACTGTTATAGCGTGAAACAGTAACACAAGTACTGGAATTATTCGCCTAAATGAAGTGTCACTGATCTGAAAATAGTTCACCTTCTTTCAGCTGCAAGAGAGTGTGTTTATGGTAACTTATATAGATACAACTGCATCCTTATTTTTTCTATACTTCATTCGTGGATCAATTTATGAATATATATGTCCATTTGTCTACGATGAGTAACGGGGTTCTTATTTTCTGTTTCAGGATGCTCATGTTGGGAGTTTATTCTTGGTATATCTAGAATTTTTGTTTGTTGGTAGATGGTTGAATTTGTGTGAGGTCAAAAAGCAAGAGAGGCAAAGGAAAGTAACAACAAAGTAAATTTAAAACGTATGGGAGCTTGAACTTAATGACATTGAATAGTTGACATGTAAGGTCATTTGCCAAATCCAAGTAAATAATTCTGGATATAAAGATTTAAAGAGGATGATACAAGGATTGTTGTGGATATAATACTAGTTTTCTTATTAATTAGTGACTTTAGAACAATAAGCCTAATGAGCCATGTTACAAAAATCTTGCTGAAAGTTATACAAGGAAGGATTCAGAATAAAATCAATACTGAATTAGATGAGCAGCAATTTGGATTTAGGAAAATAGCGGGACAAAAGAAGCCATATTCTGCATGAGAACATTATCGAAAGTACACAGAAGTAAACAAATCAATATATGCCTGCTTCATAGACTACACCAAAGCTTTTGATAGAGTACACCACAAACAACTTATAGAATGCCTAAAAGAGATACATCTAGATGACACGGACATACGACTAATATGTAATCTATACTGGGAGTAAACAGCAATAATAAAATATAACAAAGAGAACTCTACACCCATTGATATAAAAAGAGGAGTAAAACAGGGATACATCCTATCACCAAGCTTGTTCATTCTATACACTGAGCAATTATTAAAAAAACACATCATAGAGATGCCAGGCCTACAAATAAATGGAAAGATAATCAATAACCTAAGATATGCTGACGATACTGTACAACTAGCAGAAAATCATAAAGATCTACAACAATTACTTAATGAAATAAACATGACTAACAAAAAATATGGACTAGATATGAATATAAAAAAGACTAAAACTATGATCATAGACAAAGAAAATACTACAACCCCACAAGTGGATAAAGGTAAAGGTAAAGTGCGAGACTTGAACCGGTGTTTTAGCACTCGAGTTTACACCAATATGTGCTCGGCCGCCTATCCAGAAATGTTCGGAGAATTCTGTATAGTGTCGCCTCAAGCATCGAAACTCAGACGCGAGGTGACATTCCTCACCTTCCCAGGGTAATTACCCTGGTACCCATTTCTGCCAACGGCTGGGTCGACCGTGGGGGTATTTGTTTTTCCAACCACGAGTACAATTCACACTGCTCCCAGTGGGAATCGAACACGGGTTGTCTGAAGAATAGACCTGGAGACAGTTCAGAGCTACAACTACCTTGGACATACTATAACCCGTGATGAAAAATGTACAACTGAAATAAACAAAAGAATTGGAATGGCAAATAGTAATTTTAATGTCATGAAGAACGTACTAATATCAAAACAAATAACACCAGGGCTAAAACTAAGAATAGCAAAATATTACATCTTCTCAATAATCCCATATGGTGCAGAAAAATGGACATTAGACAACAAAAAACAGAACAGAGAATTGAAGCCTTTGAAATGTGGATATATAGAAGAATAGGTAGAACTGATGGAAGGAAAAGAAAACAAACAATGAAGTCTTAAAACAACTAAAAATGAAAAGAGAACTACTAAGCACAATTCAAACAAGACAAATGCGATTTGTGGGCGATGTTAAAAGACACAACAGCCTACTAAAAGTAATCCTGGAGGGGAAAATACAAGGTAATGAGGCAGAGGCAGACCAAGACTAACATGGACGAATAACATCAAAAGATGGACAAATCAGCCTATGAACCTGCACTATCAAAGCAGAGACAGAGCAGAATGGCGCTCCATGGTAGCCAACCTTCGTTACGGAGACGGTACTCGATGACGATGATGATTCTTATTAATTAATTAGCAACTAATATTAATAATAAGCCATTAAATGTGGTGAGCAATTTTGAATTGACTGAATGTTGTCATAGGATAAGGTAATTGTTTCATTACAAACATAGTACTTTATATTTCAGGCAAAGTTGGATAACATTTTTTGTAAGATATTATTATCTTATTGCAAGATAAAATATAATAAGAAGTGTATACATATTTATTTGTCTATTCTAGGAATTTGAAACTCTCGTGATAATCATCGTCAAACAATTATTTTATGTTTTTGGTGTTTCCAAAGTGAATGAAATTCGGCGACAGGACAATTTATTTATGGATATTCCGTGCTACTTAAAAAGTTAAGAACCGCTGACTTGGAAGCTAAAGCTCGGCGTGAGACGAAAGCCCTCAACGGTGGGCACGTCACGTCGGGTGTGAAAACAAATTTGAATTATGTGAGATTTCCCAAGAAAAAATGTGGAAACAGTCACAGAACGAGAGTGATGGAGTGACACTTGAAAACAGAGATTTGATTTCGACTTTGGCTCTAACACAATGAAAATATAAGGGGCTAGCAACGAATGTTGTGGCTAGGTTAATTAATGAATGAATGATCCGGTCAGAGGTTACACGATTCTAGATCTAATTATGTTAAGCATGCTTATGCTATGAAGACAAATGATGAAACACGTAACCTACCAGAAACAAGACAGAAATGAAAGACATGACGAATTATACACTATAATTTGAAAAGATAGTCGCGGTACATATATTTTATTCTGAATAGAATATAAACGTATGACGTCTCACATGAAATATCAAGTCACATCTTGATACAAAATTTTGGAAAGTCGAACTCAGTGCATTTCCACGCTGGATTCGCTTTTCTTTTCTTTGCAACTTTTTATTGTTTTTTTTTATTTTCGTAAATTAGGAACCAAATTCGAACTGAAGCGATTTGTACATATTTATGAGTTAAAGCTTTACCTTAATGAAAATGTTTGTTAAAGTATTTTAGGAAAGATTACAAAATATTTAACGTCTTCAATAAATCATCAGTTAATGTTCATATCTGCAACAGGCTACTCTAACTAGCCTTTATAGATCTTACTTTGCATATTTGTAACAAACGCTTTCCTGGTCCCTTTCACACAGAGTTCTCCAATAAAAAATGTTCTCACTGTTCTAGGTGTTTGATCTCATCAAACATTAACTAAGTGCACAGATGGATAATATTTCGCTTCTCCTATGCATGCTCATCAAACATATTTGTATCTAGTCTTGACGTACACATCCTCAACAAACATATCCTAGCTTCTCTTGATGCTCGCATTTTCAACAAATATTATTTTTGCTTCATAATGTATGTATGTCTAAAAATTGCGGAAAATGTAATCCAGCTAATTTATCTAAACACATCTTCAACACACAATTTTTTTAGCGTCAGTTAATGTACACAAAGTTATGGCAGGACAAAAGCACTAACACATAATTATGGGAAAGTAGTCGAATACCAGTGGATATAGAGATACAAGGAAAACAATGGCGCTGTATAGGACACACACTACAGAAGCCAACTGTGAGTATTAAATAACAGGCCTTTTTTGGAATCCCCAAGAAAAAAGAAAAGACCATAATATTCTTGGAGAAAACAGATGGAAACAGATAAAGGTGATTGAGAAGACATGGAACGATCTTAAAAGAAAGGCTCGAAACAGAACGACTTGGAAAGTGTTTGTTGAAGACCTATGTTCCACAGGGAGCTCAAAGGTAGAAGCAGAAGAATGTGCATTTCTTTAACAAATATATACCAGTTCCTCTTGGTCTTCAAGAAATCATTTCTCTCCTAGTTTTGATCTGGCAACTTTCAAGAAACTTTTCCCCCATCTTTTAGAGTATGTATACTCATTGTTACAGGATCGAGTATCGTATGTAATTGTCAGGCCCTATCTCATCGTTTCTAATAATGTGTGTGGTACCATTCTTTGCTCCACTATCATACACCTGATTTTGTGTATCGTTATTTATATACATGGAACAGAGCAATAATATGAGAGCTTGTAAAAAAGGAAAGACGTGGTCTTTTTCACTGCAACTCAGAGAATGTTTCTCCTAGCCTTGTTGCTTTTCCCTACTATTTTGTTTGAGTGAGTTTAGTCTGTCAGGAGTTATTGATATCTTAGTCCTGTCTTTCTTACGATGGTTCTCTTTTCTGCCTTTAAAGAGTTATATCCTGCATTGCTATATTTTCCTGTTCTTTTCAAGGCTATAACGGTGTTTAATAACACCAAATACTGCTTTTTTTATGGTTAGTCACATCTTCACATTTATCAACCCGTTTTCTCTTATTTGAAGTTCTCGAGATACGTTTGTATTGGTTCTTTTGTCTTATCGGGATATATAGTAGATTCATATGTAACTTCAAATGATCAAATTTGCTTTCAGGTTAAATGAGTTTTTTTTATCCTGGTTTCGCATTTGTAATTTGAACCCATATATGTAGCAAACGTGTACAAATATGTATATATGCGTGTGTTTATATAAATATATATTATAAAACAACCCCCCCCCCCCCCGACCATAACAAAAATTATTCCAGAAAAAAGAAATAGATTACTAAAAAAAAAAAAAAGAGCTAGAGTGTCAAAATGACTAATTAAATTGTTTCTGCCTTCTGACATCGAAATTTTAAACGACATTCTTATAAATCTTATTTTATTCGTGAATGACATACCAAACAGGTGCAAGGATCACTTCAAAGACAACACAGCGGAGAGGTAATATAACACCATTCCCGTGAAAATCTGAAAATCTGACGGAACCGGAAGTTCTTGAGGCAAGAGTTTAACCACGCAATAACGATCTGTCAAAATAATAAACTTGCAGCAGCTGATGTCAGAAGAGATCTAAATGTGAAGAAATATAACAACTGCCACGAAGTGCATAGTAAACATTCAAACATCGGAAGGACATTTAAAGTAAACAAATAATTATGTGTTTACATTTCACAGCCAGGTATCAAAATAGCAATCGGGGGAGAAATAACACACACATCGATGTAAGTTATTTCATATTGTTGATTTCCTTTATTTAAATATGGGCGAAGCAAGAAATCAAAAGATGTGATGCGCTCGGTGTAAACGGTAAATGGAATGAACATATTTGCTGGTGATTTTTCCACTTTAAAATAAATTGTGTCATATATATTTATATCATCGGGTTGCTTGCCCTTTGAAGAATGCTGCTCTCATCACAACCCGTCTGAAAGAATTTCTGTCTAGCTTAATCTCTAACTTCTTCTGTTGTCATGTTTAAGGTCTCTTTAATGTCATGAAACCACTTAACTTCTTGGTCGGGAGTCTCGTCTACAAATACATACATATACATCATAAAAGAGACTTGCATTTTTAATTATTTCTTAGTTGACTAGATGGCGATAGAAAATTGTGAGAGGTTAGCGATATAAGTTTGAAGTAGTAAAATGGTAACATCTCTCCTTTCTTTCTTTCAACTGCTTGTAGAGCATAGGTATTCAATAAATACTTTCAACTGCCTGTAGAGCATAGGTCTTCAATAAATATTTTAAACTGCCTGTAGAGCATAGGTCTTCAATAAATATTTTAAACTGCCTGTAGAGCATAGGTCTTCAATAAATACTTTCAACTGCCTGTAGAGTTTAGGTCTTCAATAATCACTTTAATTTCTCTGTGGAGCATAGGGCTTTAACAAATACTTTCAACTCTCTGTGGGGCATATGTCTTCAACAAACACATTCAGTTCCCTGTCAAGCATGGGCCATCAACAAGCACTTTAAGCTGCCTAAACAGCATAGGTCTTCAATAAACATTTTCAACTCTCTGTGGAGCATAGGTCTTTAACAAACACTTTCAGCTCTCTGTGGAGCACAGATATTCAAAAAACATTTTCAACTCCCTGTAGAACATAGGTCTTCATCAGACACTTTCCAAGCCGTTCTATTTCTTGACATTCCTTTAAGATCTTTTCATGTCTTCCCCGTCATCTTCATGTCTGCTACCACCTTTCTTCTCCAAGAAAAGTTTGGCCTTTATCTTTGTTTTGCATTCCTTGCGGCTTTCTCCAGATTGCGTCTTACATGTCTTAGACAGAGAGCACTTATGTTTCCTGGATGGGAGATTTACTTTTTTTTCTTTGGTTTCTCCATATTTATGACATTTGTTCAGGTTATAGCCAATCCCATACCCAACCCTCCTTAGTCGCCACTTACGCACATGCCAGGAAGGGAACATCATTACAATTCTTTACTCCCCTGCCAGCCCTGGCAGCGCACGGGCGAAAATGGTAAAATGGGTACCAGTAAAGAAGTTTAAAAAGATAGAAGGATGGTAAAGGAAGAAAGAATGAGAGAAAACATAAAATAAACACCAAGGAAAGACTTGGTAAACACTTAATATGAGCCATAACCAAACGCTACGAAAACGTCAGATTAAGAGGAAGACCGCGAAAGAGATGGATAAAGGGAATACTAGAGTCACTAGGAGGTATAACACCAGAAGAGGCCAACAGAAGAGCAAAGAATCGCAGGTTGTAGCTCCCCTCGACACCAACGGCAATGGATGAAGGATAGAAGAAGAAGAAAAAGGAAAGACTAATCAACTATTGTTTCACTACTCCACTGGTAAAATAGTAAAGTAATGAGCCCCGTCACGCCAAGTGGCGTTTAGGGAATATGGTGTTAGTGACAATAATTTTTACAGACCTTCGACACATGATTTTTAGGGTAATGTATTACCCCGATTTTGGGGCGGTATTACGCCCGTGCCGCTTTACTTTCACAGAAAAAAATTCGGCACCCATTTAAGGCTGGGTAACCCGGAAGCCATCGATCAGGATCGTACCCGATCTTTTGTCCTTTGTAGTCCAGTTCACTAACCACTGAGCAATCGCGGCTCCCAACTCTACTGGTGCCAGATACAAAAATAATGTGTCCTGACAATGAAAGGACCAAAATTTGAAATATCTATGTTTCCATTATAATTATTATCATCATCATCATCATTAGTGAGTGCCGTCTCACATCTCACATCTCGCATCGGAGATTGGCTACCATGGGGCGCCATTCCGCTCTGTCTTTTGCTTTGATAGTGCAGATTGTCATAAGTTGACTTGTCCATCTCCTAATGTTACTCGTCCATGTTAGTTTTTGTCTGCCTCTGCGTCTATTGCCATGTATTTTTCCTTCCAAGATTACTTTTAATATGTTGTTGTGTCTTTTAACTTGGTCCAAAAATCGCATTTGTCTTGTTTGAATTGTGTTTATTAATTCTTTTTTAATTTTAGTTGTTTTAAAACTGTATCGTTTGTTTTTTTTTCCTTTCCATCCTATTCTTCCTATTCTTCTATTAATCTACATTTCAAAGACATCGATTTTCTGTTGTTTTCTTTTCTAATGTCCATATTTCTGCACTATACAGAAATGATTGCTTGCGTTTGCCCGATGATTTAAGGAGTGGACCTCGTCATCATCCGCCCTTAAAAGGACGTTAAGTAGACGTGTCTGCGTTGTGTTGTGGTTTACAGTATAACTGTGATATTTGCTCTTTTCGGCCCAACACATCCGACTTCAGCATGACATTTTTGAGTACCGGGTTCTCTTCCCTCTTCGATCCCTACTGGCTCGGCCAGACTTAACAGGTTAGTCTGTTACTAGAGACACAACGGAGAGGTGGAGCAGGGTCTGGATGGTTCTGGTTCACCGACCCTGGCACAAGCCATCAGCTGTGAATCACTGACAACTTTCAGCTCTGGTGCTGGGAGGCGCGCCTTCGCCTCCTAATAGACAGAAATGTAGAGAAGATATAACAATTTGCTATTCTTAGTTTTAGCCCAGGTGTTATTTATTTGGGTGTTAGTATATTTTTCATGGCATTAAAATTACTTTCTACCATTCTTATTCTTCTGTTCATTTTAGTTTTATAATAAAGTAAATAATTTATTGTTTATAATTTTGCTTCTTTTTTTCTGTCAATAATTGTAAACTCCATTAACATATTTGTTCGAGTAGGAAAATATTTTCAGTTCTACCCCTAGTACACACATTGCTGTAAGCAGTGGGAATTGAACTCGTGGTTGCAAAAAAAATAAAACCCCGCGGTCAACCAACAAGTATCAATCAAGTAACAGAATATTATTCTGGGAATGTGAGGAATGCCGCCTCGCATCGTGAGTTTTGATGCTTGCAGCGACACTATTCAGAAGTCTTCGAACACTTATGGATGGACGACCGAGCACATATGGGTGAAAACTCGCGTGCTAAGACGCTGATTCAAGTTTCGAACTTTACCTTTACATGTACACACATTGTTGAACAATATTGCTTTATGTGAAGAAACATTATCACTGCAAATTTGTGTTTACTGCTTTTTTCTGTTTTTTTTTTCTATTAGATTTAGATTGGCCACACAAACTTTTTATTTGTTTTATTTTATAATGCTCTAAGCATACAAATAGACACACACATTCTCTCTCTAACACACACAAAACACACAAATAATACACATACACAATATGTTTGATTGTTTATGTGTGAAATCCTAGTTATTGATCTAATCACACAATGTTACTCAGAAATCTTATCAATTCAACCTTTTGAGGATGTGTTAAAGTTTATAGAAGATAAACTAAATGAGAAAGAGAAACAAGAAACAAACAAAAATTAACTTAAATGACCTACCAAATGTTGCCTGTGTTCCAATATCCAAACTCCATAAACATGGCAACAAAACAATTGCTAAAATAAAAATTCCTGTTATAGACCTAAAATCAATGTCAAATATCGTGTTTAAATTCTTGTTTTCTGTCTTCACCTGAAGGCCACTCCCTATCATCGTCCGTCCTTAGAAAGACGTTAAGTAGACAAGGACGCTTTGTGTCACTGGATTACGCAAACGTGAGATATGCTCTTTTTGATCTGCCACATCTATCTTCGATATATCTTTATTGGTACTGGTTTGATTTCCTCTTCAATCTCTTCTCGCTTTCGCAGACTAATTAATCTGTTTCTACAAGCACGACTTTCGCAGACTAATTAATCTGTTTCTACAAGCACGACATCCGCAGACTAATTAATCTGTTTCTACAAGCACGACTTTCGCAGACTAATTAATCTGTTTCTACAAGCACGACATCCGCAGACTAATTAATCTGTTTCTACAAGCACGACTTTCGCAGACTAATTAATCTGTTTCTACAAGCACGACATCCGCAGACTAATTAATCTGTTTCTACAAGCACGACTTTCGCAGACTAATTAATCTGTTTCTACAAGCACGACATCCGCAGACTAATTAATCTGTTTCTACAAGCACGACTTTCGCAGACTAATTAATCTGTTTCTACAAGCACAACATCCGCAGACTAATTAATCTGTTTCTACAAGCACGACATCCGCAAACTAATTAATCTGTTTCTACAAGCACGACTTTCGCAGACTAATTAATCTGTTTCTACAAGCACGACTTTCGCAGACTAATTAATCTGTTTCTACAAGCACGACATGGTAGCAGCGAGAACTCAGTGGTTAGTGAACTGGACTACAAAGGACAAGAGGTTGGGTTCAATCCTGATCGACGGCTTCCAGGTTCACCCAGCCTTTAATGGGTACCGGATTTTTTTTCTGGGAAAGTAAAGCGACAAGGGCGTAATACCGACCACATTACCCAAAAATCATGTGCCGAAGGTCAGTAAAAATTATGGTCACTAACACCATATTCCGTAACACCACTTGCCGTCATGGGGCTCTTTACTTTACTTTACTTACAAGCACGACTTCGAGATAATGTAGAATCTGTATCCGTTTTATTGCTTAATAATTCAGACCCATACCCGACTGCAATGAAAAAACTGAGGTTTCTAAGGGTGGAAACGCGATCTGTTCGATCCAGAGTGCTTAGTGGGAAAGGCAGATACATCTATATGCTTCACCTTGCAGGAACAATCAGTCTACATACATAGATGCATACATAGTTAGATAGTCGTAAAATTATGGGACGGACGGTGGAGCGGATATGGAGATGCCCCGATTGCAATGCAACTGATTCCATGAATAGAATAGAATATGCTCATGTAATCAGCTGTGAGTTGCAGACCTCCGCTGCCCAGATGCTTTAGTAGGCGTGTAGATCCCAGGGCTATATCTAAGGTACTAAGAAAGAAATAAAAACCCCAGATAGTGTTATAATAGTTGTTTTTTCTGTATATATTTAACTGATCTACCGATAGTTTCCCTTTAATTATTGTGTCGTAGTTCTTTCAGGGTGGAAAAGGGAGAAAAAGTGAGGGAGGAGAGTGAGAAAGAGACAATGTATGCGAGAGGAGGAGAATGAAACTGAAGGAAGATAGGTGGTTATTTTTAAAAAAATGAGGCGGAAAAGAGAGTATGAGACCGTGAAAATTAATGGTGTGAGCGAGAAACAGAAAATGGTAGAGTTGAAAAGTAGGAAGCGAAAGAGGAAGAAATAAAAGCTGTATGAGAGGGGGAGAGAACTACAAAAAAGCGAAGGGTGAGAGGGGAGAGAAGAGTCAGAAGAAAGAGAATAAAAGAAATAGTGAGGGCACACACACACACACATACGCGCGCGCGCGCACACACGCACACACACGTCTACGTACACATTAAAAATGTGTTAGTATAAAAGTGAAGAAAACAACAACTTTACTAGACTACTGTAACTATAGCACAGTTGATGACGTTTCTCTTAACGCCTTGACGTTTGCAAATAAATAACGAGCAACATCCTCCTTCTTCCAATTTGCTCACATTGAGGCCAGTTTGAGGGTTATGCCCAATAATTCAGGAATTGAGCGCCATTTCCAAAGCTTCCAGAATGTTGTTTCTTCGAGGTTTCTGTCCAAAAATGGCAGAAAATCTGTAGACTCTGCAAGGCTTCCTGATTCAATAGAGACGTTTATTGTGGGTTGTGTTCATTTTATATGTTCTATTGCTTTCGTTTAATTTTGGTATGTTTTATTGTTGGTTTTTGTTCTTTTTTTTATAATTGCTGAAAATGTCTTCTTCATTATAATTATAAATCTATCTATCTATCTATTGTCCTTTCGAGCCGAAGACGGCACATAGGGCAGAACCACAATCTCAAAAACAGAAACCTGGCGTGCCAAAGTGGCACATATTGCAGAGATCACTGCTCTAAAATATATCTACTTCTTCTTCTTTCCTTCCTCATCTGCATTTCAGCGTCGAGGGAGATTTCATTTGCGGTCTTTTGCTCTTCTGTTCGCCTCTGCTGCTGTTTTGTTTCCTAGTGCTTCTAATATTCTAAATATATGGCAATTATAAATAAATGTATTTCTATTATCTATCTATCTATCTATCTATCTATCTATCTATCTATCTATCTATCTATCTATCTATCTATCTATCTATCTATCTATCTATCTATCTATCTATCTATCTATCTATCTATCTATCTATCTATCTATCTATCTATCTATCTATCTATCTATCTATCTATCTATCTATCTATCTGTCTATCTGTCTGTCTGTCTGTCTGTCTGTCTGTCTGTCTGTCTGTCTGTCTATCTATCTATCTATCTATTTATCTGTCTATCTGTCTTTCTGTCTGTCTGTCTGCCTGTCTGCCTATCTGCCTATCTATCTATCTATCTATCTATCTATCTATCTATCTATCTATCTATCTATCTATCTATCTATCTATCTATCTATCTATCTATCTATCTATCTATCTATCTATCTATCTATCTATCTATCTATCTATCTATCTATCTATCTATCTATCTATCTATCTATCTATCTATCTATCTATCTATCTATCCATCTATCCATCTATCCATCTCTATCCATCTATCCATCTATCTATCTATCTATCTATCTATCTATCTATCTATCTATCTATCTATCTATCTATCTATCTATCTATCTATCTATCTATCTATCTATCTATCTATCTATCTATCTATCTATTTATCTATCTATTTATCCATCTATCCATCCATCTTCCATCCAACAATCCATTCAACTATCTATCTATCTATCTATCTATCTATCTATCTATCTATCTATCTATCTATCTATCTATCTATCTATCTATCTATCTATCTATCTATCTATCTATCTATCTATCTATCTATCTATCTATCTATCTATCTATCTATCTATCTATCTATCTATCTATCTATCTATCTATCTATCTATCTATCTATCTATCTATCTATCTATCTATCTATCTATCTATCTATCTATCTATCTATCTATCTATCTACCTACCTGTTGATCTGTCTCTATGTTAGTTTGTCTGTCTATCTCTCATATAACGATGTACACAACAATAACAATTGTTGCCTTAAAGAATATATGGTTAGTCCATGCTTGATAGTCGCAACACGATGATGATGATTGAATAACATATGGTCAGATAAAGACCCTGGCTCTTAGATCTTTGAACCTGAGTGAGCAGTTGTAGTAATTTCATGATTTCCTAGGCAAAGTAAGTAAGGAGGGAAGTTAGATTCTTAGTCGATACTAATGAAGGTCTAAAGTAATTTGTTGAGGCATCAGCTCTTGGTTTACATGGAAAGCTTGAAACTTCAAGAATTAGTGCGAGTTTATTATTCCAGTCATTCGGAGACTGTTGGCAGGGATTTAAAGTGAATGCGCTGGCTACAAAAGCACCAATTGTAAGTATTTACTATCAGATATGAGAGAGATAACGTTAATTGCATGTTCTTCTATATATGTTTGATGTTCATTTTCAATGTATCTCTTTTAATGGAGATGGTTTCATGAGCTGCACTCGTCTCTCTCTGTGTGGTCTTGCAATTAAAAAAAAAAAACATCAAACGTAAACAAATCTTCACTTTCAACTGCAGTTTAATGCACCTGGCTACTAAATGGTAGAGCCAGTCTTAAGATATGGATGTGAATCATGGACAATAGGACAATAGGCAAGAAAATTACTGGAGTCTGTAGAAATGTGATTTTACAGAAGAATGTTGAGAATACCATGGACAGCTAAGAAGAGAAATGAAAACGTTCCGAAAGAGGCCAAAGCAAAAAGATAGCTAATTTCCAATATTAGGAAGAAGCAATCATCTTTTTTTGGACATGTAATGAGAAGAGAACAGTTGGAATATATTTTAACAACAGGGAAAATTGAGGGACGAAGAGACAGAGGGAAGCAAAGCGAAAAGATACCAGACAGCTTAAGAGAATTGCTTGGCAGAAGGTCAACAACAGAAATGATAAATAACTGTCGTGATTGAAAGTTGTGGAGAGACATGACCACCTACGCCAGCAGGCCCGGTATTTGATGATGATGATGACTAAAGGGAAGTGACGATGTATTGCTATGCTGGAGTATTGATGTGTTGATTCTTCATCATAATGAAATATTTAGTGTCAGGGTTCTGTGCCATAGAGCACAGATCATTCTTCTGGTTGGAATGTCAGGTGTTCTCTGTGTTTTTTGTTGCTAATTGTCGACTTGTTTGAGCCTTGTTAATGTATATGTATCTTTATTTTATTTATGGTCAGATAAGAAACGAATTCATTCTTTCTTCTCTTCCTCTTGTTCCAATTCGGTTATCGAGGGAGACATAAAGTTGTGGTTTTCGTCCTTTTTGCGGCTTCAGTCATTGACAATTGATGTTGTAGCGCTTCTTTTGTGTTGTCTGCCCATCTTACTTGCCCCGTCACTCCTAGTGGCGTATATATGGTGTTAGCGACATGATTTTTGGGATTATGTGGCCGGTATTACGCCCGTGCTGCTACGCTTGCCAGAAAAGAAATCCGGTTCCCATTTAAGGCTGGGTGAACCTGGAAGCTGTCGATCAGAATCGAACCCGACTCCTGTCCTTTGTAGTGCAGTTAACTAACCACTGATCTATCGCAGCTGTCTACATAGTTTTTGACTCCTTTGAAAATGTATGTACTTCCTTTTTTTTCCAACAAGCAGTAGGTACAGACATCTCCGTCGAGATGTAGTCAACTATACAGACGGATCTGTAAGACGACACCAAAGAAGTGCATGGGCATTTACAGCACACTCGGCAGGCAGAATAGTCAAAGAAGACAGTGGTGCATACGTCACGACCATGGGTAGCATGACAATGGAGGTGATGGCAGTGACCAAGGCATTCAAATGGTTAGAGTCACAAGACTACACCCACGCATGTATACTGAGTGATTCGATGAGACATGATTAAAAAAGTGGAGGCGGGCTCTGTACGCATGCATTGGGTAGAGTCGTTACAGAAATCCAAAATACGCAAGGTCACCTTTGTCTATGTCCCTGGACATGCGGGAGTACGGGGAAATGAAAGAGCGGACAGGTTGGCTAGCTGCGCTGTCGTTGAGGACGGGCAACCAATGGATCGGGCGGACATCAGCAATGCCCTCCGAGATGTGGGAAGAGCACAGAACTTCGACAAACACAGATCCACGTCACTTCTTCGGATGATGGAAATGGGAGTTAAGATGGGCACAGCCAGAAATGAGAATCTTAGTGACCGTGTAAGAAGACTTATCAACCAACATAGAACTGGAGTCGTCAGTCGCTGGACACTGCGGGAATTGCTGAGGAGGGGATCTGAGCACCTATGGATATGTTCGGAGTGCAATGATGATGACCCGCAAATAACTCAATAACTCAATCTCCGTCGAGTAGATCGTTGTTTTTGCGAGAGAAAGCTAGCAATGTTTGAGACTTGATGTACAGGCTGTCTAGGCTATGAGATATGCTAAGCTCAGATAAAAGAGGAAAGCAGTTGCAGAAGTGATGGGTAGTATCCGAAACCAGAAGTAGTTGAGATAAAACACCGGTTGCACATTTCTGCACAGCACTTGATGATCACGCTACTTATCTTTGCACTTAATAGTTCTATCTTTCCACTTTCAGCTTCTAGTTTTTATCAACATTTCCAATTTGTATTTTCACGTGGCGTTAAATTACAAAAATTATCTGGCATTTCTAATTTATATATTGAGATAGCATTGCATCAAGATATTATCTACATTTTTTTCCAATTTTTGTTAAAAGGCAACAACACATTTAGCAATCTGCAAACATTGGAAAAATACGCATGTGAAGGAATTCTCACATAGTAGGAATCCCTACACATTAGAGACCATCACACTTTCAGAAAATCCGACATAAAAAGAAACTGTCATAAATAAAGAAAATGCCACTTGGAATAAATTACGATTTTTTAGTATTAGACACTATTAATTAACAAAAAATCATACTTTAAAAAATCCTCACTTTAAGTAACCTTCACTTTAAGTAACCTTCACTTTAAGTAACCTTCACTTTAAGTAACCTCCACTTTGAGTAACCTTCACTTTAAGTAACCTTCACTTTAAGTAACCTTCACTTTAAGTAACCTTCACTTTAAGTAACCTCCACTTTAAGTAACCTCCACTTTGAGTAACCTTCACTTTAAGTAACCTCCACTTTAAGTAACCTGCACTTTAAGTAACCTTCACATTAAGTAACCTCCACTTTAGGTAACCTTCACATTACGTAACCTTCACTTTAAGTAACCTTTACATTAAGTAACCTTCACTTTAAGTAACCTCCACTTTAAGTAACCTTCACTTTAAGTAACCTTCACATTAAGTAACCTCCACTTTAAGTAACATCCACTTTAAGTAACCTTCACATTAAGTAACCTCCACCTTAAGTAACCTCCACTTTAAGTAACCTTCACATTAAGTAATCTCCACTTTAAGTAACCTCCACTTTAAGTAACCTTCATATTAAGTAACCTCCACTTTAAGTAACCTCCACTTTAAGTAACCTCCACTTTAAGTAACCTCCACTTTAAGTAACCTCCACTTTAAGTAACCTCCACTTTAAGTAAACTTCACTTTAAGTAACCTTCACATTAAGTAACCTCCACTTTAAGTAACCTCCACTTAAGTGACCTTCACATTATTTAACCTCCACTTTAAGTAACCTCCAGTTTAAGTAACCTCCAGTTTAAGTAACCTCTACTTTAAGTAACCTCCAGTTTAAGTAACCTCCAGTTTAAGTAACCTCCACTTTAAGTAACCTCCAGTTTAAGTAACCTCCAGTTTAAGTAACCTCCACTTTAAGAAATTCTCACACATTGTCAAACGCTCATGCTGTAACAGCCTCACATATAGGAAATCTCTTAAACTAAAAGTCTATTTCATATCAAATTGGTTAAATGTACATTTTTTTTAAAAATCACATTAAAAAACCTTAACACTTGATAATTAATTCATGGAGATATTTCAAAGAAAAAAGTGAATTGTGTATCTTTAAATATAACGTGGCGGATAAGTCAAATACTTGACAGTGGTAGTTCACAACATTGTGGGAGACAACTTTCACTATCTTGATGTAATTATTTTAACTATCTTGATGTAATTATTTTCACTATCTTGATGTAATTATTTTCACTATCTTGATGTGATTATTTTCACTAACTTGATGTGATTATTTTAACTATCTTAATGTGATTATTTTAACTATCTCGATGTAATTATTTTAACTATCTCGATGTGATTATTTTCACTATTTTGATGTGATTATTTTCTTTATCTTGGTGTGATTATTTTCACTATATTAATGTGATTAACTTTTGCAAATCAATGGGCCAGGCACAAATCTTGATTTTTTTTTCTTTCAAATCTACTGTAAAGATCTAAAAACCAATATGAAGCTGACTTGACGCTAAGACAGACCATTAGCCACTACGCTACTGAGGTGTCCTGCTCTATTTCAAGAAACTTATAATCTCCGTTATCTCTGTGCTTCTATAATGATATTCTCTCTCATCTATTTACCTCTCTTATGATATCTCCCTTTTATCTGTACTTCTATGAAGTACTTCTATAATGATGCTCTCCTCATCCCTGAACTTGTAAAATGATATTCTTTTGCACCTTTTACTTCTATTATGATACACCAATGATGGAAAATGTAATATTGAAATAAAGAAAAGAATAGGTATGGCAAAAAGTAATTTTAATACCATGAAAAATATACTAACAACAAAACAAATATCAACAGGGCTGAAACTATGAATGGCAAAATGTTACATCTTCTCAATATTCCTGTATGGTGCAGTAACATGGACATTAGACAAGAAAACAGAACAGAAAATTGAAGCATTTGAAATGTGGATTTATAGAAGAATAGGTAGAATTGGATGGAAAGAAAAGATAACAAACGATGAAGTTTTAAAACAGCAAAAAATAAAAAGAGAACTACTAAATACAATTAAGACAAGACAAATGACATTTTTGGGTCATATTAAAAGACACAACAGCCTACTAAAAGTAATATTGGAAGGGAAAATACAAGGTAAAAGAGGCAGAGGCAGACCAAGACTAACATGGACGAGTAACATCAAAAGATGGACAAGTCAATCTATGACAGCCTGCACCATCAAAGCAACAAACAGAGTAGAATGGCGATCCATGGTAGCCAACCTTCGTTGCGGAGAAGGCACTCGATGATGATGATGATGATACACTTCATGATTTCTGCACTTCTATTATGATATTCTACTTCTTCTCTTTATTTATATACAGATGTACTCCGTTTTTTTTTTTAATCTGCGCTTCTATAATGACACACTAATTCACTACTTCTAAATCAACGTTCTCCCTCATCTCTGCACTTCTTTAAATAATTATACTCTCAGCTATTGGTGCACATCTAAAATTATTTTCTCTTTCAATTGTGTATTTCTATAATGATAGATTACCTCGCCTCTTTGTTTATAATAGTAAAGAAAAAGTAAAGAGCCCCGTCACGCCAAGTGGCGTATAGGGAATATGGTGTTATTGACCATAATTTTTACAGACCTTCAACACATGATTTTTAGGATAATATGGTCGGTATTACGCCCGTGCCGCTTTACTTTCACAGAAAAAAATCCAGTACCCTTTTAAGGTTGGGTGAACCCAGAAGCTGTCGATTAGGATCGAACCCGAACTCGTGTCCTTTGTAGTCCAGTTCACTAACCATTGAGCTGTCACGGATCCCTTTACTTATAGTATTTTAATGATGTTCTTTCTCATGACTATAATGATACACTACCCTGTCTCTGCACGTCAATAGCGATATTTTTCTTCTCTCTGCAAATTCTGTAAGTAGTAAAAAGTAAATTACCCCCGTCACGCCAAGTGGCGTATAGGGAAATATGGTGTAAGTGACCATATATTTTACAGACCTTCTGCACATGATTTTTTGGAGTAATGTGGTCGGTATTACGCCCGTGCTGCTTTACTTTTCCAGAAAAAAAATCCGGTACCCATTTAAGTCTGGGTGAACCCGGAAACCGTCGGTTGGGATCGAACCCTACCCCTTGTCCGTTGTAGTTCACTAACCACTGAGAGCTATCGCGGCTCCAAATTCTGTAAGTACTTGTACTTATATAATGAGATTCTCTCTCTCTCTCTCTCATCTGTGAATTTCTGTAATGGTATTCTCTGTATTTTTGTACTTCTGTAATGATATTTTTCTTCAGCAATTTAGTTCCGTTATGATATTCTCCATAATCCCTAAACTTCTATGATGATATTCTTCGTCATCTCTGTACTTCTGTGTTAGTATTCTCCGTCATCCCTGTACTTATGTGATGATATTCTCCGTCATCCCTGTACTTATGTGATGATATTCTCCGTCATCCCTGTACTTATGTGATGATATTCTCCGTCATCCCTGTACTTATGTGATGATATTCTCCGTCATCCCTGTACGCATGTGATGATTTTCTCCGTCATCCCTGTACTCATGTGATGATATTCTCCGTCATCCCTGTACTCATGTTATGATATTCTCTGTCATCCTTATACTTATGTGATATCCTCCGTCATCTCTGTACGCATGCGATGATATTCTCCGTCATCCCTGTACTCATGTGATGACATTCTCCGTCATCATTATACTCATGTGATGATATTTTCCGTCATCCCTATACTCATGTGATGATATTCTCCGTCATCCCTATACTTATGTGATATTCTCCGTCATCCCTGTACTCATGTGATGATATTCTCCGTCAACCCATTACATATGTGATGATATTCTCCGTCAACCCATTACATATGTGATGATATTCTCCGTAATCCCAGTACATATGTGATGATATTCTTCGTCATCCCTATATTTATATGATGATATTCTTCGTCATCCCTATATTTATATGATGATATTCTTCGTCATCCCTATATTTATATGATGATATTCTTCGTCATCCCTATATTTATATGATGATATTCTTCGTCATCCCTATATTTATATGATGATATTCTACACAGTCTTCACCACACAACTTCTATAAGTAGAACTAACCTGACTTGTTGAGTGGTGAGAGGTATTAGGTGTTAATCTCGTTTGATCCCGGCCAAATTTACCGCGACTTCAATTTGTAGATTTTAATGGTTTACATTTGAGTACGGTTCGTGATGTATTTTCTAATGAAGACATATAGCGCCGATCAAATGTCTTTGGAGTTAAAAACACGACAGAAGATTAACATTTCTTTTAAACCTTCAAATGTTTCTAACAAACGAAGAATAAAACAATCGCTAACCTTGTCTTGTACTCTTTTCTGCACTTTGTATCCAAATTATTTTTTTTTACTTTCTGTAATTGCTATGACCTACAATTAAATATCACAGTTGAGGGAATACATCTGGAGACAGTCCAGAGCTACAACTACCTGGGACATACTATAACCAATGATGGAAAATGCAAAACAGAAATAAACAAAGAATAGGTATGGCAAAAAGTAATTTTAATGCCATGAAAAATATACTAACAACAAAACAAATATCAGCAGGGCTGAAACTAAGAATGGCAAAATGTTACGTCTTCTCAATATTCCTGTATGGTGCAGAAACATGGACATTAGACAAGAAAACAGAACAGAAAATTGAAGCCTTTGAAATGTGGATTTATAGAAGAATAGGTAGAATTGGATGGAAAGAAAAGATAACAAACAATGAAGTTTTAAAACAGCTGAAAATAAAAAGAGAACTACTAAATACAATCAAGACAAGACAAATTAAATTTTTGGGGCATCCTAAAAGACACAACAGCCTACTAAAAGTAATATTGGAAGGAAAAATACAAGGTAAAAGAGGCAGAGGCAGACCAAGACTAACATGGACGAGTAATATCAAAAGATGGACAAGTCAATCTATGTCAGCATGCACCAACAAAGCAAGAAACAGAATAGAATGGCAGCCAACCTTCGTTGCGGAGAAGGCACACGATGATGATGATGAATTGCCTTGAACATGCGCATAAAATAAACAATTTCACATGTGATTTGCTGACGTCATCGATGGTTTAGTGGTAACAGATGCATCAGATACAATGACTCAATAGAATATCTGATGTAGTGATGTCAATGCCGAAAAAAAAGGTGACCAATAACTCAGAGGTATCTTTTGCAACGATCAAAATAAATGTACAAGAACTAGAAACAGGTGATATATTTAAATATTTAAGATAAATTGTCAACGACGATATCTCAAAATCTAAAATATTGGCTAGAATCGCGCAACCTTTAGCAGCTCTTGCAGAGCTAACACCTATATGGAAATATACAAATTCAGACATAATTGCACTCTTGTTATATCAGCTTTTCTATCCTCATGTGAATCATGGACCATTACTGCAGAGCTAAAGAAGAAAATACAAACTATAGAGATGAAATGTTATCTAGAGATTTTGGACATCTCTTACTTAGATTGTATCACCTATGAAAAAGTTCGCAAAATGATTAAACAAGTAATCGGAGTATATGATGGCCGCTTGACTAGCGTGAAGAGCATAATGAAATGGTTTAGCCATGTATCTTGAGCGTCTAGACAGGAAAAGATCATTCTGAAAGGACCAGTGAAGGAACCGAGATGGAGTGGTAAGGAAAAAATTATATGGGAAGATAACATCAAAGAATGGAAAGACCTCGACTTTACAGAGTCCCAAAGATTTACTGAAGACAGGAAGAAATGATAAAGGCCTATTAGTGGTGCTCAAGGACCCACGGGGTTACAGAATGAAGGACACGAAATTATATATATATATATATATATATATATATATATATATATATATATATATATATATATATATATAGAGAGAGAGAGAGAGAGAGAGAGAGATTTTAATAAATAGAAGTTCAAAAAGCATCTGAGTGTGTTTTAGAATTAATTAGAGAAAGATTTGTAAAAGAGGAAATTAGGCATTTGAAGAAATGGAGAAGACAGAATAGTAAATGACAATTACAGTCAAGCATTGATTATGTTTGTATCCTGGCTAGCATAACACATTCCATTTGTTACATTGTTTAAATGGCCTACATTCATCAGAATTTAAAATACCAACGGCAAAGAAGGAATTCCTTTAATCCTAATTTGGCGTTAACAACAAGTAAGAGTTCCACTGATGCTTAGGCACTTGGTGTTAATCCTCGCAAGCTCAAGTCTTGACGTTGTCTACACATCTTTTAAATATATGTCATACAAACAGGACAGGAGACAAAACACTGCAACGTTTGCACAGTCTTGGCTGAAGTTAGAAGGGGGAAAAAAAAGGGAGGTGGGGGGGGGGGTGCGTGGCAAATGGTAGAGTAGAAAGTGGTAGAGAGACGGATACATTTTTTTTTTTACTAACTATTATATCTCATATGATATTTCTGCATCATTTATTGTAACTTAAATTTCTGCTTTATTTATTACAACTTATATTCCTATCTCATTTATTGAAACTTATATTTCTGCATCATTTATTGTAACTTATATTTCTGAATCGTTTATTGTAACTTATATTTCTACCTCATTTATTACAACTTATATTTTATCTCATTTATTGTAACTTATATTTCTGAATCGTTTATTGTAACTTATATTCCTATCTCATTTATTACAACTTATATTCCTACCTCATTTATAGCAACTTATATTTCTACCTCACTTATTGCAACTTATTTTCCTACCTCACTTATTGTAACTTATATTCCTCTCTCATTTATTGAAACTTATATTTCTGAATCGTTTATTGTAACTTATATTCCTACCTCATTTATTACAACTTATATTCTTACCTCATTTATTACAATTTATATTTCTACCTCATTTATTGCAACTTATTTTCCTACCTCATTTATTACAACTTATATTCCTACCTCATTTATTACAACTTATATTCCTACCTCACAATCAGGATTAATAGTAGCATCAGTAGTAGTAGTAGTAGTATAAGTCTCTTTTTCTTATAATAAATTGGACTACATAGCCTTTTCAGTCTGTCTGTTTACGGGACACGTAATGGTCTAATCTTGATGGAGTGTTTTATATGGTCAAGTGTATATGGAGAACTGCTATTGCTGTGTAGCACGTTACTTACTCTCCACCACCTGCGTATCAAAACAGATTGAAGGGAACGATCTGATCAACATATATTAGCACTGAGTACGTGACAGCATAATATAGAGAACAAGTTAACGTGAAATGTGAGTCTGTTCAGAGGTTATGGAGAGAATTCAAGCAAAAAGATACTTAGGAGTGTGGTTTGATTGGAGGCATGCATTTAACAAGACCAGGTGGTATTGAAAGTCAGAATGTGCCTGTCTGCAGTGAGGGTCATGAATGCAGGACAAATAGAGCAGTGTCCTCTTGTTTATATTATTGAAGAGGCAGGGACTATGCACCGTGGCGATTCTGACTCTCAGGAATGCGCAGATGAAACGGCTGGAAAGTATACAAGGCAATGCGCATCATCATTGGGTGCACAAAAGATAGTAGAAGTAAATGTTGAATTAAAAAATTAAAAAAATGGCACCACTACAACAGATGACAGCATGGTGAGGTAAACTTTAAATAGTAGTACCCGTATTTCCAGTCAATGTGGCGGATAAGCGACAGAGAACCGTTGAGGCTTTATCTGAAAAGTGTTCCGTGTTGTAGTTTCCTCATATTTCAAGTCCTGTTTGCTGTCGGGGCTACTGAGTAGTGCTCTGTGCACACCGTGAGCTGTGTGTTTCATCTGGATGGTGTTTCTATATTCAGATTGCTACGTTGAATGATGATATCGAATGACGAAGGACAGTTCAGATGCGTTCACTGTCGGTGCTATAATACGCCTTATATCTTTTGACGCGTGCTGTGTTTGATATGATAAGGACTGCAACTGCCTTTCTCTGTTTGGATATTCGATGAGATGTTAATTCGGATGATTCCATTGGCACAGTCGGTTGAGCAATTATATATTTCCATTTATTTGCAGTGATTCTGGGCCTTCGAATAACCATAACCAGTAGCACCAAATCTATGGAGAGAAAAACTCTAAGATATAAAACAATCTTGGATGAGAGATGACACCCAGAACGACGATATGTCAGTTTATCTATTTGTCATTCAGGAAACCTAGCATGCCAGTGTGAAGAGATCCCTTATATAGAATCCCACATCATGGCATCTTTGTTCTTCACATAGAAGACCTTCAGCAAATAACAATCTGATAGCTCGAGAGACAACAACGGTGTTGAAGCCGTGGATGACTCGTTACTTGCATTGATTAGACAGGCGCGGAAACGATATGTTGGCAAGCTTGAATGTTTTAGATAGCGGTGCAGGAGTTACGGGAAACGTGTCTAAAACACACACAGCTGACTGAGGGAAATGACAGCTTCTTCCTGACACATCAACTGCTGTATACAAGAGACAGGGGCGTTCCTCGTCAAGTTTTATTATTTGGTATCGATGTGAGGTTCCTTTAATAACATCATCGCCAGCTGTTTACTTCTTTGTAATTAAATATAAGTGCAAAGAATTTCCTACAATATATGCTGGGAGCGGAGTAATAAGCCTTACTGCGTTACTGTTGTTAATATGAAGCGAAGTATTCAGTTTGACAATTATTTGGTTATTTTGTTATTTGGTTATGGAAGGCCCCGGTATCACTGCAAACGAATTAAAATCCATAATTGCTCAACCGTCCGTGCCAGCGGAATCATCCGAATTAAATATCTCATCTCCCAAACAAAGAAATGTAACTGTAGTCCCCATTGTAGTAGTCTCAGCACACACCAAAAGACACAAAGCGAAACTGCGCAGAAAGGTGAACACAGTCAACTATTCCCTATCATACGATATCATCATTCATCGTAAACAATTGGAATATCGAAACATGATCAAAACGGATGCGACACACAGCTCACGATGTCACATAGCACTTAACTCAGTAGCTCCTGCAACAAGCCGGACTTGGAATATGAGGAAACTGCAACAAGGAACACTTTTCATGCATAGGCATAGCCTTCAATTGTTTCCGCCACCTATCCACCATGGAGCCGCGATAGCTTTGTGGTTAGTGAACTGGACTACCACGGACAAGTGGTAGGGTTCGATCCCAACCGACGGCTTCCGGGTTCACCCAGCCTTAAATGGGAACCGGTTTTTTTTCTGGGAAAGTAAAGCAGCACGGGCGTAATACTGACCACATTACCCCAAAAATCATGTGCTGAAGGTCTGTAAAATGTATAGTCACTAACACCATATTTCCCTATACGCCACTTGGCGTGACGGGGGTACTTTACTTTTTACTTACCTATCCACCATATACCGAAAGTTCACGTCTTTCTTGAAAATGATGATTGTCGAATTTTTTAAAAAAATGTATAGCCCTTGATGATGTTAGGCCATCGTTGTTGACTCCAATTCCAAACATATAGATACACAGTTAGTCGTCAGATTATCCCCGTCGCACATCTAACAACAGACCTTAAGATTAGCGTACGGCAGTTCTAGGGATGTACGATGAGCCATTCCGGTTTTACAGTATTACCGTCTAAGATATCGATGTGGAGTGACGTATAAGCTGTACCGTTAGAGTTTAAGATATCGGTGTGAAGTGATGTAGTCACAAAATTTCAATTCTTTTCTTTTAATAAGATATAAATGTTGAAATTTTGTAGGATAATTACTGATGGAAGACCTAGTACTATTGTAAGAAAAAAAAAACACGCACTAAGACTGTAAAATTAATGTCCGTTGTGGACTTACTGAACTACTAGGAAAGCCCAAGGGAGGCGTTGGTGATTTTAAACGAAGTAAACAGTTACCCCCTCTCCCCTGCCCCCCCCCCAAAAAAAAATATCCACAGAATATAACAGTTAATTTATTGAGAAAGAGAATAATCTTTTCTGTAAGCTCTCGTAAGTAAAAAAAATAAAGAGCCCCGTCACACCAAGTAGCGTATTGGGAATATGGTGTTAGTGACCATAAATTTTACAGACCTTCAGCACATGATTTTTGGGGTAATGTTGTCGGTATTACGCCCGTGCCGCTTTACTTTCCCAGAAAAAAATCCGGTACCCATTTAAGGGTGTGTGAACCCGGAAGCAGTCGGTTGGGATCGAACCCTACCCCTTGTCATTTGTAGTCCAGATCACTAACCACTGAGCAATCGCGGCTCCCTTGTTAGCTCTCGCGTTTGTATAACAAGTCAAATTAAGATAATAGTAAAAGTTTTTGTATAAAGCAGTAGTATATCAGGAAGGATTTGATTAGCATTTGGCCCGTAAATTAACAAAGATATATAGTAGGCGCGCGGCGCGCCTAATGTACTGTAGGCGCAGGGGGAGTTAACCGTGACCGCTGGTCCCAGTGACCCCGGAAGTGACCTGTTTATGTCTGGTGTATGCTGACTTTGGAGTTCTTTATGTACTTGATCGTTAGTGATAGGTTAGTAGATTATACAACATCAATGAAAAACAATCAATATAAAACAGAAGACAAAGATATATTTTATTCTTTTATTATCTCAATAGGTGTATAACATACATTGATATTATATAACATTACAAAAATATTCAGTACACGAAGTAAATATATAGTACAAGGATAACATTTAGTTATACCTATGTAGTTGGATGTCTGCTTAGCTATGTGGCGTCGATGAATCATAAGGGGTGAAACTGTTAGAGATTCCTGGTTAGGCTAAGCTGGTAGTGTAAAGAGTTAAATATCTAGAGGCATAGTCGAGACGTTATCATCAGCTACCTTTCTTTTTATATAGAAATAGGAAAGAGCATTTCTTGTTTGACTGTAGGAAAATATAGAATTATTTAAGACTTTGAAACCTACATTTTTCCCACCCTTGGCCTTTTGCGTAGCGAGAACCTCTAAAAACATATCTTTATCTAATTTGTTGTGTTGCTTGCTTAGCCCTTTACAACTGATTTTATCGTAATCCCCACTACAATGGTACGTCTTACTACATAAGCTAACAAGAGCTGTCCCTTCGTACTCTAGTTTAAAAAGCCCGGGCGTTCGTTTGGTGTATGCTTTAACACCCTTACAGTTTATACAGTCTGTCTTGCTAGTATGTTCATCGCAAAACTCGGCAGGAAACCAGTCTTTATATACACTATTAAACTCATCCCGCAGACCTGACTTAACTATATCCTCTAGCTTAGGTGCACTTAACGCCAAGTATAAACTATCAGTATCTGTTTCACATAACTGAAAGTTGGACCTATCTACAAACTTATCGAGGAAGTCATAATAAAATTCCAACATACGAAGTTTTGCATATTGATAGACGAAGAAACCGATTTGTAGGGGTAAATCCCAAATAGTTTTCTTTTTCTCCATCTCAATTTCAAAAAGATCCTCCCCTATTTCAGTCATCTTTTTAAACCGGGAACTATTAATCATTTTCGATATCTCATCCCCCTGAACGTACGAGACAGCGCTATGATTGGCCTTATTGGTTAGAGTCTTCCCGTAGGCTGAGTTTCCTAAGAGCTTCATCGTATCGCTTACTATAGATTGATTCTCGTCTAGATCACCAGCCCTCCTAGCGTCAGAAACCATTTCGCCAAACTTTCTAAAACAACTAGACGGTTGATATTCTATCACTTGATAAATTTTTGTTACCACCAATCCATGGTCTAAATACCATTTTAACAGTGGCGTTGCCAACAAAATTTTTTCCCCGACATAACTACCTATTAGGGTGCGACGAGGGGTTGACAACAAGTTATGTTTGAGGGCATATTCACCCATAAACGGGCCAATATCAGCACGCGTGACGTCAATATTTTTGAAAATTGGAGTCATCTCACTGAAATGTTCCTTCAGACGGTCGGGGACGTGTAGATCACATTCCACTAAACCAAAACATGTCCCATCTGAAACAGAAGCCAGAATCTGTTTATCACTGAGAGGGAGCCCTTCTTTAGAGTAAGAGGGTCTAGCTCTAGGGATGGCTTTAGAAAGGAAAGCCCTAATGGTTGGGTCAGACTTTTTCAGAGCCTGCCACTCACATTCCCACATAACTTCTACTGGAACTTTTACCTCCTCGGTTAGGTAGGTGTGTATCTCACATGTTTTTTCAAACAGCTCGAACAAGGGCTTATTATTAACAGGGTTTCTATCTTTATCTTTGGTGAGGGGACAGTCTTTGTGACCATGGTACAGACAACCATGAAAATTGTAGCCTCTTCTATTGGATTTATCCCACCCATCCACAAGGATATTTCTAGCACCTAAGCGAAACTCCCTCCCGTTAAACTGAGTTTTCAACTCCACCCCTTTTTGGTGGGCGACCCACGTTAACCACTCTCTACTTTGTTGGACATAATAGTTATCTTTTTCGACCCTAAACCCGGTCTCCATTCTTCTAATAATTGGGTAATCTGTTGGCATTGGGTTCATCAGAGCCCAAAGATACAACGCGTTGGCATCGTAACCTTGGATGGATTTGACTACCTTTCCGCCCCTAATAAGCGTTTTGTCTACCTCGTGATACCTATGGAAAATTATAGAGGGACCCCCAACGATATTATCTCTAATCATTTTGTGTAGACTCGCCTGTTTGCTCGAACATAAACTAAACATTACACCCCTATCAACGGTCTTGAAAAGATACTTTAAACAAACACCCGGAACCGAAATGGCGTCTTTAAAACAGTCTACACCCCGCTCCCCATAAAAGCGAACCTGCTGCGCCAAGGCTTCTAAAAAGGGGACTACATCTTTGTTGTTATACCACACCAAAAAGTCCCTAAGTGTGGTCATGTTATTGTCCTGCCATACCTTTTTGCATAGAGCGTACTCCTCCTTGGAAATATTGGAATTTTTTAACGACGAATAAAACGCTTCGTGTGGGGGTAGTTCTGTCTCCTCCAACTTTTGGGGGTCGTCTATATATTCATAACAAAAGTAACCCTTTGTCTCACTAATCTTATAAGCGGCCAGATATTTACTATAGCTAAACCCGGGGGCTAGATAGTTTACTATATCTAAGAATTTTAGATTCGGCGTTGCAATACACATAAAGTTATTGTTTCTTTTAACTATAAACTTGAACGGTTTTGGTACTTTGTAGTCTACGTCCATTTTATCTTCCTCTTCTTCTTCTTCTTCTTCTTCTTCTTCTTCTTCTTCTTCTTCTTCCTCTTCTTCTTCTTCACCCACTTGGGCAGTGGCATCCATGAAGTGCTTTATTAAATAAGGTTTAATGACGTTGACGTCATATTTCCCCGAGTTAAACCCTATTACTGGAAGCTCTTTTAAATACTCATCAAACCTAACTACTATCTTGTCTTTATTCAGAGCATGGAGTTGAGTAAAAATACTTTCAAACCGAGCTCGCAACAACGAGTATGCCTTAGCAGCTATACCAGTGAGATAATCAACCATCTGACTAACTAAAACCTGTGGGTCACCCTTCGTTATGAAGCATATTGGGCCCTCCCACCCGGGGACATTTGACGCTATAGAGCAGGAGAGAGGGACGTGTTTGGCTACAAAGGTAGTCGAGTGCGTCTCTTTGGGAACATTCCCATTATCAAAATAACATTCATAATCGAATGTCGCCCTGAATGGGTAAATAAAACACGCTGGAGTACTTATTCCTTCAGCGCTGATTGCGTCCCATACACTTTCAGGTGAAGAATAAACACCACCTTTATATGTCTCTACAGCCATATCCCCATTACACGTTTTTTCGTGCTTATCCATACGCCAAAACTCTTTCCACAATTTCCCACATTTTCCACAAGAAAAGCTTTTACTAGCCCTGGAAAGATCGTTTATATAAAAGAAGTGATTTTTGTAAAGTAAAAGACGGAGAGTTTCACTATAACTACTACCACTTCTCAGGACAATACGCAAGGCTTGCTCAGTATCAAATTCAAAAATATCTATGTTTATTGAAAAACAATTTTCTAAGAGAGGCATTTCGGCAAGAGTTACACCCAGAAAGTTACCTAACTTTAGAGAGGGGTTAAACTGTTTGAAAAGTAGTCTTGAAGCCTTCCTAACATCAGTATTTGAAGCGCCTCGATGGACAGCTAGACAACGGAAGAAGCAGAGATTATCATTGTAAACTTTAGAATGGGAATCGGTTTGAAGGATATTAATACCATGATTTGATGCAATGTAGGGTGGGATATCTAGCAGACACCCTATAGGATAATCTTGAAGTTTATAAATATAAACACTCGTACTGACTAAGGCTTCTAAAGTATATTTGGTTGTCTCCCTGTTTTTATTTGCATACCCTAATATATCACTTTCATTTAATCTATCAACAAATGTTTCAAAATCATGTCTGTTGTTAACTAACAAAGGTTTGTCTAACCTTGTCGCATTATTCGAGCTGGCGTGAAAGTAACGCAGTCCCTGTGTCTCTCTATGTCTTAAGACTAGATGATGACTATAATTCACCTTGAAACGCTTTTTCTGGCCTTGGAAAATTGGGTTTACAAGGGTCTCCCAATCTATAGGAGTATCAGGCTGATGAAATATAGTGTACGTGTCCATGTATTTGTTCCTACGTTCATGTGTTCTAATAGCTAACCAGTTGTTCTTATATATCTTCTTAATATCTTGAGGTAACTTATTTAAAGAGTCTATTTCATTAATAAGTCTTGGTCTCTTTGAGGGTTCTTGAGTCGAACTCTTTACTGCCCGCTTGCGTGAGGTTGTCGATACCAGGGGACCGGCTTGCGTTGAGGGTGTTGAGGTGTCCACAGCTATGTCATGGCTAGAAAGATGTACTCGCAGATGGCTTGTTCCAGTGAAGCTTTGTTGACAAATGTGGCAGACATAGGGGGTAGCGCTGGCCTCTTTCGATGGTATATGATCGGCTGACACAGGAGTTGGTGACGCTGGAACTACCGATACAATAGAGGCAGGATGCTCTGTCTTGATATGTTTGGCAAGATTGTCAGCTCTATTATAAATTCGTTCACAAACATCACATTTGTATTCCTGACGCCCATGTACACTAGCAACGTGTCGTTTTGGTCCCGGCTCCGGGTGAAAGTTTTGGAGCAGAGATGACAAGTGTTAGACATCTATAGAAAAGAAATTGAAACATTACAACTAAAGAGTAAAGAACAGTAAACATTACAAGAAAAGTAAACAACAAGATACACAAACTATCGAAATTAGGTTACAAAAGTAACACGTGGATACTAAACAACCAACTTATCGAAAATAGGTTACTAAAGTAACATACTATAACATTAAAGATCTAATATAACACTTACTTTTTATGTGTTTGAAGGTACAAGACACATCCGTCGGCAACAACTGTAAGCGAAAGTCTGATTACAAGCTTCAAAGTCGCGTTATATATACGCCAGAAACACCGGAAGTGTTACTAAAAATAGAACTGACCGCTGATGCAATACCGGAAGTGTTACTAAAAATAGCTTTTGACTGCTGACGTGATGCCCGTGGAGTTTCTAAAAATAGATTTTGACCTATGATGCAATACCAGGCGACTTTATAGGAGTTTTTCCCTTGTCCCTTTATGAGGGGACGCTCATGAACCTGTTAGAAATAGTAAATTTAACCTAGTGGCATACCCCAGATGTTATATTAGACATCCCCATAGCAAAAATTTACTTAAAACTCACTTTTATGGTGGTTACCCCCTGACCCATTTTTGAGGGCTACGCCCATGAAACTGTTAAAATTAGTAAATTTAACAGCTAGGGTTACTCCAAACTTTATATTAACCATCTCCGTAACAAGAATTTACATAAAAACAACTTTTGAAATTACTACCCCTGTACCCATTTTTGGCGGTTATGCCCATGAAACTGTTAAAAATAGTAAATTTAACACCTAGACATACCCCAAACTTCATTTTAGTCATCCCCGTATCAAGAATTTACATAAAAACAACTTTTGAAATTACTACCCCTGTACCCATTTTTGGCGGTTACGCCCATGAAACTGTTAAAAATAGTCAATTTAACATATAGACATACCCCAAACTTTATATTTAGCAGCCCCGTATCAAGAAGTTACATAAAAACAACTTTTGAAATTACTACCCCTGTACCCATTTTTGGCGGTTACGCCCATGAAACTGTTAAAAATAGTCAATTTAACATCTAGACATACCCCAAACTTTATATTAAGCATCCCCGTATCAAGAATTTACATAAAAACACCTTTTGAAATTACTACCCCTGTACCCATTTTTGGCGGTTACGCCTATGAAACTGTTAAAAATAGTCAATTTAACATCTAGACATACCCCAAACTTTATATTAAGCATCTCCGTATCAAGAATTTACATAAAAACAACTTTTGAAATTACTACCCCTGTACCCATTTTTGGCGGTTGCGCCCATGAAATCGATAAAAAATTGAAATTTAACCTCTAGACATACCCCAAACTTTATATTAACCATCCCCATATCAAGAATTTACATAAAAACAAAGTTTGAAATTACTACCCCTGTACCCATTTTTGGCGGTTACGCCTATGAAACTGTTAAAAATAGTCAATTTAACATCTAGACATACCCCAAACTTTATATTAAGCATCTCCGTATCAAGAATTTACATAAAAACAACTTTTGAAATTACTACCCCTGTACCCATTTTTGACGGTAACGCCCATGAAATCGATAAAAAATTGAAATTTAACCTATTGGTATACCTCAAACATAATATTTGACACGCCCATGTATCAAATTTGCCTGAAAATTCAATCAAAAATTAGTAGTATAGATCTAGTGATAGGACCGTGGAAAGTGCGTTCAAACGCACCTAAATCCTTATATAAATAGTCTACACGCGCATCAACGCACATTTTTTTGGTGCGGTTTTTCCTTATATGAGAGTCTACCCGTACATGGAAGCACATTTTTTGGTGCGGTTTTTTCTTATATGAGAGTCTTCCCGGTCAATCACTAGATATATACTACTAATTTTTGATTGATTTTTCAGGCAAATTTGATACATGGGCGTGTCAAATATTATGTTTGAGGTATACCAATAGGTTAAATTTCAATTTTTTATCGATTTCATGGGCGTTACCGCCAAAAATGGGTACAGGGGTAGTAATTTCAAAAGTTGTTTTTATGTAAATTCTTGATACGGAGATGCTTAATATAAAGTTTGGGGTATGTCTAGATGTTAAATTGACTATTTTTAACAGTTTCATAGGCGTAACCGCCAAAAATGGGTACAGGGGTAGTAATTTCAAACTTTGTTTTTATGTAAATTCTTGATATGGGGATGGTTAATATAAAGTTTGGGGTATGTCTAGAGGTTAAATTTCAATTTTTTATCGATTTCATGGGCGCAACCGCCAAAAATGGGTACAGGGGTAGTAATTTCAAAAGTTATTTTTATGTAAATTCTTGATACGGAGATGCTTAATATAAAGTTTGGGGTATGTCTAGATGTTAAATTGACTATTTTTAACAGTTTCATAGGCGTAACCGCCAAAAATGGGTACAGGGGTAGTAATTTCAAAAGGTGTTTTTATGTAAATTCTTGATACGGGGATGCTTAATATAAAGTTTGGGGTATGTCTAGATGTTAAATTGACTATTTTTAACAGTTTCATGGGCGTAACCGCCAAAAATGGGTACAGGGGTAGTAATTTCAAAAGTTGTTTTTATGTAACTTCTTGATACGGGGCTGCTAAATATAAAGTTTGGGGTATGTCTATATGTTAAATTGACTATTTTTAACAGTTTCATGGGCGTAACCGCCAAAAATGGGTACAGGGGTAGTAATTTCAAAAGTTGTTTTTATGTAAATTCTTGATACGGGGATGACTAAAATGAAGTTTGGGGTATGTCTAGGTGTTAAATTTACTATTTTTAACAGTTTCATGGGCATAACCGCCAAAAATGGGTACAGGGGTAGTAATTTCAAAAGTTGTTTTTATGTAAATTCTTGTTACGGAGATGGTTAATATAAAGTTTGGAGTAACCCTAGCTGTTAAATTTACTAATTTTAACAGTTTCATGGGCGTAGCCCTCAAAAATGGGTCAGGGGGTAACCACCATAAAAGTGAGTTTTAAGTAAATTTTTGCTATGGGGATGTCTAATATAACATCTGGGGTATGCCACTAGGTTAAATTTACTATTTCTAACAGGTTCATGAGCGTCCCCTCATAAAGGGACAAGGGGAAAAACTCCTATAAAGTCGCCTGGTATTGCATCATAGGTCAAAATCTATTTTTAGAAACTCCACGGGCATCACGTCAGCAGTCAAAAGCTATTTTTAGTAACACTTCCGGTATTGCATCAGCGGTCAGTTCTATTTTTAGTAACACTTCCGGTGTTTCTGGCGTATATATAACGCGACTTTGAAGCTTGTAATCAGACTTTCGCTTACAGTTGTTGCCGACGGATGTGTCTTGTACCTTCAAACACATAAAAAGTAAGTGTTATATTAGATCTTTAATGTTATAGTATGTTACTTTAGTAACCTATTTTCGATAAGTTGGTTGTTTAGTATCCACGTGTTACTTTTGTAACCTAATTTCGATAGTTTGTGTATCTTGTTGTTTACTTTTCTTGTAATGTTTACTGTTCTTTACTCTTTAGTTGTAATGTTTCAATTTCTTTTCTACAGATGTCTAACACTTGTCATCTCTGCTCCAAAACTTTCACCCGGAGCCGGGACCTAAAACGACACGTTGCTAGTGTACATGGGCGTCAGGAATACAAATGTGATGTTTGTGAACGAATTTATAATAGAGCTGACAATCTTGCCAAACATATCAAGACAGAGCATCCTGCCTCTATTGTATCAGTAGTTCCAGCGTCACCAACTCCTGTGTCAGCCGATCATATACCATCGAAAGAGGCCAGCGCTACCCCCTATGTCTGCCACATTTGTCAACAAAGCTTCACTGGAACAAGCCATCTGCGAGTACATCTTTCTAGCCATGACATAGCTGTGGACACCTCAACACCCTCAACGCAAGCCGGTCCCCTGGTATCGACAACCTCACGCAAGCGGGCAGTAAAGAGTTCGACTCAAGAACCCTCAAAGAGACCAAGACTTATTAATGAAATAGACTCTTTAAATAAGTTACCTCAAGATATTAAGAAGATATATAAGAACAACTGGTTAGCTATTAGAACACATGAACGTAGGAACAAATACATGGACACGTACACTATATTTCATCAGCCTGATACTCCTATAGATTGGGAGACCCTTGTAAACCCAATTTTCCAAGGCCAGAAAAAGCGTTTCAAGGTGAATTATAGTCATCATCTAGTCTTAAGACATAGAGAGACACAGGGACTGCGTTACTTTCACGCCAGCTCGAATAATGCGACAAGGTTAGACAAACCTTTGTTAGTTAACAACAGACATGATTTTGAAACATTTGTTGATAGATTAAATGAAAGTGATATATTAGGGTATGCAAATAAAAACAGGGAGACAACCAAATATACTTTAGAAGCCTTAGTCAGTACGAGTGTTTATATTTATAAACTTCAAGATTATCCTATAGGGTGTCTGCTAGATATCCCACCCTACATTGCATCAAATCATGGTATTAATATCCTTCAAACCGATTCCCATTCTAAAGTTTACAATGATAATCTCTGCTTCTTCCGTTGTCTAGCTGTCCATCGAGGCGCTTCAAATACTGATGTTAGGAAGGCTTCAAGACTACTTTTCAAACAGTTTAACCCCTCTCTAAAGTTAGGTAACTTTCTGGGTGTAACTCTTGCCGAAATGCCTCTCTTAGAAAATTGTTTTTCAATAAACATAGATATTTTTGAATTTGATACTGAGCAAGCCTTGCGTATTGTCCTGAGAAGTGGTAGTAGTTATAGTGAAACTCTCCGTCTTTTACTTTACAAAAATCACTTCTTTTATATAAACGATCTTTCCAGGGCTAGTAAAAGCTTTTCTTGTGGAAAATGTGGGAAATTGTGGAAAGAGTTTTGGCGTATGGATAAGCACGAAAAAACGTGTAATGGGGATATGGCTGTAGAGACATATAAAGGTGGTGTTTATTCTTCACCTGAAAGTGTATGGGACGCAATCAGCGCTGAAGGAATAAGTACTCCAGCGTGTTTTATTTACCCATTCAGGGCGACATTCGATTATGAATGTTATTTTGATAATGGGAATGTTCCCAAAGAGACGCACTCGACTACCTTTGTAGCCAAACACGTCCCTCTCTCCTGCTCTATAGCGTCAAATGTCCCCGGGTGGGAGGGCCCAATATGCTTCATAACGAAGGGTGACCCACAGGTTTTAGTTAGTCAGATGGTTGATTATCTCACTGGTATAGCTGCTAAGGCATACTCGTTGTTGCGAGCTCGGTTTGAAAGTATTTTTACTCAACTCCATGCTCTGAATAAAGACAAGATAGTAGTTAGGTTTGATGAGTATTTAAAAGAGCTTCCAGTAATAGGGTTTAACTCGGGGAAATATGACGTCAACGTCATTAAACCTTATTTAATAAAGCACTTCATGGATGCCACTGCCCAAGTGGGTGAAGAAGAAGAAGAGGAAGAAGAAGAAGAAGAAGAAGAAGAAGAAGAAGAAGAAGAAGAAGAAGAAGAAGAGGAAGATAAAATGGACGTAGACTACAAAGTACCAAAACCGTTCAAGTTTATAGTTAAAAGAAACAATAACTTTATGTGTATTGCAACGCCGAATCTAAAATTCTTAGATATAGTAAACTATCTAGCCCCCGGGTTTAGCTATAGTAAATATCTGGCCGCTTATAAGATTAGTGAGACAAAGGGTTACTTTTGTTATGAATATATAGACGACCCCCAAAAGTTGGAGGAGACAGAACTACCCCCACACGAAGCGTTTTATTCGTCGTTAAAAAATTCCAATATTTCCAAGGAGGAGTACGCTCTATGCAAAAAGGTATGGCAGGACAATAACATGACCACACTTAGGGACTTTTTGGTGTGGTATAACAACAAAGATGTAGTCCCCTTTTTAGAAGCCTTGGCGCAGCAGGTTCGCTTTTATGGGGAGCGGGGTGTAGACTGTTTTAAAGACGCCATTTCGGTTCCGGGTGTTTGTTTAAAGTATCTTTTCAAGACCGTTGATAGGGGTGTAATGTTTAGTTTATGTTCGAGCAAACAGGCGAGTCTACACAAAATGATTAGAGATAATATCGTTGGGGGTCCCTCTATAATTTTCCATAGGTATCACGAGGTAGACAAAACGCTTATTAGGGGCGGAAAGGTAGTCAAATCCATCCAAGGTTACGATGCCAACGCGTTGTATCTTTGGGCTCTGATGAACCCAATGCCAACAGATTACCCAATTATTAGAAGAATGGAGACCGGGTTTAGGGTCGAAAAAGATAACTATTATGTCCAACAAAGTAGAGAGTGGTTAACGTGGGTCGCCCACCAAAAAGGGGTGGAGTTGAAAACTCAGTTTAACGGGAGGGAGTTTCGCTTAGGTGCTAGAAATATCCCTGTGGATGGGTGGGATAAATCCAATAGAAGAGGCTACAATTTTCATGGTTGTCTGTACCATGGTCACAAAGACTGTCCCCTCACCAAAGATAAAGATAGAAACCCTGTTAATAATAAGCCCTTGTTCGAGCTGTTTGAAAAAACATGTGAGATACACACCTACCTAACCGAGGAGGTAAAAGTTCCAGTAGAAGTTATGTGGGAATGTGAGTGGCAGGCTCTGAAAAAGTCTGACCCAACCATTAGGGCTTTCCTTTCTAAAGCCATCCCTAGAGCTAGACCCTCTTACTCTAAAGAAGGGCTCCCTCTCAGTGATAAACAGATTCTGGCTTCTGTTTCAGATGGGACATGTTTTGGTTTAGTGGAATGTGATCTACACGTCCCCGACCGTCTGAAGGAACATTTCAGTGAGATGACTCCAATTTTCAAAAATATTGACGTCACGCGTGCTGATATTGGCCCGTTTATGGGTGAATATGCCCTCAAACATAACTTGTTGTCAACCCCTCGTCGCACCCTAATAGGTAGTTATGTCGGGGAAAAAATTTTGTTGGCAACGCCACTGTTAAAATGGTATTTAGACCATGGATTGGTGGTAACAAAAATTTATCAAGTGATAGAATATCAACCGTCTAGTTGTTTTAGAAAGTTTGGCGAAATGGTTTCTGACGCTAGGAGGGCTGGTGATCTAGACGAGAATCAATCTATAGTAAGCGATACGATGAAGCTCTTAGGAAACTCAGCCTACGGGAAGACTCTAACCAATAAGGCCAATCATAGCGCTGTCTCGTACGTTCAGGGGGATGAGATATCGAAAATGATTAATAGTTCCCGGTTTAAAAAGATGACTGAAATAGGGGAGGATCTTTTTGAAATTGAGATGGAGAAAAAGAAAACTATTTGGGATTTACCCCTACAAATCGGTTTCTTCGTCTATCAATATGCAAAACTTCGTATGTTGGAATTTTATTATGACTTCCTTGATAAGTTTGTAGATAGGTCCAACTTTCAGTTATGTGAAACAGATACTGATAGTTTATACTTGGCGTTAAGTGCACCTAAGCTAGAGGATATAGTTAAGTCAGGTCTGCGGGATGAGTTTAATAGTGTATATAAAGACTGGTTTCCTGCCGAGTTTTGCGATGAACATACTAGCAAGACAGACTGTATAAACTGTAAGGGTGTTAAAGCATACACCAAACGAACGCCCGGGCTTTTTAAACTAGAGTACGAAGGGACAGCTCTTGTTAGCTTATGTAGTAAGACGTACCATTGTAGTGGGGATTACGATAAAATCAGTTGTAAAGGGCTAAGCAAGCAACACAACAAATTAGATAAAGATATGTTTTTAGAGGTTCTCGCTACGCAAAAGGCCAAGGGTGGGAAAAATGTAGGTTTCAAAGTCTTAAATAATTCTATATTTTCCTACAGTCAAACAAGAAATGCTCTTTCCTATTTCTATATAAAAAGAAAGGTAGCTGATGATAACGTCTCGACTATGCCTCTAGATATTTAACTCTTTACACTACCAGCTTAGCCTAACCAGGAATCTCTAACAGTTTCACCCCTTATGATTCATCGACGCCACATAGCTAAGCAGACATCCAACTACATAGGTATAACTAAATGTTATCCTTGTACTATATATTTACTTCGTGTACTGAATATTTTTGTAATGTTATATAATATCAATGTATGTTATACACCTATTGAGATAATAAAAGAATAAAATATATCTTTGTCTTCTGTTTTATATTGATTGTTTTTCATTGATGTTGTATAATCTACTAACCTATCACTAACGATCAAGTACATAAAGAACTCCAAAGTCAGCATACACCAGACATAAACAGGTCACTTCCGGGGTCACTGGGACCAGCGGTCACGGTTAACTCCCCCAGCGCCTACAGTACATTAGGCGCGCCGCGCGCCTACTATATATCTTTGTTAATTTACGGGCCAAATGCTAATCAAATCCTTCCTGATATACTACTTAAAGCTGGTGAACATATTTTTGACGTTACTCAAAATTTAGTATTTCTGGTGCCAATTCGCCAGATTTCTTGTTATGTGAACGTTAGAACGTTGTGTGAATCAAAACAAGGTCACACTTTGAGTAAATAAAAACCAGTCCAACTTGTGTGAATCAGAAATGGGTCAAACTTTGTGTAAATCAAAACAAGGTCCAACTTGTGTGAATCAGAAATGGGTCAAACTTTGAGTAAATCAAAACCAGGTCCAACTTGTGTGAATCAGAAATGGGTCAAACTTTGAGTAAATCAAAACCAGGTCCAACTTGTGTGAATCAGAAATGGGTCAAACTTTGAGTAAATCAAAACCAGGTCCAACTTGTGTGAACCAGAAATGGGTCAAACTTTGTGTAAATCAAAACAAGGTCCAACTTGTGTGAATCAGAAATGGGTCAGACTTTGAGTAAATCAAAACCAGGTCCAACTTGTGTGAATCAGAAATGGGTCAAACTTTGAGTAAATCAAAACCAGGTCCAACTTGTGTGAATCAGAAATGGGTCAAATTTTGTGTAAATCAAAACAAGGTCCAACTTGTGTGAATCAGAAATGGGTCAAACTTTGAGTAAATCAAAACCAGGTCCAACTTGTGTGAATCAGAAATGGGTAAAACTTTGTGTAAATCAAAACAAGGTCTAACATTGTGTGAATTAAAATAAAATCGAACTTTGTAGAAATCAAAACAAGGTCCAAATTTGTGAGAATCAACAATGGGTCAAATTTTGTGTGAATCAAAAAATTGGTCAAACTTTGTGTGAATCAAAACAAGGTCATACTTTGTGTAAATCAAAACAAGGTCCTACTTTGTGTAAATCAAAACAAGGTCACACTTTGAATAAATCAAAACCAGGTCCAACTTGTGTGAATCAGAAATGGGTCAAACTTTGTGTAAATCAAAACAAGGTCTAACAGTGTGTGAATCAAAACAGGGTCCTACTTTAAGTGAATCAAAACAAGGTCCTACTTTGTGTAAATCAAAACAAGGTCCTTCTTTGTGTAAATCAAAACACGGTCCTACTTTGTGTAAATCAAAACAAGGTCTACTTTGTGTAAATCAAAACAAGGTCCTACTTTGAGTAAATCAAAGCAATATCAAAATTTGTGTGAATAAAGATAACATTAGGAGTCAACAAGAGTATACAAAAGTATACTCCGTGTCACTGGTATTGTCCTTTGTCACTCTGGCGACCGCAGCCGCTATACTTTGGAAAATCGCCTCATAGTCCAGTATGTTTCGCTGACCCCGAGAGGTATGAATGTATCACACTCATACGCATAGTTTCCTTTTGGTTGCTCCTTCCCTTTTGCATAGCCTTCTCTACTACACATATTTGGGTTCATTGGTCTACTTACTATGTCATGCTATTTATAGTTCTTCTCCTCTAGTCCTTTATGAGACACTTCGGTGTTCTCCTCTATACCTTTTTTTTCTGTGCTCCTTACCCCTCATTTGATTTATTGTACCCCACTCTCAGACATCTCACTCTTACCGTCTTTTGAGCACCTGTTAGTCTATTCGATTCTTTCTCCTTTGTGTTTGCACACTGACCCCTGTGTGAACTCCTCGAGTTCTGTGTGCATTTGCGTACACTTTTGCACGTTTCTCTACGTTCACGACAGCCGCACTTGGTTGCTATTCCTTTTGGTTTTGAGAGGATAGTGTATTTTGTTTTCTTTAACACATTTCGATTGTTTTTGTTTTGGTTGTTTCGTTATTAGTTTTGTGTGTGTGTTTTTTTTTGTTCCTGATGAAGGCCTATTGGGCCGAAACGTTGTTTAGTCTGTGTCGTCCACTTATCACGTAAAGCTTCTTACATACTATTTTTTTCCCCTCCTATTCAGCTTTCCTAGTTTCCGGTTGTTTCCAAAATGGAGGAATTATTTTTCTCCGGCTTGGTATAGAACCGTTGATCAGAGGTTTAACAAGCCGCTATCGTAAAAACGATGTTGTTAATGAAACGTAGACCTGATACAGAATGTGTTGACTTCACCTTGAGTGAAATAGAAACCACCTTAAAGCTAATGACCAATAACAAGGCTGCTGGAGAGGATAAGTTAACAGCTGAGATCCTCAAGGCAATTGATAGCCATAATTTAATACATCTCCAAAAAATGTTCAACATCATTTGGAAAACAGAGAAGACGCCTCATAAATGGAAAAAAGGAATCATTGTTAAGATCCCAAAAAATGGCAATCTTAGAGATTGTAACAACTGGAGAGGCGTGACACTTTTGTCAGTTGCCTCAAAGTTATTCTGTAAAATCATCCTAAATAGAATAAAGGATTCAATAGATACAGTAATGCGTGAAGAACAGGCTGGGTTTAGAAAAGGGAGAAGCTGTCTTGACCACATTTTCACTCTACGACTTATATTGGAGGAACACATTGAAAAGCAAAAACCTTTTGTACTTAACTTCATCGACTTCAAAAAAGCATTTGATAGTATTCATAGAGATTCTTTGTGGAAAATTCTGAAGCAATATGGTTTACCATCAAAAATCATAAATATTATCAAAGACATGTATGATGGTTACACATGTGCAGTTCGAACAGAGGAAGGACTGAGCGAATGTTTCCCAATAGAAACTGGGGTTAAACAAGGATGTATTTTATCGCCCTTGTTATTTGGAATTGTTATGGAATTCATAATGAAGAAATGCTGCACTGGTAATAAAGGCATCGAATGGATACAAGGAGACCATTTGGAGGACCTCGACTTTGCTGATGACATAGTTCTCATCAGCAGTCAGATAAAAACGATGCAGGAAAACACAAATGAACTATCATCAATAGCCAGCAAAATTGGGCTTGAGGTCAATCATGAAAAGACTAAAGTCATGAAAAGTTTAATTCCAACAAGTGACAAAATATACATGGAAAACAAACCAGTAGAAGAGATCGATCACTTTATCTATCTTGGAAGTCACATTGATCGAGAAGGGGATACGAGCAAAGAAATTAGAATCAGACTGGCTAAAGCAGCAATGTCTTTCAGAAGCCTTGAAAAGTTGTGGAAATCAAAACTCATTAGCACAAACACAAAACTTAGGCTATTCAAATCAAATGTACTATCAACCCTTACGTATGCGTGTGAAAGCTGGAAAACAACAAGAGATATAGAAACAAAATTGAACGCATTCGAAAATAAATGTCTAAGGAAAATACTTGGTATAGAATGGAACGAATTCAAAACAAACGAGGAAATTAGAGAAATCGCCAATCAACCACTAATATCTTCAGTAATAAAGAAAAGACGATGGTCATACGTTGGACATGTGATGAGAAGAGATAATAATCGAATAGCAAAGCAAGCCCTCATATGGGAAACAACAGGTAAAAGAAAAAGAGGAAGACCCAGGGAGACACTGAGAAGAACATTGATGAGAGAGGCAAGAGCAGCAGGAATCGGCTCCCTCAATGAGATAGAACTGCTTGCACAGAACAGAGACAGATGGCGAGATTTGATAAAATATCTTTAAAAGAAAACTGCTAGAACAAAAATTCATATAGGAGAAGGTGTATCTTGGTCTACGCCCTATGGGCCGGTTACGGCTCGAAAGGTCAATAGATAGATAGATAGATTCAGCTTTACTGCAGCTTCGCATTTTTATGCCTTAACACTATACAAAAGTACTCAAAGTGCTAAAAAATGTCACCTAAAGTTGAATGTGTTTCGCCGAAGGCCTAGATACCGCCAAGTTGTGTATGTTATGCCTAAGAGCCTAGATACAGCCAAGTTGTGTATGTTATGCCTAAGAGCCTAGATACAGCCAGGTTGTGTATGTTATGTCTAAGAGCATAGATACCGTCAAGTTGTGTATGTTATGTCTAAGAGCCTAGATACCGCCAAGTTGTGTATGTTATGCCTAAGTGCCTAGATACCGCCAAGTTGCGTGTTATGTGTAAGAGCCTAGATACAGCCAAGTTCTGTATGTTATGCCTAAGAGTCTAGATACAGCCAAGTTGTGTATGTTATGTCTAAGAGCCTAGATACCGCCAAGTTGTGTATGTTATGTCTAAGAACCTAGTTACCGCCAAGTTGTGAATGTTATGTCTAAGAACCTAGTTACCGCCAAATTATGTATGTTATGTCTAAGAACCTAGTTACCGCCAAGTTGTGTATGTTATGTCTAAGAACCTAGTCACCGCCAGTTGTGTATGGTATGCCTAAGAACCTAGATACAGCCAAGTTGTGTATGTTATGCCTAAGAGCCTAGATATCGCCAAGTTGTGTATGTTATGTCTAAGAGCGTAGATACCGCCAAGTTGTGTAAGTTATGCCTAAATGCCTAGATACCGCCAAGTTGTGTATGTTATGTGTAAGAGCCTAGATACAGCTAGGTTGTGTATGTTATGCCTAAGATTGTAGATACAGCCAAGTTGTGTATGTTATGTCTAAGAGCCTAGATACCGCCAAGTTGTGTATGTTATGTCTAAGGGCCTAGATACCGCCAAGTTGTGTATGTTGTCTCTCTCTCTCTCTCTCTCTCTCTGCGTTCAGGACTCAATCAGAGTAAGGATTCCAGACTCTCATATGAAGTCAGCAGTCAAGCTAAGTATGTTGATCGCCCCCACAGACAGAACATCACAATTAGAGTCTGTCAGATCCACTCTGACTGAATACCCGTTAATACGTTGCACTGTGTTCTGCGCCAGTTGCCCAGTGCATCCGATTTCAGCCAGCATTTTATTCGGGTTTGCTTTCTCTAGCATTTAATTGTCACACAGACACGGGCACACAAAGATGTGAGATGTGACTAACACAGACATGCACACACAAAGATATGAGATGTGACTAATACAGACATGCACACAGCGATACGAGGCATGACTAACACTGACACACATCAAGATATATGACACATGACTAACATAAGCATGCACATAAAGATATGAGATATAACTGACATTGACATGCACACACAAAGATATGACACATGCTTAACATAGACATGCACACAAAGATAAGAGATATGACTAACATAGATATGCACACACAAAGATATTAGATGGGACTAACATAGCCATGCACACACAAGGATATGAGATGTGACAAACACAGACATGCACACACAAAGATATGAGATATGACTAACATAAACATGCACACAAAAGATATGAGATAACACTAAGTCAGACATGCAAACACAAAGATATGACATATGACTAACACTGGTACACACTAAGATATGAGATATGACTAAACACAGACACACATAAAGATATGAGACATGATTAACACGGACACACCGAGATATGAGATATAACTAACATGACACACACCAAGATATGAGCCATGGCCAGCACACACAAGCTAAGATATGAGCCATGGCTAGGACAGAAACACAGCAAGATATGAGCCATGGCTTCACTAAAAAACACCAAAAAATGAACCATGTCTAGCACAGAAACACATAAAGTGCCCATATGCTTGGGCTTGTTGTAGTCGGCAGACTCTTCTGAACGTGGGAATCACAGGCTTCGTTAAACAGTTGTCCGGAGATTTGAGAATGCAGTCTGACCCAAAGAACGTTCTCTTGCATGTACAGATTCCCGATCGACTGTTGACAGGTGTCGTTGAAACAGCTGTCCGGACATTTGAGAGTACATATGATGTCACAGCCATCAGAGCACATCTGTTCGCACTGCAGCCCAAAATTACCATCGGGACAAGCGTCATTACTGGTATAGCCAAGATTTTTACATTGTAGGCATTTTCCAGATTTTTCCTCAAATAAAGGACAGACACTGAGACAAGACCCGGAACAGTCGTGTCCATAAATCCCATGTGAACAGTAGCCGTGACAAGTACCGATGATGACATTGCAGCCTTTACTACACCCACTACACACTGCACAAAACGACCAAGAATGCTCATTCAGACAATAGGTGTCTGTAAATGTCTGCACCCCACACACCGCCAGTGCACTGTCGGCCTGCGAAACGGCAGGCGAGAACTCAATCTCAATGTTGTCTAAGAGCATAGATACCGCCAAGTTGTGTATGTTGTCTAAGAGCATAGATACTGCCAAGTTGGGTATGTTGTCTAAGAGCCTAGATACCGCCAAGTTGTGTATGTTGTCTAAGAGCCTAGATACCGCCAAGTTGTGTATGTTGTCTAAGAGCCTAGATACCGCCAAGTTGGGTATGTTGTCTAAGAGCCTAGATACCGCCAAGTTGGGTATGTTGTCTAAGAGCCTAGATACCGCCAAGTTGTGTATGTTGTCTAAGAGCCTAGATACCGCCAAGTTGTGTATGTTGTCTAAGAGCCTAGATACCGCCACGTTGGGTATGTTGTCTAAGAGCCTAGATACCGCCACGTTGGGTATGTTGTCTAAGAGCCTAGATACCGCCACGTTGGGTATGTTGTCTAAGAGCATAGATACCGCCAAGTTGTGTATGTTGTCTAAGAGCCTAGATACCGCCAAGTTGTGTATGTTGTCTAAGAGCCTAGATACCGCCAAGTTGTGTATGTTATGTCTAAGAGCCTATATATCGCCAAGTTGTGTACGTTATGTTAAGAGCCTAGATACCGCCAAGTTGTGAATGTTATGTCTAAGAACCTAGTTACCGCCAAGTTGTGTATGTTATGTCTAAGAACCTAGTTACCGCCAAGTTGTGTATGTTATATCTAAGAGCCTAGACACCGCCAAGTTGTGTATGTTATGTTTAAGAGCCTAGATACCGCCAAGTTGTGAATGTTATGTCTTAGAACCTAGTTACCGCCAAGTTGTGTATGTTATGTCTAAGAACCTAGTTACCGCCAAGTTGTGTATTCTATGTCTAGGAACCTATTTACCGCCAAGTTGTGTATTGTATGTCTAGGAACCTATTTACCGCCAAGTTGTGAATGTTATGTCTTAGAGCCTAGTTACCGCCAAGTTGTGTATGTTATGTCTAAGAACCTAGTAACCGCCAAGTTGTGTATTCTTTTTCTCGGAACCTAATTACCGCCAAGTTCTGTATTCTATGTCTAAGAACCTAGATATCGACATGTTGGGTGTGTATGGCAAATTTTATTTATTTACATATCTGTGTGTGTGTTGTTTGTTGTTCCTACTGAAGGCCCATCGAAACGTCGTTCAAATTTGTGTCGTTCATTAATTACTCTGGTACATTAGTTTACATATTCTCTACGGATGACCAAAAATACCGCAGTAAACTCGTTAATGTATCATACTCGCACAAACATACATTCAAAAAGCTATCTTTTCTTACGGAATGCTAGAGTTAAAAGCATGTATTCCAGTTACCGAGCTGGAAACAAATTGATACCTGACGTTTGCTTAGCAAAGAAATGGCGCTCTATCAGAGAACCATAAGCACAACTCTCACATAAAGTGTTTCTGCATGTCATATATTTACTAGCAAATCTTTGCTCAACTTTTAGTGATATATATGGATTGTGTAGATTAGAGCCAAACAATACAAAGAAAGATGATAAGGAACGTGTGAAATAGAATAATAAAATAGCGAAAACAAATTAATCGATGCTCAAATCCATACATTTACATTCTGTTGTCTTCATAGGACACAGTTTAGAAATGCTGCATTAGTTTCTTTGAAGTTTAATTACTGTGTATACTACGGAGATGCCAGTACATAGTAGAACACATTAAAACAAATAAGATCGGTTCATAGACTGATGAATGAGTAGTCAACCAATCAATGAGCAAAGACTTAGGTATGAGTTTTCAAGCAGAGAATGGATTTGCGGTGAGTTACCTGACATCCATATGGGCCCACCTTCCAAGAGTGTCAAGAAAGCAGAGGACCGAAATACTTTCTTTGCAAAGTGGTGGAAGTAGAGATACAGGAGGCATTTCTAATGATCATTTGCTTTCTGTTGGAGAGATGCATTTATTGAGTTTCCTGTCACGTACGTGTAGAGGCGATAAAAGTTAATCAGCACAATAATGAAGGCATGGTAGAAGTTTAGATTGGTAAAGTGTTATCCTTACTGCAAAAGCAACACTTTAACCCACATGCGTAAACACTTGCTACTTCTCAGGCAATCAAAAATACTATACCACAACTTGCAAACAGCCGAGTCAACACAAAACATTGAATGTTAAACACATGCCATGTGTGAGCTCATTGAATGGTAGCAAGTTGTCGGATACACGAAATAAAAGGGACTAAAGTCATCGACCTGGCACAAATCATCAATAATATGTCAAGTCACGCACGCGCTCTGTTCAAGTCTAGTTATGGTCTGTCGTCAATACCCCAGACTGTGTCTCAAAACAATATTACCTTTCTCCAGGATTTTCCTTGTGTCTGGACAAAGAAATCATTCATTAATTACCTGTTCAATTAAATATGCTAGTCTTAGTGACAGTTTGGGGAGTTTAATAACATTATCTTGACGCCGATGAGGCTCTTTACTGCCGAAAACTTTCAGCGGCTGTATCTGTCGTCGACATAGTCAAACCTGGAGAGTTCATGTTGTCAGCAGTTTTCAAAGTAGAAAATACAAACTATCTGCCCGAAATATTTCTCTTTCTATTTTCTCTCTTCACTGTACATAATTTTTTTAAAAATTCCGCCCTTGCTTTCTCTAATTCTAACTCACTTCTTTCCTCCACTCTTCTTTTCTGTATTTCAGCCTCACTCTTTTGCTCCACTCCTCTTTTCTATATTTCCGCCTCACTGTTTTCCTCCACTCCTCTTTTCTATATTTCTGCTTCACTCCTTTCCTCCACTCCTCTTTTCTATATTTCTACCTCCCTCCATCTTTTAACCATTTTCTATATTTCTGTCTCAGCCCCCCCCCCCCCCTCTCGCCTTCCACTCTCTATTTGTGTCTCTCTCCTTCCCTTAAACATTTTTTTCTCTACCTTTCTTCCTCCTTCTTTCCTCCCTTCTTTTCTCTCCATATCTTTCTCCATCTTTCTTTCTCTAATCCATCTTCCCTCATTCTTTCCCCCTATTTTCAATAATTTTGCTGCCTCACTCATTCTTTCAATTCACATTTTCTGCCCACATTTCCACTGCTCCCCCCCTCCCCCATGTCATCTTCTCCCGTCAATGTTTCCTTCCTTGTCGTCATATTTTTTTTTCCTTCCTTGGTTCTTCTTCCTCCCTACATCACCTTTTTTTCTGTTTCCCCTCACACAAGACCGACATGGCTCAGTGCTTAGACGGTTGGTTTCTACTAACGATTGTTCTTGGTTTAAAGCCACTTTGAGATTTTTGTTACTTTTAGACAATAACATTTAACAATATGAGATGTAGCTTTGCCGTACCTTATTCGTTGTTTTTATTGAGTATTTCTACTACAAACATTCATATGTTATGATAACTTGTTAAATAGTTCTGAAATGTGTTTCATCAATCATGTATTGCTGTTACAAACCAGTGGTCCTCAAACTGTAGACGCGACATGCTCTTCTTCTCCCAATCCTGATCTTCAAACAGAAGACCAATTGTATTATTGAGGTATGAAGAGTTAAAATGAGCCAAAAATAAAATACCACCACCAGGTTTATTTTTGTTGTGGGACCACATAAGCGTCATTCAATATAGAGCATTATTTTAAATAGCCTTCTTAATAGAAAAAAAAACGATAACAAACAATCCTATACCTTTTTAGCTCCCAGTAGAGCATAGATCTTCAACAAACACTTTCCAAATCTTTCTGTTTTTTTGCCATTCTTTTAAAATCATTCCATGTCTTCCGCATCTTCTTCATCTCTGCTTCTATCTGTCTTCTCCAAGAGTTCTTTGGTCTTCCTCTTTGTCTTTCCCCTGGGGATTCCAAAAAAGGTCCTGTTGTATAATACTCTCAGTTGCCTTCAGCAGTGTGTGTCCTATCCAGCGCCGTCGTCTTCGCTGTATCTCTTTATCCACTGGCATTTGACTGGTACATTTCCATAATTCTATATTAGTGATTTTGTCCTGCCATTTCCATCCTTTTATTCTGCGTAAGCATCCATTAATGAAAGTCTGTATCTTCGTGATTGTCAATTTTGTTGTTCTCCATGCTTCACGGCCATATAATAGACCGTCTTAACATTTGAGTTGAAAATTTTTATTTTTGTATTTAACCTAATTTCTTTGGATTTCCATATGTTTCCCAGTGCAGTGAAAGCTCCTGTTGCTTTTCATATCCTTATTTTGGTATCATTTCCTGTTCCTCCCTCTTTATCTATATTACTACCCAGATATATGTAAGATTGTACGTCTAGTAGAGGTATTTCTCCTAGTTTTATTTGGTTATTGCCAACTGCATTAATTTTCATAATGTTGGTCTTATCTTTATTAATCTTCAGTCCTAGGTGTTGTGATCTCTCATCAAGTATGCTCATTTAATCCTGCATGTGTTGATGGCTGTGTGATAGGAGAGCTATATCATCAGCAAAGTCTAAATCATCAAGTTGTTTGGTCAGTGACCACTGGATCCCATTTCTATTGTTTTGAGTTATTTTCATAATCCAATCTATGGCCAGTAGAAAGAGAAATGGAGACAGAAGGCAGCCGTGCCTTACTACTGTTCTTATTTCAAATGCTTCTGTAAGCTGCCCTTCATGAACTACACTACATTTCGTTCCTTCATACATTGTTTTTTATCAGGTTAATAAACTTTATGGGGATTCCGTAATGACTCATCAACTTCCAAAGCATTCTTCTGTCTAAACTATCAAATGCCTTTTCGTAATCTATGAATCCAATATAAAGTGGGGATTTTAGTTCTAAACTTTGTTCAACTATTATACGTGGAGTAGTTATTTGATCAGCACATGATCTGTTCTTCCTAAAACATGATTGTTAATCTCTCAAATGTTTCTCTATGGCCTCTTTTAGTCTCTCCAGAATGATTCTGTTTAATATTTTTCCTGGCACTGATAGTAGCATAACCCCCCTATAATTTGTGCACTCCTGTAAACTTCCTTTCTTTGGTCGTTTGATCATATAACCTTCTTTCCAGTCTTTAGATATTTCTTCCCTCTCCCAAATTTTATCTAATAGAAATTGTAACATCTTGGTAGAGGTGTTAATATCTGCTTTGATGGCTTCCGAAGGAATTTCATCTGGTCCTGTTGCTTTATCATTTTTTAATAGTTTGATGGCTTTCATTATTTCTTCTTTGCTTGGTTTTCCACAGTTAACGTGTAACTCTTCTTCTGCTGGTAGTATATCTGGAGGATTATTTGAGCCGGGTCTGTTCAAAAGTTCTTCAAAGTGCTCTTTCCATCACACCATTTGTTCCCTTATATTACTAAGCAGATTTCCTTTCTTATCTTTAATAAAGGTATTGATCTGTTTGTATTTTCCACTCAATTTCTTTGTGCTGTTGTACAGTTCTTTCATATTCCCTTTATTTGCTGCTTCTTCTGCCTCTTTAATTAGTTCATCTATATATTTCCTCTTATCCCTTTTAATGCATCTTCTCACTTCTTTGTTCACCTCTGTGTAAGCTTCCTGTGCCTTGGCTTTATTACTTCTTGTTTTGCTTTTATTTATGTCTGCTTTCTTGTTCTTTCTTTCTTTAATTTTATCCAGGGTCTCTGCTGTCATCCATGCCTTATTCTGGCGTTCTGCTTTTCCCCAGTGTTTCTTCGCATGTCTCTTTCCATATATCTTTTACCTGTTTCCAATGATCTTCTATATTTATTGTATTTTCTAGTTGGAGGACTTGGTATTTGTGATCAATTTGATTTTCCCTTCTATGATCTGGTGACACCATGCAGCTTTGTGTATTCTTTTATGTTGGAATATTGTTCCTCCTAGGCTCACTTGATTAAGGGCACAGAAATTCACCAATATCTCTCCATTCTCGTTTATATCTCCAAGTCCATGTTTCCCATAATCTCTTCGAAGCCTATGTTGTCTGATCCTACTTTAGCATTTAGGTCTCCCATCAAGATTATAATATCCTTGGCTCATCTTGCATCCATCTGACATTGTGGCTGTTTATAGAATTCATCTTTAACTAAATCATACTTATCGTTGGTTTGTGCATAGCATTGGATATTGTGTATTTTTTATTTTGTTTTTGGTTGTTTAAAATTTTGCTCTCATTAGTCTTGGGAGCCGCGATAGCTCAGTGGTTAGTGGACTGAACTACAAAGGACAAGAGGTAGGGTTCGATCCTAACCGACGGCATCCGATTCAGCCAGCCTTTAATGGGTACTTCCAGGTTCCTGGTGTCCTGATAATAAAATCATCACTCCTGTATTTAGTTTTATTCTCACATTCCCAGAATATCTATTTTCTAATTTCTCATTTTTACTGCTACCTGTGCAGCTTTTCCCTATTCGTTTAGGGTACGTATATTCCAGGTGCCGATTCTGGAGGATTTCCTGGAAGACAAAAGGGTAGTCGGCAACCCGGACGGTTTTCTCCTGCTTGCGTCATACGTCTCTTAGACAGAGAACCCTTATCTTTCCTGGATGGCGGATTTACTTTTTGATAACAAACAATATTGCGACAATATTTTTCTTATCAAACATAGTCTCATATAGTAGAATCCTTCTCAAGGTCTCTATTATTAGTAAAATAAAAAGATTGTATATTATAAATATGAATCTTATTATAGAATTATACATTAAAAATAATATACCAGTTGAATATTGATAGTAATACAGGCAACATTAGCACAGAAATCATGTAAAAAAAAGTACCCCCCCCCCCCCGTCACGCCAAGTGGCGTATAGGGAAATATGGTGTTAGTGACCCTATATTTTACAGACCTTCAGCACATGATTTTTGGGGTAATGTGGTCGGTATTACGCCCGTGCTGCTTTACTTTCCCAGAAATAATCCGGTACCCATTTAAGGCTGGGTGAACCCGGAGCCGTCGGTTGGGATCGAACCCTACCCCTTGTCCGTAGTAGTCCAGTTCACTAACCACTGAGCTATCGCGGCTCCCACTAATTTTTAGGGAATTAGTAAAACCCAGGTGTCCTCGCCAGGGAACGAACCCCGGCTGTTGCCGTGGTAAGCCAACCGCCTATCGATTGCGCTAACCGGACACCCACAGAAATCATGTGCCGAAGGTAAATAAAAGAGATGGGAACTAACAGCACATTGCCTATACATCACGAGGCGTGTCGGGGCTCTATACCTATACCTTAATAATGATAGTTTGGGGTGATGGTATATGGAAGGAAATGGAAGTTTGCAATAAGTAATTAGCAGTATCGTTTACTCGTATATACAGGAAAGGAATTTTTCTGCCTTACTTTCTGTCCTTATCTTAAAGTGTGTTTCTAAAACAACGGTTATTTATTTGTTGACAGTTTTTATCATTGATAATTTCTGCAGGAACTTAATGTTTAGTTCTGCTTTTCATTGCTTTAATATATATCTTTTTTTTTTGCGGAAATGCCTGATCGCCTTTATAAAATCATTGTTTAATCTTCGCTATAAATGTATCTGCAGGTGTGTCTCTTATTCCCGTTGACGTTGTTAAGTCATTTGTAACTGAGGTCCCCCAGGTTCTACCTAATTTGGTTTCTAGGTTTCTATGAGTAATATCAACTGCAGATCAGTAGCGATTTAAGAGGTAGATTTCGATCCCAACCGATGGCTTCCGGGGTTCACCCAGCCTTAAATGGGTACCGGATTTTTTTTTCTGGGAAAGTAAAACGGCACGGGTTGTAATACCGACAACATTACCCCAAAAATGTGCTGAAGGTCTGTAAAATTTATGGTCACTAACCATTTATATTTCCTATATATATATATATATATATTCATATATTTATACATAAATATTATAAATATAATATTTTATAATATAATTATTATTATAATATTTTATATATAATTTTTTTATAATATAAATATATACATATTTATATTCCCTAAACACCACATGGCGGGACGGGGGCTCATTACTTTTTATTCAGTAGCGATTTAATGACGACAGATAAATTAATTCTAGAATGCTACCAAATCATTCTGGATTCAAAGGTTAGTTATAACCCTATTTTATTTTCTTTTAGATCTTAATTTAGATATATGTTTTACAGCCTTTATTCTTAATTATAAAACTTTTCCAATATCAGCTATTTAATTTCTTTTAGTGTAAACAAAGTAAAAGTAATGTACCCCGTCACGCCAAGTGGTGTATAGGGAAATATGGTGTTAGTGACCCTATATTTTACAGACCTTCAGCACATGATTTTTGGAGTAATGTGGTCGGTATTACGCCCGTGCTGCTTTACTTTCCCAAAAAAATTCCGGTACCCATTTAAGGCTGGGTGAACCCGGAAACCGTCGGTTGGGATCGAACCCTACCCCTTGTCCTTTGTAGTCCAGTTCACTAACCACTGAGCTATCACGGCTCCCTAGTATAAACAAAAATCTCCCAAAATAAGGAGCCAGTATTTTGTAATTAAACATGAATGTGAACGTCAAATGTCAATAACTAAGTATAAAATATGACAGCCTAATTCTTCCTATTTATATATAAAGTAGATCTGACGCTGTCACCAACTGTCAATGTCAATGTATTCTCTCTCACAAGACAATTTAAAAAACAAAGTTATCTTTGACAGCCCTTAAGCTTCAAAACTTCAGAAAGCCATAATATGGTTGGTCTTTTCAAATCAAGCCGTAATCAGAATATCAACAAACACCATGCATATTTGCGTAGGTGATCATGTCTCTCCATAACTTCCTATCTCACCAGCTATTAATCAATTCTCTTTTTGATTTTCAACCAAACTATTCTAATAAACTGTCTTGAATTTTTATTTTTAGTTATTTATTTTTTCTGTGGGGGTGGGGAAAGGGGGGGGGGGGGCCTCTAATTCTTCCCTCAGTGTTTTCAAGTTGTCCCTATATACTTTACAAGAGGTCGAGGTCTATCCTGATCGACGGCTTCCCGGTTCACCCAGCCTTAAATGGGTGCCGGATTTTTGCTTGGGAAAGTAAAGCGGCAATGGCGTAATATCGACCACACTATCCCAAATATTATGTGCCGAAGGTCTGTAAAAATTATGGTCACTAACACCATATTCCTTATACTCCACTTGGGGGCTCTTTACTTTTACTTACCTATATACTCTAGTTTTTCCTTTTTTGTTACCTGGCCAGCGAATGGTGCCCCCCCCCCCCCCACCCCCTTCTGATGTTCAAAAATTATACTTCTTTTTGCGTCGGTCACTTTTAGAATGTTCTCATTGCGCTTTTTGACTGTCCAGGGTATCCTCAACATTCTTCTGTAAAATCACATTTCTATGGCTTTCAACTATTTTCTTGTTGAAGATTCACATCCATACCTTACCATTGGCTTCACATAACAGTTCTTATTTTCATTGACAAAAATTGACTCCATAATATCATTGTCATTCTTTCTAGTGTTGTCTGAGCTATTGTGACCCTGACCTCTGTTGTTCATCTAATATTCAAAGTTCACATCCTCAAAGTATTTAAATTCATTAATATCTTGTTATACTGTCCTATTAATCCCGCACTAAATAAATAGAAAATAAACTGGATGCGTTTGAAAACAAATGTTTGAGGAAATATTTCGTAAACCATAGAATGAGTTCAAGAGTAGTGCAAAAATAAGAGATAACATAAAGCATCCAAAACTATCAACTATAATAAAGAGAAGTGGCTGGCCATATAACGGTCATTTGATGAGAAGAGACAACAAAAGAATCTCAAACCACGCCATCAAATGGGAACCAGATGGTAAGAGAAAGAAAGAAGTCGACCTAGAGAAACACTAAAAGATCATTAAAACGAGAGGCAACAACAATAGGCACCAGCTTCCTCGTCGAGATTGAACTCCCCCAGAACAGAGTTGTGTGGCAAGAAACAATGCGGGTCCTGTGGAAGGTCTGACAGTTGAATGATCGTCAGATATAGGCGTCTATCATGTCTGCCCTATTCGGCTCGAAAAGACAATCATCATCATCATCAAGTACCGGGCCTACTGGCGTAGGTGGCATGTCTCGCCACAATTTTCGATCTCGACAGTTTTTTATCATTTCTGTTGTTGACCTTCTGCCAAGCAATTCTCTTAAGCTGTCTGGTATTTTCTCTCTTTGCTTCTCTCTATCTCTTCGTCCCTCAATTTTTCCAGTTGTTACACTATATTCCAGTTGTTCTCTTCTCATTACATGACCAAAAAATGATGATTGTTTCTTCCTAATATTGGAAATTAGTTCTCTTGTTGCTTTGGCCTCTTTCAGAACATTTTCATTACTCTTCTTAGCTGTCCATGGTATTCTCAACATTCATCTGTAAAACCACATTTCTAGAGACTCCAGTGATTTTCTTGTCCGTTGTCCTATTGTCCATGATTCAAATTCATATTTTAAGACTGGCTCTACATAACACAAAGAAAAGACAATAGATAGATATTAATCCAACACGCTATGAATATAAATGCTTACTTTTTGAAAACGAGTTGTAAAACTCTCTGACTGGAGACGTCGGAAGCAATATTTATCATAAATTTACTATCAGAGCAACGACCAAAAGATTCAGTCAACGTCAAACCCACGTTAGTTCCTGCCTAATCTGACCAATGAGGATCTCCGACATGTCTTTGTTTAATGGCTTCCTCCCCCTTTCACAATAGAGGTCTTCACTTCAGTATCATCGTTCCGATTGGCGCTATTCAAATATCAATACATGAAATAGCCAGCAGTGGAGTCCAGTGAACAACTCGACATGAATGGACAAGAGTGTTTGAGTGTAAATAGAAGGTGGTCACTAGTCACAGTACTGTGTCTCCAGTAGCTCTTGTCAAACATCAATACACTTCAAGGACAATATTAACCAGCAACTGAACAACTGATATTGTCCACAAAGTTTGAAATATGAACCGGAAAACTAACTGAAGAATGAACAGCATTCATGTTGTGCCGCCTACACAACAAAAGCCAACTGTTCTGCCTCTTGCATAAAAACCACTATCAATTCAATTCGCGGCCCACTCTTGTTATTGTCAACTTTTGCTTGTCAGCATTTAGTTTTCCCTGTACTTTTTTGTTCAAATATGATTGTCTTTTCATGCTCTAAGTATTTATTTATGTTGTTTGGATTGTTTTCTAAATATTGTCTTCATTTTAGCAGATCCATACTTCCTTTATTTGCTTTCTCATCATCATCATCATTGAGTGCCGTCTCCGCAACGAAGGTTGGCCACCATGGAGCGCCATTCTGCTCTATCTCTTGCTTTGATGGTGCAGGTTGTCATCGGTTGATTTGTCCATCTTTTGATGTTACTCATCCATGTTAATCTTGGTCTGCCTCTTTTACCTTGTATTTTCCCCTCCAGGATTACTTTCAGTAGGCTGTTGTGTCTTTTAACATGGCCCAAGAATCGCATTTGTCTTGTTCTAATTGTGTTGAGAAGTTCTCTTTTCATTTTTAGTTGTTTTAAGACTTCATCGTTTGTTTTCTTTTCCTTCCATCCAATTCTACCTATTCTTCTATATATCCACATTTCAAAGGCTTCAATTCTCTGTTCTGTTTTCTTGTCTAATGTCCATGTTTCAGCACCATATAGGAATATTGAGAAAATGTAACATTTTGCTATTCTTAGTTTTAGCTCTGGTGTTATTTGTTTTGATGTTAGTGTGTCCTTCATGACATTAAAATTACTTTTTGCCATTCCTACTCTTTTGTTTATTTCAGTTGTACATTTTCCATCACTGGCTATAGTATGCCCAAGGTAGTTATAGTTCTGAACTGTCTCAAGGTCTATTCCTTCAATTTTGATATCCATTTGTGGATTTTGAGTATTTTCTTTGTTTATGATCATAGTTTTAGTCTTTTTGATATTCATATCTAATCCATATTTTTTGCTTGTCGTGTTTATTTCATTAAGTAATTGTTGTAGGTCTTTAGGATTTTCTGCTAGTAGTACTGTATCGTCAGCATATCTTAGGTTATTGATTATCTTTCCATTAATTTGTAGGCCTGGCATCTCTATGATGTTTTTAAAGATTTGCTCAGTGTATAGATTGAACAAGCTTGGTGATAGGATGCATCCTTGTCTTACTCCTCTTTTTATATCAATGGGTGTAGAGAACTCTTTGTTATATTTTATTATTGCTGTTTGCTCCCAGTATAGATTGCATATTAGTCGTATATCCATGTCATCTAGATGTATCTCTTTTAGGCATTCTATAAGTTGTTTGTGGTGTACTCTATCAAAAGCTTTGGTGTAGTCTATGAAGCAGGCATATATTGGTTTTTTTTTTACTTCTGTGTATTTTTCTATTAATGTTCTCATGCAGAATATGGCTTCTTTTGTCCCGCTATTTTTCCTAAATCCAAATTGCTGCTCATATAATTCAGTATTGATTTTATTCTGAATCCTTCCTTGTATAACTTTTAGCAAGATTTTTGTAACATGGCTCATTAGTCTTATTGTTCTAAAGTCACTGCATTCAACTGCACCATTATTTTTTAGGCAATGCAATGAAAGTTGATGTTTTTAGTTCATTTGGTATGTATCCTGTGTGGTATATGTCGTTGCATATGTCTGTAATCACTTCAATGCCAAAATCTTCAAGTGCCTGTATCATCTCTATCTGTATGCTTTCAGGTCCTGCTGCTTTTCCCCTTTTCATTGTTTTTATAGCTTTTTCCACCTCAGATTTTAAGATTTTATAGCCTGATGTACATTTTATAACTGATTTCTTGTCCCTTTGGTCATGAAATAGTTCTGTTATATATTCCTGCCATCTATCTATGATATCCTTATTGTCTGTTAGCATTTTTCCTTTTTTGTCTGCAATGCATCCACCTTCTATGGCTTTTTTATTTTTATTAGTCATTCTCTTTATTTCTGTGTGCATTCCTCTTAGGTCTTGTTTGCTTTCCATAGTCTCTATTTCTATACATTTTTGGCTGAGCCAGTCTTCTTTTGCCTTTTTGCACATTTTGCGTATCTCATTATCTATTTTATTGTATTTGGCAGTGTTCTTCGCTTGTCTCCTTTCTTCCATTTTTTCTAAGATGGTGTTTGTTATCCATTTTTGTTTTTTGTTCTTTTCTCTTTTGGGTAAGGTGTCGCAGGCTTTTTGTATGCTTTTCTTTATGCATTGCCATTTGGTTGTTACTTTTTCATCAGGATTTTCTCTTCTGTATTGTTCAATTCCTTCCTCTAGCAGCTTCTGGTATGTGTTCTTTACTTGTATTGTATAGGTATCTTTAATATCTTTTTGATTTAAAGCTGTTATATCGAGAGGATTTGTTGATGAATTAGATTTTTGCTTGTTTCTCTTTAGTTTGATTTTCATTTTAATCATTACAGGATTGTGATCAGAATTAATATCTGCTCCTGGGTAGGTTTTGGCTTTCTTTACGCTGTTACGGAACCTTTCTTTTATCATTATGTAATCTATTTGATTCCTCTTCCTATCTCCAGGGCTTTTCCATGTGTATAGTTTCCTTTTCTCTTGCTCAAAGCTTTCTCATAAATCTAGTAATCTCTTTCCATTCTTTTGTAAATCCATAATTTTTGAGCTTCACTTTTTGTGTGTGTCATTCATGTTGTCTTATATTTCATATTGGCATAATTTATTAGTGTTGAGTATACGTAAATAATGGTTTGTAGCATTTGTTTAGCTCTTAGATCATGCCAGGTGCTGTTAAATACGATTTTCGCTATTCCAATTTTTCTCCTTATCTTTTTATCACATTTGCTATCACTTGGTATTACATTCGTATATTGTAGGTAACTATAATCTGAAACTTCCCCACGTTTTTCTAAAATTATTTTGATAATGATTTGTAAAGTCAGTTCTGCAACTCTGTTTACTACCATCACTTTATATTTCAAGTTTCTCTCTGCTTCTGTTGATAAATTATGTAACTAGTTTCTGTAAATCTTCAGGGCTCACTTTCAGTAATGTTGTATCAGCTGTTTATCTCAAATTAGTTGTTGTAAACCGAACAACAATTGCATTTAAAGTTTTAAAAAACAAAACAACAATTTATTAATGACAGTTGCCATTTAATATAACAAAGAAAATATTGTTTAAATTTGAATCGATCACGCTATCATCAGGAAGAAGGCAAACATTCTTCTTCTTGTCAACTCCCTGTGGAGCATAGGTCTTTAACAAGTACTTTTCAAGTCGTTCTGTTTCTTGCCATTCTTTTAAGATCATTCCATGTCTTTGACATTCCCCGCTTCTACCTGTCTTCTCCAAAGAATATGTTGGTCTTCTCCGTGTGTCTTCCCATGAACTCTCTTAGGTAGAGTATTCAAACCATAGATGCAAGAACAATAAGAAAATAGACACTACTGAAATGAAATGTGTTAGATGAATGACTTGGAAAAACTAGGAATAACCCCCGCCATAGAATATATAAAGAAACAACAGATATATATATATATATATATATATATATATGTATATAACAACAAATAAATGCATTTATTTGTAATGTGAAGCAGCAAGGTAATAGAATCACTACTTAGTGAAGCGTTAAAATACAACATGTTAGGAAACCTGAAGATTACATCAAGTTCACAAACAAAATGTACGAATAATTGGACAAAGTAAATGAAACATAAAACTGGAATCATCTTGTTCAACAATTCCCTTGAAAAGCGCTCTTGTTGAAAATAGAGCGAATCTAAATATATGTACAGAAAGCTTACAAAATGTTATATTCAAAATGTTAAAACATGCATTCTGAAGCTGCATAAGACAGTTTCAATTTATTACGCCATAAACCTGCACAACTGAAGCTGTATAAATATGATAAAGAATTTTCCAGAAATTGAGTATCAAAAACATGTCCCGTGTCAATGGTCAAACATGACAGAAATTAGCCTACATATTCCGGAACAAACAACAAGAAGCCAAGATAGTGAGTCACTAAATTTACAATATTTGATATTGTGTTTACGTGCAAAGTTTTGAAAAAAAAAGTTTTCACAAACACATCAATCTTGCACTACTTCACTTTTAGTTATCTACAAGAATGTTCAAGGACGGCAATGGACATTCAGATTGTCTGAACTTTTCTCAACATTTTGACGTGATTGACATTTTTTTTAAATTTTAATGAAAAAGTGGTATGATTACAGCTGTAGGTAAGTGAGGAACAAAACAAAAGTAGAACGACGTTTCGGCACAGTAGACTTTCAGCTAGAACAGTAAACAACACACACACACACACACGCACACACACACACACACACACATATATATATATATATATATATATATATATATATATATATACATATGCACACAGAAGTCTAACTGCATGGCGATAATAAGCGAAGCTATCTGAAATAACACCGGAGCTAAAACTGAGAATAGCAAAATGTGACATCTTCTGAATATTCCTATATGGTGCAGAAACATGGACATTAGACAAGAAAACAGAAAACAGAATTGAAGCCTTTGAAATGTGGATATATAGAAGAATAGGTAGAATTGGATGGAAGGAAAATAAACAAAAGATGAAGTCTTAAAATAGCTAAAAGTGAAAAGAGAACTACTAAGCACAATTCAAACAAGACAAAGTCGATTTTTGGGCCATGTTAAAAGACACAACAGCCTACTAAAAGTAATCCTGGAGGGGAAAATACAAAAGTGGCAGAGGCAGACCAAGACAACATGGACGAGTAACATCAAAAGATGGACAAATCAGCCTATGACAACCTGCACCATCAAAGCAAGAGACAGAGCAGAATGGCGATCCATGGTAGCCAACCTTCGTTGCGGAGAAGGCACTCGATGATGATGATGATGATCTGAAAGGAAGTAAACCACTTCCCTGTCGGCCGGAGCTTGGTCAATCACCGAAATTTCGGCCATGTCAGTCCTAAAGACATATATTAATCGACATTTATCAATCTCCTTCCTGATGGCGAACTTTCTTTTTCAATAAATTATGATTCGGCTGTATCAACAATCAACATTATCCTTTTGAAGACAATAAATTATGATTCGGCTGTATCAACAATCAAGATTATCCTTTTGAAGATAATAAATATATAGATAACAGCGTTTATCTTCTATGTTACGTTATTCATGCTGCAGGATCTCCGCCCACTCGTAGACCCAGGTATGTGACATGACAGGTTCTAGTGGCGATCTTGATTATCCATGTTATGGTGGGGATGTTTTAGCTTATCCATCCTTGTAGAGGTACTACAAAACCAGATATTCTCATCAATAAATGTCACCAATGCAGGGACTATTTACTATGAAAAGAAAGTAAATGAACCTGTTCTTTATTGTAAAAGGTTGTTATTGTTCTGAAGTAATAATGTAACTAAGTCCATGTAACAGTAACATAATGTAATGGCCTGAACCACACGAAACTATTATAATTAATAACACTTCTCGTACATTAGTATGGTCGACTACATGAAAAGACAAAAAAATTAACAATTTTTTTAAAAACGTTAATACACACTAGATTGTTATCATGTTTATTATTTTCTCTTTTGTGTACTTTTGGACGTTAAGCTTAATAAGTTGAAAGAAAGTAATAAGTATTGTCTACTCAAAGCTTGTAAGATCTCTACACATCTTGTTTAAGTATGTCACAGGTAATGGCCACAAGGGCCTGCTCTGATATCTCATGTTGGTCATTTCCGCAGCAGATGTTCGGCAGTTATTTTGCTTGTGGACAAATAATAATAAATGAGTACTATTTTGAGGGAAACAATCGAGGCGAATAATCAGCGAATCATTTTACAGGACGAGGTATGTTGTTCTTTTTTTCTGGTGTTGATTATTGGTAATTTTTTTCCCGAGTATTGTAAACATACCAATTCCCTTGAAATGATTCGCTAATTTGCCTGTGCCTCAGTCACGATTTTCTTATTTAATATTTTCTGTATGTTCTTCATATGACATTTTCTTATTTAATATTTTCTGTATGTTCTTCATATGACATTTTCTTATTTAATATTTTCTGTATGTTCTTCATATGACATTTTCTTATTTAATATTTTCTGTATGTTCTTCATATGACATTTTCTTATTTAATATTTTCTGTATGTTCTTCATATGACATTTTCTTATTTAATATTTTCTGTATGTTCTTCATATGGCATTTTCTTATTTAATATTTTATGTATGTTCTTCATATGACATTTTCTTTTCGACTTCAAATAGAAAATATAGGTCTGCCACTTCTGACAGAAGAAATGTTGAGGTGAAAGGGAAAGAAAAGAAATACATTTTAGATTTGTTACAATACATTTTGAATATACGATCATAAATAATTGTTATTTAAAGAACGTCTTTAGTCTAGTTCGGACTGGCGTCATCGCAGTCGGGGCATTCCCACATTCTTTCTGCCGACTGTTCCAGCAACCATGGAAGTAGCAAATAAGATAGCATGTTATTTCTTTATCGAAACATATAAACAGTCAATAGTAAGTAACCGTATCTAATGTCTACTTAGAATCATTGCGCTGCATCTTTATTTGAATAATTTGAACAAAACTGTAAGAGATGTTAATTAACAGACAAAAAAACCATGCTATTTTCGTAATTTATAATATGAAATAATTAAGATAGTACGGTTTAATTATAATTATATTAATAATCGAAGGAACTATTTTACATGGCGTAAATTGCAGCAAAGCTTATGTCACAAATTATCAGGTTAAAGGTCAACCTAAAAGTTCGGTCTCCCGTCCTGGTCTCCTCTAGTTTCAAACCCATCAACCGACCCTGACCTTGATAAAATCTACACCATGACGATGTATTTCGACTAAATAGGTGCATTCATCTTAATGATGTATCTTGACAACAATAGGTGTGTTTATCTTAATGATGTATCTTCACATGAATAGGTGTGTTTATCTTAATGATGTATCTTGACTACAATGCGTGGATTCATCTTAATGACGTGTCTTGACTACAATACGTGGGTTCATCTTAATGACGTGTCTTGACTACAATACGTGGGTTCATCTTAATGATGTATCTTGATTACAATATTGGGTTCATCTTAATAATGTGTCTTGACTACAATACGTGGGTTCATCTTAATAATGTGTCTTGACTACAATACGTGGGTTCATCTTAATGATGTGTCTTGACACAATACGTGGGTTTATCTTAATAACGTGTCTTGACTACAATACGTGGGTTCATCATAATAACGTGTCTTGACTACAATACGTGGGTTCATCTTAATGATGTGTCTTACTACAATACGTGGGTTCATCTTAATGATGTGTCTTACTACAATACGTGGGTTCATCTTAATGATGTGTCTTACTACAATACGTGGGTTCATCTTAATGATGTGTCTTACTACAATACGTGGGCTCATCTTAATAATGTGTCTTGACTACAATACGTGGGTTCATCTTAATAATGTGTCTTGACTACAATACGTGGGTTCATCTTAATAATGTGTCTTGACTACAATACGTGGGTTCATCTTAATAATGTGTCTTGACTACAATACGTGGGTTCATCTTAATAATGTGTCTTGACTACAATACGTGGGTTCATCTTAATAATGTGTCTTGCCTACAATACATTGACACACCTAAATGACGTTTATTGAACTTGACTTGTGTAACCAGCTTGGTGATGCTGGAGTCATAAACTTTCTCGTTATATTTCACTTTCTTTCATTCTTTGTTTCTCTCATACATTACTTTCAACCTTCCTTTCTCTATCCCTTGTTATCTCTCGTCCTTAATATATATATATATATATATATATATATATATATATATATATATATATATGCGTGTGTGTGTGTGTGTGTGTGGTATAGGAGAAAAAAGATAGACTGACAGTTGATCTAAATATGCCGAAATATAATTAAACATATGTTGTGGCTTAAGTGAGCAAACAATCATAAGTAAAATAAAAATAGCCTAGCGAAAAGTTCCTTGATAATAGAACAGATGGCAATGTATGATGTTGGTTACAGAAAGTTTATTTAAAGTCAAGCATGTAATAATTTGGAGCCGCGATAGCTCAGTGGTTAGTGAACTGGACTACAAATGACAGGAGGTAGGGTTCAATCTCAACCTACGGCTTCCGGTTCACCAAGCCTTTAATGGGTACAAGATTTTTTTCTGGGAAAGTAAAACGGCACGGGCGTAATACCGACCACATTACCCCAAAAATCATGTGCCGAGGGTCTGTAAAATGTATGGTCACTAACACCATATTCTCTATACGCCACTTGGCGTGACGGGGGTACTTTACTTTACTTTTTTTTATGTAGTAATTTCTCAGCTCTAAAACGGAGGAAATAAACGTTTTCATCATTCCTTAAACTGTCTACAGAGATCTGAGTAATCTAGAAGCGTAACGTAATC